>OZ012739.1:181516441-182716441 GCA_963859935.3 Lathyrus sativus
TAGGCTATTAAAGACTACTCAAGAAGTGTCAGAGTCCCAGGAGGTCCAGAATATCAACAGGCGACTCGATCGGCACCCGATCGATCGTACGGTTGACCAAAAAGTCAACTCCTCAAATTTTGAGAATTGGAATCCAAGTTGTGAATCAAAGTTGTTCCTTATGTCATAATGGACTTGCATATCAATTTTCATGGTCATTGGATCAAGAATGAGAGAGTAATCGAGAAATCGGGAAATTAGGGTTTTGAAAAGGGCTAAACCGTATCTCCTTAACCACACATCCAATTGAGTTGGTTCTAGTCTCATTTGAAAGCTCTTGACAAGTCCTATAAAAGTCCCATACTATTCCACAACCAGAAAATGCATACTTTTTGAGATATAAGCAAAAACATTCCTAGAAGGGAAAATAACTTAGAAAATTTCTAAGTTATTTTCACTTTAAAAGCTAAAATCAGCCAACTTCAAGGGCATTTTTCACCTAGTTTCAAATAGAATCAAGATTTCTGGCCAACATGGAAGTTTTAGTACTATGTGAGGGATTTCTAAATTGTACAAGAACATCTCAAGGTGAGTTATGAGCTGAGAGATACATGTGTTCAAAGTTGGTATTTTGTCATACTAGTCCCACATTGACCAATATTGCAAAAGCACCTCTATCACTCAAGTGAGCCAATTTCAACTTGCCAAACTCTTTCTACCTGATATATTGAACATACTTAGCATGTTAGAACAGAGAGTTATCATGGAAACATCATGGAATTAAAGTTTGAAGTTTCATTGCCAAAGTTGCAAAAGTGGACTTTTCAAAGCATGAGGTGGAAAGTAAGATTTGAACCAGCCCCTTCCCTAAGCCTCTAGCCTGCATTCTCATCAGTAAAAACCATCATTAAGCTTGCCTCTTGATGAAAAGAAGTGGCCAAGGATCAGAAAAAGCAAAGCAAGTTGGTAAGTGGTTGAAAATATCAAGTTTGCTTCATGGTTAAGCAAGACCTCCCTAGTAAGCACCTCAACCACTTTCTCTATAAAAGGAGAGCTCCCTCACCTCATTTCAAACACATCTAATCTGATAGAAACCACAAATAACCTCTGTCATCACAATTCCATAATCTTGCTTCAATTTCTCAAAAATCACAAAGTTCACCAAAACACTCAAAAATGGCCTTGAAGTGAAATCTCTACCACATCAAGTTCTACATGTTCCAGCACCCAAACTATCATCCATACACTTTATAAATAACATATATAAGGTGTACAAACCATTGAACCACCAAAAATCACAAGAAATCAAAAAGTCAACATTTCACTTGGCTCACTTTGACCAAAATCCATCAAAAACACCAAACTGAGTTCCAAACATCTTCTTGAGGTCTTGATCACTCATACACCTCACATATAACATATATCAACTGTCCAAACACTCACCAACCATTAGAAGTTCATATCTTTTCATTTGGCATTGAAAGTGTGTTATTGCTTAAAGTGGAAGAAAACTCAAAAGCCAACAATTGAAGCAAGGAGTCTTTGGTTTTCTCAACATTTCTTGGCTTGCTAAATAGGATCATTAACAGGTATGTAACTGATCTTTATTAGCTTTAGCATCATATTTCATGAATTGACATTTTTGAGTGTTTTGGTACATATTGAACTATGAACATTGCTTGATTCTTATAACACATGCTTTCAATAAATGATAAAAATCCTCATGAGCATGAACATATGTGTGTGGGCCATCTGTCTTGTTGGTATGCCAACTCACTTATTTTGTTATTCAAACTGGTTTACTTGCTATATACAAACTTGATGATTTTGGTGATGTGATGCTGTTGGTTTTGCTTTGTATTTTAAAAATTTATGAAACTGTGGAAGATGAGGTCTCAAACCTATGAACACTTGGACTGTTGTTGGTTTCATGTTATTAGGTTATGTGGTGATACTGCTAGGTTTCTGGTGTGCTTAGAACCACAGGTCTGTTAAGGATATATTAGAGCCACACCTTTAGGCTCAGTTTTGTTTTAAATAGCTTTGAGTTATCCAAGGGTCAAGTGTATGGATTCTGACTTTGGGAGGGTGCTTGGTGTGTACTTGGTCATGTCCTTATAATTTGTGGTTTATTTGAAAATTCAAACCAGGCCAGGGTTGATATATATGTTGTTCATATTACTGAGTTTATTACCACAAAAACTGTTTGCAGCAGTACTGTCCCTTAGAAAGGTAAGTGGTATTTGCTCAAAGTTTGAGCAAGATGCATACCAACTGTCATGGACTGTTGTTGTTTGATGACTGTCCCAAAGCTAGGTCCATCCCTCATATATCCCAATATCAAGTGTGTTTGGATTGCAGTCCTAAATCTGAACCGCACCTGTAGAACATAGCCTGCTGTTCTAAGTTTAGCTGGGCCAGGTTGTATTTTTCAGTTGAAGAGATTTTGATCAGGAGTGTGAGTGTCTATGTTGGCCAAGACATTTCTGTTTGGTTTCTTGTGATCTTATGCTGTTTGGTGAGCATTGTGAAATATCAAAACTGGCTGCCAATTGATTGAAGGTTGGCTTGGTCAACAATCTCCCAGTTTGGATTGGGGATCAATAGCTTAGGGCAGTATGAGTTTATTTGTGTAGTCTGTTAGAATTCATGTGCTTGCTCAAGATTGTTGGTAAAGCTGTTGAGTTCTTGCAACTGTATCAAAGGCCTACTTTGGAGTGTTTTGTTGATTAGTGACCATATGCTTTGATTTGTCTGTCAGTTTGACCAGTGCACATCAGGTAGGGGATGTGTTTTATTCTAGAACTGTGTGAAAGACCAAAGAATTAGGAGTAGGTGCTCATTTTTGCTGACTATCACCATAGCTGTTGGTGAGAAAGTGATTTGCTGCTACTGCTTTGATAACACATTCATAACAGTAAGCCTACTAGGTTTTCATAGCATTTATGTTTTCTGGTTTGTGTTGGTTCAATTTAGTGGACTCTTGACAGATTCATTTAGCCTCCATATTGACAGTAAAGAGAATATGCATAGGTAGATTCATTTTCATCAACTATAAGAATCATCATCAACATGCTATTGGAATAAAGGTTGTGTTGTTTTGTTTCTTTAATTTGCTGTCAAATGTATGAGTATCATAAGTCTTTGCTGTCTTAAAAGACTTTTTTCTTTATATGGCAGTGTGGATTACATTTATTTAGCAACATAAAGAACTGTCATCTAAAAACAATTTGCTTGGTGTGTCATCTAGCCAAATATGGATATCATAAGGGCAACATTTTAAGTTTTTGCACTATAGTAAAACTGTTCTGATCCAAGCCTTCACCTATCATACCAGCAAATACCACTCTCATAATCCTCACAATTATGGTGTGTACAAAGTGTGTAGTTCATGTTTAGATACCAAAGATCCTGATTGTCATAATTGCTAGTTTGTTAACTGTTGTTTCAGCAGGATCTCATAAACAGTTTGTGGTAGTATTGCTGTTGTGTTGGTAATAGTCTTGGCCTATCATGAAGTTAGATAAACTCTCTAGGCCACCACTTGTTGTGAGACTATGAGTAAGATGTTTTCCAATATGGGTGATGGTTTGATACAGCATTGACCATCCATGTGTGATTTTCTTAAAACCATACCCTTATTAAAAGCTCCAGTTCTGTGGAGTTCAAGACTGCTAAGTTCCAGTTTGTTGATTACTAAGCTGAGGAATTTACACCCTTATTATTCCTAAGCAGAAGTGTTGGGGATTAATAAGAGGGCTTTTGCTTTAGTTCTTTAGAGTGCGGGGTCCATTGAAATGTTTGCCTTAAGACTCACTGTCCCAAACCTGTTGTGAATAGGCCAGGTACTTGGACTGTATGAATAGGTTTAGCACTGCTCTTTTAAAAATTCTGCCTTGGGCATAGCAGGTTGTCTACATCATTTTAGGGTATCAAACGGCCACAACATTGAAGTTGTTGTGATAGCAGGTGGAATGACAAACAATTTTTGATCACTGCAGTTTGTTGCATTTGAAAACAGTTGACCAAATACTCACCCTCATTTGTTTGTTTGAAACACGATGGTTAGGGTTGGCTGTTTAGAACACAGCAGTTGTTGGACATTTTGAGCACATCAGTCCTGATGTACCTTTTATTCTGATAATGTTTGTAGCTGCTTAATATTCTATTTCTATCAGTTGGGCATGTTGTTGATTTTGGGCTGTTTTCATTTAAATACTTGGGACAGGAGTAACTATGGTTTAATACTTTACATCTGTTTGCACTACTCCATCCTGTTTTTTTTCTTTACTTGAACTTAAAGCTGATGAAACACCCCAATGCTAGACATTAAGATTTAGTTAATATCCATACTGTCCTTGGCATTTTATATCAAATTCATATTTTGTGTTGAGCTTTTGTTTTATGTTTTGGACGAACCAATTGCAAATCATCAGTGTATGCTGCCGTGACATATTTATTTCAGCACTACACAGTCGAAGAAAATAAGCATTTTGAAAACAACATTTTGGCACAGGCTGTGGTAGGCTGAAATATTGGAAGCATAAAACATATGAGTTTCCAGGACTGAGAAGTGTGTACTTTGATTTAGAACTGTTATGGATAGGATTTTCACAAGCATTATACATTTCATATCACGCATCATAGCAGTTGAATCTCACCCTTTGCATAGAACATCTAAATTCTGATTTTATCATTTTAACTTGTTTCAATACATATTTGGAGTATGCTTATGTGATTAGTTTTACTCAGTTTGTGCATGAGATTCACATTCACATGTTCATACCAAGTTCATTCATTCAACTCACATGCTACTTTTTGCATAAATTGAATTTTCACCAAAATCACATGTCACACACCTCATATCATTCATTTTTGAACTGTTGATATCATCATTTGGGCTAAAAACACACTGCAATGAGATCCTCACTTCATAATGCATTTTTACCAAAGTGTTGCATTTGAGATGTCATCTTCGCTACCTGTGTGTATTGAAGAGGTTTTTTGCATCAAACCTTCTCTAAATAATATGTATGTACTGTGTATATGAACCACTGAGCCAGGATCTGCTTAGATTTGAAAATTGATTCCTTCACGCATCTTTCCTTCACTTTTTTGCACTTCACATGCCATTGACATATGCTGTTGGAATTTAAATAATTTGAGGTAGTAACATCATTTTATATTATGGTTGAATGTTGTATGTGTGATTACCATGATTTGAAAACACTTGGATTGATTGGAAAACGTCAAAATGCATCACATAACTCACAAATGCATGGGCCTTCGAATTTTCCACTACAGTGAGAAACTCAGAAAACTAACACCACCACCCTCTTCCTCTCATTTTTCTACCCAATTTCCATATAAAATTTGCCTCGATCCGATAAGCGGTTAGTGAGATACGGTATAAAACGTATTTGGTTTGGTTATGTGTTTTGCCCAGCCATAATTCAAGACATCCCTTATGTATTTATTGATGCACATTTGTTAATGGATGTAACAGCCGCCCCAGTGGTAGAGACTCGCGCGTGTATCAGTCTTGGCATGGGTTTGATCCCTTGTGATAACCCTTGCTGCCACTTTTCCTCATTTTTGTACATAAACTTCAAAAATTCGTAACTCTCTCATTTTTTATCGTTTTTCACCCGTTCTTTTTTCATTGTGTTTATTTTAATGTGTACTTTCATGTCATAATTTTATTTTCCATGTTTGCTTATTTTTTCACCACGTTTGATTGTGCACGATCCGCACGTCAACGGTACTAACCCTATTTGGTTGCAGATGAAATTTAAAAGGTTTCCTCTTGTGTTTTCTCAGGAAATTTGATTGTTATCATGTCTATATATGTTTGTCAACATGTTAGAATTTTTACCTCGAATTATTTTTATGTTTATCTCATCTGTTAACAGTACTCCAGGTGCGAACTGTCGTCACGGTTCTCGTACCAAAAACAATTGCTCTGATTGTCATCATTGCTTTCCATCTTTAATCTTTGCATTGGTTGTCACCATGAATGTTTGAATAATGTTTGTATTTTATTTTATCCCCAAGCAACGAAGCTCGTTAGCTTTCGTCCAGTTGCCGACAATACTGTTCCTCCAAAGGAAGGTCTGTCCACTTGACTGTCAATGTCTTGGACCAAAATCTCTGTTTTCCCTTTGACTTTGTTAAGTCACTCTAACCCTAGTTTAGAAGCCTTTAGACTTTGCTTGAAGTCTAAGAAACCCACCCATACTAGGAGTGTTCTTCAACTAGAACCCTAGGAAAGAGTTCGTCAACTCTATGTAAGAATCATCGTCATGATTTTCTTACTTTCCCTTTTCAATTTAGTTTAGGGAGTTTTGGCAAACTCCACACAAACATTGTCATGTTTGTTCCCCTTTGAACTTTGATCATCATCAAGAGTTCTTTCCCCTCGTGAGGTGAACTACGATTGCTCTGATTCTATCCTAGTCAGGATACGTAGGCAGAAGGTGCAATGCCTTTGCGAGCAAACCTAGAAAACCACTTAGGCCTCTTATTTGTCTTATCTCAATTCCCAATCCTTAAACCATAGTGCACAATTCACAAACTTAGCAAGTAATTAAACAAAAGGTTCCTGTAGAGTACTACAGATATTTAGGGTGTTAATACCTTCCCTAGATATAACCAACCCCCGAATCCCCGAATCTCTTAAGCGTTGTCGTTACATCGCGAAAAAGGTTCTTTATTTCTTTAGACCTATCCTTTGGATAAATTAAAGTCCGGTTGTAAAAGAAATAAGGTTCAAGTTAATTAATAGCTTGATATCAAATTTTCACCGCAACAGAAATGGCGACTTCACTGGGGAAACTTTGCTTTTGCTTTTATTTTGAGGGTTCAACCTATTTTGTTTAACTAATTGCTATCTGTGAATACTTGTATATATTTGTGCTCTGATGGTTTGGGAAACTTGAAATGGTGAGACGGCACTAAACCCGTGCTCAAGCATACTTATGATAGGAAGGTGGTATATTCAAGTAGGCTTATAGGGAGTTGATTCCCGACCAAGCTGACTTGAGAAAATCACCACTCAGTAGAGGCCCTTTTTGAGAGTTAGTATTGTTGATCGAGTATTCGTGAAAACAATGCTACTTTCTACATAGGTGCCCTTGACACTGAGGACCTTTAGATACCTTTTTCCCCACTATGGCTTTATTAGGATGTAGTGCGGTGACTATAAGGAAGTAATTCCAAAGTAGTTGATACGCGATACTACACTTGGACGAGACTCTCTTGAGAATATTATCAACCACCAAGTATTTGGGAAATTGATAATATCCGAAAGATGGGTCGAGGACTCCAGGAACTCTTTTAGAACCTGGTTTTGCAGTTATGGAAACCTTAGTACATACCTTTAGGGAGGGTAGACCTTGACTCCTTACTCATATTTTCCAAACCCGAAACCTTGTCTGTTTACTTGTGTAAATCTGTGAATATGTGATTACCCGTGTTTGTGCATTCATGCATCCATAAACATCATGTCACAAAAAGTTTTATGGAACTCAGAGTCATTTATTTATAAAATAACAGGAACATCATGGATAATGGAAAAAAGAAAACTATAAAGTACACTTACAAAGGCCCTAATATAGATGAGATTGAAAGGTTGAGCACTCTGATCACAGATGTAGAAGGATTCAAGAGCAGGTACGGGAATTTGTTGTCTCTACTGAAAATAAGGAAGAAAATGGATTCGGGACTCCTTTCCACATTACTCCAGTTCTATGACCCACTTTATCACTGCTTCACATTTCCGGATTATCAGTTAGTGCCAACGCTTGAAGACTATTCCTGTCTGATTGGGTTACCCATCCTTGATGCATCTCCTTTCCCCGTCATGGAGAAGGACCCTAAAAAGGAAGAAATTGCTAAAGCCACACGTATCGAGTTGGTAGACATTCATAAGAACATGGTTACTAAAGGAGGAATCTTTGGGCTGACTGCAAAATTCTTGATTGGGAAGGCTCAATATTATGCCGATCACTTGAGTATGGATGCTTTTGAGGCTATTCTAGCCTTACTTATTTATGGGATCTTTCTTTTTCCGAGCTTTGACAACTTTGTGGATCTCAATGCCATCAAAATATTCTTGAAGAAGAATCCAGTACCTACTCTACTAGCTGATGCTTACCACTCTGTTCATCAAAGAAATCTTCACAAAGGAGGAATGATCGTCTGTTGTGTTCCGTTGTTGTATAAATGGTTCGTTTCTCATCTACCCAAAGCCCATACTTTTTGGAGCAAAGGATGGTGGTCTGAAAAGATTATGGCTCTTACTCACTCCGATATTGACTGGTACAGCCGTAGTTATGATGGGATCAAAATCATTGATAGTTGTGGAAGCTTCGGGAATATACCTCTCCTTGGTACAAATGGGGGAATCAGCTATAACCCCGTGCTTGCTCGTCGACAACTTGGTTATCCGCTGAAAGACAAACCCAGCAGTGCTCACGTAGAAGGTATTTTCTTCATAGGAGTTTCAGAATTAAAAGATGAAATTCTCAAGGCATGGGGGCATATACACATGAAAGGGAAAGAGGACTTAGGAAGACCTAACTGCATCTCTTTTGAACCTTATCTCCAATGGGTACGAAAGAGGGCCATTCAGTTGAAAATGCCTTATCCTCCACAAAAGCCTACGGTATTAATAGAAGAACAACCATTAATTTTCATGTCTGAGGAAGAAAAGCTGAAGATCGCTCTGAGGAAGTCACAGCAGAATGAGGTATCCTGGAAGTACAAATATCAGGTGGCTATGGAAGAAAACGAGGAACTCCGCAAACAACTTCAGTCAAAAGAAGAGGAAGCAGTTGCAAGCAAGAAGAGGAAGGCACAGGAAGATGCATTTTATTCCAACCATCAATCAACTCCTTGGAAGGCTATGGTAGACAAACTCATCCTTGAGAAAGCACAGGTAGAAGAAGAGCTCAGAAGAATCAAGAAGAGAGAGGATTTTTAGAGCATATTAAGTTGTAATATTAGGGCTTTTTGTAAGATGTACTGAAATCTTTTTGTAATACCCTTTTTGAAAAATCAATGAAATGAAAGGATATTTTGGTAAAATTGAGTTCCATAAAACTTTTACATTTAGGGTTGCATTCTTGTTATTTTAAACATTCAAGGAACTAAAAGATTATTTTGCAGATATTATAGGATGGATTCTGGAAAGAGAGAAGAGGTTGTGTTCCGAAGACCGAGACTAGAGAACCTGAAGAAACTGGTAAGTTTGGTAGAAGACCCCGAGGCGTTCAGAGGAAGGCATGGGAATATGCTGTCATTACTGGAAGTTCAAGTGTACGAAGAAATGTTATCCGCACTCGTGAAATTCTATGATTCAACCTATCATTGCTTCATGTTTCCAGATTATCAGTTGCTACCAACCTTGGAGGAGTATTCCGCCCTAATGGGGGTGAGCGTTACCCCCATTCCCTTTTCTGGAAGGGAGGGGATTCCTAATGAAAGAGCAGTTGCAGAGGCCGCGTATTTAGAATTGGACGAAGTGCGATCTCATATGGGTGCTAAGGGAGGGTTGTACGGAATTTCAGCTATGTTCCTATATGAAAAAGCTCAGAGCTATGCCTTGTCACAAAATACTGAAGCATTTGAAGCCATCCTGGTGTTGCTTATTTACGGACTATTCCTGTTCCCAACTGCTAGTGATTTTGTGGACGCAGATGCAATCAATCTTTTCTTGATCAAAAACCCTGTACCCACCTTGCTGGCCGACACTTATTTTACCCTCCACCGAAGGAACCGCTATGGGGTTGGACGAATTGAATGTTGCACCGTTCTCCTGCACAAGTGGTTTATTTCACACTTGTCAGAAATTCCAGCCATTTGGGATGAGCAAAATGGACTCTCATGGACGGAAAAGCTGTTGTTGCTCAAACACTCAGACATTAAATGGTTTGATCCTATGTATGGAGGAATTTCCATGATCCAAAGCTGTGGAGATTTCCCGAATGTACCGCTCATCAGCGTCAATGGGTGCATCAGCTATAATCCTATTCTGGCCCGTCGACAGTTGGGGCACCCCATGGAAGATGAACCAGATCCGGACTATTTGAGGAAATTTTACTTGGAGGAAAGGAAGAATCCTGCTTATAGGGCTCGAATCGCGTACGCTTGGCGTTATGTCCACACAAGAGGAGTAACTGCCCTATGCCCCCACAATGCTACTGTTTCAGAATCTTACCTATCATGGGTAAGAGAAGCGGCAATGAAGATGTTCTATACCCGCTTTGAGCCTGACTCGCCCAAGCCTACCCTCGTAGAAGAGTTGAAGGCCGCCTTGGCAAAAGCTGAGAAAGAAGGGAAAATGTGGAGAGATAAGTATTTCAAGGCTATGCAAGAGAAAGAAGAACTTCAAGAATTGGTACGTCAAGGTGGAAGAAAGAATCAGTCTGAAGATGAAGGACCATCCAGCAGAAGAATCTAGAATCTATTGTTGTTGTTTTTCGTATTTTGTAGAAGCTTGTATTTTCATTTCCCGTTTGATGTTGTAAACTCTCCAGATATTATCAATGAAGATTTGGCTGTTTTTCCTATTTATTGTTATAATATTCGCAAATAAAGCTTTTATTCCCTTGAATGTTTAAAATCTGCATTTTGCATGTCCGCATTTCATAAACATTGCATATACATGTTCCTGAGTCAAGTCTCATCCCTCTGTCTTGTTAATAGAATCACACTGAAACCTCGCCATTAGTACAACACACGAGCCCAAGCTCGCTTAAGGATGGAAGAGCAGAACTTGGATGTAAACAGAATCGACAATGAACTCGGAGAGCTCCGAGGAGGCATGGGACAGATCAAAGAAGCCTTGCAAGTCATCCGGGCAATGTTGGACACTCAAGCCACCGTTGTCTCTGAAATCACTGCAGAACCAATCCCGACAGCTGTTACTATTGCCAATGTGCCAACCTATGGGTTACCTCCAGGCTTTGTGCCACCGCCGAGAGTCACTCAACAGACAATTCCCTTGGGGGGTGAGATTCCACAAGTTATTCCCACCTACACTCCAGCTACAGTTCAGGTTCAAGCACGCCCCATCTTTCATAATCCACCACCGGTATACGAAGGACCCGAAGGGTATGAAGAGGAAAATGAATCACATGAGAGGTTGAGGGAGAGTGTTGAAACGATAGGGAGAAAGATCCGAGCAATGGAAGGAAATGATACCTTTGGCACTGACGCCAGAGAAATGTGTTTGGTATCTGGACTAGTAATACCACCAAAGTTCAAAATCCCAAATTTCGATCAGTACTCAGGAGCTACTTGCCCACGAACTCACTTAATCATGTACTATAGAAGAATGGCAGCACACGTCGAAGACGACAAGTTAATGATCCATTGCTTCCAAGACAGTCTGAAAGGAGCTCCAGCAAAATGGTATCTAAGTCTAGATCAGTCCAGAATCCACAGTTTTCAAGATTTGGCAGATGCATTCATGAAACATTACAAATATAATATGGATATGGTACCTGACCGAAGGCAGTTGTTGAACATGTCCCAGAAAAGCACAGAGTCATTCAAAGAATACGCTCAGCGGTGGAGAGAAACAGCATCCCAGGTAGAGCCACCCCTAAGTGAGAAGGAACTGACAGACTGGTTTGTTGACACAGTGAGACCAGAATTTTATGAGAAAATGATCAGCAGTGTGTCTGCAAGTTTTTCAGACATTGTAGCCGTGGGGGTAAGGGTAGAATTGGGGATGAAAAGTGGAAAGGTAGCCAGCGGCTCCGGCAGTTCTAACAACAGCATTATTAAGAAGGTCAGCAGTGGGTTTCACAAGAAGAAAGAAGGTGAGACAAATGCAATAATGGGGAGAAGAATCCGCACCATGAGACCTCCATATCAGCAGTATCAACCGCCTCAACAAAGTTTCTTCCAGCCAATCCAGCCTAACTATGTTCAACAGTTTCATCAACAAAGACCCATGTACCCGGTACAGTATGCCCCTCAGCAATATGTGGCAGCTGTGACCCCAGCATTCAACCATTCCACTTCAAACTATCAACCAGGGCGACCAGCGCCCATGTATCAGCAAAACCAGCAAGGGCATCAACGAGCGCCCAACGCTCCGCCCTTTCAACAAAATCAGCAGCAGAGGGTACCACAGCCCAGGCAACAATACCAAAACCGGAGGCCAACAACAAAACCTCCACTTCCACAAATACCAATGACGTACACTGAGTTATATCCATCTTTGGTCCAACAGGGGTTGATCACGACAAGACCACTTAATCCAGATACCACATCTCCACATCATAACCCAAATGCTCATTGTGCTTTCCATGAAGGTGCTGCCGGCCATGACTTAGAAGGTTGCTTTGCCTTAAAACATCTGGTAAGAGAGTTGATGGAGAAGAAAATCTTGTCCTTTGATGATGTACCACCTAACGTCAAAAGTAACCTACTTCCAAACCATGGAGGGGTCAATGCCATTGAAAAGTCAGATGAAGAGATAATTAATGATGTGTCAAAAATCAGAACGCCATTGAAGACATTGCATGATAAGCTGACAGAAGCAGGGTTGTTGGGAGATGTTCATAACCAATGTGAAAAACATACCGTTAGTTCCAGTGGATGTAATGGGATACGGGAAGATATACAAAGATTGATAAATGAGGGGATGTTACAAATATGTGGTAAGGAAAGGAGAGAATAGGTTTCTATAATAGAGCCAGTTTTCGACCTATCCAGGAAAAGAGAGAAAGTTCCAGTGTTTAACAGGGGTGCAAGGCCAGTTTTCAACAGAGCTGCTATAAGTCAACCACGACCAATCGTAGTTCAGAAACCAAGACCGTTCCATTATGACAATACAAAAGCTGTTCCGTAGAAATACGATGTGACCGTGGTAGACCAAGAAACGGGAAAGATTGTTCAGACAGATAATCAGAAAGATGTGACCAATATTGTCGGCACTAGCAAGATGACCCGCAGCGGTCGGATCTATCAGCCAAAAGAATCAGTAGCTATTCCAAAAGAAGTTATTCCTGCTGTGGTAATCAAAGAAAAAGAAGCTCCGAGCACAGAAGAAGAAAATGATGAGTTTTTGAGGATTATCCGAAGAAGTGATTACAAGGTGATAGATCAGCTTCATCAGACGCCATCAAAAATATCAATCTTATCACTCTTGATAAATTCTCCAGCTCACAGGGAAGCATTACAGAAAGTATTGAGACAAGCACACGTAACTAAGGATATTTCGCTTGGGCAATTTGATTCAGTAGTAGCTAACATCACGGCGTGCAATACTTTAAGTTTCAGCGACGCCGAGTTACCCAAAGAAAAACGTGATCACAATCGTGCACTACACATATCCATCAAATGCCAGGAAGATACTTTGGCACGAGTACTGGTCGACACAGGATCCTCGTTAAACGTGCTACCCGCGAGATCACTGTCCAGACTAGCCTATGCCGGGGCAGAGATGAAACCAACCTCATTGATTGTAAAATCCTTTGATGGTTCGAGGAGGACGGTCATCGGAGAAGTAGAATTACCAATTTTGGTGGGACCCCATGAATTTAACATTGTATTTCAGGTGATGGACATAAATCCAGCTTATAGCTGCTTACTGGGACGTCCTTGGATCCATGAAGCAGGGGCGGTAACTTCTACCCTGCCCCAAAGAATGAAGTTTGTGGTAAATGATAAACTGGTGATTGTTCACGGTGAAGAGGAATTAATGGTCAGTAATCTTTCATCATTCCGGTACATTGAAGCAGAAGAAGACGCACTAGAGACATCATTCCAAGCGCTAGAAATAGCAAACGCAGTGATGATAGAGGAGACGGTGGCAAAAAGTGGTCCAACTTTCGCATCCGATCAAAGCGCCAAAGCTACAATGGAAAAAGGCACTCCCGCAGGATGGGGAAAAGTCATTGAGGTAAAACCGAAGATAAACCGCCAGGGGTTGGGTTACAAACCAACTCAAAGCGAAGAACCAAGGCATGACAACAGCCAGCCAAAGGCTATTCAAGAAATATTTATCAGTGGCGGTTTTCAAATTAACGCCGTGGAAGGAAATCTTGAAAGTGAAGACATAGAAGCACTAGTGTATCATGACGAAGCTACTCTGAACAATTGGGAGGCTATCGAAGTTCCTGTAGTTTTTCCCGAGTTAAAGTAATTTGTTGTTTTTCTTTGTTATTTTTAAAATCTCCATAGCCGTGCCCAAGGCTATAGGAATGTTTTGTAAGGGCCCCATGCTTTCAAAGAAATATCAATGAGAATGGACTATTTTGTTAAAAATCCTCGTGTTTGTTTCTTTACCGTCTTTTGCTTTTACTTTGAAAGAAAAATGGCAATACAAAAAACCAAAACAAAAATAATTTTCTCTTTCTCTGTGTGTGTTGCATTTGTTGATTGTGTGTTTTAATAAAATAAACCCTTCAAACATGCAGTGATGACCATAACCCCATTGAATCCTGTGACCATGCATCTCCTCCTGGCCTTGATTCACCAATTTACCAAGCTGAAGACGAGGATGAGGACTGTGAAATTCCTGATGAACTGGTAAGATTGGCCCAAAAAGAGGATGCAGAGCTTCAACCCCATAAGGAACAGGTAGAAGTTATCAACCTTGGTACCGAAGAAGATAAAAAAGAAGTCAAAATTGGGGCAGCCCTAGGGGCAGAAGTAAAACAGCAGTTAAAGGAACTCCTAAAAGAATATGTAGATGTGTTTGCTTGGTCTTATCAGGATATGCCTGGTTTGGATACAGACATAGTGGTTCATAAGTTACCGCTCCGGCCTGAATGCCCTCCGGTTAAACAGAAACTCAGAAGAACCAGACCCGACATGGCTCTTAAAATCAGAGATGAGGTAAAAAAGCAGATTGATGCAGGCTTCCTGGCAGTGGCCAAGTATCCAGAATGGGTAGCCAACATTGTTCCTGTACCAAAGAAAGATGGAAAGGTAAGGATGTGTGTGGATTATCGAGATTTAAACAAAGCCAGTCCAAAGGACGACTTCCCTCTACCACATATTGACACTTTGGTAGATAATACAGCTCGGTTTGCAGTGTTTTCCTTTATGGACGGGTTCTCTGGTTACAATCAAATCAAAATGGATCCTGACGACATGGAAAAGACAACCTTCATCACTCCATGGGGCACCTATTGTTATAAGGTTATGCCATTCGGTTTGAGAAACGCAGGCGCAACTTATCAAAGAGCTATGGTGGCTTTGTTCCACGACATGATGCACAAAGAAATAGAAGTATATGTGGATGACATGATCGCCAAGTCTCAAAATGAAGAAGACCATCTAGAACATTTGTTAAAGTTATTCAAAAGACTCCGGAAATATCAGTTGAGGTTGAATCCTGCAAAGTGCACTTTCGGAGTCAGATCAGGAAAATTACTCGGTTTTATTGTCAGCCACAATGGGATTGAAGTGGATCCAGACAAAGTTCGTGCCATTCAAGACATGCCAGCTCCGCAGACCGAAAATCAGGTTAGAAGCTTCCTTGGAAGGTTGAATTACATAGCCAGGTTCATTTCCAATATGACCCCCACCTGTGAACCGATCTTCAAGTTGTTACGAAAGGATCAAACGGTCGTATGGAATTCTGATTGTCAAACAGCGTTCGATAAAATCAAAGGTTATCTCCAAGAACCTCCAATTTTGATACCACCCGTTCCGGGAAAGCCTCTATTTATGTATTTGACAGTGCTTGAAAACTCAATGGGTTGCGTTCTGGGTCACCAAGACAAATCTGGACGGAAAGAACATGCCATTTATTATCTGAGCAAGAAATTTACTGATTGTGAAAGCAGATACTCACTCCTAGAAAAGACTTGTTGTGCTTTAGCATGGGCCGCTAAGCGTTTGAGGAAGTATATGATTTGTCACACCACTTTATTGATCTCGAAAATGGATCCAATAAAGTACATCTTTGAGAAGCCGGCACAAACCGGAAGACTCGCCCGGTGGCATATGTTACTATCAGAATATGATATTCAATATGTGGCTCAAAAATCTATCAAAGGCAGTGTGTTATCAGAATATCTCGCAGATCAACCTGTCGAAGATTATGAACCTCTGAAGTTTGATTTTCCGGATGAAGATATCATGTTAGTAAAAGATTGTGAAGAAACAAGTTCTGACAAAGGTCAACAGACAGAGAATTGGTGGAAAATGATGTTCGACGGTTCCTCCAATTATAGCGGACATGGCGTAGGCGCAGTTTTAATGAATCCTGAAGGTGGTTACACTCCGTTTACAGCCAGACTAGACTTTGATTGTACAAACAACATTGCTGAATACGAGGCATGTATCCTTGGTCTCGAAGCAGCCATTGATCTCCAAATCAAAAATCTCGAAGTCAGTGGAGACTCAGCATTGGTTATCTACCAAGTCACGGGTGAATGGGAGACAAGACATGAAAACCTGATCCCTTACAGAGCTTATATCGTTGAAACGATCAAGTATTTTGACGAAATCACCTTTAAACATGTTCCAAGAGCAGAGAATCACATCGCCGACGCTTTAGCCATGCTGGCCTCAATGTGGAAAACTAGAGATGTCAACGATGGCACACTTATCAAAATTGAACGCAAGACAGAGCCTGCTTACTGTCAAATGAT
Organism: Lathyrus sativus; assembly: GCA_963859935.3. Taxonomy (NCBI): domain Eukaryota; kingdom Viridiplantae; phylum Streptophyta; class Magnoliopsida; order Fabales; family Fabaceae; genus Lathyrus; species Lathyrus sativus. The sequence continues at coordinate 181,533,043 of OZ012739.1, forward strand.
TGAAGAAGAAACCGATGGCAAGCCCTGGTATCATGATATAAAGAATTATCTGTTGAAGCAAGAATATCCCACAGATGCTACGGCACTTGACAAGAAAACACTAAGGCGATTAGCATCCAAATTCTTCCTCAGCAATGGTGTACTTTACAAAAGAAATCATGATATGGTCTTACTCAGATGTGTTGACAAAAGAGAAGCGGACTTGTTAATGAAAGATGTTCATGAAGGAATGTTTGGTACTCACGCCAACAGATACGCCATGTCCAAAAAGATCTTGAGAGCTGGTTACTACTGGTTAACTTTAGAAACCGACTGCATTCAATACGCCAGAAAGTGTCACAAATGTCAGATCTACGCAGACAAAATGCATGTGCCTCCAACGCTGTTGAATGTACTATCGTCGCCATGGCCTTTCTCTATGTGGGGCATCGACATGATTGGGGCAATTGAACCGAAAGCTTCAAACGGACACCGTTTCATTCTGGTCGCCATCGACTATTTCACAAAATGGGTTGAAGTTGTATCTTACACCAATGTTACACGTCAAGTGGTGGCTCGTTTCATTAAAAAGGAGATCATCTGTCGCTACGGGATCCCAAGCAGAATTATAACAGACAACAGAACCAATCTGAACAACAAAGTTATGAAAGAATTATGTGATGACTTCAAAATCGAACACCACAACTCTTCCCCTTACCGTCCAAAGATGAATGGAGCTGTGGAAGCTGCAAATAAAAACATCAAGAAGATCTTGCAGAAAATGGTTAAAACCTAAAAAGATTGGCATGAAATGTTACCATTTGCCCTGCACGGATACAGAACCTCCGTCCGCACTTCCACAGGGGCAACCCCCTTTTCTCTGGTATATGGAATGGACGCAGTTCTTCCCATCGAGGTCAAGATACCATCCCTCAGAGTCATCATGGAAACCAAGTTAGAAGAGGCAGAATGGATTAAAGAAAGATTTGATCAGCTGAATCTCATCGATGAAAAGCGCATGTATGCGATGTGTCACGGCCAGTTGTATCAAAAAAGAATCAAGAGGGCGTTCGATAAAAAGGTCCGTATCAGAGAATTCCGCGAAGGAGAACTTGTGCTCAAGAAGATCTTACCAGTTCACAAAGACGCAAGAGGGAAGTGGATGCCAAATTATGATGGCCCCTTTATTGTGAAGACAGTATTCTCCGGAGGTTCACTGATCCTTACTACCATGGACGGAGAACAACTTACACACCCGATAAACTCTGACGTAGTTCGGAAATATTACGCCTAAAAAGTACCCGATAAACCGGAAAATCCAAAAGAACGGTTTATGCAAAAGAGAAGGAAAGAAAAAAGAGAAAAGAAATCAAAAAGCTCGCTAAGTTGAAAACCCGAAAGGGCGGCTTAGGCAAAAAATGAGCGTCCCGGTGGATTGAAAACCCGAAAGGGCGATCCAGGCAAAAATTAGGGACAAAGGCGTTTCGCTGCATCAGACGAAGGCATCAACACTGCAGATTCAACAAAAATTCATCTCAACAGCTCTCGTCAGAAGCAAGGATCTTGGAGAATTCTAGTCTTTAGGGATAGTTAGGTCACAGGATTCAATGTAACCTTATCCACTTTTGCCATTTTACTTGTAAAAATTTCCATGGAATATTGTCATTGGCAAGATTTCATCCTTTAAATAAAATCAGCCTTTTGAGCCTCTCTTTCTTGTGCAAATTATCAGTTCCTTATTTTCTTTGTTATGCAAAATACCGTTCGTTAATCAACGATTATTTTTGAAAGCATTAAAATCCAGATTTTTGAAAAAATAATAACTTGGAAATATTTTACAAAATGTTTTAACTTGTGGAAAGACTCGAGGAAAATCATACATTCCCCGAAACTTCAGGGTAGCAGGACTCTTGATACACAATCAAAATTTACATTCCCCAATGAAATGCTAGCAAGTTGGGCGACGAAGAGTCCTTTGGCCATGCACGATTACCAAAATTGAAGATTATCCCTCAGGATTTCTTGTGATGATATGAAGGTTCCTCCCCCAGCAAAGTATTTCTGGACATCTGTTTGAATTCACCTCAGCAAAATCTACCTACAGGCTTTATTCCCCAGTAGGTCTTCGGGTTTATTTCCCAAGTCTACGTACACCCCTCATCATGGGATCAGCGTGATTCGTTTGTTCCCCGAGTCAGTGACATCTAGTAATCCCCGCGAAGGCTAAGTTATTACTCACTTCGTTTCCAAGTATAGGTCCAGTCGTCACTGGCACTAAATAAAAGTCCAATTGTCATTGGCGCCTCTTGGTCTGGTCGTTACCAACCTTTTCCCCGGGAAATCCAATCGTCACTGGTATTGTTCCAATTATTATTGGTATCTTGTTAGTTGTCACTAACTTTCCCCATGAAGTCCAGTTGTCACTGGCACTGCCTAAATCCAATCGTCATTGGTATCTTGAGGTTTTAACCAATTTTTCCCTTTGAAACCCAGTCGTAACTGGTATCATCATCTAGAGTCCAATCGTTACTTGGAAGTCTATTTCAGTTTGGTTATCACCAATCTCCAGCTTGAAGATCTGGTGATCCCTAGCATTTTTATACAACCAATTGTCATTGGTATTCCCCAGTATGGTCGTCACCATCTTCATTAAAAATCCAGTCGTAACTAGCATTGTTTAAAACCAATCGTTATTGGAACCCTGATTTGGTCGTCACCAATCACCATTAAAAGACCAGTCGTCACTGGCATCGCTTGGAATTTTGGTCGTTACCAATTCCCCAGGAAGTCTATTGATTACCAGCACGGTGTGAACTATTTGCAGAAGCTGAGGATGTATCCCCAGTTGATCCATGTTCCCAGACAAGTCTCGGAGATCTAGTCGTCACTAGTATCCTCCACGTGTGATTAGTCTTATTTCTAGTCCATTCCTGAAGATCCCGTTTGAACTCTTCACTATAGGAAGTTCCTCATCTGATCATCCCCAGTGAGGTTGTATCCAGTCTTTCGCTTCCCCAATGAATCCTGATTCTCTTTTCCCGATGGAATTAATTTTTCATTTCCCCAGTAGAAGTCTATTTTTCTCCCCGGTGGAGTACCTCTGTTCCAATAAGATTGTCATCTTTATTGGATTTGTCTCTTCCCCTTGTGAAGTTTTCCTTTTTACGCTAGCAGTCATGTCTGAACTGTTAATTTAGTTTTTTAGTACGAGTCCCCAGTATCGAGTCCTTGTATTTGTCACTATTTGTTTACTGTTTCTTTTATCATTATCCTTGCGTCTATGTTGTTTGCATTCAAGCATCATAAAACAACATTTAGAGTGCATGGCATATCATAACTTGTCCTTTAGCATGGCATCGGATCTAAGGGACAAAATTTTTGGTTATCTATATTTAAATACCTTTCACTGCGATTTTTCGAGAATTGTCATCTCTCAGTCATCTCGTGAAGATATTTAAATAGGAGCAACTGTTGTACCCCAAATTTTGACCCCTTAGATCCTCATTATCATTTTTAGAAGCATGATCATGAATTATCTAACCCTAAATCAGTGCAAGTTTATTATTGTCAAGTTACAGATGAATCAGGGTTTTCGCACCGACAAATTCAAAGAAACCAAGGAATGATTAGCCAATGATTTGGGCCAATTCAATCATGGAATGAAATCAAAGATAATATCAAAGTCAAATGGGAAGTCAATTTGAAGAAATCGTTTCAGAATCAAGAACAGTGCTGTCAAGAGGCCCCGATTAGGGTTTTTAACTAGTGGAAAATCAACTGTGGTTTGACTTTGATGTTGGAAGATGTTTTAATGGTGGGATTGAGGTCCATGAAGTTAATATAGGCTATTAAAGACTACTCAAGAAGTGTCAGAGTCCCAGGAGGTCCAGAATATCAACAGGCGACTCGATCGGCACCGATCGATCGTACGGTTGACCGAAAAGTCAACTCCTCAAATTTTGAGAATTGGAATCCAAGTTGTGAATCAAAGTTGTTCCTTATGTCATAATGGACTTGCATATCAATTTTCATGGTCATTGGATCAAGAATGAGAGAGTAATCGAGAAATCGGGAAATTAGGGTTTTGAAAAGGGCTAAACCGTATCTCCTTAACCCCACATCCAATTGAGTTGGTTCTAGTCTCATTTGAAAGCTCTTGACAAGTCCTACAAAAGTCCCATACTAGTCCACAACCAGAAAATGCATACTTTTTGAGATATAAGCAAAAACATTCCTAGAAGGGAAAATAACTTAGAAAATTTCTGTTATTTTCACTTTAAAAGCTAAAATCAGCCAACTTCAAGGGCATTTTTCACCTAGTTTCAAATAGAATCAAGATTTCTAGCCAACATGGAAGTTTTAGTACTATGTGAGGGCTTTCTAAATTGTACAAGAACATCTCAAGGTGAGTTATGAGCTGAGAGATACATGTGTTCAAAGTTGGTATTTTGTCATACTAGTCCCACATTGACCAATATTGCAAAAGCACCTCTATCACTCAAGTGAGCCAATTTCAACTTGCCAAACTCTTTCTACCTGATATATTGAACATACTTAGCATATTAGAACAGAGAGTTATTATGGAAACATCATGGAATTAAAGTTTGAAGTTTCATTGCCAAAGTTGCAAAAGTGGACTTTTCAAAGCATGAGGTGGAAAGTAAGATTTGAACCAGCCCCTTCCCTAAGCCTCTAGCCTGCATTCTCATCAGTAAAAACCATCATTAAGCTTGCCTCTTGATGAAAAGAAGTGGCCAAGGATCAGAAAAAGCAAAGCAAGTTGGTAAGTGGTTGAAAATATCAAGTTTGCTTCATGGTTAAGCAAGACCTCCCTAGTAAGCACCTCAACCACTTTCTCTATAAAAGGAGAGCTCCCTCACCTCATTTCAAACACATCTTATCTGATAGAAACCATAAATAACCTCTGTCATCACAATTCCATAATCTTGCTTCAATTTCTCAAAAATCACAAAGTTCACCAAAACACTCAAAAATGGCCTTGAAGTGAAATCTCTACCACATCAAGTTCTACATGTTCCAGCACCCAAACTATCATCCATACACTTTATAAATAACATATATAAGGTGTACAAACCATTGAACCACCAAAAATCACAAGAAATCAAAAAGTCAACATTTCACTTGGCTCACTTTGACCAAAATCCATCAAAAACACCAAACTGAGTTCCAAACATCTTCTTGAAGTTTTGATCACTCATACACCTCACATATAACATATATCAACTGTCCAAACACTCACCAACCATTAGAAGTTCATATCTTTTCATTTGGCATTGAAAGTGTGTTATTGCTTAAAGTGGAAGAAAACTCAAAAGCCAACAATTGAAGCAAGGAGTCTCTGGTTTTCTCAACATTTCTTGGCTTGCTAAATAGGATCATTAACAGGTATGTAACTGATCTTTATTAGCTTTAGCATCATATTTCATGAATTGACATTTTTGAGTGTTTTGGTACATATTGAACTATGAACATTGCTTGATTCTTATAACACATGCTTTCAATAAATGATAAAAATCCTCATGAGCATGAATATATGTGTGTGGGCCATCTGTCTTGTTGGTATGCCAACTCACTTATTTTGTTATTCAAACTGGTTTACTTGCTATATACAAACTTGATGATTTTGGTGATGTGATGCTGTTGGTTTTGCTTTGTATTTTAAAAATTTATGAAACTGTGGAAGATGAGGTCTCAAACCTATGAACACTTGGACTGTTGTTGGTTTCATGTTATTAGGTTATGTGGTGATACTGCTAGGTTTCTGGTGTGCTTAGAACCACAGGTCTGTTAAGGATATATTAGAGCCACACCTTTAGGCTCAGTTTTGTTTTAAATAGCTTTGAGTTATCCAAGGGTCAAGTGTATGGATTCTGACTTTGGGAGGGTGCTTGGTGTGTACTTGGTCATGTCCTTATAATTTGTGGTTTATTTGCAAATTCAAACCATGCCAGGGTTGATATATATGTTGTTCATATTACTGAGTTTATTACCACAAAAACTGTTTGCAGCAGTACTGTCCCTTAGAAAGGTAAGTGGTATTTGCTCAAAGTTTGAGCAAGATGCATACCAACTGTCATGGACTGTTGTTGTTTGATGACTGTCCCAAAGCTAGGTCCATCCCTCATATATCCCAATATCAAGTGTGTTTGGATTGCAGTCCTAAATCTGAACCACACCTGTAGAACATAGCCTGCTGTTCTAAGTTTAGCTGGGCCAGGTTGTATTTTTCAGTTGAAGAGATTTTGATCAGGAGTGTGAGTGTCTATGTTGGCCAAGACATTTCTGTTTGGTTTCTTGTGATCTTATGCTGTTTGGTGAGCATTGTGAAATATCAAAACTGGCTGCCAATTGATTGAAGGTTGGCTTGGTCAACAATCTCCCAGTTTGGATTGGGGATCAATAGCTTAGGGCAGTATGAGTTTATTTGTGTAGTCTGTTAGAATTCATGTGCTTGCTCAAGATTTTTGGTAAAGCTGTTGAGTTCTTGCAACTGTATCAAAGGCCTACTTTGGAGTGTTTTGTTGATTAGTGGCCATATGCTTTGATTTGTCTGTCAGTTTGACCAGTGCACATCAGGTAGGGGATGTGTTTTATTCTAGAACTGTGTGAAAGACCAAAGAATTAGGAGTAGGTGCTCATTTTTGCTGACTATCACCATAGCTGTTGGTCAGAAAGTGATTTGCTGCTACTGCTTTGATAACACATTCATAACAGTAAGCCTACTAGGTTTTCATAGCATTTATGTTTTCTGGTTTGTGTTGGTTCAATTTAGTGGACTCTTGACAGATTCATTTAGCCTCCATATTGACAGTAAAGAGAATATGCATAGGTAGATTCATTTTCATCAACTATAAGAATCATCATCAGCATGCTATTGGAATAAAGGTTGTGTTGTTTTGTTTCTTAAATTTGCTGTCAAATGTATGAGTATCATAAGTCTTTGCTGTCTTAAAAGACTTTTTCTTTATATGGCAGTGTGGATTACATTTATTTAGCAACATAAAGAACTGTCATCTAAAAACAATTTGCTTGGTGTGTCATCTAGCCAAATATGGATATCATAAGGGCAACATTTTAAGTTTTTGCACTATAGTAAAACTGTTCTGATCCAAGCCTTCACCTATCATACCAGCAAATACCACTCTCATAATCCTCACAATTATGGTGTGTACAAAGTGTGTAGTTCATGTTTAGATACCAAAGATCCTGATTGTCATAATTGCTAGTTTGTTAACTGTTGTTTCAGCAGGATCTCATAAACAGTTTGTGGTAGTATTGCTGTTGTGTTGGTAATAGTCTTGGCCTATCATGAAGTTAGCTAAACTCTCTAGGCCACCACTTGTTGTGAGACTATGAGTAAGATGTTTTCCAATATGGGTGATGGTTTGATACAACATTGACCAGCCATGTGTGATTTTCTTAAAACCATACCCTTATTAAAAGCTCCAGTTCTGTGGAGTTCAAGACTGCTAAGTTCCAGTTTGTTGATTACTAAGCTGAGGAATTTACACCCTTATTATTCCTAAGCAGAACTGTTGGGGATTAATAAGAGGGCTTTTGCTTTAGTTCTTTAGAGTGCGGGGTCCATTGACATGTTTGCCTTAAGACTCACTGTCCCAAACCTGTTGTGAATAGGCCAGGTACTTGGACTGTATGAATAGGTTTAGCACTGCTCTTTTAAAAATTCTGCCTTGGGCATAGCAGGTTGTCTACATCATTTTAGGGTCTCAAACGGCCACAACATTGAAGTTGTTGTGATAGCAGGTGGAATGACAAACAATTTTTGATCACTGCAGTTTGTTGCATTTGAAAACAGTTGACCAAATACTCACCCTCATTTGTTTGTTTGAAACACGATGGTTAGGGTTGGCTGTTTAGAACACAGCAGTTGTTGGGCATTTTGAGCACATCAGTCCTGATGTACCTTTTATTCTGATAATGTTTGTAGCTGCTTAATATTCTATTTCTATCAGTTGGGCATGTTGTTGATTTTGGGCTGTTTTCATTTAAATACTTGGGACAGGAGTAACTATGGTTTAATACTTTACATCTGTTTGCACTACTCCATCCTGTTTTTTTTCTTTACTTGAACTTAAAGCTGATAAAACACCCCAATGCTAGACATTAAGATTTAGTTAATATCCATACTATCCTTGGCATTTTATATCAAATTCATATTTTGTGTTGAGCTTTTGTTTTATGTTTTGGACGAACCAATTGCAAATCATCAGTGTATGCTGCCTTGACATATTTATTTCAGCACTACACAGTCGAAGAAAATAAGCATTTTGAAAACAACATTTTGGCACAGGCTGTGGTAGGCTGAAATATTGGAAGCATAAAACATATGAGTTTCCAGGACTGAGAAGTGTGTACTTTGATTTAGAACTGTTATGGATAGGATTTTCACAAGCATTATACATTTCATATCACGCATCATAGCAGTTGAATCTCACCCTTTGCATAGAACATCCAAATTCTGATTTTATCATTTTAACTTGTTTCAATACATATTTGGAGTATGCTTATGTGATTAGTTTTACTCAGTTTGTGCATGAGATTCACATTCACATGTTCATACCAAGTTCATTCATTCAACTCACATGCTACTTTTTGCATAAATTGAATTTTCACCAAAATCACATGTCACACACCTCATATCATTCATTTTTGAACTGTTGATATCATCATTTGGGCTAAAAACACACTGCAATGAGATCCTCACTTCATAATGCATTTTTACCAAAGTGTTGCATTTGAGATGTCATCTTCGCTACCTGTGTGTATTGAAGAGGTTTTTTGCATCAAACCTTCTCTAAATAATATGTATGTACTGTGTATATGAACCACTGAGCCAGGATCTGCTTAGATTTGAAAATTGATTCCTTCACGCATCTTTCCTTCACTTTTTTGCACTTCACATGCCATTGACATATGCTGTTGGAATTTAAATAATTTGAGGTAGTAATATCATTTTATATTATGGTTGAATGTTGTATGTGTGATTACCATGATTTGAAAACACTTGGATTGATTGGAAAACGTCAAAATGCATCACATAACTCACAAATGCATGGGCCTTTGAATTTTCCACTACAGTGAGAAACTCAGAAAACTAACACCACCACCCTCTTCCTCTCATTTTTCTACCCAATTTCCATATAAAATTTGCCTCGATCCGATAAGCGGTTAGTGAGATACGGTATAAAACGTATTTGGTTTGGTTATGTGTTTTGCCCAACCATAATTCAAGACATCCCTTATGTATTTATTGATGCACATTTGTTAATGGATGTAACAGCCGCCCCAGCGGTAGAGACTCGCGCGTGTATCAGTCTTGGCATGGGTTCGATCCCTTGTGATAACCCTTGCTGCCACTTTTCCTCATTTTTGTACATAAACTTCAAAAATTCGTAACTCTCTCATTTTTTATCGTTTTTCACCCGTTCTTTTTTCATTGTGTTTATTTTAATGTGTACTTTCATGTCATAATTTTATTTTCCATGTTTGCTTATTTTTTCACCACGTTTGATTGTGCACGATCCGCACGTCAACGGTACTAACCCTATTTGGTTGCAGATGAAATTTAAAAGGTTTCCTCTTGTGTTTTCTCAGGAAATTTGATTGTTATCATGTCTATATATGTTTGTCAACATGTTAGAATTTTTACCTCGAATTATTTTTATGTTTATCTCATCTGTTAACAGTACTCCAGGTGCGAACTGTCGTCACGGTTCTCGTACCAAAAACAATTGCTCTGATTGTCATCATTGCTTTCCATCTTTAATCTTTGCATTGGTTGTCACCATGAATGTTTGAATAATGTTTGTATTTTATTTTATCCCCAAGCAACGAAGCTCGTTAGCTTTCGTCCAGTTGCCGACAATACTGTTCCTCCAAAGGAAGGTCTGTCCACTTGACTGTCAATGTCTTGGACCAAAATCTCTGTTTTCCCTTTGACTTTGTTAAGTCACTCTAACCCTAGTTTAGAAGCCTTTAGACTTTGCTTGAAGTCTAAGAAACCCACCCATACTAGGAGTGTTCTTCAACTAGAACCCTAGGAAAGAGTTCGTCAACTCTATGTAAGAATCATCGTCATGATTTTCTTACTTTCCCTTTTCAATTTAGTTTAGGGAGTTTTGGCAAACTCCACACAAACATTGTCATGTTTGTTCCCCTTTGAACTTTGATCATCATCAAGAGTTCTTTCCCCTCGTGAGGTGAACTACGATTGCTCTGATTCTATCCTAGTCAGGATACGTAGGCAGAAGGTGCAATGCCTTTGCGAGCAAACCTAGAAAACCACTTAGGCCTCTTATTTGTCTTATCTCAATTCCCAATCCTTAAACCATAGTGCACAATTCACAAACTTAGCAAGTAATTAAACAAAAGGTTCCTGTAGAGTACTACAGATATTTAGGGTGTTAATACCTTCCCTAGATATAACCAACCCCCGAATCCCCGAATCTCTTAAGCGTTGTCGTTACATCGCGAAAAAGGTTCTTTCTTTCTTTAGACCTATCCTTTGGATAAATTAAAGTCCGGTTGTAAAAGAAATAAGGTTCAAGTTAATTAATAGCTTGATATCAAATTTTCACCGCAACAATACATATATTTTGAATGCATAATGAATGTATACGAAGAATGTGATGAATGCATGAGTATGTTTGTAAACATGTATGCATTTCAAGAGTGTCATGAGTCATGTTGCATGTGAAGCATCATGGTATGCATTCTTGTGTTGATTGATTCCTCGGTGAATCTGCAGAACCTCGTGTGCCCTTGTGGGGTGTGAGCGATGGTTATTTATTTGATCCCTCGGTGGATTTGCAGAACCTCGTGTGCCCTTGTGGGTTGTGAGCGATGGTTATTTATTGATCCCTCGGTGGATTTGCAGAACCTCATATGTTGCGATGGTTATATTTGATTCTTTGGTGAATCTGCAGAACCTCGTGTGCCCATGTGGGGTGTGAGCGATGGTTATTTTGGTTCTTCAATTGAACCTGCTGAAATGAGTCGGTACCGCATTTGCATCTGCATAGAGTCGTGTGTCGGTCTCTGTGAGTTGCATGTAGACATCTGTGCATGATGTATGGTGAATAAACATGAATGTAGATGTTTATATAGATTGTTGATAATTGGCATGAATGGAAGGCTTGAAGATACATGTATGTGTGAATATATATATGTATATGTGTGCATGTTTATGAATTGATATAAACATTGTTGACGCACATTGTATATGCTTGGTGCTCTATTTAGAAATAGTTAATTGTGAATACATTGCGATGTACGGCGTAGTGAGATGAGTTGCGGTGAGAATGCGGAAGACGTTTTTGGACGTTATGTGTGTGTATATATATATATATATATATATATATATATATATATATATATATATATATATATATATATATATATATATATATATATATATATATATATATATATATATATATATATATATATATATATATATATATATATATATATATATATATATATATATATATATATATATATATATATATATATATATATATATATATATATATATATATATATATATATATATATATGTTTATGTGCATTATGTATTATGATATTGTTTCTCACCCTTCTGCTGTTTCATAATTCTCTATGAGGCATTGCATATTAGATTGCTGGAGTCTTTGTGAAGAGAGTAGTTCATTTCTTTTGGTCAGATGGCTCTGATATATAACACTGGGTAGTTAGGAATTATTTTGATTCTTTTGTGATACATCTGTGTATGTATCTGCTGCTGAATTTTTGTAAACTCAACTGATGAATTGAACTAATCCAAACGATGTATATGATGCTCATGTTAATGAAGTGATTTCAATGTTTAGATGTTTCTGCTTTATTCTAAATGTTGATATGTGGGTTTTAAGCGTTATGCTTTGTTTTTAGTTGAGATTTACCCCTTTTGTTACATATCTTCATGAGTTGGTATTATTTATGTCCCGTTTCGATGATAATGTGATGCGCCTCTTTTATACCATGTTATAATTATACTCTGATGGAATTTTTATTAAGTGCCTAAATGATTTAATTGTTTACCGGGGGTATAGAAAGGGGGTGTTACATTAAGTGGTATCAGAGCCAGTGTTGAGTCGGTTGTGTCTGTCTCGTTGTTTTGTTGGTTGAACGGTTGTTTAACCTTGTTGTTATTTTTGCGATTAATCAGAATATGGCTGGTCGTAATGACAATGCGATGGCTGCTGCATTGGAGGCAATGGCTAGGGCGGTGCAGGGTGCGCCGAATGTGAACGCTAATGATGAGTTTATAAAGAATCAACCTCCAGTATTCAAGGGAAGATTTGATTCGGACGATGCTCAGATTTGGTTAAAGGAGATCGAGAGGATCTTTAGAGTTATGAATTATGCTGAAGGGAACAAGGTGAGACTTGGGACTCACATGCTGAGAGAAGAAGCCGGTGACTGGTGGGTCGGTATGAGACAAGTTCTTGAAGTAGACGATGAGGAAATCACTTGGAATTTATTTCGCACCAAAATTTTGAGAAAGTATTATCCTGAGAGTGTGAAGGGAAAGAAGGAGATGGAGTTCCTGGAATTGAAACAAGGCAATATGTCTGTGATAGACTACACGACTAAGTTCACAGAGTTAGTGAAGTTTCATCCTCACTATGATGCAGTGACGACGGAATTTTCCAAGTGTGTTAAGTATGAGAACGGCTTGCGCCTTGAGATCAAGTAAGCGGTGGGTTATTAGAGGATTAGGAGATTTTCGGACTTGACCGAATACTGTAGAATCTTTGAAGAAGATAGTAAAGCTCGTTCTACTCACTATAAGAGTTTGAATAAGAAGAGAGTGAAGCAACTGGTAAGGAGTGGACCTTATGTGACGCCTGCTGATAAAGGCAAGCATGGGGAAAACTTTGTTAAGAGGTCCGGAGGTGGAAGTTCTGGCCCCATTAAGTGCTATAAGTGCGGTGAAGTAGGGCACAAATCTTTTGAGTGTAAGAAGGAGGGAGCGAAGTGTGCTAACTGTGGAAGTATCGGCCATGCTACAACTGATTTTAGAAGGAACATGGTGAAGTGTTACAACGGTGGGGAAGTTGGTCATATTAGTACAAAGTGTACTAAGCCAAAACAAGCTCCAAAAAGTGGGAAGGTATTTACATTAGCCGGTGCGGACACTACTAATGCGGATCGGTTGATTAAAGGTACATGCTTTATTAATAATATGCCTTTAGTTGCTATTATTGATACCGGAGCGACTCATTCGTTCATTTCTTTTGAGTGCGCTAAGCGTTTGGATTTGTGTTTGTCTTCTTGTCGTGGTGATATGGTTATTGAGACACCCGCTTCGGGGTCGGTAACTACATCTTTGGCGAAGTGAAACAGCTTCACCTCAAACCTAAGGGAAAATCAACAAACAATACAGCAAAGAAAACCACACCCAACACCAGTTCAGCCAGCTACACTAGCTCCTACAGTAAGCAAGTTCAGACAGCACCAGCTCTGGTAGCTACAGTTGATAAATAGCAAAAGGTGGACAGTAACAACTTCAAGCAAGATCCTATCTTCACTCTTCAATAATGTTCAAACTTCAGATAAGCTCTTATCTTCCATAATCTTCAGCTTTAGCAAACACTGAATTCCAACCAGTAGACATCTTCAGTTGGCAGCAAAACCCTAGTCGTCAACAGATACCCAGCTTTGACAAGTACAAGCTTCATCTTCAACAGTCTTCAATTAACTTCATCCTCAATAGGCTTCCATCTTCAAGTCAAACACTCACAGGAGAGAATCAAGTGATAGATGAAGTTGAAATGTTAAGAGGCTTAATGATAACCCAGGGAAATCATTAAGATCTTATCATAGCAAGGGGAGAGATATCCTCAAGGTTCTACCTAATCAAAGCATGCTCTACATCTCTCCTAAGGAGAGATGGAACTTATTTGGGGGGACCTTATGTCATAGGAGGGAATAGAGGCACAAGAAGCTCTCTATGTTTGACAGAAAAAAATCAGTCTACTCTAGAACTCTCTCTATATCTCCTATCTCTTAAGTCTTCAACAAGCAATCTTCAAGCAAAAGCAACTTCAAGCTCCAAGCATCATTATTTGTCTTCAATCATCTCCAAGTCTTCACTATCTCTACAAGCCAAGCACAAGCCCCAACACCCAAAGGAAAGGCCCAAAACCCATCAAACCAAACAATATCCCAAGAGGGAACACAACAATAGCAACCAATTTGCAAAAATCACATAAAATGGCAATACTCAACATAAAATCCTAGATTAATTTCTAAGGGACCCTAGCTATGTACCCTATACCCCACATAAACCCCAAGGCCTAAATCAAACTAAAAACCCCAAAACTATATGTTGAAATGCACCTATGTCAAGTTGAAACCCTAATTCTAGCACACTTGCTTCACACCTCTCAAAAACAATTAAATTTAAGTCACAAAAAGGTGACAAAAATCCAGGGGGAACCTAATACTCTATTCTAACTATGGAAAAAAGAATCACATCAAAATGTGAAATAAAATGACCATACTAAATTCAGCAAGTAACATATACCAAAGAAAAATGAAATAAATGCCCTAAAATGTAAAAATGCACCAGAAAATAAAAAATGAATGAAATGCTAATTTTATTCTTTTATAATTTTCTTGATGTTTTAAGAAAAATGGAAAAAAAAATCCTATATAAAAATAACCATTTTTCAATTTGTTATGATTTTTCAAAGATCCTAAAATAATATGTGAAATAAAAGTAAAATAGAGAAAAAAGAAAAAAGTGTGTGTCCAATAGCAATGCAAGGCAGTTCAGAATGACAAATGGGCTCAGAGAAGGGTGTGCATAGTAGAGCACATTAGGCCCAATTATTAATCAGAAATTAAAATGAAAAAAACAAAGAAAAAGGAAAAAACGTGTGGTGAATAGCAATCAAAATCAGTGTAATTCTCAACTGGGCCTGGGAAAGGGGTGTGGATATCAACTTAACCTAAGCCCACCCAATAGCCATTAAGTGAAACGGGGCGTTTTGATCTTCAGAGTCCCCTTCACAAACTGAAACGCAACCACGACCATTAGATCTCGTTTTGGTCAAAGGTCTTGTTCTAATCTAAGGGTGCAGAGGTTATCTTCAACCTTCGAATTTAGGAGGGAAAAGAAACTCCATGGATGCAGAGGTATGAACTTCATCTTCTCCAAGTCGTGCTTCCTCAATTCTTCATCAAAAATCAAAAGTAAAAACCCTAACTTACTCCATTTTTCACCAGCAATTCAACCATGGCATCTAAACACAATGAAACATCTTCTTCCTCAAAACACGATTGGAATCTCAGAAATTGGTCAATCAGCAAATCTCACCAAACCTAGAATTGAGTGGCCTAAACTCTTCACCACGCTTCACTGAATATTTCTAGCCATCAAATTATGATTATTTCATCAAGAACAACAAGATATGAGCATGAACAGAAATTGCATCACTCCACTAGTTGTCTCTAAATCAACCCTAATGCTACCAGAAAGTTCCCTATGATCATCTATATTGAATCTAACCATTCAAAGCCTATTGACACTACCTAAATCAAGCCATGGAGGGAAGTTTTCATACCTGCAAATTTGAGATGAACAGAGTCCTCAAACCTTCAAATCAATCCTCAAAAGCTTCCAGATTCCTTCAATGGAGTATAAGCAAGCTTCTGTATGCAAAGAACTTGATTGAAATGGATTGAATCTTTGAATTCGATTCTGAGTTGCAGACTGAGAATTCCAAATGCAAACACACGATCCTTCACCAATCTTGCTCAATTATCCATCTGGAATCATTCACCAATGCTAGAGCAAGCTAATGCAATCAAGAATTTGGATTGAAAGTGGTTGAAATGCTGTAACCGATTTTGGTTTGCAATGGAAAAGTTGAAAATGCACTTTCACAAATCTCTCTCAATTCTCCCTCCACCCCTGCTCTGAATCACTTCTACTGCTTATATAGAGTGTGAATGAAGACTCTAGAATCTTCTGGATCAATCCAATGAGAAAATCAACTTCTCATGCCATGGAAATCTCATCTCATGCTATGCACATACCAACTCATGATATCAGCTTGTATTTGAACTCAATTTTGATCCAAAATGTCTTCTAATGAGATATTGGATGTGTTAAGATGGGAGGAAGTCTTGCATTTGCCTTGACAAGTGATTTTACATATGTGCCTTATGATGCAAGTAGCCCATTTACAAAGCAATTCATAAAAATAACCCTCAATTCAAAATTGTGGCAATGTCAATGTTCTCAAAATGCATTTTACAATCAAATTGGTATGTCATATGGCTTGGTTTGGATGTGTAGATCAAAAACCCTAATTTCCAACCTTGGTTTATTTAAAATATACCCTTATTTTAGGCCATTTTTATGATTTTGTGAAGCAAGCCATTCCAAACTCTCATGACCTCTCATTTAGCCTAAAAACATCATTTTGAACACATCTCATGTTGAACATTTTTCCATTTGAAGAGTGGAAGATGGAGATTTGGACCTATGTTGAAAAATGACCTGTAATTCAACTTTCCCCAAAATACCCCTGGATTGCCAAGACCATAACTTGAGTTCCACAAATTCTCTTGAGGACTTATAGTACTCAAATTAAAGCTAATATCAAGATATACAACTCTTATGTTGGCCAAGAATCCATTTGAAAACTCCTTGATGGGCAAAAGTTGCTTGGAAGTCAAGTGATTTTCATAGATAAATTTCAATATCCTCTGATGACCCATAACTTGCAAGAACCATAACTTGAGTTCTACAAATCTCCTTGAAGACTTCTAGTACTAAAATTAAAGATATTGAGAAGCTATAAAAGTTTCATGTTGACCAAGAATCCATTTGAAACTTGCATTTTGACTTATCTGGCTTGGAAGTCAGGCCTAAATTAGGTTTTTTTTACACTGAAACCCTAATTTAGCAACTCCTCTTCTTCTTGATTCTCTTTGATTTCTCCTTGGAAAAACACCACACATGTATACACATATCAATTCATGAATCCCACATCCTTCAACTAAGCCTTGATGCCCTTCAATCACTCAGTTGACCTAGGGTTAACCCAGGTGAAACCCTAGTTGATTGTACTTCCACTCTGGCTCTTGTACTTGCATCAATGACTTGTCTCATCTTCAAAATGACCCTCTAGGTATTCCATGATCTTTGTACACATTCCATACCCTCAGTCATGGCTCACACATTTATTGATGATCTTCAACCCCCCCAAGATTAGGAGAGAAATCCACTGGTTGACCTTCAAACTTCTTAAAGCCTCCAACCTTTCTTGATGACTTGGATGGTCTTGAACTGGAATAAAACCCCTTGATGGGCCTCTTTCTGATAAGAATGGCACTTGATCCCCTGTTAAATGACTTGTTATGCTATGCTATGCAAATGATTAGACTATGTACATGACTTATTATGCAAATGACAATGCAATTGAAACATAAACCAAGTGAAATAGGTTGAGCAAATTTTAGGGTGCAACACTAATACCTTCCCCTTGCGTAACCGACTCCCGAACCCAGACATGGTTGCGATGACCTTGTCTTGTACCTTTTCGTCAGGTTTTTCCGATCGTTTCCTTTCCCTCCTGTGGGATAAATAACGAAAGGTGGCGACTCTTCTGTTTGGCCGGCACCTTATTTTCACAGTAGCGACACACACTCTAACCTTGCTGTCCTTTTTGGGTACTGGTACAATATTAGCCACCGATTCAGGATATTTAGAGACTACCAAGAAGCCCGCGTCGATTTCTTTCTTAACCTTTTCCCTAATTTTGAGAGCAATGTCGGGCCAGGACTTTCGAAGCTTTTGCTTGATCAGAGGACACTCAGATTTGATAGGAAG
The DNA here is from genome assembly GCA_963859935.3 of Lathyrus sativus. NCBI lineage: Eukaryota > Viridiplantae > Streptophyta > Magnoliopsida > Fabales > Fabaceae > Lathyrus > Lathyrus sativus. The sequence goes on from OZ012739.1 coordinate 181,550,933, forward strand.
TTTGTGCATTACGATATCAGTATCCAACCCAGGCATGTCTTGGTAGGACCAAGCAAATACATCTGTATATTCCTTGAGAAGGGTTATTAAGCGGCTTTTAACGTCTGGCCCTAGCAATGCCCCAATCGTGACTTTTTTTCTCTCTTCTTCGGAGCCCAGGTCGATGATGTCAATTTGTTCCTTGTACGGCTGAAGATAGGCATCTTCGCACTCAGTCATTTTGATTAGTTCTTTTGGAACTTCGAAATCTTCATCATTGTCTTCTTCAGCTTGGAACACCACCAAATTGAAGCTAGATGGGATCGGATCACTATCGGATTTAAGAGTTGATGGAGATGATTCTTTTTTTTTAGGTTTTTGAAAAGATTGCCAATTTCCTTTTTATAATAAGTGAAAACAATAAAAATGCAATGAATAACAAAAATGGAGTTTAACAAAACACTCATTCATTAATTGATTTTTGAAAGTGTGGCCCGTACAAAATTATCCTCTAGCCTTAGGCACGACCAGGGATTTCAAACATAGAAAATGCTAACAAGCAAAAACAAGAAAATTAATCGACAAGTGGCAACATGACAGGAATTTCAACGGCCTCCCAGTTTCTCAGAACAGCTTCACCTCGGAACACCAAGTGGTCTATGCAGCTTTCTTCATTGTTTTCTTCAATAGCATTGACTTGGACGCTACCACTTACAAAGATTTCCTTCAGAGTTTCGAGGCGCTTGGCGTTGACTTTTGGCTCTTTGTCTGAAGTTGGTTTGTAACCCAATCCTCATTGACTGTTTTTTGTCCTAGCATTGACTTCAATCACTTCTCCCCATCCTTGCGGAAGTCCCTCTTTCATAGCATTCTTGATGCTTAGAGCGGAGACAAAGGACGAACCACGTGTAACGACAACATCTTCCACCATCACAGCGTGTACAATCTCCAACGCTTGGAAAAAGGTTTACAACGCGTCTTCATCAGCTTTGATATATTGGAAAGAGGAGAGTTTACTGACCATCGGGTCCTCTTCACCGTGCACCACAATCAACTGATCCTCGGTAATAAATTTCATCTTTTGATGTAGAGTGGACGTGACAACGCCTGCTGCGTGTATCCATGGTCTTCCTAACAGCCAGCTGTATGCTAGATTTATATCCATCACTTGGAAAGTGACTTCAAAAGCTTGGGGGCCTACAATGATAGGTAAGTCAAATTCTTCGATCATCGTCCTTCTTGATCCATCAAAAGCTTTTACAATCAATGACGTAGTTCTCATCTCTGCCCCTTTGTACGCCAATTTGGCCAACGTTCTTTTAGGCATCACGTTAAGAGCCGATTCATTGTCAACAAGTACCCTGGAAAAAGTATTTTCTTCACATTTAATAGACACATGCAAGGGACGATTGTGATTGCGACCTTCAGCAGTTAAATCAGAGTTGTCAAAACTCAGCGTGTTGCAGGCCGTGATATTGGCAACCACCGAATCAAACTGCCCCACGGTGATGTCCTTCGTGACATGGGATCGTGTTAATATTTTCAATAGGGCTTGTCGATGGACAGGAGAGTTTAACAGTAATGACATGATCGACATTTTGGACGGTGTTTGGTGGAGTTGTTCCACTACCCGATAATCACTTCGGTGAATGATTCTAAAACATTCTTCTTCGTCCTGCTTTGGGACTTCTTTCCCTTTTGTTTTTTCAATGATGGGTTCTTTGGAGGTGGTTTCCTTTGGAATGGCTTCCTTAGGAATGATGGCCGCAGCCTGAAGAACGGTGAATTTTGCCTTGGGCTGATACACACGACCGATGCGGGTCATCTTGCTTTCGCCAGTAATGTTAGTTGCATCTTCCTGCTTCTTTTCGGTGTTCATGTCATACCATGAGTAGTCACGTTTCCAATTTACTACTCTTGGATGAGGACCTGGTCCCCTCCTTGGATCGTACTTAGGCTTAGGCTGGTCTGTAGTTGGCGTGGGACTGTTGTGAAAAACAGGTCTGGCTGTAGCGGGAGGAGCAGGCTTTTTATTCACAACATTGGACACTGGTCTTTTCTTTCCAGATCTTCTCGGTAGGTTGAAGATTGGCTCAATGACCGAGACATCCCCTTTCTTCTTCTTTCCACATATTTGCAATATACCTTCATCAATCACTGACTGGATATCTTGTTGCACAAGATTACAACCCTGCGGCTTATGATGACAATCATTGCAACCTTCGTGGAGGGCCTTGATTAGGCCCGCTCCCACCAGCTTTTTGTGTAACTCAACCAATGAAGTCTTGATTTCAGATAATTCAGTAATTATTTTTATGTCGGAATCTTCTTCCACGGCATTGGCACCAATGTGATTCGGCAGGGGACGGTTCCCTACATTCGACTGATTATCCTCAAAGGAGAGGATTCTCAATTAGTTCCCGGACAATATGCTGAAGTGCTTTGCAGCTCTCGAGATCCCGCCCGACAGCATTTTCGTGAAACGCGCAGTGTGTGTTTGGATTGTAGTAGTATGGTAGCGGATTCGAAGGGGGACCTAATTTCCTGGTTTGAATTAGCCCTTGTTGTACTAGATCGGGATACAAATTCGTGTATCTCATAGGGATAGGCCGAATTTCCGGCCTTCTGTTTTAGAAAGCGGCCCTCGCAACCGGTGCTCCTTGTTGCAGAAGTGCCTGCTGATTGTTGTTTGCTTGATACCTGCTACGGAGGATTCTATGGATTTGGTCGTGGTAGGAAAACCGGTGAAACTGTAGCCACGTACTGTTGTTGATGATAATTAAGGTCGCAGACGAGACGACCGTTGATTATGCAGATGGCTCCTTCTATTCTGAATTCGTTCGTTGTACATTATGGCATTTGTCTCCCCTTCTTTTTTCTTGTGGAGATGACCTGGTGGTTTCTTCACTGTGCTAGTGCCATCTGAAATTGTCATCCTGCCACTCTTCAGACCTACTTCCACTTTTACGCCGATGGCCACGATATTTGAGAAATTTGTTGTGACACTGCTGATCGTTCTCTCATAAAATTCTGGTCTGACAGTGTCCACAAACTAGTCAGCCAACTCCTTTTCGGTTAGGGGAGGCTCTACCTTGACCGTTGTCTCACGCCACCTTTGTGCATATTCTTTGAAGGTTTCAGAGTTTTTCTGGGTCATACCCAGTAGTTGATGTAACAGCCCAAATTTCATTAATTAATTAATTAATTATGGTAATTAATTGATTTAGTGGGATTTTTATTAATGTTGGAATTAATTTTTATTAATTGGGATTTGTAGTAGAGAATTGAGAAGGAAATAGAATGGAAAGAAAATAATAGAGAGGAAGGAAAAGAAATAGAAGAATATAAAAAGGGAATTGGAGAGAAAGAGAAAGATAGAAAAGAAAAAGAAGAGAAAGGAAGAAGAAGAGGAAAAGGGAAAAGCTTGGAGAATCTTCAAGAACCGATTTCGAAGCTCCGATTAATCGAGGTAAGGGTGAGAAATGTTTCTATTTGATCATTGTATGATGTTATGTATGTTGGGTTGGGGTTTTGGTAGAGTTTTTCATCACTTTCCAATTAGGGCAAATGTTGGATTAATCGGTAGATTGATGATTTAATCGGTTGGAACTGAGTAATAACACCGTAGAATAGTCGGGTAACATGTATTGATGCTATTTGTACTGATTTGGGTGTTTGAGGTTTGGTTGATGATGGATTGATGAAGGAGAGACAGAATGGATTCTGTTCTGCGCAGGTTCGCTGGCTCTCGCCAGGCGAGCGAAGGCGAAGCTTCGCCAGGCGAAGCCTAGCGAATGCTAGCGAGTAATTAAGTTTAAGTTCCAGTGGACTTCGCTGGCGAGTTCGCCAAGCGAAGGTGGATAGCGAAGGTTCGCCCGGCGAAGGTGCTGGCGAATGGTGGCGAATGAAGTCAGTAGCTACTGACTTGGGCTCGCTGGGAAGTCTCGCCAGGCGAAGCCTAGCGAGTGTTCGCTGAGAGAGTTCGCCAGGCGAAGGTTCGTTGCGAGGGTTCGCCAGGCGAATAAAGGCGAATGTGACAGCATTTTTCTTTTGCTGTGTTGCTCATGTGGTGATTGTTTGGTTGATTCGCATAGGTTAATACTTCTATGTTATGAATGAGTATGTGAACTATTATGATAACATGTGCTGTGGGTAGCCTTCGGGCGTGAATCCTAGAGTTGTGATATGAATGATTAATTGTAATCGGTTAAAATACATGAGAACATAATGATGATTATGTGTGTATTAATTGATGAGTTTGTGAATGTTTGATTGTTGTGTACAATTATGTAATAAGTATGCATGAGAACATTGTGGATATGTGTTCATGACTTATAATTGTATAAATGGTATTGTGATGTGTATACCTTGTATGAGATGGCATGAGATAAAGGATAAACATACTATGAAAAATGTGTTGTGGATGCATATTATTTATATGCGATTGTATGTTAAGATACATGAGGAATGCATGAGAGCATATTGATGGATATGCATGCATCGTTTGATAAATATGATGTTGTATTGGATTGTGATTGTAAGAGAATAACGCATGAGAATGTATTATGAATATATGTGCACAGTGTGGAAAATGTGCTATGCGTGTAAGCATGATGAAATTCTTGTATGATGAATTACTTGAAAATGCATGAGAACATATTGTGGATATGCGTGCATTGTTGATAATATGGTGATGATATTGAATTTTGAATGTATATTGTTTGTATACGGTGGTATGAATGGAATGCATGAGAACATGTCGTGGACATGTGTGCATTGCTTGATAGATGTTGTAAATGCATATTGTATGTATGTGATTAAATGTGAATGATGCATGAGAACATATCGTGGATATGTGTGCATTGTTTGATAACTGTGAAGAATGCATGAGAACATATCGTGGATATGTGTGCATTGTGAGTGATAATGTGGTGATAGTGTTGAATTATGAATACATCGATGAATGTTATGTGAATATGTTGTGTGTGCAATCATAATGTAATTCTTGAAGTGATGAATTATTCGAATGCATGAGATTAAGATGTCGGTATTAAGTGCATTTGTTGTGGTTGATTGTACATGCATCATTTAGTCAAGAGGCAATGTCTGTTAGTTTCGTGGAAACTAGTGGCTTGTCCCAAACCTAGAAGTGTGGGTTTGAAGGCTTAGAGGACGGGCCTTTGTGGTTATCGGTCTAGAAGTGTGGACCCGGTTTAATGTAAAAAAAACCGAAAAAAGATAACGGGTTATCGGTCTAGAAGTGTGGACCCGGTTTAATGTAAAAACTGAAAAAAGATAACGAGAGTCGGTACCGCATTGCATGAGTTGCATTGAGTTGTTGAGTCACATTAATATATGACATATGCATGAAGAGATGCTTATGTGTGAATGATGAGATGTTTGTTGAATACTTATGAAGCGTGCATGAAGAGATGCTTACGTGTGAATGTTAAGATTGTGGAATTGTGGATGTATGCATGATGTGAAATGTTTGGTGAATATTCATGTTGTATATATATATAAGTGACGATGTAAATGACTATGAGTTGAATTGTGGTGAGAAATAGGGAGTTAATTATATGATACCTATATATACATGATTTTATGCTTTGATTATTATGGTAATATTTCTCACCCTTCTGCTGTTTTATAATGCTCTATGAGGCATTGCAGATTAGGTTGCTGGAGGCCTTTATGAAGTTCTGCTTGTAGTTCGAGGTCGCTACGTGTGTAGCGGTTTAGTAATTATTTATGGGTCGAGTCATGCTCTGGTCGTGTAACACGGGGATCGATTGCTTATGTTTTAGGATTACATTATGTAACCTAAGTTATGTTTTCATATTTGGAATAATTGAGATGATGATATGTTGGCCTTAGTGCCTAGAGATGTTGATTTTATATGATGAAAGTAAATGTTTCTTTTAAAAGATTTTCATTAATGAATCCGCTGTTAAATGGAAAGGTGTTTATGAGCATGACAAATTGTTTTAATGTGGTGCAAGTTTTGTGTGATGCCCTTTTATGGATGCATGTTAACTTTTACTCTGATTATGCATATATTATTTGCGGGGTTTAGAAGGGTGTTATAGTTGACGTCAGTCTGGCGCTAGGCCCTCCCCAGTAGTTGGCCAACAGTTTATCATTTTCGATAAGTGGGACCATTCGTCGGCAGTACATTATTAGGTGGACTTTCGGGCAAGTAGCCCCTTTGTATTTCTCAAAGATAGGAATTACAAACTTCGATGGAAATACCAAGCCTGAAACTAAACACATGTCTTTGGCGTCAGAACCGAAGACATTATTACCCTATATAGCCCTCATCATCCTGGCCATTATATCCATCTCGACTCGCAGCTTTTCATGTTTTTCATCCTCAACTTCGGACCTGTCTGGTATGCCGAATATGGGCTGATGGTGGTTGAAGCTTGGTCGAGCCTGGGCTTGAGTCCCAACTTGAGTATATATCGGGTTATGAAAATCCGTCATCAGGGGCATACTCTATGGGATCGAGTATGGCTGATGGTTGAATGGTTGTATGTCGCTGAATGGAGGTATGGAATCCCTGGTGATGCCGAAGGTATGATTTGTCGTTGAATGGAGGTATGGAATCCCTGGTGATGCCAAAGCGATGATCTGTCGTTGATGTTACGGGTGATGGAGGAATTGTTGTCTCGCATTAATTTCAGACACTATAGTGGCTAGTGTGTCCATCTTCGCTCTAATCACCTAAAGAACTTCCATTATCTGGATGACGTCGCTGCGCAGGCCTTCAACGTCGTTGTCAATCTGATCAAACCTCTAGTCTTGTTTGGTCATTCTACTTTGAGCACGAGCTCTCGTGTTATACCGATGGGAGTTTAGTGTGAGTCGGATAGCAACAAGACACAGAATAATTTGGAGGACCAATGAAATGCAAAATGCAGATGCAAATGGACACCACTCATTCAAGAAATAAACAAGTTTTGTTTACGAACAAAGTTAAATTAACACATAACTGTCGTACTTGAAAAAAAGCACGATCCTTCACGAATGGTCACGGAAAACAGAGTCGCCACCGAACTTTATTCATTCCAAGATGGAAGAGGAAAATATCGAGAAAACTTTTAGGGAAAGAACATGGTCATCGCAACCAAGTTCTAGGTTCGGGAGTCGGTTACGCGAGGGGAAGGTATTAGCGCCCCTCACGTCCGTTGTACTCAACGGGAACCTCTTGATTCGATTTGTGAGAAAATGTTAGCTTAGTTTGTTTGTTTTCTTCTAAGATAAAAGGTAAGGGTAAAAAAGTTTAGATTTCTAAAGAGGAAATGGGTGGTTTTTATTAGGGTTCTCGCCAAGGATTGGGGCCCTTATGCCTACGTATCTTCACTTATAAGAAGTGAAAAATCAGAGCGTCCGTAGTTCGGACTATGGATGTTGGTCTGGTTTCTGAAACAAATGTTTAGAGGGGACTAAACATTATTCTCTTGGGAAAGAGTTTTAATTGCACGGCAGCGAGAAATTATACTAACGTGTTGATGTTTTGGTTGGATGACGATTACTTGAAGCTTAAGAAAGGCTCCTCGGGCCCAAGTCATCGGGAGAATGAGTCAAAGGCTTGACTCTCTCTTTTTTCATCTCGAAAAAAGGTTGTGTTTAAGAAATGTTTTGAATGATAAGTGGATAGTTAAATTATTTTAAACGAACGTTGATTACTTAAAGCTTTAGAAAGGCTCATCGGGCCCAAGTAATCGAGAGAATGAGTCAAAGACTTGACTCTTTCTCTTTTTCATCTTAGTATTGAGACAATAGGTTTGATATAGCTAGAGTAAGTTATGAATGACGATTACTCGAAGCTTAAGAAAGGCTTCTCAGGCCCAAGTAATCGGGAGAATGAGTCAAAGGCTTGACTATCTCTCTTTTTCATCTAACTTATTGAGAAAATAATTTGATGTGAATTGGATTATGAATCTTTTAAAAAAGACAATTGTTCGAGCTTAAGAAAGGCTCCTCGGTCCCAAACAATTAGGAAAGTGAATCGAAGATCCAATTCTCTCTCTTTTTCATCCTTTATTGAAATATAGTTTAAGTATAATTAAGCTAATTGATTTGACTTTGAGAAAATGCTCGATGTTGATTGAGTTTCTTTTTTAATTTTTTGAGAAAATGATTAAGGATTTGAACTATATGGAATGGAGGACCTAATGGGCTAGGGTAAGGTCGACGGGGAGGCAAAAGCGCTCGTCATTACAAGGTATAAAAAATGGCTCGATGCGAATCGAGAAAATATTTCAGAAATGGTTGAGAAACAAAAGATTAAACAAATATTATCATGGCATAGACATATCACATAAGAATGTCGAGCAACAAGAATAAATAATAGAGAATTACGCAATTAAACCAACTAACAAAACATAAAAATGTTAACTAAATATGAATATATAATAAAATTAAATAATAGTTTAGATAATTAATATTAAATAAATATATTTACGATAATACACACACACACACACATACACACACACACACACTCACACACACACACACACACACACACACACACACACACACACACACACACACACACACACACACACACACACACACATATATATATATATATATATATATATATATATATATATATATATATATATATATATATATATATATATATATATATATATATATATATATATATATATATATATATATATATATATATATATGAAATTCTGGCAAGCACACGATGGATGTTATTACCAAAGTTATAACCTCCACTCTGACGTTGACTACTGTACTAACTAATTAAACTGTAAGTAAAAGCAGTAAATAACACAACAATTGTTCACCCAGTTCAGTGTCAACAACACCTACATCTGGGGGCTACCATGCCAGGGAGGAAATTTATTATCAGTAGAATTAATTCAGAGTCAAACAACCCAGTTTACACTCCTCACTTAAAACCTACCCAATGACACTTCAACCTAGAGACACTCTAGACCTGAGTATTCCCACTCACTCCCCCTCAATCACACCATAATGATATCCAATTACAGTTACAGAAAATTATGAAGATACACTTCAAAAACACACCTTGATCTTGCTTCACAGCTTTGATCAAGGATCAGACACTCTTGCTTAAAAGCTTTGAGTGACACAACAACCTAGAACCTACCTAACTAATGCAGCAGACAATTGCTTGGTAAACAAGTATTCTTAAGACTCAATTCACATGTGAAGAACACACTTTCTTCACTCACAATACTCACGTGAAGAACAACCTTCTTCACTCACAAGGACTCTGAAACATGCACTCTTTATTCTTCTGTCAAGAGCTGCTCTTCTAGGATTACTCCTTCTGATATATATCAGTCGTCAGTCCTTTGGGCCTTGGTGCTCACAGTTAGGTTTAATCATAACAAACCCTACTCTTCAAGCATATGCATGCTTGCCATTTAATTCAAGAGCATTTATTTCGCTTTAGGGCTTCTCAAATGTCTCTTGTCTTTCAGCTTGAGCTCCTGATTTGTTTCCTGATTTCTAGATACCAGAAAAACTAACCTGCTCGTTGGATGTCATACGGTCAGTGTCATGACATTCTGTATGACATTCAGCTTAACTTATAGTTAAGTTACCCTGCACACACACCATTATGTATGTCTTAACATTCAGTATGACATACATGCAAACTCTAATGTTTTGCCACAAAATGCAGCCAATCAAGAGCACTTACAAACTCCCCCTTTGGCAAATTCTTGGCTAAAACACCCTGTTAACATATCAGAGTTTACACACAGCAGAAGACTTATCATGTGCCCTGTCTTGCAGGAAAGTTAGCAGCTCAACACCCTATCAGAGTCCTCACAGGTAACTTTCACTGTTATAACTCACCTTGTTAGCCATCTGTTAGTTACCACTGCAGATGTCACACTTTGCTGAGTACCACATTGGGTTACTCCCCCTCAACTGATGCACCTTACCAGCAGAGCACTTAACCTGCACACTCTGCAGTCACACGCATAACTCCTAAACACCTTCTAGGATCATACAGGGTTAGCAACAAACATTCCTATACACCATATGAATTCACACACATATTGCATCAGCATATTACTAACAGCACTAGGCAGCTGTTATCACACATATATCATATGCACAATGGTACATATGCTCTAGCAAGTCTTCAAGCTAAGTCTTTAGTTATCCACACCTGTACTTTATCACCTGCTGCCTGCTGTCTATACATGCTATCTTCTATTACCCTCTCCCCCTTTTTAGCCCTAAATTAAGATCCAACTAATAACTTAGTATAGATAAAAAATTGTAACATTACAATTGTTATGGGCAAATTATACAAATTGCTCATAGAGAGCATCACAAACACAATTCTTGTTGTCACAAAAAAAACACAAACAATGAAATACTCAAACCAGTAGCACATGACATTAGCTCAGCAACCAGCAGACTGAGCCCCACAGCACTTCATCAGCACATGTCATTCTTCCTCCTCAGAGGCAGAATTGGAACTAACCTTCTCATATTCTTCATCACTAGTTTCCTCAGCATTAGGGGAGCCATCTTCATCCCTGTCCTCTCCTTGACCAGAGTGTTCCTCTGAGCTGGCAGCATCTTTTTCTGAATCAGCTGCCTGGCTATCCTTCTCTTTTGACCCATCATTTTCCCTATCCTCATTATTGAACTCATCATATTCAGTTTTCTCAATGGTTCTGATCAAAGCTTCAAGAGTTTTCTTCCTAGCATCTAGCTCCTGGCAGGTTTCCTTTAGCATGGAAATCACTTCAGCTTTTCTTCATTTAGACTTAGATGTCTCAGCTGATATTACAACAATATCAGGAACATGAGTTCCTTGAAACAACTTGGAATGGAATGATAAGGGGCTTTCTCTCTTGCTTGCAGCATCACTTTTCTTGAGAATGTTTGGATACTGTTTCAAAATGATGCCACAGATGAGTGAAGGGAATGCAATGGGGCCTTTGATGCTATAGCTGCCTGCATGCTTCATAGTCTGATCAAATATATATGTCTCAAAGTCAAATTTGGCCTTGGTCCCAATAACATAGATGATCTTTCCAAGAACAGTTGCCACAGTAGACTTATGGTTTGTGAGCACCCAATTTGCAGCTCCAATCTTGTGCAACATAGCATACTTGACACTCAATTTGCTGGCAACTAGCTTTTCTTTTGATGGCCAACTTTTTACCTGGTTTCCTGTTATCACTTGACACATTTTGTTTTCAGAGACAGTTACATCAAGATGGGCTCTATCTGACCTACCCAGATACTTGTTAATTGATGTTGAAGAAAAAGTAACACACTTCCCTCTTACATACACCTTGCCAAACTCTTTAGATTTCCTGTCAGGACATTCCTCTGAAAGATTAACGATGAATTCTTTGACAAGTAACTCATAGCATTGTGAGAATTGACTAACTGTTTTCATCAATCCTGCATCATGAATGAGATCCATGATTTTGTTACTCTCAAGAACATTCTGTCCCAATTCCCTTTCCAATGCCAGCCTCTTCTGAACAACATACTTCCATCTATTTACACATGAGGGATAATGAAATGAAATGTTGTCAATTGGAACCTCAGGGGCACTAGCAAGCTTGCTAGTGGTTGGTTTCTTCTTTGATGGAATTTCAGATACATCATCATCATTATCTGAGGTAGAATCAGTTTCAGTACTGGATTGAGCCTTCCTCTTCTTTGGTAACACCTTGCTCCTTGCTTTAGCAGGCCCAACAGGGGTATTCTTGGCTACAGTCTTCCTTTTGGGGTTGATTTGCATAGCTTGCTTCTTCCCTTTCCTCGTCATGAGCCTTTTGGCTATACCAGGATTGCTTTTGATGATCAAATCATTATCAGAGTACTCCTTACGATCTATAGTGTCAGCCACATCATCATTCTGGTCACCTTGCATGTGAAGTTCGTGGTTTCTTCACCATCAATCCTTCTGGGGTTAGCATTCTCAGAGGAGCTATCTCAAGAACCTCTTTAGGGTTAGCAGCGGAATCTGTGTCAGAGCTGGTTGGCATCTTCTTGGAAGGAATATCTTTTAGATATTGAGACATTTTTGGTGACTTTGATCGTGAGAGAAAGGATTCTCTGTGCTTGTTAAAGGATGAATGGAAGATGAACAGTTTGTGAGGGTACCCAAGATAGAAGGGGTGTATCGTATATGTAGTAGAGAGGTGCGATTGCCCAATAGGGGGGAACTTACCTTTTTGATTGAACAATAAATGATCAAATTTCAAAAAGAAATTCCCTATTACTTTTAATTGCAATAATCCATCATTAATAAAGGACCTCAACTTCCTTAGATATTTTTTAACTTGAGTATCATTGAGGCCTCTTGTACCCTTGTGATCAATGTATGCTCCTGAGTCTCTTCGTTCCTCACATTCTTTCCCAAGGTGATGCCAGTCAAAGTTTTTCACAGTTTTCTTTGGCTGGCTAGGATAGCAGTTCATGTTACTGAGATTGTCACAAGACGATGTTATGACATTCTGAGTAACCTTGCTCTCTGTATACTGAGTAGCTTCCATGGACTCCATCAGGTTCCAAGATAACCTATCTAGATTTCCCTGATGAGCATTCTTTGGGTATCCCTTCTTGGCTTGCCTACCCACATGACATTTACCACAACCTGTCCTACTATTTGAAGTAGCCTTTGAAGTTCCTCTTGCTAATGTTTTGGACATGGTCCTTTCTATTTTTATAACCTGTCTTCCTTTCTCCAGCCATACTTGATCCTTTTCTTCCTTTTTGACCAGGATATTGAGGTTACTCCTAGGCTCCCATAGATCGCAGTTGTTCTTGGCTCTAGATCCCCTCATAACTTCCTTAACTTCTTCATTGATGACAACACATTCATCTTTAGTGAATTTTACATTGAGGCATTGGTCACAAAGCTGACTGATACTGATGAGATTAACAGTCAGTCCTTTAACCAACAAGACATCATCCAGTTTTAGAACACCAGGGCCATCTAGTTTTCCAACACCTTTAATTTCTCCTCTAGCTCCATCACCAAATGTTACATGACTTGAGTAATGAGGTTTTAGGTTTAACAAACTATTCTCTATTCCAGTCATGTGTCTAAAGCAACCACTATCAAAATACCAATCCCTTTTGGTAGGCATCCTTAGAGAAGTGTGAGCCACTAGAGCCACATTCTTAGTAACCCACTGTCTCTTCTTGTTAGGAACTTCCTTTTTGGGTTTGGAATGATGCTTTCTCTTGATGTGTGTACTTTGTTTGGCTTTTCCTTGACTAGGAAATCCATGCATCCAGAAACACACAACTTTAATATGTCCAAGTTTTCCACAGTGGTAACATCTATACCCTTGGAATGGTCTTTTGACTTGGTTCCAGTTTCTGTGTGGTGGATGTTGTGACATTGCTCGTGACATCCTTTTTAACTTCTGAATCTCAGGCTGTAATCTCTTGAGTTTCACAACAGGATTTTGTCTATCAAATCCCAGTCCTGGATTTTGACATTTGATCAAGATTAGATTTCAACAAGCTGGCTTCACTTTTGAGAGATTCTATTGTTGCAAGATGTTCCATCTTCTCAGCTTCTAACTCTCTTATGAGTTTCTTCTGTTGCTCTCCTTGCTGATATGATTCTCCACTTCTGTTGCATAGCTTCTTAAATGAATCAGCAAGTTCATCATAAGTCGGCTCACCTTCACTTGAGTCACCATCAGATACACATACATAGTTCAGAGCATTGACATGTTTTGCAGACCCATCTTCTGATCCACTCTCAGAATCTCCATCAGACCAAGTGACAGTTATACCTTTCCCCTTCTTTTTGAGATAGGTGGAACAGTCCTTTCTTATGTGTCCATATCCCTCACACTCATGGCATTGTACTCCTTTGCTTTGATTGGAATTTTCCTCAGACTTATCCCTTCTGCTGCTTTCAGATGGGCTGTTCTTGGTGTATGGTTTGGACTTATGATCAACTCTTTTGAGCAGTTTGTTGAATTGTCTTCCAAGCAAGGCTATTGCTTCTGACAGACTCTCCTTGTTTTCACCATCTTCACCATCTGAATCACTTGCAGTGTTTGAAACAAGAGCTATGCTTTTTCTCTTTTTCTCTACAGTTTGATCACACATGTCCATCTCAAATGTTTGGAGAGAACCTATGAGTTCATCCAATTTCATGTGGCATATGTCTTGGGCTTCTTCAATGGCTGTTACTTTCATGGCAAACCTTTTAGGTAAGGACCTGAGAATCTTCCTTACAAGCTTCTCTTCAGCCATCTTTTCTCCCAAGGCTCCTGAGGTGTTTGCAAGTGCAAAAACATTCATGTAAAACTCATGAATGGTCTCATCTTCCTTCATTCTCAGACCTTCAAATTTGGTGGTCAGCATTTGAAGTCTTGACATTTTGACCTTGGAAGTTCCCTCATGAGTAGTTTTGAGAGTGTCCTAAACATCCTTTGCTAGTTCACAGTGGTATACCATTGAAGAATGCATTCAATGCTTTAGAGTTATCAAGAGCTAAGGCCTCTTGCTCTTTGTTCCATTCCTCTTTAGGAATTAACACAGATACTCCATCCTTGTCAGTCTTCACAGGATGTTCCCAGCCAGAGTTTGCAGCTCTCCATGCCTTGCTGTCTAAAGACATTAAGAAGGCAATCATCCTAAGTTTCCAATAGTCATAATTAGAGCCATCCAGAATTGGTGGTCTATTCGTGAATCCTATGTCTTTATCCATAGTACCAAAATTTATTTCCATAGATCTCACCCAGATTAAACAAGCAGGGTGCCTGCTCTGATGCCAATTGAAATTCTGGCAAGCACGCGATGGATGTTATTACCAAAGTTATAACATCCACTATGACATTGACTACTGTACTAACTAATTAAACTGTAAGTAAAAGCAGTAAATAACATAGCAATTGTTCACCCAGTTCAGTGTCAACAACACCTACATCTGGGAGCTACCAAGCTAGGGAGGAAATTCACTATCAGTAGAATTAATTCAGAGTCAAACAACCCAGTTTGCACTCCTCACTTAAAACCTACCCAATGACACTTCAACCTAGAGACACTCTAGACCTGAGTATTCCCACTCACTCCCCCTCAATCACACCATAATGATATCCAATTACAGTTACCGAAAATTATGAAAATACACTTCAAGAACACACCTTGATCTTGCTTCACAACTTTGATCAAGGATCACACACTCTTGCTTAAAAGCTTTGAGTGACACAATAGCCTAGAACCTACCTAACCAATGCAGCAGACAGTTGCTTGGTAAACAAGTATTTCTAAGACTCAATTCACACGTGAAGAACACACTTTCTTCACTCATAATACTCACGTGAAGAACAACCTTCTTCACTCACAAGGACTCTGAAATATGGACTCTCTATTCTTCTATCAAGAGCTGATCTTCTAGGATTGCTGCTTCTTATATTTATAGCAGCAGTCAGTCCTTTGGGCCTTGGTGCACACAGTTAGGTTTAATCATAACAAACCCTACTCTTCAATCATCTGCACACTTGCCATTTAATTCAGGAGCATTTGTTTCACTTTAGGGCTTCTCAAATGTCTCCTGTCTTTCAACTTGAGCTCCTGATTTGTTTCCTGATTTCTAGATACTAGAAGAACTAACCTGCTCGCTGGATGTCATACGGTCAGTTTCATGACATTCTGTATGACATTCAGCTTAACTTATAGTTAAGTTACTTTGCACACACATCATTATGTGTGTCTTAACATTCAGCATGAAATACATGCAAACTCTAATGTTTTGCCACAAAATGCAGCCAATCAAGAGCACTTACAATATATATATATATATATATATATATATATATATATATATATATATATATATATATATATATATATATACTTATATATATATATATATATATATATATATATATATATATATATATATATATATATATATATATATATATATATATATTTGTGAATGAAACAAAAATACAAAAAAAGCACTAATAAAAATAATAAATATATAAAAGAGAAATGGGTTGTTTTTTTTATAAAAAAAAATAGGGGTTCATTATGAAAAATTGATCTAGGCCAAACAAAGGAGATCCAATGCCAGGGAGGTCCACCATGGACCTGGTCAACGGTAAGATCTGTACGGTGCGTTAGATCAACAAGAGTCAACGATCCTTGACTTGTTCAAAGGGTAGTGATGAAGGTGCACGTAATGGACCATAAGGACTCACATACCAGATCCAAACGGATCAACTTCAAAGAAACCCAAAGAAAAGCAATAATGGCAGTAACTAAATCAATAATAAATACAGGCTAGAGTAAGGACTCGTAGGCATTGGGAAGCATAACCATCAGCACCATTTAAATCACATGCATTTGTTGGGAATCAAAATAAATAAAAATAATAAAAGAAAATAAATGTGACAAGAAAAACTAGATAAGTTGAAACCAAAGAAAACCCAACCCATTCTAAACGTAAAATCAAAACGATCTGCAATCTCTCTTCTCTTTTCATACAACACTCTTTCCTCTACAAAAAAAACGCATGTCGGAGAAGCGGTGGCGTGTAGTGGCCGCCAACTTCTTCTCTGATGAATCATTTCCCAAACATTTAGTTTCCAACACCAACCCCTATTTCTTTTCCATGAAAACCCCAAATCTCACATCGAAAATAACCTAAAGCCTTCTCATATGGCCGGATCGAGTTTTCTCTAACTCAAACCCTAAGTTGAAAAAAAAACTTTAATAAAGACACAATGTTCCGACATGAAAGTTGGGCAAAACAACTCACGGGTTAAAGAGAGTGATTCATAGCAACAAGAACAAGCTATATAAGATTAAATCAAGACAATAAAGCTCACCTCAATGGAGTTCCTAGGCAACAGTAGAACAAACTTCCTTTCCTTCTTTCTTTTCACCTTCTATTTTCCTCTCCTCCCCTTCTTCGTGTGTTACTACGTTGTTATTATTATTTCCTTTTACATAGGATCCCTAGAGTGTATGGTTAAAAAAATAACTCTTTGCAGGATTTCTTTCGTTAACTTTTTTTCTTCTGCCGCTATCTGATGAATAATGAACGTATATATACGGTCTCAATTAGGGATTTTTTATGCTGAGAAACTGTAGGCGGTCCGCTGGAAAGCTAGTATGATCAAACTTGTTAATGAAGAATAGATTTTTGTCCAATTCTGAATTTTGAGCTTTTGTCTGGTAGTGTACGAAATTATTGGTCCCACTTTATTTTCATTGGTAATCCATTCTGATTTTTACTACTTGCCAAAATTTACTGCAATAACTTAATCGTAAAAGAAAATGTGTGTGAACCTTTGGTACGAAATTAACATGACACGAGGTTGTTTCAGGCTTGTTTATGTGACCTGAACTCATGATTTGGACGTATGAGTGTTTTTGGTTTGTTTTTTTTTTTCTTTTGGATGAAATTATGTGAACAACATGTGTTAAACATGATGGCTTGTATGTGGTTTGGAGCTTCTTGCTTGTGATGATAACTGCTTTGTATGTAAGGCTTGCCTCGAGGTGCTGGTTGGTTTGTTTTGCAGCTTACATATCGGAACCTGGAGGTATTGTGCTGGTTTTAATGTTCTTTTTAGGCACTGTCTGTTGATCAAAGCTTCTTGTTTTGAATAGAGTTTTGTAGCTTGTTTCCTGGTTTACAGTCTCTTGCTTGCTTACTAAAAAAAGATAACATTTGTTGTGGTTACATCATGTTGTAGGTTGCTTAGATATCATCACCAACTATTCAAATCTAAACCATCATTTGCCAAAGGATTAAAAGGGGAGGAGGTTTGCATAATGCATCAGCTGCATAACAATGTTTTTTTTACAAAGCGCCGACAATCCAGTAGTATAGCGTATAATATGAAGCCACATCACCCGCCATGTTTCGTTCCGTGCATATATTTGCAAGATTGGTCAACACTTGCGGATGGATGGTTTACAACAAAAAAAGCATTGACCGGAGTACATGTAACAACTTGTTGTTTATCTTTGCACCATGGACTTGTAATTTTGGTAAAATACACATTTTTTTAGAAAGGGTTTTGCAAATTGTAATTTAAATCTTTGACTGAAACTTAGAATTTGAATCTTGGGACTAAATAATGAAATGAACTTTGTTACTTTGGACATAAAATTAACATATGAATTTGAAATTGAAGCCTTAAGGTGAAAGTTTAGAAATGAGTTTAGAATTTTAAACGTATAATTGGAAATCATGGACTTGGTTTATATAGGACTGAATTGGATTCTTGAGATGAGTTTGACGCATATGTAAAACTAAAAGCTCGTACATAAGAAAAAGAGAGAAAAAATTGAATTGAAGTTTGGAATTTTCCATGGAATTTGAGACTTGAAGAAAGTTGAGAGGTGGTTATGAACTTGAAATTTTGGTTAAACTTGGAAATGCGCTTGGAAAAAGATGGATTAAAATGAAATTGGAATTTTGAATGGAAATGAATTAAAATTGAAAATTGGAAGGAAACTTGAATGACATAGAATTCGAGTGGTTTGAAAAAAAAGAATATGATGTTTAGGGTGGAATTGAATTTTGAATCAGATGAAATGGAATTATGGACTTGGATTTGGAAATGAATTGAAACTTGAATATGAAGTTTAGGGTGGAATTGAATTTTGAATCAGATGAAATGGAATTATGGACTTGGATTTGGAAATGAATTGAAACTTGAATATGAAAATAGAAATGTATTGAAACTTCGAATCAAATTTTTGAGACATAATCCCTTGTCTTGATTCTATCTTGAAACCCTCTTGACAAGAATGCAAACCTCATAATCAGGATTTGCGAATGATTTGAAAATTTTGACCAAGTGTCTAGACTTTTGGCTATTCGATTTGATTTCATCAGATATACTTGAATATTTGCATAAAACCTAATCTGGATCCTCAAACACAGGTTCTTGAATTCAACCCACACATGTTCCTGATGATTCTCCAACTTGAAATAGGTTCAACTCCACTGAATTTCAAACCACGCCGCACCCATACTTGGCTTGAAATAGTATTGCACGCACGTTGAACCTGCTAGTCTCAAATGAAACTCAACTGAACGAAACTTGTTAATCTTAAATACAAAGGCTGAGAAAACCCTAATCTTCGCCCCGAATACACGCTGATGAAACAATGGCTTGCTGAGAACCAAATCCTGATTCAGAATCATAACATAACCTAATAACTTGATAATTGAAGGAGGCCATTTGTTCGAACAATATTAGGTCGGTCTTCACTGAATTTTAATCAAAACTTCACGCGTACGTGACTTGATAATTTTGCCTGATCCTTGAATCAATCTCGTAAGACTTGAGTTTAGGCAACAAGCAAAAGACACAATAATTTCAGAGGCATAATGGTTAGATGACCTTAATGATGGATATGATGCACAGATGATGAAAGTGCTAGGATATGTAGGATGGTGTTCAGGGTGAAAATTAGTTTGTAACAGTTGCCCCTATTGAAATATCTTCAACTAGAGAGTATGAAGAAGGCTATTCTTCATATGTTCGTAGTGAGAGATAGTTAAATACCAAGAAGACCCGAATTTTGATCCTGAATGCATATGACATGTTACGCTATGAACAAAAGAGAAAAGTATGCTATGCTGACATGCAATGAACTCTATCATGATGAAAATGATAGGATGATACATGCAAAATGTAGACAAAGAAAGAAAACACATGGGGATAAAGTCAACACAGTGAGTATCAAACTCACTAGGGATGACCAAACACCTGGAAAAGAAGCAATTGGTGAAATCTAAAATGATTGATCAACTGGTTTAGGCATGACCGGCCGACACTCTAGGACAAAAGATAAAACAAGATCATGCAAGCAAAAAAAAAGTTGGAGTTTTCAAAGAAGAAAAACATCCAAGCTTCTGGAAATTCCTTAAACGAGGAGATCAAATGAGATCTTCAGAAAACATCAGGAAAGATACAGGGTATTTTAACTCTTCTGTATGCCAAAATATTTGGACTTTTCGAGGAAACGCCCTTTGGATAAGCTTCTTAAAAGAGACTGCCACTTATCATTGAAAGAGGATAAGCTTCTCGAAAGAGATTTCCACCTATCGTAATAGCAAAAGAAGCTTCTCAAGGGAGATTTCCACTTGTTAGAAGAAAAGAGATAAGCTTATCGAAGAGATTGCCACTTATCAAAATAGCAAAACAAACTTCTCAAGGGAGATTGCCACTTTCCCGCAATGGGGATTCGTAAAAGATTCTTCCTGCGAGATCCAGTGCAAAATAAATGCAAGTTCATTAGGTTCAGTGACCTAACCATGGGTAACACGTGCCAGGGACTAAAGTTAAATCTAAGAACAAGCTAGAAAGAAACGGCCAAAAAGACTTCGACCATTGAGGAATGAACTCAAATGGGGTTTATCTTACATAAGTAATCATCATCCACGAGGATCAATCTCAGTGGGGAATTGAGAAATGATTTGAGTTTATTCTTAAAGTTGACAACCTTACTTGGAGAGAGACGACAAACTCGACCACTTGGGGAATAAAGGCCCAAAGTGAACGACATAAGTAAACAATCAGAATGGTAACAAAATGTTCGGATGTCATGCATATTTTTGCACCCCAAAATTTGCCCAACATTTCTTTACCTAGCTTATGTTTCATTTCATATACATTAGCATTATCATTTGAATTTCATTGACATGTATGCAGGAGATCAAGAGGTATGATTACCAATTAAGAGCTATACAAGCCTATGAATCCAGCTGGGAGGCTTATTCAAGTGTTCAAGGGTTGATATCCTTGTTAGAGAAGTTAAAAGATCCTCAGAGAGAGTGATTGAAGCCAAGTGTGTAGGTCTCCTAACTTGAGAGTATGGGGAAGTCATCATATGATTCTGGAGCCATGAAGTTAGACTTGAGGTCTTGAGAGAGCTCATGATAAGTGTTGAAGATCACTTTGAGGCCTAGACAGGTCATTGTGCAAGAATAAGAAGCCTCAGCCATGATTGGTGCAGCTAGGGTTTGACTGGGTTAACCCTAAGTCAACTGATGATTTGAAGAAGGTTGAGACCTAATTCAAGAGACATGTAATCATGTATTGATACATTGAGATGTTATAAGGATGATTCCAAGGTTAACTCATCATGATTGAAGAGTTTGAGAAGTTTCAAGCTAGGGTTTCTAAGACTTGACAGTGTAAAATCCCCTAGTTTGACCCCTGTCTTCAAGGCAATTTAACTCAAGATATGATTGTCACCTCATCTTGACCCCAACATGATTGTTGTAGGGCATGAGCTTAGCTTTAATTTTAGTAGTAGGAGTCCTTGATAGGGTTTATAGAACTCAAGTTATGAGCCAGACAAGTTACAAGTCATCTGAGGCATGTGAGTTTGGAGCTTGAAAGTTACCCAACTTGCATGAAACTTTTGCCCTAGAAGGATGATTCCTATTAACTTTTGGTCAACATTAATGTTGTTCCTTATTCTCTTAGCTTTCTAAATAGTACTAAAAGTCTATGATTGGATTTGTAACATTAATGTTGTTCCTTATTCTCTTAGCTTTCTAAATAGTACTAAAAGTCTATGATTGGATTTGTAGAACTCAAGTTATGGCTTTGACAAGTCAAGGGTATTTTGGGTATTTGGACATTACAGGTCATTTTGAATCATAAGTCAATTTCACCATCTTGCAAGCCTCAAATGGATTTCTGTTCAACATGAAAGTTGCTCAAAATGATGTTTTAACTTCAACCATGCATGAAGGAGACATTGAAATGGCTCAAGGAAGGATGTGGTTTGAGAAAATTTTGAAAAGGAAAGATTAAAAAGGCATAAAAGGCAAAAAATTCAAATAAATTGATTTGTGTCCAAACAAGGCAAAATTATAGGTCAATTTGATTGGAAAATACATTTTGGAAACAATGGCAATATTACATTTTTGGTTTGAGGTCAAATTCATGCACTTCCATTTTGTTACTTCATGATGAAGTAACATATCAAACTTGGATCATTGGATTGCAAACAAGGGAATAATCACCACCAACCAATTCAATATCTCATGAGATGATGATTGCAAGAAAATTCATGCCAGAAGAGAGCAAATACACGACTGTTGCACAAGGTATTTTGAAGGAGAAATTGAAAATGAAAATCTCATATGGAAGGTTACAGAAGGTTCTCGATGATTCCTTTAGCTTCTATATAACCATTAGAGTGTGTTCAGCAAGCTTTTTGGAGAAGATTGATGCTGGTTGCAGAGAGAGCATGTGAAAAATCAGAAGTGAAAACAGATATCGTATTTGGAGTTTGAAGGAAAATCAAGCCAAATCAAGGTGTGCATTAGCTTCAAAGGAAGATTTGGAGTGAGTCTGGATCATATTGAAGGCTGAATCGAGCAAGGAGTGTGACTGTTCTTCATCTGAAAACAGGTTGGTACAAATCAACTTCTTGCATAATTTATAGGGAGATATGTAGAAACCTTCATGTGGTTAGGATCATAGTATGATATAGATGGATTCTAGGTCAAGAAACTGATGGATAGAGACAATGCTAGGTGTTGTGCAATTTCTGTTGAGATGGATTTCTCACGATTCTTGGAGTGTTATTCATGTTTGGATAGTGGAATGTGATCTCTGATGAGTGTAGTTTCCATTAGTGCCATTAGTTTTAAGAAATATGAGAATCAAGATTTGAGTGATTTCTGAAACTTTGATTGGATTTTAAGCTAGAGGATGATTGAGAGAATTTGGAGATTGGATTTGGATTCAGTGAGAAAAATTGAGTGAGTTAAAGTGTTTGATTGCAAGAATTGATGATCTGTGGTGTATACCCCGCCGGAGAAGACGGTGGCGCTACAGCTCAGGCCACCGTCTGAGTTCTCCCTCCATATAATTTGAATTTTGGGGACGAAGCATGTGAGACGTTGGACAGCATCTTGACTTTGACTCAAACCACGTTTGCACGGCCACGATTTGGTGAAAAGTTTGAAGACTTGCTTGAGATGAAATGCAACGTTTCATTAATTGAAACGTTTTGGGCTTAAGGATTCAGATGCTAATCACACCCTACTTTTGGCCCAGCTTGTGAAATACACATTGTTGGATTGCTATTTGATGCGCAAGATTTATTAATTTCTTGTATTTTCTTTATTTTTTGTTATTTCATATAGTTTAAGAACAATTCATGAAAAATAGAAAAATAAGTCAATTAATTCCAGATTTTTCCCCCTGATTCATGATTGAATCTAGTACTTTTTTGAATAAAAATATTAGGAAAATCATGCATTTTCAATTTTTGTGCATTTTTTACATTTTGTTTGATAATGAAATGGCCATGGTTGATACCTCTGTTTGGTGAATTTAGTTTGATCATTTGGTGTTGATTTTTGGCTTGATTTTTGTGTGTGATTAGTTTAGACATGTATGCTCCCATAGTATTTTTCTCACATTTTTGTGATGAAATTAGGTGTTGTTTCTAGATTGAAACTTTAGGTGCTTCCTTTTAGGGTTTAGGTTTAGTACCTTGTAGTGTAGAATTTATTTCTAGGTCTTATTTGATGATTTGATCTCTGGAATTAACATGGTAGAGTCATGATTGACTTAGGTTCCCATAGTTATTTTTGTAGGATTTTACAATTGGTTTTAGTATTTTATTTAGGATTAACTTTAGTACTAGGTTTTAGGTGATCCTAACTTGCTAACTCAACTAGAATGATTTCTTTAGTTCCCTTAGATTAGGGTGTTGCTTCTCTTGCTCTTGGATGATGATAAAGACATGTGTGGATTGCCGTGGAATGCATGATGGAGCTTGGACTTGAAGTTTTCTCTCCCTTTGGTGTAGTTTGTTTAGGGTTAAGGATTAGGGTTTTAGGGAGATCTCTTAGAATAGATTTTCTTCCTTCATGAAACATGGAAGATGTTGATCACTTCCATTCCTCCCTATGATGCAAGGTCCCATTTTGAAGGCCCCATCCCTCCTTTGGTAGGATGAGTGGCTCCTCACAAATTGGTAGAACCTTTGAGGGTTCCTTTCCTTGATGGTGGAGTTCTTAGAGGTGACCTTTGGTCTTCACTTTGCTTCTCCCTATCCCCACCTTGTTCTTGTTAGATGCATCTTTCTCCCTTGCTAGAGGATGGAGTTCCTTTCTAGAAGATTGAAGATGCTAGAGGTTGCACTTCCCCTTTGTCTGAAGACTGCCATTGGAGCTGAAGCTTGAAGATCAAGAAGAACAAGTTGACACTATTGTGAAGAAGATCAAATTGAGAGCTGGAGCTTGAAGAAGACGAAGAACAAGTTGATACTTGTGTTTGATGCATTGAAAGCTTGAAGAAGTAAGTTGATACTTGCTATTGAAGATGAGAGCCTTGAAGAACAGTTATAGACTATGGACTGAACTGCTGTCAGAGGATTGCATTGCTGTGAAGCTGTGGAAGCTGTTGATTTGCTTTCTTTCCTGTCTGTTTGCTTTCTGTGCAATGTATTGATGTGACTTGTTTGATTTGCTTGATGCATTAGAATAAGTTCATATTTAAATTGTTTTAAGCTAGGAGCATGATTGCATTAGAGGTTGAGTTGCTCCCTCTGCTTGTATTTTTATTGTAAGGCTTTGCTTGCGGGTATTCGGTAGAGCTCTGCTCCCTTGCCTGTGTGGTTTGTGATTTGCTTGATGGAATTTTATTTTCCTTTCATGATTGCAGTTATTCATATCTGGCTTGTGGTCGAGACGAGCTTGTGGAGGCTGATGCCCCACACACATTTCCTCCCTCACTTGCATTGCATGCGTTTTACAGTCGTTTACTGTTTACTGTTTAAGCTGATGCTTTATCTGTTTCTGTTTATCATTGACATGATCCCCTAGGAATCTCACTTCCTTTGATAAGGAAGTGATGATTAGAACTTTAGGTTGAAACCTATGCATGATAAATTCTAGGAGTTCCCAGCTTCAAACTTCAACCATAGGATGAATCCTTGGCATGACAACATTAGGACTTGATAGTCTCCTCTTAGTTGAGCCTGTTCTCTCTTCTCATCTCAAACAACAGTAAAAAACGTAATAAAGGCAAGTTAGTATAAGCACGTTACGAGCCTTAAGCTACTTGGGTAATGATAATTGAGCGGCCTCTTCTCAATCGTCTAGAATGTTTAGTATATGTCCTTTGGACGATATGCGACGCATTCGTTCCCAGGTCATAGTCTCTAGTGTTGTACAAACTACAGATAACTAAAAACCAGTTCTTCCATAAAAGACAGAAAACAAATTTCAAACCTTTTTGCCCCGTGGGCCCATAATTCAAAGGAAGCTTTTCTGAAGAAAAGAGTGTTGTTAACTCCCAGTTCTACCGCAAACGGTAACGCCTAAGTCTCCAAGGGTCGAGTTGCGTACACCAAACTGTTGGAACTGTTTGTTAACCCTACTCGAAAAAACAGATGAATCTGAATTCCCGTAATCCGTATTATCCCGAACTACGTAAGCTCTGATCTCTCATACCTGTTGAGAGTACATATGCACAATACTGACGTATTGGCGAGCCACCTTCCCCGTACCCCGTAGTTAGGCGAACTACGTTGACCCTGATTTCTCATTCTCTGATGAGAATACGTATGCATAAAGTGCGACGCTTTGCCGAGTCATTTTCTTTTCTTTTTGAGCCTGCCTTGATAGGTAGATAGATAAAACCAACCCGTCAGATAAACACAACAAGCATGGATCCCATCGAGTACGATGGACGTGAGGGGTGCTAATACCTTCCCCTTGCGTAACCGACTCCCAAACCCAGACAACGGTTGTGATGACCTTGTCTTATACCTTTTCATCAGGTTTTTCCGATCGTTTCCTTTACCGTTTTGAGGGATAAATAACGAAAGGTGGCGAGTCTTCTATTTTGCCGACACCTTATTTTCACGGAAGTGACAGCTGGCGACTCTGCTGGGGACTTGATAGTTTCCTGGGATCCAACGTGCCTTATGCGAGTCAGTGTGGGGATCCAACGTCCCCTACGAGAGTCAATCCTAGTGCTTGTATGATTACTTGTTGGGTTGTGTTTATTTATCGCATTTTATTTCCCGCACTTTATCTTCAGTATGATATGATTATCTGCATTGTTGTGGGAGGGGAATTCTGATGAGTGAGAAGCCAGACCCAGGCTTGAGAGCTACATAGTATTATAGTGGGTTAGTGGAGGACGTGCTTGCTTTGCTTGCAGTTGTTCCCGCGTAATCCACACTCAGACGAGGTTCTCTTTGATGGCTTCCTATTTGTCCCTTGGACTCGAGAGGTTGTCGGATCTGAGGATTGTCGAATCTGGGAACCGATCATTTGGAATTCAGCTAAGTGAGGCCGCTTCAAGAGATGATGATGCCACACCTTCTGGGTATCGTATCATCGTTTCTTGAAAGTCTGTGACGCTGATGACCGCATAGGATGCCGAACCTTTTCCGTGACTAGGTCCATACCTGTGAGCAGGGTCGGGTTTGTTACAGGAAACCTTAACCTTCAGACTACCTGGTTTTCTTGATAGTGAATCAGTTTTGTTGGTATCAGAGGTTCTCATTATTAGATATATGGTTGTTCTTGACAGAGCAGATTTATGGTTTGGTATCAGGGGTTTCTTCTCCTCAGAGATATGGTTGTTCTTGACAGAGCATTATTGTGGTTTTGTTGATACAGAACCTTCATCTCCTTAACAGCACAGTCATATTGATCTCCTGCTGCATGATTGCATTTTGCATTACTTGCATCCTCATTTGCATGTCATTAACGTGTGTCTGTGTTGCAGGTGCATATTTCTCCCCTAGTTCTAGTGATCTTGATCCTCATGGCAGATATGGCATCTCTGAAGAAGACTGTGGCTTACAAGCTACCAACACCTGACATCCGAGAGTTACGAGATTTGATTTCTTTGGTTGATAAGACAGTGATGGAGAGTTTCAGACAGAGTTATGGGAGATTGCTGAGTATTGTGTATAAGCTTCCTACGTACGAGTTGAATGACCTCTACGCCCTGCTGCAGTTTTACGACCCACAGCTCAGATGCTTTGTGTTTCCAGACTATGTCCTCGCCCCAACCTTGGAAGAGTACTCTGACCTGTTGGGGGTGCCTTTGATGAATCAAATGCCCTATCACTGTGTTGAGGATGAGCCCAAATTGAGTAAGCTGATTGACGCTCTGCATGTAGATGAGTCTGAATTGGAAGGGATGGTATCCAGAAAGATTGGAGTTCATGGTTTCCCTTTGCCTTTCCTGATGGAAAAAGCCCGAAAGTTTGCCGAGAAGGATCGCTGGGATGTGTTCAATGCCTTCTTAGCCCTCTGTATCTATGGGATTGTGTTATTCCCAAGTTACCCGGACATCATAAGCATGGATGCTTGCCACATATTTGCCTCTGGGAATCCAGTGCCCACTCTCCTCAGAGACGTCTACCATTCAGTTCACAGCAAGAACGAAAACAAAAAGGGAAAGAATGTGGCATGTTGTGCTCCTTTACTGTATAAGTGGTTTGCTAGCCATCTTCCTAAGTCGGGGCCATTCATTGATTCTTCTGAGTCTTCGCCTTGGTCTGTACGTTTGATGGGTTTGACTGCTGACGATATTATCTGGTTTGATAGAGATCTGTTGGGCAAAGATATTGTGCATAGCTGCTGTGGCTTTCCGAACGTCCCCCTGGTCGGAAGGAATGGATGTATCAACTACAATCCATCTCTGCTAGTACGACAATTTGGGTATGCACTACGGGGTCCTCTTGAAGAGGAAGAGATAAGGGAATCTCTGTATCTCACAGGGTTGCTTGAAGGCGACACTTTGGTCAAGGTATGGAATGCTTGGAGCAAAATTCACCGGAAGGGGAAAGTCTTGCTCGGAAAAAGCAACAACAAGGCCTTTGATCCGTATGTGACTTGGATTCGAGAAAGGGCCACCAAGTTTCTAATGTCGTTTCTTGCTGTAGAACCATTATATGCTCATGTGTACAAAGAGCCTACTACAGTTGATATTCGAAAATTCAACCAAGTACTCCAAGAGAAGGAAGAGCTACGAAAAGCCAACGAAGAGTTGGAGAAAGAGATCGCTCAACTTTAGAAAGAGAAAAGCAAAGCCGTTTATACCTCCAAGAAGCAGACTGAGATGATCAACCGTCTAGGCTCCAACCTGACCAAAGAAACTGATGCTAGGGAACGTCTGGGGCTGGATCTGAAGTCAATACATGGCGTGTTGACAACCAAGAAACAGGATCTGGACAGAGTGTACCGGGAGTTAACCCAATACGAGAGGGTCTGGAGCAGCACCACAACCAAGTACAAAGAGCGGGAAGAAAAGTTGAAACAACGAGTAGTCGAGCTGGAAGCTCAGATTATGGTGAAAGACGAGAACACAAAGGCTGAAGCCTCTCTGCGACATGACGTCCAATATAGATTGGCTGAGGCCGAGGCGGATTTGCAAGATTCTCAACTCCGAGCTGATGCTAAAAGGAGAAGAGTCGAGAACCATTCTGAAGAAGGTGTTTCTAGGAGCGTTGCCGAGAACCTCCCAAAGTCCATCAGTCAGAGGGACCTGCTGGCCCGGGGTTTGCTTGCTCAGTCAGATCACCCTGCTACAAAGAAGTTGATAGAAGATTTTCGTGCCCGTGGCCGCACTTGATCTTTCTGTATTTTCTTTGTACATTTTATGCATTGATATGCTGATCACCGACAGGTCTGTTGGTTGGGGTCATGCCTTATTGCTCCAGTTGTATGTGATTACAGTTGTACGCTACCCGAGCGGGCTTTTCAGATGAATATATGAGGATTTCTTTTCCATGGTTGGATCATAGACTTTATTTGTCTCGGAAACTAGGATCGGGGGGGAATCTCCCCAAGGCACAGACACACGTTTGCATTTGCATGAAGCATTTGCATAACGAGCACTTTTTCGTTTTTCTAACCCTTTGTGTATGCAGGTTGTTCCAGGATTAATCGAAGGCCGATCCACCGCTATCCGACCAGAGCGAATCAAGCTAGAGCAATGGAACAAGACTGACGTTCAGGAACTCCGAGAGAGGATGGACCGCTCCATGGAGCTCATGCAAGTGGTTGCCAATGGCCAAGACCAGCTCAGAACATTGGTCCAGCCTCTGATCTCAAGGGTTGACAGCAACGGTGTACTCCATGGTGGGAATGTTCCAACCCCTCCTCCTGTTGAAACTCCTCAGGGTGGCATCCCTGTGACCGGGGGGAATGGCAGTGGTAACGGCAATGTGATCACTAACATCGGGCTCAATGGAAAATTTGAAGCTAATGGCAACACTGGACTAGGCAATGGCAACACAGGTGCTGAAAATCTGTATGGGCCTCATCCATGGCTAGAAGACCGTCAAGAAAATTTGTTCTCACAGAGGAGTGCTGAAGGAGAACTGACTGCTGAAGCACGTCTGAGGTTTAAGGCACTCGAGGACAAAATGAGGAATTTCGAGAACCTGAACACTATGGGGGTCGACATAACTAAATTGGGATTGATTTCTGATTTCAAGGTGCCTCCTAAATTCAAGGTACCCGACTTTGAGAAATACAAGGGCACCACTTGCCCTCGTGTTCACTTAAGGTCATACTACCGAAAGATGTCCGCTCACTCTGAAGACGAGAAGCTGCTGATGCACTTCTTTTTAGGATAGCTTGTCCGGGCCATCCCTAGAATGGTACATGAGTTTGGAACCCACCAGTGTGCGCACATGGAAGGAACTGGCTGAGGCCTTTGTACACCATTATCAGTATAACAGTGACTTGGCTCCGAACCGGGTTAAACTGCAGAACTTGTCACAGAGGAACAACGAAGGGTTCAAAGAATACGCCTAGAGATGGCGTGAATTAGCAGCTAGGGTTCAGCCGCCGATGGTTGAACGAGAGCTTGTTGAAATGTTTGTAGCCACTCTCCCGGGGGTCTATTACGAGAAATTGGTCAGTGGTATGTCATGGAGTTTCTCAGATCTCATCATTACTGGCGAGCACGTGGAAAATGGGATCAAATTGGGGAAAATTCAAGGTGGTGATCTATCCTCAGCTGGAGGAGGAAAGAAACCCTACGGTAACAAAAGGCGTGAAGGAGAGACAAGCGCCGTGTCTAACGCTCGAAGGAAGGGTAAGAGCCAGCGCCAGCAGGTAGCTAGCATAACCATCCCTGCGGTCCAATAACCCCAGCCACAGAAGCAACAGCCAAATCAGCAAGGGTACAAAAAGTATCAGACTAGGGCACCTCTGTCAAGTCGTCACCTCGAGACACCACCCATGTCTTATGCTCAGCTATTACAAACTCTGCTTCAGTTACATCTAGTCCAGAAAAGAACCCGGGCTCCCTTGACAGGGGCACCTCCGCAGGGTTATGACGCGAATGCAACGTGTGATTTTCACTCAGGGGCACCCAGCCACACGATAGAAAACTGCAAAGCCTTCAAGCACAAGGTGCAAGATATGGTGGACGCTAAGATCATCAATTTCTCAGATAATGTGCCTAATGTCACAAAGAACCCTATGCCGAATCATAGGGGAGGTGAGGTGAATGCCATTATTGAAGAAGAGGGTTTAGATGTGTTGATTGATGTCAAGGATCTGAAGACACCGCTTAGCTTCGTTAAAGCCAAGCTGATGAAGAGAGGCTTCTTTCCGGGCTGTGGAGAATTATGCATGGGCTGCGCGACTCGTCCTGATGGATGTGAATAGTTGATAGTGGGGATTCAGAGTCTGATGACCGAAGGAATCTTGCAGTTTAGCCGAAGGGCCGAATGTGGATCTGGAGAGGTATTGCTGAAGCAAGAGGATGAGGTTGCCACCATCACCATCCCTCGCATGACGATAACCATTTATGCACCCAGGCCGCCCACAATTACCATCACCAAGGCCGGGCCGATACCTTTCGAAAGCACCAATGCTGTCCCATGGCACTATGGGGCAGACGTCTACTGCAACGAACAGAAGTTAGAATTGGAGCCATCTGGGCAGTCGGTGGATAACCTAGTGGGAATTGGCGGAATCACGCGCAGCGGAAGAGTATTTGCTCCACCTGAGACTGTGGTGGACAAAGCAGATAAAGCTGAGGAAACTGATAAGGGAAAGAGTAAAGTCGTTGAGGAAACCCCTCGTGGGGTAGAAAAGGACTTACTTGTAAAGGACGCTGAAGAGTTCATGAGGTTCATCAAGAAGAGTGACTACAAGATCGTGGATCACCTCCATCAAACACCCTCGAAAATATCAATCCTGAATTTGTTGCTGTGTTCGGAGTCACATCGCAACGCGTTGTTAAGGGTTTTGAATGCCACGTATGTACCGCAGGAAATCTCGGTCAACCAGTTGGAAGGGGTAGTAGCCCACGTAAATGCTGGAAACGGGTTAGGGTTCACTGACCCGGAGCTGACGCCGAAGGGAAGAAACCACAACAGTGCCCTGCACATCTCGATAGAGTGTAGGGGAACAGTTATGGCTCACGTGTTGGTAGACACCGGGTCATCACTCAATGTTCTTCCGAAGAAAGCATTGATGAAGTTAGATACTCGAGGATTGATTTGCACACCCAGTGATCTGGTTGTGAAGGCTTTCGATGGAACCAAGCGTCACGTCTTTGGAGAGGTAACGTTGCCAATCCAAGTCGGGCCAGAAACTTTCGACGCAGTCTTCTACATCATGGACATCATGCCTGCCTATAGCTGTCTCTTAGGGCGACCATGGATCTATTCTGCTAGTGCTGTGACCTCCACGTTGCACCAGAAGCTCAAGTATGCTGTCGGAGGAAGCATTGTAACTGTATGTGGTGAGGAAGACATAATGGTGAGCCATTTGTCGTCCTTCAAGTATGTTGAGATGGATGGGGAAATCCACGAAACCCTATGTCAGACATTCGAAGCCGTTAAGGTCAAGGACGTGGCGCCAGTAATGACTGAAAAACCAGAGATGACTCTCTCTTCCTTCAAGGAAGCCCGGGCCGTTGTTCAAGCCGGATCTACCCCAGGCTGGGGGCAGGTTCTAGAAATAACTAACAAACAGGACAAGTTCGGGTTAGGATACTCTCCTACGGCTGAAGCCTTCTCTTCTCACAGTGCGTCGCGAGGTAAAGGGCCGATCCAGTTTACTAGTGGCTGGGTGATATTTGAAAGTGTCAACGCAGTGTCTGAAGACGGCGAAGACAGCAATTGCGACCTAGACTCTTGGATCCAGCCAAGCAAACCAGGCCAGAGCCTCACCAACTGGTCCATCAGGGATACCATCCAAGTGTCAGGCAAAGAGTAATGATTTACTTTCTCCAATTGTTTTAAAACCCTATGTCCTACCTGGGGCATAGTGGTTTTATTGTCAGGGCCTTGTTTGATTATGTACATGCATTTT
Organism: Lathyrus sativus; assembly: GCA_963859935.3. NCBI lineage: Eukaryota > Viridiplantae > Streptophyta > Magnoliopsida > Fabales > Fabaceae > Lathyrus > Lathyrus sativus. The sequence goes on from OZ012739.1 coordinate 181,583,250, forward strand.
ACCAATAAATCAAAAGGCGTTTTTCTTCGCATTCAAATGTTGTGATCTCTGTTATTCCTGTTTTATATTGGTTTTGAAAAACAATAAAATGGCAATATGGTTTGTGCTAACCTGCATATCCTTCTCTTAAGCTTAACCCTTGTTATTGCAGGATCCACATAGCAGATGACATCGACTCTGGACCTTCTACGACTCACTTCGACTTCGTTTGCGCGATCTATCAAGCCGAAGAAGAGATTGATGAAGATGAAGACCTTCCCGAAGAGTTGGCCCGCTTGTTGAAACAAGAAGAGAAAGTTATTCTGCCTCACGAGGAAGAGATTGAGATTGTGAATCTGGGTTCTAAAGAACTGGTCAGAAACGTCAGGATAGGGGCCGCACTGCAGAGTGATGTCAAGTAGAGACTGGTCGAGATGCTGAGAGAGTATAATGACATCTTTGCTTGGTCATACGAAGATATGCCCGGACTTGACACTGACATCGTGGTCCATCACTTGCCGCTGCGAGAAGATTGCCCTCCTGTCAAGCAGAAGCTTAGGAGGACACAACCAGATATGGCCGTTAAGATCAAAGAAGAAGTGCAAAAGTAGCTTAATGCTGGCTTCTTAGCAGTCACTACGTACCCTCTGTGGGTCGCCAACATAGTGCCTGTACCGAAGAAGGACGGTAAGGTGCGAATGTGCGTCGATTATCGGGATTTGAATAGGGCGAGCCCTAAAGATGATTTCCCGCTCCCTCATATTGATGTGTTGGTCGACAATACAGCTCAGTTCTCCGTATTTTCGTTCATGGATGGCTTCTCCGGCTACAATCAGATTAAGATGGCGCCGGAGGACATGGAGAAAACTACGTTTATTACACCTTGGGGAACGTTTTGCTATAAGGTAATGCCTTTCGGTCTGAAGAACGCAACGGCCACTTGCCAACGAGCAATGGTTACTTTGTTTCATGACATGATTCATCATGAGATTGAAGTCTATGTTGATGACATGATTGCGAAGTCCCAAACGGAGGAGGGACATCTGGTCAATTTGCTGAAGCTTTTTGAGAGGCTTAGGAAGTTCAGGTTGAGGCTGAATCCTAACTAGTGTACTTTTGGAGTACGGTCTGGAAAACTACCGGGGTTTATCGTGAGTGAAAGAGGCATCGAGGTTGATCCTACGAAGATAAAAGCAATACAAGAAATTCCAGCGCCAAAAACAGAAAAAGAAGTTCGTGGTTTCCGGGGCAGAATAAACTACATTGCAAGGTTTATTTCTCAGCTCACGGCCACGTGTGAACCGATGTTCAAACTGCTAAAGAAAGATCAGGCGATTATCTGGAACGAGGATTGCCAGTGGCCGGACGACCCTTAATCATGTACTTGACAGTTCTTGATAATAGTATGGGGTGTGTTCTCAGTCAGCACGACGAGACGGGCAGAAAGGAGCATGCCATTTACTATTTGAGTAAAAAGTTCACAGATTGTGAATCTCGTTACTCGATGCTGGAGAAGACGTGTTGTGCACTAGCCTGGGCTGCCAAACGTTTATGACAGTACATGCTCAACCATACAACCATGCTAATTTCGAAGATGGATCCGATCAAGTACGTCTTTGAGAAGCAAGCACTTTCGGGCAGGATTGCCAGATGGCAAATGGTGTTGACAAAATATGGTATTTAGTATGTGTCCCAGAAGGCCATCAAGGGAAGCGTATTGTCTGAATACCTTGCCGAACAGCCGATCGAAGATTATCACCCGATGAAATTTGAATTCCCTGATGAGGATATCATGTTTCTCAAAGCGAAAGATTGTGATGAACCGTTGCCCGACGAGGGGCCAGATAGGAAGTCCCAATGGAAGTTGATATTTGACGGGGCAGTTAATTCTTACGGAAGTGGCATTGGGGCGATTATCACGACTCCCCATGGATCCCACATCCCGTTCACTGCTAGACTGACGTTTTCGGTCACCAACAACGAGGCAGAGTACGAAGCATGCATCATGGGCCTAGAAGAAGCGATTGATTTGAGAATCAAGAACCTAGATGTATATGGTGACTCAGCACTTGTGATTAACCAGATTAAAGGGGACTCGGAGACTCGTCAATCGAATTTGGTGTCGTACATGAACTACGCCAGAAGGCTGCTTCCGTTCTTTGATCGAGTGGAACTCCATCATGTGCCCAGAGCTGAAAATCAGATGGCTGATGCCCTAGCCACGTTGGCTTCGATGTATAAAGTCAATTTTTGGAATGAAGCTCCAAGAATTGTCCTTTCTCGTCTTGATAGACCTGCATTTGTCTTTGCGATCGAGGAAGCCGCCGATGGCAAGCCATGGTTCCATGACGTCCAGACCTTCCTTATGACTAAGGAGTATCCTGCGGGAGCGTCAACCCAGGATAGGAAGACTCTGAGGAAGTTGTCGGGAAATTTCTATCTCAATCCTGATGGAGTTTTGTATAAAAGAAACCATGATCTCGTGCTACTCAGATGTGTAGATGAGAAAGAAGCGAGTATGCTCATGGAAGAAGTCCATGAAAGCACATTTGGTACGCACGCCGGTGGGCATGCTATGACAAGAAAGATCTTGAGAGCAGGATATTACTGGCTGACGATGGAGTCGGATTGCTTTAAATTCGCGAAGAGATGTCATAAATGCCAGATTTATGCTGATAAGATTCATGTGCCGCCGTGCCCGTTGAATGTCATGTCCTCCCTGTGGCCATTCTCCATGTGGGGCATCGACATGATAGGCAAGATCGAGCCCACTGCATCTAACGGTCATCGCTTCATTCTAGTAGCTATCGACTACTTCACCAAGTGGGTGGAGGCAGCCTCGTATGCTAATGTGACCAAGCAGGTGGTGGCTAAATTCATAAAGAGGGACATCATCTGTCGATACGGAATTCTCGAGCGGATCATTACTGATAATGGCTCGAATTTGAATAACAAGATGATGAAGGAGTTGTGCCAGAGTTTCAAGATTGAATACCACAACTCATCTCCTTACCGGCCGAAGATGAATGGCACCGTTGAAGCGGCCAATAAGAACGTCAAGAAGATTGTGCAGAAGATGGTTGTGACCTATAAGGATTGGCATGAGATGTGGCCATTTGCACTGCACGGTTATCGTACAACAGTACGTACATCAACCGGGGCAACTCCTTTCTCACTGGTGTACGGTATGGAGGTTGTCCTACCGTTAGAAGTTGAGATTCCTTCTTTACAAGTTTTGGTTGGCGTGAAACTCGACGAGGCAGAATGGATTAAGAATCGACTAAACCAACTCAGCCTGATGGACAAGAAGAGATTAGCATCGATTGCATATGGTTGTCTGTACCAAAGCCGAATGAAAAAAGCCTATGACAAGAAGGTGCGTCCTAGAAGCTTTCAGACGGGTGATCTCGTCCTGAAGAAGATTCTTCCTCCACACTCCGATCACTGGGGCAAGTGGACTCCCAATTACGAAGGTCCGTACATCGTCAGCAAGGTCTTCTCGGTAGGAGCCTTGTTGTTATACACGATGGATGGCGAAGATTTCGCATCCCCGGTGAACACGGACGCAGTTAAAAAATACTTTGCTTAAAGAATGACCCGCTGGAAAGAAAAAGAATATCCAGGCAAAAATGGGGAATCCCGGCGAACCATAAAAAAGGAAAAAAGGTTCGGGCAAAAATTAGGGATATAAAAGAAAATAACTGTTGCACCCTAATTTTTGACCATAAAATCCCACCTCTTTTTGCGCATTTTTCTATTATTGTTTGACTTTATTTTATTTATGTTTTTACGACTAACCAAATTGTGCAGATGCAGAGTGGAGATATTTTTCTTGCTCATTATTAAATACGTCAAAGACGTAGGTCATGTCTCGAGGAAGCAGAGATTCAGATTGATTTTACATTTGAGGGTTACATTGGACTTGGCAAATTATTAAGAGAATTCTAGGACAAAAATCTCATATGATACCAGGATGGTCGATTATTGAGGATATTCGGAATCAGATGCAAGGAGCAAATTTATGACAAATATGGAGTTTGTGATCAAGGTTGGCATGTCTACCCTCATTACGAGCTACCAAGGATTTGAGAGTTAGATAGCTAGAAGTTTGAATCCCTAATGCAAGAGGGTGGTTCCCTTTTTGTTCTTTTGAATGCTGGTCGTTTGTGTTTGGAAGCATTGAATTAAAAGTTTCATCGAATTAAACCTAATTTGAGTGATAATTAAGGTCTCAACCACATAAAGAAGGAAGAAAAGCCATGCATTCATTTCTAAATACATACAGGGAGCATTTCCATACAAGGCACTAATCCATCTTGACTTATTTTATCCAAGCCGAGAAATATGATAATGACAACTTTGAGGCAATTCCAAAGGTTAAAAGCATACTCAATGTACATGCCTTTGGTACTGAGACCAATTAAAAAATACTAAGACCGCTACTTAAGGTTCAATACAAGATGCATTTAGCTACAGAAGGTCCCTTTTAAACCACAAGGCCAACTTTCAAGACCCTCGTTGTGGTGCGTAGCATAAGCCTTATAATTATCGAGGATTGACGAGGATGGCAGTAGAAGAGATCGTGCTGACTTTGAATACCCAAGCAGGACCTTATACCTTTCTCTGTGTGCTGAGCATGATCCAAAGTCGTCTTCCCAATGCGCCGTAACTACACCCGTTCTCCGGCATACTCACAAACCTGAAACAGTAATAAGAAATCAGGCTGTTAACGATCAAGTTATCATGGAGCATATGTTATCAGTTAATACTTTGTGGTTTCTCCAACAATACGGAAAAGCCAGCAGGGGCATCATGCCCATTCTAAAGATAAACAAAAACTCTTGCAAATGCTGTTCCTATCATTGAAAGAGCACCATCAACATCAGCAAGCTTTGCAGCAGCCATTGCAGTATCCCAGAATCAGCACTATTACCGAAGAATTTTCCTATCAGTTCACGTCAGCTTTCACAAATATTAGAGTGAATTGTCAGCTAAAATATGAACAGATTGAGAGAAGAAAAAGCTACCACAGAAGACGAGTTCAAAGTAAAGCCGAAAGTCAAGTAACATACGTAAGCTGAGAGGGTCATGCTCGTCGCGCCAGCTCCAAAATTGTTTGCAAGTGAGAGTTGGTTTGCTGTATTAGAGTTCTCCAAGATGATGTAACCACACAAGTTGATGGTAGGCTACGGATATGTGGTACGATTGACAGTTGAGCTATATTCAGTGTGCTTCGGAAACCTGGCAAGCATAGAACACCACTTTGAATGCAACTCGTAAGGGACAATTCACCGTCATCCAGTTAAGAACCAGCACAAGCTTCCCTTTCCTGCAATGTATCAAGATTTCTTTTAAACCAACACAACACCAGCTTGAGCAACAGCACTGCAAAAATGCAAAATAGAAGAATAAGGGAAGTGATTAGATTAGGAGCACGAGTGGCTCGAGGGTAACCAAACCAAATGCGGAAAGAAAGATCGCAATAGACCCTAGCTTGACTTGTTACCATTGGTTCTACATCATTGCCCACTGCACTACTTTTTCCTGAGGAAAGCAACATGACCCTTGCGGTTCCTTGTGCAACTCCAATCGCGTGTAAATTCGCACATAGTACGCAGCCACAACCTCACGTTAAGCTCCCTTTCTAGCAAACCCGTTCAAATGTCGTGACTTGCAAAGAGAACCAGAGTGGACAAGATCAATATCTTCGGACATCTCCAACGACTGAGCACGAGTAACAAGCAACACAATCAATGCATGGTCTACGACAATATTCGACCTGGTGAGCAAAATTGGAAAGAACCATCAGGGTTCAAACCACTGTGGTATCATTCCCTGCAACAGAAATAGAGTTAATCAGCCAACAAGTCATAGCCAATAAACATATTGGTTAGGAATTTTCAGAAGTGAATTAAACCGCATAGTTACAAAGATGAATCAGGATTCCTCTCACCAGTTTTGGAGCAGCAGTCTCCTCTTGCATCTCTATCTGAAGTGAGTTGATCCAGTTATGGAGCGGGGATGAGTTCAAGCATCTCTTGCAATATTTCAATTGCATCTCTACCGCCCCAAGCTCAGAGGGCGAACATAGGCAAGTCGAGGGACAGATTACGAACCAAATAGCCCTTGAACCCCAATAACTTTAGATTTTTACGAGAGCGAAGAGCCCACACCTCTACCCTGCATATGTTAAAAACGTGGAATTGTTATTAACGATGAAGTCTGAATGATTTGGAGAGATTTGGTTACAGTTAGTACCATAATGAAGGAACATCAGCACGACTAGCGTTTCCATATCAGCTACAAATACCAACAGGGATAACACACCAAACCACCCAAGTCAATAACCTGTCATGCCACGCACCAGCAAGAGCAAATAAAGCCTACCACATTAAAACTGCGAACCGAAACGCAATGGCAGTCAAATATTATCTCCGCATCAACGGCTTATAGGAAAACGAGAACCTGACTGGAACAGCTCGATATGCAAGTGTTAAGTGCTTACCTTGGAGTTGAACAATACAAAAGAGATGATTTAGGGTCACTTGCTTTCTCTGAAAGGGAGTCTTCCATGGCAAGGCTTGAAAGCTGCCACTAGCACCACCGACACCTGAACAAGAAGAAGATTTGCAGAGACATTAGCTGAGAGCAACTACTCCTCCACCTACTGCAGCACCGGTTTTCTTTTTCGTGAAGTTTTTTCCAAAGCATCAAACACGGGCCCCTCCCTTTTGGACTTCTAATTCAACAGCTGGCCCAACAATTTGTGTGTTTCCCGCACCTGCCAAAGCCAGAAATCAAGTTAGCAAAATCAATCATAGGATATTCCACAAAGATTCAGAATATCCCATCCAAATCCCCAAGCATTGAACCTGGACAGACAACTTATTAAACGAGATCGACGCATTAAAATCTATTTTAACAAAACGCTCAACAAAATTGGAACAGAAGAGGAAACTTTTCAAATTGGGTTCCAATCAGCATTAAAATGATTAAAAAGCATTCAATCAGACTTTAATCCCCCTTTGAGGCCTATATAAGAGACGAAGGTGAAGAGGTATTTTTGAAAAAAAAAACCCTAGCGATACAAAGACGGAAAATTCACACAAACAATTCCCGTAAACCATAACCTCGGAGATTAACAACCATACAGAGTTCCACGAAGTCCTTAAAGATCGAAAATCAGAAGAGATAGAACTTATCTTTCCTCCTCAACGCGAGATCACTCTCACCATTGCCGAAAACCGCCGCGAGATCGCCTTCAAGCTCTCACACCGCCGTCGTCGCCCGAGCCTCTATCGCATCTGATCAACCGCTACACACAGACTTCGGTACACTCTAAGCTCTATCCACATTCTTGTTTTGTTAATGCTTTCGTTTTGATTTCAGGTGGGGAAGTGAAGAACGAGAGTGAGGCGGAGAGAAGAAGAACGACGATGAGAGGGATTTGGGGGGGGAATTTAGGGTTTTTCTTATTTTGTTTTTGTTTACTTTTATTAAAATGTATAATTACTGCACACTAATCACTTACACCACTCACACACACAAATCATTAACCACCCTAATCAAATTTTTTTTTATCGTTAACTAATTAACTAATCCCCCTTTTAAAAATAATTTAGTAAACCTGTTTTTGAATAAATAAATTATATATCTCTTTTATGCTAAAGAAAAAGGTAATTTTTTAAAATAAATGTTAATAACGAATTTTTCTTTATAATTTAAATAACTTCTATCTATTTATAATAACAAAAACTTTTTTAATAGGAGAACTTTTCATATAAATCATCACACAAAATTATGCCTTACTATTTAATTAGCTAACTTTTATTCTATAAAATTTATTTTCATCAATTTAATAACCCTTTAGTTAAATATTTATTCACTATAATAAAATAAAAAATCTTTTATAAATAAACCACACATACATGCCAATTTATTTATTTGAATAAATTATGAGTATTTAATCGACTTTTAAAATAAATAATAAAAACTCTTTTATCCTATAATCAACATATTTTAATAATAAGTAAATTATTCTTTCAGATAATAAAATATAATCAATCCAACCTTTTTACTAAAAACAAATCAATCGTTTAAAATCAATTAACATCGTACAAATCAATTGTGCACTCACGACACATGCACCTACACCATAGCGCTTTCATGCGTATTTACATTTATCTTTATCTGCTTTACCTTAGTCACAATGCACACACTCACTTAGCGCTTTCATGCGTTCGTGTATGGTTTATATTTCCGTATTTACTTTCTGCAAATTTATCTCTACTGCAAGTCATTATATCTTGTTGCATCGCATCGCATTCCGTCCAAAGGAAAAACCTACACATAATTCAACGTTGTGTGTAGTTGCACCTCATATGCATCATATTCCCCATTGATCCTTGATTCTTCAAGTTGATCACTTAAGTTTAGGACCTACCCCATAGGAAGGACCTTGTCTTAATCTTTACAACTTAGACAAACAATTAAACACAATACAACTTTTTTCAAACACAATAGAGAATAGATGTTAATCATCTTAAGTGAGATATAATCTCCACCCCACAACAATACAATCAAACATGTAGGGACTTTGCCTTAAGAACGACAAAGGCATACTTGGCGACCATCCGAGTATTTAAGACCTTTCTTAAGACGATGCAAAGACCATTTCCTACAACCCCTATTACATTTGTGGTGGTTATCTCTCCCTTAACATGAAGACTCGTCTCTTCTCCTAAACCCAATCAAAACAACTACCCTAAACCCGTAGGAACTTTGACCACAGTCAAAGGTCTCCTCTAACCCTTTAGGGTGAACTACAACATACTCTGATTCCACTCCCGTAAGGATATGTAGGCACAAGGTGCGATGCCTTATCGAGTATACTTAGATATAAACCCCTAGGGTCTTTTATCCTTTAAGCAGATAACACATAGCAGTAAACAACATAAAATAAGAGGTTCCTGTAGAGTACTACAGAAACTTAGGATGCTAGTACCTTCCCTAAGTTTAACCAACCCCCGAACCTAAAACTCTCTAACCTTGCATTTGCATTGCATTGTGGGAATTTCGATCTTTATCCCTTCCTTTGGACAAATCAAAGTTCGGTTGCAAAATGAATTAACGATTCAAACTAATCAATAGTTTGGTATCAAAATTTCACTGCGACAGAAATGGCGACTTCACTGGGGATTTCTCTAGTGGGTTTCCCTATCTTATTTTATTTTGTTTACTGCTTTATATATCTGCCTACTTGATTAATTGTTTACATGTTTTTTTTTCTTGTATTTCTTTTGGGGTTATTATCCTTGAGTGGTGAGATAAAGTTCTACACCCGAACTTTGAGAGAGATTAAGATAGGATAGTGATATATTCGAGGAGGCTTATTGGGAGTGGAATCCCTACTAAGTTGAATCGAGAATCACGCTCAGTTGAGGCCCTTTCGAAATAGTACTGTTGAACGATCAATCGTGAAGACACTCACTACCTTCGACTTTGGAGCCTATGATATTGAGGACCGTAGTTACCTTAACCCAACTTTGGCCTTTATTAGGACGTAGTGCGAGACTATGAGGGGGTACCCCCGAAATAGTGCTACGCGATGCTACACTCAGAAGAAGTTCTCTTGAGAATATTATTAACCCTCGAGTACTTGGGAAGTTGATAATATCCGAAAGATGGGCTAATGACTTTGGGAACCTTCTTAGAACCTTGTTCTGCAGGTACAAACAACCCTTAGTCCTTAAACCTTTGGGAAGGGTACACCTTTGCTCCATGCTCGTTGCAAACCTAGGGCACCCCCTTTGTTTGTTTATCTTTATTGTCCTTATGTGAATACTTGTGTTTGCTGCATTCATATAACATCGTTCTGCATTGGACTTCATGGGATTTACTTTCGTTTATGAACATTGTAGGTCACTATGACTTCAGATAAAAGACATACTGTGAAATATACTTTTAAGAGTCCCAAATTGGATGACCTAAAGAAGTTGTGGGGTTTCATCGAAGATCAAGAAGGATTCAAGACCAAGTATGGGAAGCTGATATCCTTGTTGGGTTGCTCAGTGAATGAAGGACTTCTTGCCACTCTACTACAGTTCTATGATCCTCTCTACCATTGTTTCACCTTTCCAGATTTTCAGTTGCTACCTACATTAGAAGAGTATTCCTTTTTGGTTGGTCTACCGGTCCTTGAGGAATCTCCTTTTCCCTTCTTGGAAAAGGACCCTGATGAGAAAGATATTGCTAAAGCTCTCCGTTTGAAGGTGTCCGACGTCAAAGCCAACCTAGTCACTAAGGATGGAACTCTTGGTTTAAAGACAGGTTTCCTAATCGAGAAGGCCTCATTCTATGCTGATTATTCTAATAAGGCTTCGTTTGAGACGATCTTTGCTTTGCTTGTTTATGGACTGTTTCTATTCCCATGTTTTGAAGGTTTCATTGATCTCAAAGCATTCAAGATCTTTATGAAGAACAACCCAGTACCAACTCTGTTGGGAAATACATATCACTCTATACATCTCCGAAACCTTCGTGGTGGAGGGATGATTACTTGCTGTGTACCTTTACTTTACAAGTGGTTTATTTCGCACTTGCCGAAGTCTAGCTCTTTCACAAACATTGGCAAAGAGCATTGGTCTCCAAGGGTTATGGCTTTGACCCATTCCAACATTGATTGGTACAGCCGAGTGTATGATGGAGTATTAATCATTGATAGCTGCGGTGACTTTGCTAATGTACCATTGCTCAGCTTTGATGGAGGAATCAGCTACAATCCTATCTTAGCTCGCCGACAGTTGGGATACCCGTTGAAGGAACCTCCCAAAAGTGTTCAAGTAGAGGGTATATTCTTCAAGGATGATATAGAGCTTCTAGGAAGAATTCTGGACGCATGGCGTAGGGTACACAAGAAAGGGAAGAGAAGTCTAGGGAAGCCTAACTGCGTATCTTTAGAACCATACCTCCAGTGGGTTAGAAAAAGGGCAACCGATCTAAAGATGCCATACTCCCGTCGAGATCCCATAGCTCCCAGGAGAGAGCCCACTTATGTATTTATGTCTAAAGCCGAGGAGTTAGAGGTGTCCTTAAGGAAGTCTCAACATGAGCTAGAATCTTGGAGGAACAAGTACCAGGTAGCAGTGGCAGAAAATGATGAGTGTCAAAAGGAGAAGGTTGAACTTCAAAAGCAGAATGCTGAGCTCCAAAAGCAGAATGATGAACTTCAAAAGGAGAGGGATGAACTTCAGAAACAACTACAATTGAAGGATGAAGAGCTACTCCCCTGCAAGAAGAGGAAAGTCATGGAGGATTTATTTTTCTCCGACCCACAATGCACTATTTGGAAAATAATTGTGGACAACCTTATCCGTGAGAAGGCGCAACTAGAAGAGCAGCTCAAGCAGCAGCATTCAAAGCTTCTTTAGTGTCTTTACTAGCTTTTATTTAGCTTTTATTTGGGACTCTTTAAAAGAATATTTATGTAGTCCGTTTCAAATTTAATAAAACGTTTCCTTTACCGCAATGCCTATAAATAGAGGAATCCCATGAAGTCCTAATCATCTTGCATTGCATTCTTTTTCCATTGTTCACTTCAAGAAACTCAAATTCGTTCTGTAGGTGTTGTAATCATGGATTTCAGAAGAGAAACCCTGAAGTACACTTTTCAGAGTCCCAACCTCAAAAGCTTGAGAGAACTAGCCGAACTCGTCGAGGATCGCTTTGCCTTCGCAACAGAGTATGGAGGAGTCTTCTGTTTCCTTGAGCTGAGGATGAAAGAAGGATTGTTGGAAACGTTGGTTCAATTTTATGACCCGATGTATCACTGCTTCACTTTTCCGGACTACCAGTTGATGCCGACCTTGGAAGAATACTCAGAACTTTTGAGGATGCCTGTGACTGTTCGACCTCTGTTCACCGGAAGGGAAGACACGCCTAGTCACCAAGAGATTGCAAATGCCACTCATCTTAGCCTAGAAGATGTCCAGACACACCTGATCACCAAGGAAGGAGTCCTTGGGTTTCCCGCCGACTTTTTGATCGAAAAAGTCCGTTACCATGCTGAAAGAAAGGAGGTTCTCATATTGGAAGCCAATTTCGCTTTGTTGGTCTATGGGACTTTCTGGTTCCCTAAAATTGACGATTTTGTTGATATGGATGCAATCAAGCTGTTCATACTCAAGAATCCAGTACCCACCTTGCTTGCTGATACGTACTTCTCGATTCACTCGAAGAATGCCGAAGGAGGAAGACGCATTGTATGTTGTACTGCCCTGCTGTACTCATGGTTCATTGCTCGTTTGACTTGGTACCCGTCCCTTTGGGATAAAGTAGCAACACCTCGATGGTCCGAGATACTTATGGCCCTTACCCATTCGGACATTGTCTGGTATGATCCCGCCTATGGAGGCGTGCCTATGATTCCTAGCATCGGAGGATTCCCTAACGTACCGCTCATTGGAAGAGAAGGATGTATAAGTTACAATCCCGCTTTGGCCCGTAGACAGTTTGGACACCCTATGACCCAAATACCTGACCCAGTTTCGTTGGAAGAGATCTATTTTAAAGGAGAAGAGGATCTAGATCTAAAGACTGTCATCATTTATGCATGGAAATACATTGATAGGGAAGGAACAGCTGCTTCAGGATACCCTAACTGTGCTGTTTCCGAGGATTATCTGCATTGGGTGCGAGAAAGGGCTCTCGATCTCAAGATGCCTTTTCCTTTTCACGAACCTATGGTATTATCTCCTCATGACCCCGACTGGTTCGAAGAAGAGGAAATAGAACAAGTAAGGATTGCTTTGGATGAAGCCCGGAAGTTGAGGACTGCCTGGAAGAATAAGTTCTTCACCCTCAAAGTAGAGAAGGAAAGACTTCAGAAGACGCCAGAATTAGAAGTTGCCAGAAAGAGAAAGGCGCAAGGAGATTTATTTTCTCCTCATGCCTCTTCAAGTGCTGTTACCAGTGATGATCTCCCCTCAACTACCATGGCCTGGAAGGAATGTGTGGAACGACTTATCATCGAGAAAGCGGCGCTGCAGGAGCGCATTGACCAGTTGACCGAGGAGCTCCGTACAAAGGGGAAGACCGTGGAGTAGAGTTCTAAGTTTCCTTTTGCTTTCGTTGTAATAAACTCTTGAAAGAGTACTTTGTTTTCATTGTTTCTCAAAAATAAAAAGTTTTTCAATTATCCTACATTATAATACTGAAAAGCACTTTGAGTTTCTTGAAGTCTCCTCCTGCATCATGCATTAACATTCTGCATTTGGCATGGCATTTTACATTTTGTGCATATGTCCTTCCTTTGTTGTGGCTCATTTCGGTTATCCTTCTCTGCTGTCAGTCGCCGTCTCGACCATCTGACCAAGCCGGAAGTATCATTAAAGGATAGTGAGGAGAACCAAGACATGGATCGCATGACTAGCTTCAGAGTAAGGTCTAACCCGACGCTTCGCCGTCCCTCCGACAACTTTGTTCCTATGCAACTCCAGCCTGTGCAAGAAAAGGAAATGGACGATCCAGAGTTTACAGCATTCAAGAATGAATTTCGTGACTTCGAGGAACGATGGAAAATGATGAAGAGGAACTGTGCGCCTGATTTCCATGCTCATGACCCGCACCTAGTTCCAGATTTAGTTATCCCCCCAGGATTCCAGATACCCGCCTTTGAAGTGTACAAAGGTACGATTTGTCCAAGGTATCATTTGACGATGTTTTGTTCGAAGATGACCGCCTATCTTGGGAACGACCAACTATTGATTCACTGCTTCCAAGAAAGTTTGGGTAGAGCACCGTTAATATGGTATATGAATTTGCAAAGGAATCACATTCAGTCTTGGGAAGACTTAACTTTTGCTTTTGTGAAGTAATACCATCACAACTTGGGTATAGCCCCAGACCATAAAGATGGCTGTGGACCTTCCAGAGAATTCATAGCTCCGGTACCCCATCCTCAGCACCAGTACGCGATGCCCACTCAGCGTGAACAACAACCATCTCCTAGGCGGAGGTTGGCCTCTCCAGATCAATCACAGCATCGACAATTCCGGAAAAGGTATCAGAGGATGACTCCAGATGCACCAAGGGAAGCAATTCACCAGTTTGATCCCATCCCGGTGAAGTACGCTGATTTGTTTCCAGCTCTAATTCAAAGAGGGCATATCCAAACTAAAGCCCCACCCAAGGTACCTAAGAAGTTCCCATACTGGTACAATGCCAACAAATTTTGCCTGTATCATCAAGGTGCTCCGGGGCACGACATTGAGAGTTGTTACGGCATGAAAGCAGACGTTCAAAATTTGGTCAAAGATGGAGTCTTGTTCTTTGAGGGTTTCGTCCCTTACGTACGAGATAGCCCCCTATCTCGACAAGGTTCATCCTCCTCAGGCATGATTCAAGGTCGTCAACGCCGTGACTGAAAGCTGCGCACCAGACATTTCTGCATGTCTTTCCTGTCTACATGAAAGCACAATAAAGATCCTGGAAAGGACTCTCCAGAAGAACTTTCTATTTCTTTCGTTTGTTTGTGTGTTTATTTCTTTGGTTAAACGCATATTTGGCATGTAATAACTTTCTGTTTTGAATAAGTAATGCAATAACTGTTTGTCTTGAAGAAATCCATTCGTTTTCACTCAAATAGTTTTCAAAATTATCTATAATGTCGACTTTTACCCGATCTTTCGCTCTGACAGAGAATTGGAAGGAGGATGATGAAGTAAAACACATGATCTCTTGTTGTATGCTTCGAATGAAAACCCTACTGATGATGTAAGGCATTATTTTAAACATCCTGAAAGCCAACATAGTCAACCGTTTCTTTTAAACCTTGATTGAGGATCCGTTCTCTTTCTCCCCAACCCTTTCAAACATCATTTTCTTAACCTGGGGCATGGGATATCAAAAATAATAAACATCTTCAAAAATTGGGTGGGCACAAATATACTAACCCTTTCTTTCTCCATTCTACAAGTTATAAATTAAACCCATATACGACCCTCAAAGTCCTAATTGAGGTAAGGTCTAATTCGAAAGCATACTCGATGAGATATTGTTTCCTGACTCCTTGAGCTATGCTCAAATTTAAATCGGCTTTACAAATAATGATTCAATTTGTATCCTAACTAGTGGTTTCGATCACAAGTTATTGCGATACCCCTTTTCAAAACTTCAAGACAAACGCGTGTTGCATTAACCAGTTCAAAATGGATATTTCAAATGTGCTAAATACGCTTGACATCTTAGAAAGACCACATACAGACATTGATGATGATATCTGAAGATTTTGCTGACTTGGGGCAAGTCATTCTTCCCAAGAAAATGTCATCCGCGCAAGTCTTGGGTTCAACTAGAAGAAATTCGAGGACTCACTTACCGTCAATCAGGGGCAGTTACGTCGAGATTCGGTGAATCTCTAGAGAGTTTGAAAACAGTGGGGCATTGGGACGTCACGTTTTCTGTAAAATCCTCTCTAGATGGCGTTTTTCAACTATGTGATTTGGGGCATTTGAAGATTGAAGCAAAAGATGTATATTTCATCCTCAGGAAGCTCAACCCCAACATGTTCAACAACTACGAAGACCCAGGATATTTATTTTATCCCCTATGAAACTTCGGTTTGGGTACCTCCGTCTACAATTTCATACAACATTTCAAACTTATCAAGATGATACATCCCCAATTCGATCGATCATTTTTTCAAGAGAATATTGAAGCTTTGAAACGGGATTAGGATCCTATATTTAGTTCTCCGTATATCCCCAGTGATACTTCTATCTTTGAAGATTGGCCGGATGTTTGCCTCAAGACGTTTATCCCGTATTCGGTCTTTGCTTTCGTCTGTCTTGTCAGCAAAAGCATACACATATCATATAAATAGATAGCATAACATTTGCATTTTGTGCATCTTTTGTTTGCTCTTCGATTGCGGTTACCCTTGGGTATTTGGGCGTGTCTTATTCCTTCCAAATAGAAGTTGTCAGCCCTAAGCATAAAAAACTCAATATTTCCATTTCCCCACGAAGTTCGATCCTCGTGGAAGACAGTTGTTTCAGTACATTCCCATTGGAGTTTATGCCTCTATGGTTGAGTCTTGCTTGACAGTTTCTCTTCGGTTATTTCCCGAATTGAACTTCGGTCTTTGGCAATCACACTATGAACATCTCCAGCTTTTGAGCATGGATCGAAAGTGCATTTATTTTACGCTTTGACCTTATGAGGATCACCATTTGGAGACACAACGTTTCTTCAACAACATTACAAGATCCACTCAGCAACTTACAGCTGAATGACAGAAGATTTCTTTATCTAAGCAACTCGTTTTGGGCAGATCTATTCTCAAAACGACAAACAACAAGTCCCTCGAGACAATCTGTCCTTCCCCAGTGGGTTATCTCAAGATTATCAAGTCAAAACAAAGGACATTACAGATACTTCCCCATTTGAGGATTTCTGCTACTACAACTTCACATTTCTTTTACAATTACAGCAGAGGTACTCCAAAAATGATCTTCCCCAGAGAGTTCATTATGAGTACAATCAATGACATATCTCCTTACAAGAGGACACTCCACATATCAACCGGCTTACAACTCTTCTGAAGATCCCCGGTGCACATTCTACAAATTGCCAATTCAATACAAATTGCATCTACAATTACAAATACAAGATCATCTACAAAATTCTACAATTACAGATTACATCGACAACATTTACATCAACAATTCTACAGTTCTACAAATCACAACATACAATTTACAATGACACTATGGCTCACAGCCGAACATCTACATCAACATTACAATTTACAACTACAGTTACATCTACAATCAACAAATTTACAACCCCTATTTGAAGACGCTCTCACGAGTTTCCATCATTTTGGGTAGGAACCGAGACCAGCTCATGGTTCCCATACCATGGAGCAAGGGGAAGTTCGGCATCAGGAACCGAGACCAGCTCATGGTTCCCATACCATGGAGCAAGGGGAAGTTTGACATCAGAAACCGAGACCAGCTCATGGTTCCCATACCATGGAGCAAGGGGAAGTTTGACATTAGAAACCGAGACCAGCTCATGGTTCCCATACCATGGAGCAAGGGGAAGTTTGAAATCAGAGACCGAGACCGGCGCATGACTCCCATATCATGATGCTCGGGGAAGCTCAACAACTACAACAATATCTACAACTACAATGACATCAAAGACCGAGACTAGCTCATGGTCCCCGTACCATGATGCCAGGAGAGGTTATACATTTTACCGTTTCAGCGGAGTTACAAAATATAAAAAAAAAGGGATCCATTTTGAGTTACTATTGACCACCACCTTGGTAGTAAAAGTATCTTTCGATCACAAATCGTCAAAACCACCGCATCCCTGATGCATGAGTTACCGTCACACGTTTGGAGATCTCCCATGGGTGATTGTTCCTATCCTCGTAGGGTCCCGCCTTGTTGGATCTGTTGCTTTTCTGTCTAACATGTCGTGCCCAGTTCGTCCCCTGTCAACCTCTTTCTCACAGATTTTGTCCGTCTTGCATTCTCATATCATTACATATCATTTGCATTCGGTGGTGTCTTATGGCCAAAAATTCGCGCAATGTTTGTATTTAAGTCCCTCCTATCTCGTCGAGACGAAGATTTCAATCTCCATATCTCCGAATAGGAGTAACTTAAATAGGGGCATCTGTTGCACCCTAATTTTTGACCATAAAATCCCACCTCTTTTTGCGCATTTTTCTATTATTGTTTGACTTTATTTTATTTATGTTTTTACGACTAACCAAATTGTGCAGATGCAGAGTGGAGATATTTTTCTTGCTCATTATTAAATACGTCAAAGACGTAGGTCATGTCTCGAGGAAGCAGAGATTCAGATTGATTTTACATTTGAGGGTTACATTGGACTTGGCAAATTATTAAGAGAATTCTAGGACAAAAATCTCATATGATACCAGGATGGTCGATTATTGAGGATATTCGGAATCAGATGCAAGGAGCAAATTTATGACAAATATGGAGTTTGTGATCAAGGTTGGCATGTCTACCCTCATTACGAGCTACCAAGGATTTGAGAGTTAGATAGCTAGAAGTTTGAATCCCTAATGCAAGAGGGTGGTTCCCTTTTTGTTCTTTTGAATGCTGGTCGTTTGTGTTTGGAAGCATTGAATTAAAAGTTTCATCGAATTAAACCCAATTTGAGTGATAATTAAGGTCTCAACCACATAAAGAAGGAAGAAAAGCCATGCATTCATTTCTAAATACATACAGGGAGCATTTCCATACAAGGCACTAATCCATCTTGACTTATTTTATCCAAGCCGAGAAATATGATAATGACAACTTTGAGGCAATTCCAAAGGTTAAAAGCATACTCAATGTACATGCCTTTGGTACTGAGACCAATTAAAAAATACTAAGACCGCTACTTAAGGTTCAATACAAGATGCATTTAGCTACAGAAGGTCCCTTTTAAACCACAAGGCCAGCTTTCAAGACCCTCGTTGTGGTGCGTAGCATAAGCCTTATAATTATCGAGGATTGACGAGGATGGCAGTAGAAGAGATCGTGCTGACTTTGAATACCCAAGCAGGACCTTATACCTTGCTCTGTGTGCTGAGCATGATCCAAAGTCGTCTTCCCAATGCACCGTAACTACACCCGTTCTCCGGCATACTCACAAACCTGAAACAGTAATAAGAAATCAGGCTGTTAACGATCAAGTTATCATGGAGCATATGTTATCAGTTAATACTTTGTGGTTTCTCCAACAATACGGCAAAGCCAGCAGGGGCATCATGCCCATTCTAAAGATAAACAAAAACTCTTGCAAATGCTGTTCCTATCATTGAAAGAGCACCATCAACATCAGCAAGCTTTGCAGCAGCCATTGCAGTATCCCAGAATCAGCACTATTACCGAAGAATTTTCCTATCAGTTCACGTCAGCTTTCACAAATATTAGAGTGAATTGTCAGCTAAAATATGAACAGATTGAGAGAAGAAAAAGCTACCACAGAAGACGAGTTCAAAGTAAAGCCGAAAGTCAAGTAACATACGTAAGCTGAGAGGGTCATGCTCGTCGCGCCAGCTCCAAAATTGTTTGCAAGTGAGAGTTGGTTTGCTGTATTAGAGTTCTCCAAGATGATGTAACCACACAAGTTGATGGTAGGCTACGGATATGTGGTACGGTTGACAGTTGAGCTATATTCAGTGTGCTTCGGAAACCTGGCAAGCATAGAACACCACTTTGAATGCAACTCGTAAGGGACAATTCACCGTCATCCAGTTAAGAACCAGCACAAGCTTCCCTTTCCTGCAATGTATCAAGATTTCTTTTAAACCAACACAACACCAGCTTGAGCAACAGCACTGCAAAAATGCAAAATAGAAGAATAAGGGAAGTGATTAGATTAGGAGCATGAGTGGCTCGAGGGTAACCAAACCAAATGCGGAAAGAAAGATCGCAATAGACCCTAGCTTGACTTGTTACCATTGGTTCTACATCATTGCCCGCTGCACTACTTTTTCCTGAGGAAAGCAACATGACCCTTGCGGTTCCTTGTGCAACTCCAATCGCGTGTAAATTCGCACATAGTACGCAGCCACAACCTCACGTTAAGCTCCCTTTCTAGCAAACCCGTTCAAATGTCGTGACTTGCAAAGAGAACCAGAGTGGACAAGATCAATATCTTCGGACATCTCCAACGACTGAGCACGAGTAACAAGCAACACAATCAATGCATGGTCTACGACAATATTCGACCTGGTGAGCAAAATTGGAAAGAACCATCAGGGTTCAAACCACTGTGGTATCATTCCCTGCAACAGAAATAGAGTTAATCAGCCAACAAGTCATAGCCAATAAACATATTGGTTAGGAATTTTCAGAAGTGAATTAAACCGCATAGTTACAAAGATGAATCAGGATTCCTCTCACCAGTTTTGGAGCAGCAGTCTCCTCTTGCATCTCTATCTGAAGTGAGTTGATCCAGTTATGGAGCGGGGATGAGTTCAAGCATCTCTTGCAATATTCCAATTGCATCTCTACCACCCCAAGCTCAGAGGGCGAACATAGGCAAGTCGAGGGACAGATTACGAACCAAATAGCCCTTGAACCCCAATAACTTTAGATTTTTACGAGAGCGAAGAGCCCACACCTCTACCCTGCATATGTTAAAAACGTGGAATTGTTATTAACGATGAAGTCTGAATGATTTGGAGAGATTTGGTTACAGTTAGTACCATAATGAAGGAACATCAGCACGACCAGCGTTTCCATATCAGCTACAAATACCAACAGGGATAACACACCAAACCACCCAAGTCAATAACCTGTCATGCCACGCACCAGCAAGAGCAAATAAAGCCTACCACATTAAACCTGCGAACCGAAACGCAATGGCAGTCAAATATTATCTCCGCATCAACGGCTTATAGGAAAACGAGAACCTGACTGGAACAGCTCGATATGCAAGTGTTAAGTGCTTACCTTGGAGTTGAACAATACAAAAGAGATGATTTAGGGTCACTTGCTTTCTCTGAAAGGGAGTCTTCCATGGCAAGGCTTGAAAGCTGCCACTAGCACCACCGACACCTGAACAAGAAGAAGATTTGCAGAGACATTAGCTGAGAGCAGCTACTCCTCCACCTACTGCAGCACCGGTTTTCTTTTTCGTGAAGTTTTTTCCAAAGCATCAAACACGGGCCCCTCCCTTTTGGACTTCTAATTCAACAGCTGGCCCAACAATTTGTGTGTTTCCCGCACCTGCCAAAGCCAGAAATCAAGTTAGCAAAATCAATCAGAGGATATTCCACAAAGATTCAGAATATCCCATCCAAATCCCCAAGCATTGAACCTGGACAGACAACTTATTAAACGAGATCGACGCATTAAAATCTATTTTAACAAAACGCTCAACAAAATTGGAACAGAAGAGGAAACTTTTCAAATTGGGTTCCAATCAGCATTAAAATGATTAAAAAGCATTCAATCAGACTTTAATCCCCCTTTGAGGCCTATATAAGAGACGAAGGTGAAGAGGTATTTTTGAAAAAAAAACCCTAGCGATACAAAGACGGAAAATTCACACAAACAATTCCCGTAAACCATAACCTCGGAGATTAACAACCATACAGAGTTCCACGAAGTCCTTAAAGATCGAAAATCAGAAGAGATAGAACTTATCTTTCCTCCTCAACGCGAGATCACTCTCACCATTGCCGAAAACCGCCGCGAGATCGCCTTCAAGCTCTCACACCGCCGTCGTCGCCCGAGCCTCTATCGCATCTGATCAACCGCTACACACAGACTTCGGTACACTCTAAGCTCTATCCACATTCTTGTTTTGTTAATGCTTTCGTTTTGATTTCAGGTGGGGAAGTGAAGAACGAGAGTGAGGCGGAGAGAAGAAGAACGACGATGAGAGGGATTTGGGGGGGGGGGAATTTAGGGTTTTTCTTATTTTGTTTTTGTTTACTTTTATTAAAATGTATAATTACTGCACACTAATCACTTACACCACTCACACACACAAATCATTAACCACCCTAATCAAATTTTTTTTTATCGTTAACTAATTAACTAATCCCCCTTTTAAAAATAATTTAGTAAACCTGTTTTTGAATAAATAAATTATATATCTCTTTTATGCTAAAGAAAAAGGTAATTTTTTAAAATAAATGTTAATAACGAATTTTTCTTTATAATTTAAATAACTTCTATCTATTTATAATAACAAAAACTTTTTTAATAGGAGAACTTTTCATATAAATCATCACACAAAATTATGCCTTACTATTTAATTAGCTAACTTTTATTCTATAAAATTTATTTTCATCAATTTAATAACCCTTTAGTTAAATATTTATTCACTATAATAAAATAAAAAATCTTTTATAAATAAACCACACATACATGCCAATTTATTTATTTGAATAAATTATGAGTATTTAATCGACTTTTAAAATAAATAATAAAAACTCTTTTATCCTATAATCAACATATTTTAATAATAAGTAAATTATTCTTTCAGATAATAAAATATAATCAATCCAACCTTTTTACTAAAAACAAATCAATCGTTTAAAATCAATTAACATCGTACAAATCAATTGTGCACTCACGACACATGCACCTACACCATAGCGCTTTCATGCGTATTTACATTTATCTTTATCTGCTTTACCTTAGTCACAATGCACACACTCACTTAGCGCTTTCATGCGTTCGTGTATGGTTTATATTTCCGTATTTACTTTCTGCAAATTTATCTCTACTGCAAGTCATTATATCTTGTTGCATCGCATCGCATTCCGTCCAAAGGAAAAACCTACACATAATTCAACGTTGTGTGTAGTTGCACCTCATATGCATCATATTCCCCATTGATCCTTGATTCTTCAAGTTGATCACTTAAGTTTAGGACCTACCCCATAGGAAGGACCTTGTCTTAATCTTTACAACTTAGACAAACAATTAAACACAATACAACTTTTTTCAAACACAATAGAGAATAAATGTTAATCATCTTAAGTGAGATATAATCTCCACCCCACAATAATACAATCAAACATGTAGGGACTTTTCCTTAAGAACGACAAAGGCATACTTGGCGACCATCCGAGTATTTAAGACCTTTCTTAAGACGATGCAAAGACCATTTCCTACAACCCCTATTACATTTGTGGTGGTTATCTCTCCCTTAACATGACGACTCGTCTCTTCTCCTAAACCCAATCAAAACAACTACCCTAAACCCGTAGGAACTTTGACCACAGTCAAAGGTCTCCTCTAACCCTTTAGGGTGAACTACAACATACTCTGATTCCACTCCCGTAAGGATATGTAGGCACAAGGTGCGATGCCTTATCGAGTATACTTAGATATAAACCCCTAGGGTCTTTTATCCTTTAAGCAGATAACACATAGCAGTAAACAACATAAAATAAGAGGTTCCTGTAGAGTACTACAGAAACTTAGGATGCTAGTACCTTCCCTAAGTTTAACCAACCCCCGAACCTAAAACTCTCTAACCTTGCATTTGCATTGCATTGTGGGAATTTCGATCTTTATCCCTTCCTTTGGACAAATCAAAGTTCGGTTGCAAAATGAATTAACGATTCAAACTAATCAATAGTTTGGTATCAAAATTTCACCGCGGCAATAACGTACACCCGCAAAGTCGAAAACCTGGGAGGGCGACTTTGGCAAAAAAGGGTATCCCGGTGAATCGAAAACCCGGAAGGGCGATTCAGGCAAAAGTTAGGGATTTGAAAAAGCAAATGACTGCGTTTCGCGTATGGACTTTCATTGTTTAGTGGTTTGGAAGACCTGAAGGCCGTTTATCTGAATCAATCTCTTCTGAAGCTGAAGCGTCAGAGAAGTATCAAAGTCGAGTGGGTCATAGAGGGATCAACTCATGATGTTCATCTACGCCGCATTGCCGACATTTGTGCATATACTGATGTATATTTATGTTTTATATTTGCGCAGCTTCCTCATTCCAGGAGCTTGCATCTGTTGTAAAACATTTTCACCCATTCAGGGGTTCGTTATCAATGAAATATATACTATTCAGCAATTTTGTTTGCTTGTTTAGCATCTATCTGTTTTGTTTGCGAAAAAGAACGCCGATGTTTTTGATAAAATGCGCATACATAAATTTACTGGCCTAGGCCGCTGATTGTTGAAACAATGAATTACTTGAACATTGTCACAAGATGATAACCTTGATAGGTCCCTTTGAGAAGGGTATCTTGTCTGTTTGTTTGCGTTGTTGCAGGTATAGCATATTCCAGGCAGTACACCGTATTCGTCCCCAAGCAGGATGATTCCTTCTTCCCCAGCAAATGTAGCAGCCTCTCCCCACAGAGTCTGAACATGGGACCAAGAGCATTGATATGTCTTCCCAAGCAGAGATAGATTCTCCCCAATCAGAGGTATCCTGGAGGATTGTCATCCCCCCCAGCCGAGTCATACGCTGAAGCGTATATTCATTCCCCAGCACTGGGTCAAAGTGCAGTTTCGTATAAAACTATCCGCAAGTATGCAGCTTCCGGTAGTCCAGACTGAAGTCTCCTGGAGAATTGAAATTCCCCGCAGAGTTGTACTCTCCCCAGTAAGTAGGATGATTCCTTCTACCCCAGCCGAGTTTGCAAGTCTCCAAGAGAGTCGAGTCCTTGGAAAGCGTTCAGGCCATGATTGGTGCTCCCCAGTAGCGTGTTGATCAGCTGAGGCTGTTTTCCCCCATCGAAGTCGTTATCTCCAGGAAAGTTTTAGCCGCGAAGGCCGTTGAGTTTATTTCTGCAATTGACATCGTTTTCCTCAGCAGTTGTGGTTCGAATACCCAGTTGAGCGAGTCCAAGTTCTCGGAGAGCTTTATTCCTTTGCAGCAGGCAACTGAAGATCGTTTCCCCAGGCCGAGTCCAATTGAGATTGGCGTGACTTCTTCTCCTCAGCAGGATGATTCCTTCCACCACCAGAGTGGTTCTTTCTCCTTGACAGGAGGATTCTCCCTTCAGCATTTATTTTGCTGATGGGGTCGTAGCATCTTGCATGATTGCATAACATTTACCCTAAAGATGCGTAGCATTTCCACCGTGTGGAGCATTGCGCCATAGTCAAACATATGCATATGAAACATGAGCTAGGTCGTTACCGTTCTTGTTTTGCAGGTGTTCCTACTCATAATGGTTTGCTTAAGATGATTCTTGAATTCCCCAGTGAAGTCGCAAGAGTCGGTTGCTCAAATTGATGCTTGGAGTCCCCGGCAGAGTGTTTGCTTAGGATGATTCCTGAAATCTCCAGCAGAGTTATTGGTTCAAGATGATTCTTGAAGTCCCGGGCGGAGTTATGTGTCCAAGACGATTCTTGAAGACCTCAGCAGAGTTGATTCACCCAGAATGATTTCTGGATCCCCGAAGCAGAGTTACATGATAGTTCTCCAGAATCCCCAGCGGAGATGTGTCATCCCCAGCAGGTTTTAAAAAGAGAAGTTGAAATTTCCCTTGAAGACTTGATGATTGAAGTCTGGCAGTAGTGCCAAATTCCCTGACTTACTGAGGAAGTCCAACTGCAATGCCGAAGCAGTTATCTCAACTGACGCGGAGTGCCTAACGGCAGAAGATTGTATATCCCTATTGACCCGTGAATGCCTAAAGATCCCATTTCAGGACTTACTGATGAAGTCCAACTGCGAAGCCGAAGCAGCTCTTCCAGTTGACGCGGAATGCCCGACGGCAAAATCAGCCCTCCTTCACCAGTTACTGAGTAATCAGTGATCCCTTATTGACTTACTGATGAAGTCTGACAAAGATATTGTCGACGTGCCTAGCGACACGATGAGTCCATGGGTGACGATAAGGAATTCTTCTGCAGTGGCGCAGAACGCCCGACGGCAAAATCAGCCATCATTCACCAGTTACTGAGCAACCGGTGATCCCTTATTGACTTACTGATGAAGTCCGACAAAGATGTTGTCGACGTTCCTAGCGACATGATAAGTCCATAGGCGACGATAAGGAATTATTCTGCTATGACACAGAACGCCTGACGGCATAATCAACCATTCATTACCAGTTACCACGTAACCGGTGACCCCTTGATGACTTGAGGACGAATATCTACATCAAAATCAGATGATCATCCTGACGGAGATTTGAGATTAGACTTCACCAATTACCGTGTGACCAATTCCCCAGCAAGTTGCCGTGCAACTGTCATGCTCAGTTTTGAAGATGTTCCTACCAATCGGAGTACCGTTTACCCGTACGGTCGGCAAATCACTAGTTACCGTGCAATCGGTGATCCCTCGAGGATTTGAGGATGCCATGATATCAGATAAATCAGAGAATCATCCGGGCGGAGGTTCAGATCAGTGTTTCTCCAGCTAGTTGTCGTGCAACTATTATTTTAGTTTCTGAAGATTTGTCCCCATCAAAGTACCGTATACTTGTGCAGTTGGAAAATTTTTGGGTTTGTTGGTATTCAACCGTCTTTCACCTTGATTGTTTGAGAGCCGTTCGCTTCTCACCCAGTCAAGTCCAAGCCGTTTGAATAGGGGCAGCTGTTGCACCCCAAAATTTGCCCAACATTTCTTTACCAAGCTTATGTTTCATTTCATATACATTAGCATTATCATTTGCATTTCATTGACATGTATGCAGGAGATCAAGAGGTATGATTATCATTTAAGAGCTATACAAGCCTATGAATCCAGCTGGGAGGCTTATTCAAGTGTTCAAGGGTTGATATCCTTGTCAGAGAAGTTAAAAGATCCACAGAGAGAGTGATTGAAGCCAAGTGTGTAGGTCTCCTAACTTGAGAGTATGGGGAAGTCATCAGATGATTCTGGAGCCATGAAGTTAGACTTGAGGTCTTGAGAGAGCTCATTAGAAGTGTTGAAGATCACTTTGAGGCCTAGACAGGTCATTGTGCAAGAATAAGAAGCCTCAGCCATGATTGGTGCAGCTAGGGTTTGACTGGGTCAACCCTAAGTCAACTGATGATTTGAAGAAGGTTGAGACCTAATTCAAGAGCCATGTGATCATGGATTGATACATTGAGATGTTATAAGGATGATTCCAAGGTTAACTCATCATGATTGAAGAGTTTGAGAAGTTTCAAGCTAGGGTTTCTAAGACTTAACAGTGTAAAATCCCCTAGTTTGACCCCTGTCTTCAAGGCAATTTAACTCAAGATATGATTGTAACCTCATCTTGACCCCAACATGATTGTTGTAGGAGTCCTTGATATGGTTTATAGAACTCAAGTTATGAGCCAGACAAGCTACAAGTCATCTGAGGCATGTGAGTTTGGAGCTTGAAAGTTACCCGACTTGCATGAAACTATTGCCCTAGAAGGATGATTCCTATGAACTTTTGGTCAACATGAATGTTGTTCCTTATTCTCTTATATTTCTAAAGAGTACTAGAAGTCCATGATTGGATTTGTAGAACTCAAGTTATGGCTTTGACAAGTCAAGGGTATTTTGGGTATTTGGACATTACAGGTCATTTTGAATCATAAGTCAATTTCACCATCTTGCAAGCCTCAAATGGATTTTTATTCAACATGAAAGTTGCTCAAAATGATGTTTTAACTTTAACTATGCATGAAGGAGACATTATAATGGCTCAAGGAAGGATGTGGTTTGAGAAAATTTTGAAAAGGAAAGATTAAAAAGGCATAAAAGGCAAAAAAATTCAAATAAATTGATTTGTGTCCAAACAAGGCAAAATTATAGGTCAATTTGATTGGAAAATACATTTTGGAAACAATGGCAATATTACATTTTTAGTTTGAGGTCGAATTCATGCACTTCCATTTTGTTACTTCATGATGAAGTAACATATCAAACTTGGATCATTGGATTGCAAACAAGGGAATAATCACCACCAACCAGTTCAATATCTCATGAGATGATGATTGCAAGCAAATTCAGGCCAGAACAGAGCAAATACACGACTGTTGCACATGGTATTTTGAAGGAGAAATTGAAAATGAAAATCTCATATGGAAGGTTACAGAAGGTTCTGGATGATTCCTTTAGCTTCTATATAACCATTAGAGTGTGTTCAGCAAGCTTTCTGGAGAAGATTGATGCTGGTCGCAGAGAGAGCAAGTGAAAAATCAGAGGTGAAAACAGAAATCGTATTTGGATTTTGAAGGAAAATCAAGCCAAATCAAGGTGTGCATTAGCTTCAGAGGAAGATTTGGAGTGAGTCTGGATCATATTGAAGGCTGAACCGAGCAAGGAGTGTGACTGTTCTTCATCTAAAAACAGGTTGGTACAAATCAACTTCTTGCATAATTTATAGGGAGATATATAGAAACCTTCATGTGGTTAGGATCATAGTGTGATATAGATGGATTCTAGGTCAAGAAACTGATGGATAGAGACAATGCTAGGTGTTGTGCAATTTCTATTGAGATGGATTTCTCACGATTCTTGGAGTGTTATTCATGTTTGGATAGTGGAATGTGATCTCTGATGAGTGTAGTTTCCATTAGTGCCATTAGTTTTAAGAAAGATGAGAATCAAGATTTGAGTGATTTCTGAGACTTTGATCGGATTTTAAGTTAGAGGATGATTGAGAGAATTTGGAGATTGGATTTGGATTCAGTGAGAAAAATTGAGTGACTTAAAGTGTTTGATTGCAAGAATTGATGATCTGTGGTGTATACCCCGCCGGAGAAGACGGTGGCGCTGCAGCTCAGGCCACCGTCTGAGTTCTCCCTCCATATAATTTGAATTTTGGGGACGAAGCATGTGAGACGTTGGACATCATCTTGACTTTGACTCAAACCACGTTTGCACGGCCACGATTTGGTGAAAAGTCTGAAGACTTGCTTGAGATGAAACGCAACATTTCATTAATTGAAACATTTTGGGCTTAAGGATTCAGATGCTAATCACACCCTACTTTTGGCCCAGCTCGTGAAATACACATTGTTGGATTGCTATTTGATGCGCATGATTTATTAATTTCTTGTATTTTCTTTATTTTTTGTTATTTCATATAGTTTAAGAACAATTCATGAAAAATAGAAAAATCAGTCAATTAATTCCAGATTTTTTCCCCCTGATTCATGATTGAATCTAGAATTTTGTTGAATAAAAATATTAGGAAAATCATGCATTTTCAATTTTTGTGCATTTTTTACATTTTGTTTGATAATGAAATGGCCATGGTTGATACCTCTGTTTGGTGAATTTAGTTTGATCATTTGGTGTTGATTTTTGGCTTGATTTTTTGTGTGTGCTTAGTTTAGACATGTATGCTCCCATAGTATTTTTCTCACATTTTTTTGATGAAATTAGGTGTTGTTTCTAGATTGAAACTTTAGGTGCTTCCTTTTAGGGTTTAGGTTTAGTACCTTGTAGTGTAGAATTTATTTCTAGGTCTTATTTGATGATTTGATCTCTGGAGTTAACATGGTAGAGACATGATTGACTTAGGTTCCCATAGTTATTTTTGTAGGATTTTAAAATTGGGTTTAGTATTTTAGTTAGGATTAACTTTAGTACTAGGTTTTAGGTGATCCTAACTTGCTGACTCAACTAGAATGATTTCTTTAGTTCCCTTAGATTAGGGTGTTTCTTATCTTGCTCTTGGATGATGATGAAGACATGTGTGGGCTGCTATGGAATGCATGATGGAGCTTGGACTTGAAGTTTTCTCTCCCTTTGGTGTAGTTTGTTTAGGGTTAAGGATTAGGGTTTTAGGGAGATCTCTTAGAATAGATTTTCTTCCTTCATAAAACATGGAAGATGTTGATCACTTCCATTCCTCCCTATGATGTAAGGTCCCATTGTGAAGGCCCCATCCCTCCTTTGGTAGGATGAGTGGCTCCTCACAAATTGGTATAACCTTTGAGGGTTCCTTTCCTTGATGGTGGAGTGCTTAGAGGTGACCTTTGGTCTTCACTTTGCTTCTCCCTATCCCCACCTTGTTCTTGTTAGATTAATCTTTATCCCTTGCTAGAGGATGGAGTTCCTTGCTAGAATATTGAAGATGCTAGAGGTTGCACTTCCCCTTTGTCTGAAGACTACCATTGGAGTTGAAGCTTGAAGATCAAGAAGAACAAGTTGACACTTGTGTGAAGAAGATCAAATTGAGAGCTGGAGCTTGAAGAAGATGAAGAACAAGTTGATACTTGTGTTTGATGCATTGAAAGCTTGAAGAAGTAAGTTGATACTTGCTATTGAAGATGAGAGCCTTGAAGAACAGTTATAGACTGTGGACTGAACTGCTGTCAGAGGATTGGTTTGCTATGAAGCTGTGGAAGCTGTTGATTTGCTCTCTTTCCTGTCTGTTTGCTTTCTGTTCAATGTATTGATGTGACTTGTTTGATTTGCTTGATGCATTAGAATAAGTTCATGTTTAAATTGTTTTAAGATAGGAGCATGATTGCATTAGAGGTTGAGTTGCCCCCTCTGCTTATATTTTTACTATATGGCTTTGCTTGCGGGTATTCGGTATAGCTCTGCTCCCTTGCCTGTGTGGTTTGTGATTTTATTGATGGCATTTTATTTTCCTTTCATGATTGCAGTTATTCATATCTAGCTTGAGGTCGAGACAAGCTTGTGGAGGCTGATGCCCCACACACATTTCCTCCCTCACTTGCATTGCATGCGTTTTACAGTCGTTTACTGTTTACTGTTTAAGCTGATGCTTTATCTGTTTCTGTTTATCATTGACATGATCCCCTAGGAATCTCACTTCCTTTGATAAGGAAGTGATGATTAGAACTTTAGGTTGAAACCTATGCATGATAACTTCTAGGAGTTCCCGGCTTCAAACTTCAACCATAGGATGAATCCTTGGCATGACAACATTAGGACTTGATAGTCTCCCCTTAGTTGAGCCTGTTCTCTCTTCTCATCTCAAACAACAGTAAAAAACGTAATAAAGGCAAGTTAGTATAAGCGCGTTACGAGCCTTAAGCTACTTGGGTAATGATAATTGAGCGGCCTCCTCTCAATCGTCTAGAATGTTTAGTATACGTCCTTTGGACGATATGCGACGCATTCGTTCCCAAGTCATAGTCTTTAGTGCTGTACAAACTACAGACAACTAAAAAAAAGTTCTTCCGTAAAAGACAGAAAACAAATTTCAAACCTTTTTGCCCCGTGGGCCCATAATTCAAACGAAGCTTTTCTGAAGAAAAGAGTGTTGTTAACTTCCAGTTCTACCGCAAACGGTAACGCCTAAGTCTCCAAGGGTCGAGCTGCGTACACCAAACTGCTGGAACTGCTTGTTAACCCTACTCGAAAAAACAGATGAATATGAATTCCCGTAATCCGTATTATCCCAAACTACGTAAGCTTTGATCTCTCATACCTGTTGAGAGTACGTAGGCACAATACTGACGTATTGGCGAGCCACCTTCCCCGTACCCCGTAGTTAGGCGAACTACGTTGACTCTGATTTCTCATTCTCTGATGAGAATACGTAGGCATAAAGTGTGACACTTTGCCGAGTCATTTTCTTTTCTTTTTGAGCCAGCCTTGATAGGTAGATAGATAAAACCAACCCGTCAGATAAACACAACAAGCGTGGATCCCATCGAGTACGATGGACGTGAGGGGTGCTAATACCTTCCCCTTGCGTAACCGACTCCCGAACCCAGACAATGGTTGCGATAACCTTGTCTTATACCTTTTTGTCAAGTTTTTCCGATCGTTTCCTTTCCCGTTCTGAGGGATAAATAACGAAAGGTGGCGACTCTTCTGTTTTGCCGGCACCTTATTTTCGCGGAAGCGACACATACGTATAAGTACATATATGCGAGACTCTATGTTGTTGATGAAATGTGAGATAGACTCTTTGAAGATTATTGAGATGACTCCCAAATGAGTTTTGTTGGGGATTGATAAAGATAAGGCAGGCTGACTCACTGGGGATACTTAAGGAAAATGATTAGTCCAGGCTTCTTACCGAACAAATCAAAAGTTGTTGATAATTTGTAATGAAAAGTATGCTCTGGATTCGCACGGAGCAAAAAGATAAATGATTGTAATAAAAGACAAGACTCCGAATTCGCACCGAGGGATGCAAAAATCAAATGGGTTATGGTCCTACTTGGAGCAACACAGATAATATGTATGGTTTCTCTCATAACCACGGAAAGAGTTCTGGATTCGCATAGAACAAACAAAGGACTCTGGATTTGCACAGAGCACAAAAGAGATAGGTTAATGCCTCTCGCATAACCATAAGAAGGAAGTTTCGAATTCGCACAGAACAAACAAAGGACTCTAGATTCACACAGAGTTTAAAATAAAGGGTTCCAGATTCGCACAGAACCAAAATTGACAATAAAACTCTACCACAACAATATGAGAATATACTTGGAATTTTTTCAGACAAGAAAGTAATAGAAGATAAGACTTATCTGATAGGTGATCTGGAAAAACATTAGATCGATAAAAGAGATAAACCTTGACAGGTATCTGTTGGAGTGAATGCCAGCGAAAGTTGGACTAAACAAAAAAGAGATGACAAAACAAAGTGTTTGACATAAAAATAGCCTGAGCAAAGTGCAACAAAGACAGACAGAAAGGAAAATGGAGTAAAGATGACCACCCTGTTTTCCTCAGCACTCGGGGATGCATCTTGATTAAAATGAAAGGATGTTCTGAACATGCTCTTCAGATATGCCAAACTTTGTCAAAATCTTATTGAAAAATGATGGGACCAAGCCCTCCTTAGGGATCATTTTAGAAGTGTTCCACAAATATCTTATAACTTTGTGATCTCTAGGGAAAGGATTAACTTCCCTTTTAGTTATTTCAATTGCCAAAGAACTTATGTATCTCAACATGTCATTATACCTTAGTTTCAAAATTATATCATAGAAAATAAGTGACATTTGCAAAAGAAAGATAAATAACACAATCAATAGTGAAGAGAAATGCAGATTTCATTTTAAAAAAATTGTAGCGCGTGAAAACATGGCTCCACATGGGATATTACAAAGGAAACAAACAAATGAAAATGGAAATAGGAAAGGATTACATTGAATCTCAATAAATGCTATTTCCCCTATAACCAAAAGATCCATAGAACTTCGCTTCTTAAGAAAACAATTAGGTTGACCTTCACGCCCCTGTTCCTTTGTGCTGATTAGATCTATTCAATATTGTATTAGCCTTTTATTTATCCCTAACTTTTGCCTGGACTGCCCTATCTTGTTTTTTAATCCACCGGGATGCTCTTTTTGCCTAAGTTGCCCTTTCGGGTTTTCAACTTAGTGAGCTCACACATTTTTTATATCCCTAATTTTTGCCTGGACCGCCCTTCACCAATTACCGTGTAACCAGTGATCCCTTATTGACTTACTGACGAAGTCCGACAGAGATTGTCAAACAAACCTAATGACCTGATGAGTCTAGAGGAATTCTTCTGCTATGACGCAGAATGCCTGACAGCAATATCAGCTATCCTTCACCAGTTACCGTGTAACCGGTGATCCCTTGATGACTTGAGGATGAAGTTCTACAGCGAAATCAGATGATCATCCTGACGGAGATTTTAGATTAATCATTCACCAGCAAGTTGCCGTGCAACTATCATTTCAGATTCCGAAGATTTTCCTACCAATCAGAGTATCGTTTACTTGTACGGTTGGCAAATTTCCGGGTTTATTGGTATTCAACCGTCTTTTACCTTGATTGTTTGAGAGTCGCTCGCTTCTCACCCAGTTAGGTACAAGCCGTTTGAATAGGGGCAGCTGTTGCATCCCAAAATTTTCCTAACCTTTTTCTTTACCTAGCTTGTGTTTCATTGCATTCATTTTAGCATTATCATCTACATTGCATTGACATGTGTGCAGGAGATCAAGGGGTATGATTACCAACAAAGGGATACACAAGGTTATGAAGCTATCTAAGAGTCCTTATCCAAGTATCCAAGGGTTGATATCCTCATCAAAGAAGTCAAAGTTCCTCAGAGAAAGGGCTAGACAAAAGAATATGTGCCTCCTAACTTGAAGGTTTTGGGAAGCCATCGGATGATTCTGAATCCATGGAGTTGGACTTGAAGCCTTAATAGAACTAATGAGAAGTATTGAAAGTCATTTTGAAGCCTAAACAGGTCATCATGTGAAGGATAAAAAGCTACTACCAAGATTGGTGCAACTAGGGTTTCATCTGGTCAACCCTAGGTCAACAGATGATTTGAAGAAGGTTGATACCTAATTTCAAGGCCATGTGATCCTGAATTGATGTATTAAGATGCCCAAGGGATTATTCCAAGACTATCTCATTATGAATCAAGAGTGTGAGGAGTTCCTAGGCTAGGGTTTCTAAGCTTGACAGTGTAAAATCCCCTAGTTTAGTGCCTAACTTCAAGACCACATAACTCAAGATGTGATTTTCATCTCACCTTGACCCTAACATGATTGTTTTATAGCATGATCATAGCTTTAATTTGAGTACTAGAAGTCCTTGATAGGGTTTATAGAACTCAAGTTATGAATCAGACAAGTTATAGGTCATCAGATGAATGAGAATTTAGAGCTTGAGAGTCAACCAACTTGCATGACACTTTTGCCCTAGAAGGATGTTTCATATGACCATTTGGCCAACATGAATGTTGTTCCTTATCTTCTTAGCTTTCCAAAAAGTACTAGAAGTCCATGATTGGATTTGTAGAACTCAAGATACATTGCTTGCAAGACAGGGGCATTTTGGGAAAGTGAGATTACAAGTCATTTATGATTATGGGTCAATTTCACCATCTTACACACCTCAAATGGAATTTTGTTCAACTTGAAAGTTGCTCAAAATGGGGTTATTTACTCCCCCAAGCATTAAGAGTTCATTGATATGGGCTAGAATGAGAAGTGTGTGAAGAAATTTTCATGAATGAACCATTAAAGGGATTAAAATAAGAAAATTGCAAAATAATTCATATTGGTTCAAAATATTGCAAGTTTGTGCAAATTTTGAGTGTAAAGGATATTTGGAACACATTGGCATTGTTAGATTTCCAAATTGAAGCATATTTCATCGTAAAATTTGAAGTTACCTCAAGAGGAAGTTACATGATCAAGATCATCCATTGATTGAGATTAAGGGATGAATCCTAGCCCTTCATCCTCACCATAATACAAGCAATGAACTTGAGCCAAATTGGAAGGCAAGAAAGAGCTGTATGCATGCATTGCCATGAAGAAAAAGTAAGGAAAGTTGAAAATTGAAATGGACTGTGTGGGCCATGAATGGGCATGAAATTGATCCAAACATCATCTATATAAGCCATAGATCAGTTTCAGATGAGGGGGATGCAATTTAGAAGGAAAAACAATTAGGACAGTTGAGATTTTGAAGCTTGAAGAGTGAGATTCGAGTTTGGAGTTTGAAGAAAAATCAAGAAGAGTTAAGCATCATGATTGATCCAGCATTTAGAATTGATCGATTCTGCATTGTTTGAGCAAGTTTCATCCATAATTTAAGCCTCTGTCGAAGCTTATTAACAGGTTCCTATCTTTCATCCACACTCTCTGTTCTTGGTGAATTTCTATGCTATTTCCACATAATTATGATCCCTAGAGTGTGTAGAACGTTTTAGGATTAGATTGGTTAGGTTTCGTGGAACTTCTTGACATAACACCTTAGCCTGCAGCTTGCGATTCTCCTTATTTATTGGTTAAAAATGAAAATAGGACTTGGAATGATGATCTAGGAAGAGATTGGTGTAGGAAATTTGAGTTTTTGTTGAGTTTGAAAACTAGGTTACTGTAGCAACCCAAGGTTGGAGATGATCGGCGCTACGCCGGCCACCGTCTGCGTATTTCCCCACCGCCTGTGTGTAACATCCCTCCATTTCCTCAGTTTAAATCGTGACCCTAGGATCTGTGTAAAAAGCTTGACTAGTCTCCCCATTGTGTGGATCAGATTCCATCTCATTTTGAACTAGAGTTTGGCTTGCATATATGGCAGTGTGTGGATCTTAGGATGGCTTGACCTGTCTTCAGTGTGTGTGGCCATGATCTCGCCTCAGCTCGTTTAATAAAACGCGGCGTTTTGAGCCTTGGACTTTGACTGCCTGCGTGGCGTGCTAGGAAGCATCAGATCTGTTGACCGGTCTTGTGATCTGAGGGCTGTGTTATTTTCTGCTTTCTTTTATTCTTTTAATTCATTTTTCTTATTTCTTTTAATGCATTGATTGTTTTTAATTCAAGAAAAATAGAAATAATTGCTAGAAAATTATGAAAAAAATCATGAGTGATTCTTGCCATGTCCTTTATTTTTGTGAGCAATTTAATTGAGCTTTTGGTTGAATTTCCATTTAATATCTTTTTTCCATTTTAATTGGATGATTAAAAATGTAAAAAATGTGTGATTTCCTTTCTGATTTTTGTACTAGCTCATGGATTTGAATTTAGTTCTGAATTTTTGCATGATTGCATTAGACATCTTGATAGAGTTGTAGCATTTTTCTTGCATTTTTTTAGATGCTTTTAGGTATAGGTTTGAGATAGATTTCTAGGATCTTTCCCTTGTGGATTCCCTTAAGCATACCTTTAAGTGTAGAGTTTGTTTAGAACCTTTCGACTTAGGTCTTGGCTCTGGATTTTGTACCATGATTCCTTAACACACTTAGGAAGCCTTAGAATTTTTTCCTAGCATTTTAGGATGGATTTTAGTATTTTAATTATATTTTTCATCATGGTTGTTTTTAGATGGATCCTAACTTAGCTTACTTCATAGTTTAGTTTCTAAGGTGAACCTTGGTAAACTTTAGACTTCTAATTTCTTCTTCATAGAATAGAGAAGAGGTTGACACCTATTTAGGACAATTGTTAAGCCTTGATAGAGCTT
The DNA here is from genome assembly GCA_963859935.3 of Lathyrus sativus. Taxonomy (NCBI): domain Eukaryota; kingdom Viridiplantae; phylum Streptophyta; class Magnoliopsida; order Fabales; family Fabaceae; genus Lathyrus; species Lathyrus sativus. Next base: position 181,619,562 of record OZ012739.1, read on the forward strand.
CTAAATCCATTTGGTTAGGTGATCCTTGTAACTAATCATTAGGGTTTCCAGTAAAACCTTTAGGAGGATGATTCCCCTTCTAGCTTTGCTTTGCATTGCTCATAATCATCCATGATTGGTTGAGTGTCATGGTGGATACCTTAGGTATACACCATGCTTCCCATCATTTCTTAATGAATTGAATTTGGTTGAGTGCCATGGTGAATTACTTAGGTTTTCACCATGCCTCCCATCATCTAATTTCTTTCTCTGTCCTATTGACATAGGATCCCTCTTGGGAGAACCTGGCCTTCCTTAGGAAGTGCTTTGTGCATTCCTCAAGAGGTGGAGCCTGTGATGGACTCCTATGCTGATGCACATTAAGTTTGAAACCTTAGATTGACATCTAGGTTCTTTACCCATCTTTCTTTGTCCATTTGACATAGGATCCCTCTTGGGAGAGCCTGGCCTTCCCTAGGAAGTGCTCTGTGTATTCCTCAAGAGGTGGAGCCTCCGATGGACTCCTGTGCTGATGCACCTTAATAAAGTGTTTTAGATTGACACCTAGGTTCATTCCCTAAATCATTATTTGTCCTATTGACATAGGATCCCTCTTGGGAGAGCCTGGCCTTCCTTAGGAAGTGCTCTGTGCACTCCTCAAGAGGTGGAGCCTCTGATGGACTCCTGTGCTGATGCACATTGAGCTAACACCTTAGATTGACATCTAGGATCTACCCCAATTCCTTTATCTGTCCTATTGACATAGGATCCCTCTTGGGAGAGGCTGCCCTTCCTTAGGAAGTGCTCTGTGCATTCCTCAAGAGGTTGAGCCTCTGATGGACTCATGTGTTGACACACATCAACTAGATGTAACCTTGGGATGACTTCCTTGTTGCTCTTCTTGTTTTCCTCTCTCCTGATGGATTGTTTGCATGATTGCTATATTGATTATTTGACTATCTGTTGTTGTGATGCATTAGGATAGATTTGCATGAGTAGATACTTTTGTTTAGGTGCGTGATTGCATTGAAAGGTTGAGGTGACCCTCCCTTTGCTTGATTGTTGTTCTCTTAGCTTGTTTTCTTAGAGGTTGAGTGTGTCTCCCTCTGCTTGTATTGCTGCATTACATTTGCATCATTACTACTTGCTTTTCGGTTTTATCTGCTTTATGATTTTAGCAGTTGTTTGCTTGTTTCCCACTCACGTGTTCCCTTAGGACTCTCACTTCCTTGTTTAAGGAAGTGATGATAGACTTTTAGGTTGAAACCTTTGCATGATAACATCTAGGAGTTCCTTGTTTCAAACTCACCCAATAGGATGAATCCATTGCATGAAAACAGTAGGATGCTTGATAGTTTCCCCTGTAGAGTTCTTTCTCCTTCTCATCTCCCAAAACAACAGTAAAATACGTAATAAAGGCAAGTTGGTACAGTACTTTACGAGCCTTAAGCTACTTAGGAAATGATTGTTGAAAGGTCACTCTTTAACAGTCATGATGTTTAGCCTGGCACCCTTAGGGTGGCATGCGACGCATTCACTCCTAAGTCATAGTCTCTAGTGCAGTAGGAATACAAATATCCATAAAAAACACTTCTTTCATAAAAGACAAAAACAAAGACTTAAACCTTTTGCCCCGTGGGCTCTTAATCCGAGGAAAACCTTTTCAAAAAAAGAGTGTTGTTAACTCTCAGTTCTACCGCAAATGGTAACGCACGAGCCTCCAACGAGCGAGCTGTATACACCAAACTGTTGGAACTGTTTGTTAACCCTACTCATGTAAAAACAGACGAATCAAAACCTGGGTTGCGTTAGCCCAAACTACGTTCGCCATGATTTCTCTGACGAGAATACGTAGGCACGAGACACGATGTCTTGGCGAGCAACCTTCCCCCTTCACCCGTAGTTAGCCGAACTACTTTGACTATGATTTCTCGTTCCAGGTGAGAATACGTAGGCATGGAGCGCAATGCTTTGTCGAGTCAATTTTATTTTTCTTTTTGAGCCAGCCTTGATAGGTAGATAGTTAAACAACCTGTCAGATAAACACAACAAGCGTGGATCCCGTCGAGTACGACAGACGTGAGGGGGGCTAATACCTTCCCCTTGCGTAACCGACTCCCGAACTCATACTTGGTTGCGATGACCTTGTCTTATACCTTTTCGCTAGGTTTGTTCCGATTGTTTCCTTTCCCCTTCTGTGGGATAGATAACGATAGGTGGCGACTCTACTGTCTTTGCCGGCACCTTATTTTCGCAGTAGCGACACATTCGAATCTTCATCATCAAAAATCCTGTGAATACATTACTAGCAGATACCTATATTGTTAGCCACCGCCGAAATTTGTACGGTCTTGGACAGTTCTCGTGCTGTACAGCTTTGCTTAGCAAGTGGTTTATTTCTCACTTGCCCAGAACTCAGATTCTGTGGAATCTCCCCAACAAAGAAGCATGGGTCGAGAAATTAATAACTCTCAAGCACTATGATGTCAATTGATATGATACCAAAATCAGTGGTGTTGCCATGATCCAAAGTTGTGGAAACTTCCCAAACATACCTCTCATTGGTACGGGGGAAGTTATCAGCTGCAACCCAATCCTTGCTTGCCGTCAGCGTGGATATACAACCGGGCCAGAGCTAGAGCCAGAGATGTTAAAAGGCTGTTTTTGTGAAAAAGGTAGTAACAAAGAGCTTGAAACCCAAGCTAGCCGTGCTTGGTGGCGTCCTCACATGCAGAGGATAACTGCTGAAGAAAATATAAGTTGTTTAACTACTAGGGCTTATCTGCTTTGGTCAAAGGAGATAGCTTTGTCAATGTTCTACACTTGTGACTATGAGATCATGATGGAGCATGAAGTTCCTATACTTAGGGAAGAGATGAGGTATGCTTTCGTCAAAGCTCAGCGTGAGAATGAAGAACTATGGGAGATTATTCATCAGAATCAAGCTCATCCCAGGTCTCAAGAAGGAGAAGGATCGTATAGTTAGAATGATCGACGCTTCGCCATTTCCTGCTTTCCTTAAGATTTTAGTCTTATAATGTGTTTGCTTTTGCTGTAAGAAAGGTCTTGTTTGTTAACAAGGGCCGGCTATTGTAATAGATTTCAATTTATCAATGAAATTTCTTTTAAATCACGTTGTTACGTGTGTTCCTAATTTGGTTGTAAATAAAGTTTGCTTTTTCCTTGAATGATTGGTTCTGCATTTGCATTTGCATTCTACATTGGTCTTGCATTGGGTTCCGCAGCTCATCCATTGTTCTTGTTCGCCAGAAAGAGGGAAGTCACGCTAAGTTCTCACAGATACAATACCCGAGCTCAAGCTCAAAGAAAGATGGCAGACAAGATCAGAGGATTGACCAGATAGATAACGACATCGAAAGGATTAAGGACAATGTCAGTAAGATCATGGAGGTTCTTAATGTGATTAAAGCGAAGATGGATACACAGGTTTTTGAAGTCGCTACAGCAGCAACAAACCTTCCAGCAGCTTCGGCTACGACCACTGAATTTCCATTTGGCATGTCCAGGGATTTCCTATCACCGATCAGCAATCCTCAACCATTCAGCTTGCAACCACTAGTTGATCCATTGACGACAAATCCTATCTTCACTCAGGCGGGAGGGCCAACTCATGTTTGACCAATTTTCAACAATTACCAGCCAATCTTCGATATACCCGATGATTCTGAAGTCGAACACGATAAGCACGAAAAGCTAAGGGTGGAGATGGATATTATGACTAAAAGAATTAGAGCTATTGAAGGGAGTAATGTTTTTAGATCAGACGCCAAAGACATGTGTCTGGTATCAGGACCGATATTCCCACCAAAGTTTAAGATGCCTGTGTTTGACAAATATGAGGGAACTACTTGTCCCAAAGTTCACTTAATCATGTATTGCAGGCGGATGGCTCCGTATATCGAAAGTGACAAACTATTGGTAAATTGCTTCCAGGATAGCCTCAAAGGGGCATTTTCCAAATGGTACTTTAGCTTAGACCAGACAAAGATCCATGGTTTCCAAGACTTATCAGACGCATTTATTTAGCAGTACAAATATAATATGGATCTGGCCCCGGATCGTCGTCGGCTTCTCAGTATGATGCAAAAGAGGACTAAATCCTTCAAAGAATATGCGTAGAGATGGCGCGGGACTGCCGCTCAAGTTGAGCCACCCGTAACCGAAAAAGAACTAGCTGGATGGTTTGTGGACACTGTTAGGCCTGAGTTCTACGAAAGGTTAATCAGCAGTGTCACAACCAATTTTTCTGACATTGTCGCTGTAGGAGTAAAGGTTGAAGCAGGGTTGAAAAGTGGTAAAGTAACGAATTCAACTGCTAATTCCAGCACCAGTGCTACCAAAAAGCCGTCCGACAACTTCCACACAAAAAAAGGAAGGCGAAGTAAGTGCTTTGACATATGGAAAAACGGTGCAAAATCCAAAGAATCAACGACAACAATATCAACAACCACCCTATGTAGCAGCAGTAACACCTGTCTTTCAGCAACAACAAGTTCATCAGGGTCCTCAGCAAGGGGCACCCAACCAATATCAACCATACAACTACCAACAGGTGCAGCAGCCTCAGGCTCGAGCTTCAAGGACTAGTTATTGAAGTAATAAGCCAATGATACAACCTATTCTTATGAGCTATACTGACTTGTTCCCCATGTTAGTAGAAAGAGGACTTGTCAGAACGAGGAAGTTAGGTGCTCCGCCTAACCTTTTGCCACACTACTACAATGCCAGTGCACATTGTCCGTTCCATGAAAACGCCCCCGGGCACGATTTAGAAGGTTGTTTCGCACTCCAACACATTGTTCGAGAGTTGATCGAAAAGAAGATTTTGTCCTTTGAAGATAATCACCCAAATGTGAAGGATAACCCACTACCGAACCATGGTGAAATGAACGCCATCACTGAAGAAGGGGAGGGATCTTGACAAAGACTGACACAACTACCGATGAAGTAAAAGTGCCATGGGTAGAACTACAAAAAGGCCTGCTCAAGCCTGGGTGCTCAAGAGTTCCCATGAGAACTATGAGCAATGTCTGTTGAATCCACAAGGTTGTGACCTTGTACAAAACGATGTTCGAGCACTCATTGATCAAGGGATGCTAGAGATTGGTAGCAGGAAGAAAAAGGAAGATGTAGCGGTAATTGAGCCAGTATTCAATATACCCGAAGAACCCAGCAAGAGAGTTGTCTTCAAAAATAACAATAACAATACGACCAGGAACAAAGCCGTCCGACAAGTGTTCCGTGACGATGTGGCACCCAAGTTTGGGAGAGACCAACCTAGGTTCGAGCCAAGGAGGCGGTATAGACCTCACCAAAGGGGCGTAACACCGAAGGATGATTATCCATGGTGTGATGAAATTTTTAAGGAGAAGAGACAAGGAAATGTCCCAACATTGCCGAAGGAAGCAGAATGACCCTAAGTGGTCGTGTGTATCAACCCTGAGCAAATCCTGCCACTTATCAACCAACGGTCCCCATTCCTAAAGTCGTCGTCGCTACTCCTAAGAAAGCTGTTCAAAAAGAAACAACTGCTAAGGAACCAGCCAACAAAGGAAAAGAGTCACTTCAAGATGATGAGGAAGAGTTCCTAAGAATCATCTGCCGAAGTGACTACCGAGTGGTAGATTAACTAAATCAAACACCGTCCAAGATTTCCATTATGTCGCTACTGTTAAGCTCCCCTGCACATCGTCAAGCTTTGTTGAAAATATTGATGCAGGCTCACGTGATGAAAGACATCATAGTAGGACAATTTGATTCAGTCGTTGCCAACATCACAACATACAACACTCTGAGCTTTGATGATAATGATCTGATAGCCGAGAAGTGTAAGCACAGTTGTGCCTTGCATGTATCGATCAAGTGCTAAAAAGATACATTAACCCGAGTACTTGTTGACATAGGATCTGCACTCAATGTAATGCCTAAAAGGACTTTAGCTAAATTGGCTTATCGAGGAGCTGAAATGAGACCTACATCTCTAGTGGTAAAAGCTTTTGATGGCTCAAGGAGGACCGTGATAGGAGAAGTTGATCTACCAATCATGATAGGACCTCAAATCTTCAAAATTACTTTTCAAGTAATGGATATTAATCCAGTCTACAGTTGTTTATTGGGAAGGCCATGGATACATACAGTGGGCGCTGTTAACTCCACTTTACACCAGAAAATGAAATTCATCGTTTATGACCAGTTGGTCATCATTCATGGAGAGGAAGACCTAATGGTGAGTAACCTTTCCTCCTTCAGATACATTGAAGTGGATGAAGACGCGCTTGAAACCGCCTTCCATGCACTGGAAATAGCCCATGCTGTTCTAGTTGATGACTCGGCTATAATATGTGGTCCATCTTTTGCTTCTGTTTAAAGCATCAAAGTTGCATTGAAGACCGGAGTCCCTTTGGGATGGGGGGAAGTTATTGAAGTCAACACTCGAATGAAGAACGACCGACAAGGGTTGGGTTACAAACCAACTTTAGAGGACGCGCCAGAAGAAAGCGTCATGAAGAAGAAATCCTTGAAGGAAATATTCAGAAGTGGTGGTATGCAAGTAAACGCCATCATAGCAGAAGAAGAAGATAGTGATCTTGACAGCCTGATAATCCGAGGAGGAGCAGCTCTGCGCAACTGGGAGACTGTGGAGATCCCTATTTTTTTACCCGTAGAGTAATTCATTTGCTTGTTAGCTTTGTTTTTTCTTTAAAAATTCCTGGTCTTGCCCAAGGCTTGTAAATCATTTTGTATGGACCACTTTGCAATTTGAAAAATCTATGAATGAAAATTGTTTTTGTTAAAACTCTTGTTTTGTTTTCTGCTTATCATTTTCACTCTTTTTGTTAAAACGGAAAAATGGCAACTTTTTTTGAAAACTTAAAAACAACCTTTCATCTGCATATCTATGTGTGTGTTTCTGATCATTCTCAAACATGTAAAAATATGCAGAACACCTCCACCACCCATAGAATCCCATGATCATTCGGTTCCTTCTGATAGTGGTTCATCTGTTTTCCAAGCCGAAGAAGAGAGCGATGAAGATTCAGAGATCCCTGAAGAATTGAGGAGGATGACTGAATATGAAGATGCTTGTCTTCAGCCGTATAAGGAACAGATCGACGTCATCAACTTGGGCTCCGAAGAAGAAATGAGGGAAGTCAAAGATTATGTCGACATATTCGCTTGGTCTTATCAAGATATGCCAGAGCTGGGAACCGACATTGTTATGCACAAACTCCCCCTAAAGCCAGAGTGTCCTCCAGTCAAGCAGAAACTTTGAAGATCTAGACTTGATATGGCTCTCAAGATTTGAGACAAAGTGAAAAAGCAAATCAATGCAGGATTTTTAGCGGTATCCAAATATCCAGAGTGGGTGGCCAACATTGTGCCAGTCCCAAAGAAAGATAGCAAAGTCAGAATGTTCGTAGACTATAGGGATCTAAACAAAGCTAGTCTGAAAGACGATTTCCCTCTGTCGCATATCGACACTCTGGTAGATAACATAACTAGTTTTGCAATATTTTCATTCATGGAGGGATTTTCTGGCTACAATCAAATAAAGGTGGATCCGACCAACATGGAGAAAACAACTTTCATTACACCCTGGGGCACCTATTATTATCAGGTCATGCCTTTTGGTTTAAAGAACGTTGGAGCGACGTATCAACGAGCTATGGTTGCACTCTTCCATGATATGATGCATCAAGAGATTGAAGTATATGTACACGACATGATTGCAAAGTCTCAAAGTGTAGAAGACCATTTGGATCATTTGTTGAAACTATTTGAGAGAATTTGAAAGTATCAGCTAAGGCTAACTCCAGCTAAAATTCACATTTGGGGTTCGCTCAAGCAAACTACTTGGTTTCATTGTTAGTCAACAAGGAATTGAAGTAGATCCTGATAATGTTCGAGCGATTCAACAAATGCCTGCTCTTCAAACAGAAAAACAAGTCAAGGGTTTTCTTGGAAGGCTAACCTACATTTCCAGGTTCATTGCTAATCTGACACCTACCTGCACACTGATTTTCAAAATTGTTACGAAAAGATCAAACGATGATATGGAACGAAAACTGCCAGTCGGCTTTTAAGAAGATCAAGAAGTATCTGCAAGAGCCTCCGATATTGATTCCTCTAGTACCAATAAGGCCACTGTTCATGTACATGACAGTACTTGAAGATTCAATGGGTTGCGTCTTAGGCCAAACTGACGAGTCAGGAAAAAAGGAACATGCGATCTACTACCTGAGCAAGAAATTCACAGACTGCGAGAGTCGTTACTCTCCGCTAGAGAAATCCTGTTGTGCCTTAGCCTGGGCTGCCAAGCATCTGAGGCAATATATGATTTTCCATACCACTATGTTGATCTCCAAAATGGACCCGATAAAGTACATCTTCGAAAAGCCAACTCAAACTGGAAGGTTAGCCAGATGGCACATGCTCTTGTCAGAGTATGATATTCAGTATGTCGCTCAAAAATCCGTCAAGGGCAGTGTCTTGTCAGAACACCTTGCTGAGCATCCGGTGGATGATTATTAACCACTCAAGTTTGAGTTTCCCGATGAAGATGTGATGTATATTCAATGCATGAAGCCAGAACCTGGTCCTGAAGAAGGTATTAAGCCTGGGTTCCGCTGGGAAATGATGTTTGATGGAGCGTCTAACCAAAATGGACACGGTATTGGAGCCGTCTTGAAAAATCCAACCGAAGGGTATACTGCCAATATGGTCACAACCCGACTTTGTTTCTCATGTTCTCCTGTACTAACAATATGGCCGAGTACAAAGCCTGCATCCTCGATTTAGAAGCTGTTATTGATCTCCGTATCAAATTCTTGGAAGTAATCAGTGATTCTGCGTTAGTGATCTATCAACTCAAAGAAGAATGGGAGACCCGAGATGAAAAGTTGATCCCCAAAAAAGATCACATTCTAGAGATGATTGAATATTTCGATGAAATTACTTTCAAGCATGTGCCGAGAGCATAGAATCATATTGTTGATGCTTTAGCCATGTTAGCATCGATTTGGAAGGTCCATGTTGTTAACGAGGCACCTCTGATATGCATTAAAAGAAGAACTGTACCAGCATATGTCATGATGGTAGAAGAAGAGTCTGAAAAGAAACCCTAGTTTCACGACATTAAGAATTTTCTCCCAAATCAGGAATATCCAACTGACGCATCTAAAATCGATAAAAGAGTCGTACAAAGGTTATCGTCCAAGTTCTTCATCAGCAATGGCACCCTGTACAAGAGAAATCATGACATGGTCTTACTTAGATGTGTGAACAAAGAAGAAGCATATCTACTAATGACTGAAGTGCACAAAGGAACATTAAACACCCATGCCAACGACCATGCCATGGAGAAAAAGATCTTAAGGGCTGGTTATTTCTGGTTGACCTTAGAGACGGACTGCATCCTCTTTGCCCAAAAGTGCCATAAATGTAAAGTCTATGCCGACAAGGTGCATACTCCTCTACATTTTCTCAATGTAATGACATCGCCATGGCCATTCTCAATGTGGGGCATAGACATGATTGGGACAATAGAGCCAAAAGCCTCTAACGACCATCAATTGATCCTTGTTGCAATTGATTACTTTACCAAATGGGTAGAAGCAGCGTTGTATGCAAACGTAACCAAGTAAGTGGTTGCTTGCTTCATCAAGAAGGAGATCATCTGTCGGTACGATATTCCTGACCAGATCATCACTGATAATGGCTCGAATCTGAACAACAAAATAATGAAAGAGCTTTGTGATGACTTCAAAATCAAACGCAATTCATCTTCTTACAGACTCAAAATGAATGGTGTTGTTGAAGCTGCAAACAAGAATATTAAGAAAATCATATAGGAGATGTTTGTAACCTATAATAATTGGCATGAGATGTTACCATTTGCGTTACATGGTTACAGAACATCAGTGGGAACTTTAACAGGGGAAACCCCTTTTTCCTTGGTCTCTGGGATGGATGTGGTACTATCCATCGAGGTCAAGATACCTTCATTGAGGATCTTAATGGAAGCCGAGCTTGAAGAAGCTAAATGGATAAAAGAAAGGTTTGATTCATTGAATCTTGTCGACCAAAAAAGGATGACTGCCATGTGTCATAGCCAGATTTATCAACAAAGGATGATAAGAGTATTCAACAAGAAACTTCATCTCAAAGAATATAAGGAAGGAGAGCTTGTACTCAGAAAGATCCTACAAACGTAAAAGGACATGTGTGGCAAGTGGATTCCTAACTATGATGGCCCTTTTGTCGTGAAGACCATTTTCTCCGGAGGATCTTTGATTCTTGAGACAATAGACGGCGAGCAACTCAAGTACCCTATTAATTCAGATGCAGTAAGGAAGTACTACGCCTAATTGAAAAAACCTAGAAAGGTGACTCAGGCCAAAAAATGCTTCAGCAAGAGAAAAGTCTGAAGAACAAGACTGGAAAACGCAGGGGCAAAGTCTTGTCCAATGTGTTAAAAGAAAATCATCGCCTGTCATTCTCATTAGAAGCAACGAAGCCCATGGACTGCTAGTTAGTAGGACCGAATCATTGTTGGATTCTGTAACCCCTTTTGTTTGCCATTTTCCAAAATGTGTTTGTTCCCGAGACTCTACCCTTTGTAAAGTTCTCGTCTCCTAATAAAATCGGATTTTTGACCAATCATTGTTATGATCTTTTGTTTTTGTTATGCAAATTTAACTTATTTGTTAATAAGGATTTTTGAAAAGAAAAGTGTTTTGAAAACTTAAAATTTCGGTTTAAGAAAAACGAATTTAACAAAGCACATTAAAGAACTCTAGAGGTAAGATGATAGTGGTACACTACTCTCATAACTGTAAGAGCTTGTTATCGCCTTCGGCCAAGGACACGTCCAACAGCAATCCCCGCTACTAAGCCAAGAGTTCTCCTCTGCAGGTTTTCTAGAGTATTGATTACGTCGGAAAATTGTTATTCTCCCGAAAGAAGCACTATCCAGTTTGTAACATTAGGACTCAGCATGACGAGTTCCCTCTTTGTGTTCCTTGCTTTGCTTTTTCCTTCTCCCTCGTAGGTCGGTCTGCATTTTGCATTTGCATCATATTAGCATATGCATCCTTTTACATTTGCTTTAGTTTCTGTTTGTCTAGCTTTTGTCATTGAGATCCTTTGGTCATTACTACCCTCTCTGATCCATTCGCTAGGTTCGCTTCGCGGTTGTTACCCTAACTTTATCAATAATCTTGATATTTGTTCCCATCTTGGGAGGCCAGTTGTGACTAGCAGTATCTAATATTACTAAGGTTTATCTTTAAAACCAGGTTGCCACCAACTCAGTCTAAGCCCAGTGGTTACTGGCATTGTTTAAATCCAATTGTTATTGATACCTTTAACTTGGTTGTTACCAATCATTCCAAAATCTAGTAGTTACTAGCATTATTTGAAAACCGATTATTATTGGTATGAGGTTCGGTTGTTACAAACTTCTCCCCATCTGAAGTCCAGTGGTTACTGGCATTGTTTAAATCCAATTGCTATTGGTACCTTGATCTGGTTGTCACCAAACCCTTTGAAATCCAGTGTTTACTGGTATTGTTTAAATCCAATTGTTATTGGTACTTTGGTTTGGTTGTTACCGATTCCCCCATTGAAGTCTAGTAGTCACTAGCATGGCATTGTTTAAATCCAATCGTTATTGGTACCCCTGTTCTGGTTGCCACCAATCCTCAGTAAGTCCAATGGTTACTGGCACTGTTTGAAAGCCCAACTGTTATTGACGCTCTGAGCTTGTTGCTACCAATTTTTCCCATAGAAGTTCAGTGTTTACTGGCATGATTTAAGCCCAATTGTTATTAGTACATTGTTCTAGTTGTCACCATATTCTACCCTAAAAAGTCTAGTCATTATTAGCATCCCCAGGAAGCCCAGTAGTTATTGGCATTACTTGAAGCCATTTGTTATTAGCAGGAAGTTCAGGTTGTCACAAGTATCCCCAGTCGAGTCCCGGAGAACTAGTGGTTACTAGTATCCCCGGTGGGTTTGGTCTTGTTTCTAGTCTTTTCTTGAAGATCCCGTTCAAACTCTTCGCTACAGGAAATTTCTCATTTGGTTATCCCTAGTGAGGATCGTGTCTCTGGTCCTTCTTCCCTAGTGAAGTTTCTTTGTCTTCCCTGTTGGAGTTCCCTGTGTTGAAGATCCCTTTGAAGTACCATCACCATTCATGTTTGAACTATTGCTTGTTATACCTTGGATCTTTCTCCAGCGTGTCGGATCCCCTGTGAGTAGTTACTCAATGTATTGCAGTTCTTTTATTTTTTGCTCGTGTGTCAGCATTTGTCTTATATCCAAGCATCATACAACATCATTTTAGAATTCATTGCATGTTAGCATTTGTCCTTTTGTATACCATTGTATCTAAGGGACAAAATTTTCGGTGTGCTATATTTAAATACCTTTCACTACAATTCTATGGAGATTGTCATCTCTCATTGCCATATGATGAAGATATTTAAATAGGGGCATCTGTTGTACCCCAAATTTTGAACCATAGATTGCATCATCATTCTTGGAGCATCATCATTGTGTATCTAACCTTAACCTATTTCAAGTTTGTCATTCTCAAGATACAGGGGAATTAGGGTTCCATACAGTTAGGAATCGGGGTTTCGTTGGTTTGATCAGTCAATGTCTTGGATTGATTCTCCATGGAACAAGTCTCTACATGATCAAGAATACTATATTGGATCAAGTATGAATCCAATTTGAGGTTGTCATCCAAAGATCAAGAGCAGTGCAGTCCAGGACGCCCGATTAGGGTTTCTGATCAGGAAAAGATAATTGTGGTTTGACTTTTGATTTAATTGATATTCCAATGATGGAATCATGGTCCATGAAGCTCATATGACTTAGTGAAGTCCATCCAAGAAGTTTCAAGACCTTAGAGGACCCAGAACACCAACAGTCGATTCGAGGTTTTTCGATCGATCGGTCCGTTTGACTGAAAAGTTAACTCTTTGACCAAAAGGAATTTGACCTCAAGGTTGAAAGCAAATATGTTCCTAATGTCATATTACATCTATTCACAAAGTTTTGTGACCATTGGATCAAGGATTGAGGTTTAATCGAAAAATTCGGGAATTAGGATTTTGATAGGGACAAGACCATAACTTTTTAACCACACACCCAAATGAGGTGGTTCAAAGCTTGTTGGAAAGATCTTGACAAGCCCTTCAAAAGTGTACTTTTAAGACATGTTTTCAGACAACTTCAAGAGGTTTTTTTTACCTAGTTCCACTTGGAATTTGGGAATCCCAAAAACATGAAAGTTATAGAGCATAATAAGGGCTTTCCAAAAAGTACAAGAACTCCTCTATAGCCCTTGTGAGCTGAGAGGTTCGAAGGAGACAATTAGGCCCTCACACTTGAAATACACCATGTAAAAACTCAGCACAAGCTTACTTTCCAACTATCCACTTGATTTCTAACCATATATTAACATCTTATATGATGTTTTAGAGTGTGCAATGAACTGGATCAGAAGAATCTTCAAGCAAATCCAAAGTTTCGTCCAAGGACCATTGTTTAATGGAGAAAAGTACAAAAGTACAATATGAGAGAGATGATTTGTGGCTGCAGCATGGGGGGGCTGTCCTTGCTACCTCTATGGTCACTTCTTACAACTCAAGATTAGTTGGTTTTAGAGCCTAAATACCCTTGAAAACAAGCACCATCTGCAGAGGAAAATCACACTTGGATTTACTAAGATCTTTCATCAAAAACCACCACTTGCAAACCACTTGTGCAAAATCTGTCCTCACTTTTTCTTTGCCTATAAATAAAGATTCCCTCTATGATAATACAGACACCAGAGCACTCTAAACCCAAGAGGAAACAAAGCTCTCTCATCTTGCCTTGCTTTGCTTGTAAGTGAAGAGAAAGTTCCAAAACACCAAAAACTGCCTTGATCAAAATCCATGCCAGCACCTCCTTTAACCAATCAATCATCCTAAAAACCATCCACACAGTCTCAAAATCATTATTAGAAGGTGTTCCAACCATTAGTTTGGACAAAAATACCATAACACAAAAAGTCAACTTCTCACACCCTAAAGTTTGACTTTTCTGCATAAGATGATGAAACTCACCACCTAGAACAATTTGAACCTCTTTAAAACTCTGAACACCATAAATTTATGTTGTATTAACTGTCCAAGTCCTTAAATAATAGCTGGAACATCCTTTGCTAGGACTGTCATGAAGGATGACTCATTACTTCAAGAAGAAGTAATTTCAAAGCTAGCTCAAGAGGATTCTTACTCAAGGATGCTAGCTCATTATTAGAGGTCTACAAGAGGTAGATGGTTTCGAACCCTCTCATTAATATGCATTATTTATAAATTTTTTTAACTTGATTTATGTTTGCTTGATGAGTTGTAACTCTCATGTAAAAATATGATTGATCTTGACATTGTCATGTGAAGTTTGCATCTGTTTTGTTGAACTTGTTTTATGTTAAGACTTGGCTTGTACTTGCTGTCATGAAGTTGTAACCATCATGAGAAATATATATTGAGTTGTTTGGTTGATGCTTGACATTGTCATGTGAAGTTTTCCTCTGTTCTTGTTGGAATTTAGTTTTATGCTTGGATTGTTTATGCCTGATGTCATATTTAAGGTTGCAATGGTTTTGTTGGAGCTGTCTTTGATTTGAGTTTGTTAACTCATGTTTGCTGTCATAGAATAGTAACTCTTATTTGAAGCATGCTTGAATGGATGTTGGTATTTATATGTCCAAAGCTCGTTGTTGCTTCTGTTCAGATGTTGTGCTAAAAGTTTTGTTAATCATGTTTAGGCATACTAGCTTGTAATTTGCTTTCTAGATCAATTTGAATGTAAATGTGTGTTTTGTCTTTGTGAAGGCACTGTTGTTAGAATTCATCATAAATGTTGTTGAAACATGTAATGCATTGATTGACTTTGTTATGTTAAGATTGTGTCCATTTCTATTAAGACTTGGTTGTCATACTAAAAACATGTTTGTGTTTGTTATCATTGAAATAGCAACTGTCATATGAAGTATGTAGTGAATTGGTTGTGGGATGTATTAACTTTGTGATGACAAAAGCTTGCTGTTGTTTCTGTTTTAAGGGAGACTTTGTTGGTTATGTTTGTTTTGTTATAAAAAACTGTTGTTCTTTGTTTGGGCATACAAGCTTTGTTAGGCTGTTGTTTAGATCATTAGGTGTATTTGCTGCTTTTGTAAATACACCTATATACCTGGTTGTCAGTTTCTATTTTGAAGTTTTCTAACCTCTGGTGTTATCAATTTGATTTTTTGAAACTTCTTGCAATCTATATGTGTGTGAAGTTCATGACATAATGCAATTTAGATTAATAAACATATGTTGTCATGAATCATGTTTTAACTTTGGTTATACACAAATTTGTTTTTCAAAAAGTCATTTCAATAACTTACAACATGATAGTCATATTTTGATTCAATAAGAATTTGAACTATGTTTTTGGTTAAACCTCACTATTAAACTGTTTAGAGTTTGTGTAGACCCTCATTTGGTTGTAAACACATCTGTTTTGAACCATGACTTCAAAAATGCATCTTCAAACCCTCATTTGCATTTCCTATCGTGTTTTACTATGTGTGCTTTGTTTTGAAAAATAGATGTTTCCATTGTAATCCTCTTCAAATTTCAAATGGATTAGAGTCTTAGTTTATGAAAATTGGTTATGTTTTGTTTAAGTTTTAGTTGAAACAGTTTCTTGTTGATTGCCTTGATTTTGCCTTGATTTTCCTAGAATACTTAACTTGTAAGGGTTATATATTATTGGGGTGGCTTGATACAATGGATTTATCGCCACCCCAGTGGTTATGCCTTGCATATTCATGTATCTTCTTTCCTAACCGTCCTGAGTTCGACCCCTGCGGGACAAGTCTTTTAGTTATTTTTGTTTTTTATCATGTTTTGATATTTTACTTGTCTTTTCCACTAGTTTTCAACTGCATGTTTTGTTTGATGTGGTAGAGCTTTTGAGCTGTAGTCCATAGGTCACGATTTCAACCCTTGGTTGAGACATTCATTTCTTTTTTATTACTAATTTCTATTAATTTTGCTTCAAATTTCAAATCCACATAACTTTGCCATTTCCTATCATTTTTAAATGATTCTTTTTGAAAATATCTCTTATTTTTGCCTATTTTCATATGGTAATCAAATAATTCAAGAACTGGCATTCTATAAACACTTTTATGCCATGAGAAAGTCTTGCATTGTTCAGGGTTTTACCCTCCTCTCTTTCAATCATTTTCAATACTCCTTTGATTAAATTTCATAAGTTTGATTTGCACTTGATGAGAACATGTTTGTTAACTATTTTATGTGTGTTGAATATGTTGCTTGAACTAAAACCTATTTACATTCAAAGCCTTGCTTGTAAGCATCTATCTGATTATCATTGTGAATCATGTTTGAGGACCATACTATCTCTTGATGTTGTGACCTCTTGAGTACACTTTTCATGTCTTCCCTCACCCATTTAGAAGTATTGTTAGAACTCTAATATGATAGGTCTTGGTCTCATTTGTGGTTTTTACCATGAGCTTGTATGCTTCCCTTATGAAACTTTGAACTTGATTTGCTGAAACTTTTTTTGCTTGCTTGTTTGTACTTGATTGTCATCAATGCATAAATTTGGTTTTATTTTGTTACATTCAACCTTCTTTGAACTATATGACATGCTTGCCTCAAGTTGTAACTTGCTTGCATTGAAACTTGTTTGAATTATATGTTTTTCTTGATGGTTGTTACCTCATTGCCCTTCATCTTTGTTAAGATGTTTAAAGTTGATGTTGACTTCTATGCTTGGTCTTGTAAGAACCTTTATCATGATATTGTAATATCTTTGTGCATTATTTGTATAACCATTTGATTTATATTGTAATCTTTGCTTGATGTTGTCACATGCTTGCATCTCTTCCTTGATTGTTACCATACTCTTTTATATGTTTATCATGTTTGAATGGATGCTTTTAACTTTGTTAAGTTATTCCCCAAGTGATGGAACTTGTTAGTTCTCATCCAGTTACCTCATCTTTTCCCATTCCAAAGGAAAGTCTCTCTATTGACCCTTGGGGTCATAGACAGCTCAATGCCCTCCCCTTGACTTTGTTAAGTCATCTTTGAACCATAGCTTAGTTAATTTAGAACCTACTAGCCATTAGACTTTGCTTCTAGTCTAAAGACACACCCTTTGTTAGGAGTATCCTCCCTTTAGAACTTAAGTTTAGAGTTCTTCTTCTTTAGTCATGTCCAAACTACGGACGCTCTGATTTCTCATTGGTTAATGGGAATACATAGGCACAAGATGTGATATCTTGATAAGCACATCCCTGACGTGGTCAGGTTCGATCCTTGTAGGCCTTGATAGAGCATCCTCCATCCTTTTGGTATGGTTAAAACCAATTGGTCTTACAACGTAGAATTAGGTAGAGTTGGTTAACTCTATGTAAGAGTCATGGTGATGATTACTTGCTCCCCATTCTTGAGTGTTCAATATAGATCTAGAGAGTTTGGTTAAACTCTATACAAGCATGGTTATGTCTGTCCCCTTTGAACCTTGGTCACGATCAAGTGTTTATCTAACCTAGTGAGGTGAACTACGGTTTCTCTGATTCTATCCTAGTTAGGATACGTAGGCAAAGGATGCGATATCTTTGCGAGCAAATTTAGAAACTACCCTTAGCTCTTTACCTACAACTTTACCTTATACCAAATCCCAAGCCATAACAAACATTTAGCAAGTATATCATACAAACAAACAAAAGGTTCTTGTAGAGTACTACAGATTTTTAGGATGTGAAATACCTACCCTAGGCATAACCAACCCCCGATCCCCGATCTCTTAGCGTTGTTGTTACATCGCGCAAAAGGGTTTTTCTTTCTTTACCATTTCCTTTGGATAAATCAAATTTCGGTTGTGAATTTAATGAATTAAGATTCAAGTTAATCAATAGCTTGACATCACGACTCTCTCCGCAACAATAAGCATTTATCACAATAATACTTACTCCAGATAACTTTGACAAAGTTAAGGTAACAACCAAAAGGTAAGCCAGTGACAACAGGTCTGAAGCAAAGGAGTTCGTAACGACCAAAGGATATCAAGACATCATCCAGTAACTACTGGGGGAGGAACACCTGACAGATTCTTAGCAAAGAAGAACCAAATAAACTAACCCAAAATGGCCACAGTCGGGATAGATCAGAGATACGAGGTATGTTGAAAAGTGCATATGCTAAAGGTATGATGCAAATGCAATGCTGGAATGGCTCCGCAAGGGAAGGCAATGAGAAATAGATAACGATCTATCATAGGGGAAACAAAAGAGAATCACACTGAATACCAATGCTGGAGAATAGTATTATTCCTCTGGAGATTCTGCTGGGGAAGCAGTCTCTTTTCTTTCAAACTTGTTGGGGAGAAGTCACAACTTCGATACATCTGGCTGGCTTTTGTAGCACAACGGCGTGGGGAACGAAATCTTTATCGAACCTTGTATTACTGAGATGATGGTATCGAGTTTTCAACCGTTCTACACTCTCGACAAGAGAAGTTTTTAATTTCACATTGTCATGTCACAGTCGACACTACGATTTGCTTGTTAATTTTAAAACAATTTTGGTTTCAAAATAAAATTTTTGTTTTCAAAAATCATTATTAACGAATAAGTGATATTTGCATAACAAAGAAAGTAGAGCATAAAAAATTGAGCACAAACAAAGACTGGTCCCAAATCTGATTTTATTGAAGATGGAAACTTGCAAAGGCAAAGTCCCATAGAATAATTACAATTTGGAATAGAAAATGGCAATATGGGAAAGGGTTAAGAAAATCCAATAATCCTTTGGTCCTATCTAGCTAAACTATCGGCCCTAGCGTGCTGCTTCTGACAAGAGTAGCGGAAAGTGAGACCTTTTGACAATCCTCTGCACTCGTGACAACTCCTGATGCAGTGAAATGCCATTGCCCTTAATTTTTTCCTGAATCGCCTTTTTCGGGTTTTTGATTCACATGGGCGCTCATTTTTGCCTGAGTCGCCTTTCCAGGTTTTCGACTCAGCGAGCTTTTTCTTTTTGTTTTATCCCTAATTTTTTGCTGGATCTCCTTAATAGGCTGTGATCCACCAGGATGCTCATTTTTGCATGAATCGCCATTCCAGGTTTTCGACTCCGCGAGCTCTTTTTAGGCATAGTATTTCCTTACTACATCCGAGTTTATAGGATGTGGTAGCTGTTCTTCGTTCATTGTTGTAAGGATCAGGGAACCTCTAAAAAAGGTTGTTTTCACAAAGAGTGGGCCATCGTAGTTCGGCATCCACTTTCCGCACGCGTCATGATGCACTAACAGGATCTTTTGGAGTACCAATTCACCTTCTTTGTATTCTTTGACCTGGACCCTTTTATCAAAGGCCTTTTTCATCCTTTTTTGGTATAGCTGGTTGTGGCACACTACTGTCATCCTCTTCTCATCGATGAGATTCAGAGTGTCAAATCTTTCCTTCACCCACTCTGCTTCTTCGAGCTTGGCTTCCATCAAGACCCATAACGAAGGCATCTCAACCTCAATGGGTAGTACGACGTATATCACGTAGACCAAGGAGAAAGGGGCTGCTCTTGTTGGAGTGTGTACGGAGGTTCGGTATCCATGCAGCGTGAAGGGCAACGTTTCATGCCAGTTCTTGTAGGTTACTACCATTTTTTGTACAATCTTTTTAATGTTTTTATTCACAGTTTCCACAACACCATTCATCTTGGGCCGCTAGGGAGATGAGTTGTGATGTTTAATCTTGAAACTATCACAGAGCTCTTTCATCGTTTTATTGTTTAGATTTGTCCCATTGTCCATGATGATCTGGTCGGGGATTCCGTAACGACAAATGATCTCCTTCTTGATGAATCGGGCAACCACCTGCTTGGTCACATTGGCGTAGGACGCGACTTCTACCCATTTGGTGAAATAGTCGACGGCGACGAGGATGAATCGATGCCCGTTGGATGCTTTGGGTTTGATTGCCCCAATCATGTCAATGCCCCACTTTGAGAATGGCCAAGGTGATGTCAGCATATTCAGAGGATGAGGTGGCACGTGTACCAGTAATAACTAGTAATGCAGTCAATTTCCAGAGTTAACCAGTAATAACCAACCCTTAAGATTTTCTTCGCCATGGCATGGCCGCTTGCATGGGTGCCGAAGGTGACTTCATGAACATCCATCATTAACAGATATGCCTCTCTCTTGTCAACACATCAGAGCAAGACCATATTGTGGTTTCTTTTGTAGAAAACACCATTGCTGATGAAGACTTGGATGACAATATTCGTATAGCCTGTTTATCAATTTTGGAGGCGTTGGCCGGATACTCTTGATTCTGAAGAAACTTCTTGATATCATAAAACCAAGGTCTTCCATCAGATTCTTCCTCTGTCATCATGACGTATGCTGGCACGGTATTTTTTTCGATGCAGATTAAAGGAGCCTCGTTGATAAACTAGACCTTCCACATCGATGCTAGCATAGCCAAAGTGTCTGCAATATGATTCTCAGTCCTCGGGACATGTTTGAAAGTGATCTCGTCAAAGTACTCGATCATTTCCAAAATATAGTCTTTGTAGGGGATCAACTTCTCATATCGGGTTTCCCATTCACCTTTGATCTGGTAGATTACTAAAGCGGAGTCGCCGATCACCTCTAGCATTTTGATGCGAAGGTCGATGGCTGCTTCAAGTCCCAGGATACAGGCTTCATATTCAGCTATATTATTTATACATGAGAAACATAGTCTTGCAGTAACGGCGGTATATCCTCCGGTTGGATTATCTAGCACATCACCAACTCAGTGGCCTTTCTTATTGGATGCTCTATAAAATATCAACTTCCAATAGGAATCAAGCTCAAGACCCTCCTCTGGACCAAGTTCTTCTTAAGCTTGGTAAAGAAACATGACATCTTCATCAGGAAATTCGAACTTGAGCGGTTGGTAATCCTCAACGGGTTGTTTAGCAAGGTAGTCTAACAACACACTCCCTTTAATTGACTTTTGGGCAACATATTGGATATTATACTCTGACAAGAGCATGTGCCAATGAGCGAGCCTTCCCGTCTGAGTAGGCTTTTCAAAGATATACTTTATTGGATCCATTTTGGAAATCAATAGAGTAGTATGGTAGATCATGTATTGCCTCAATTGCTTGGTTGCCCATGCAAGAGCGTAACAAGCTTTTTCCAATGGAGTAACGAATCTCACAGTCTGTAAACTTCTTGCTTAGGTAATAAATTGCGTGCTCCTTCTTCTCTGACTCGTCTGTTTGGCCTAAAACGCAACCCATTGATTCCTCGAGTATAGACATGTACATGAAAAGAGGTTTTCCGGGTACATGAAGGATCAATATAGGAGGCTCTTGGAGATATTCCTTGATCTTTTCAAATACTATCTGGAAGTTCTCATTCCATAAAACCGCTTGATCTTTTTGTAACAACTTAAAGGTTAACATGCAGGTAGAAGTTAAGTTGGAGATAAATTTGGAGGCATCTCGGTTTGTGGTGCAGGCATCTCCTGGACGGCTCGTGCTTTGGCGGGGTCTACTTCGATTCCACATTGACTAACGATGAAACCAAGTAACTCGCCAGATCTTACCCCAAAAGTACACTTGGCAGGGTTCAGTCTCAACTAATACTTCCTAAGCCTTTTGAAATTTTTTAACAAATGCTCAAGGTGATCTTCCTCGCTTCAAGATTTTGTAATCATGTCATCGACGTAGACTTCAATCTCTTGGTGCATCATATCAAGAAATAATGCCACCATGGCTCCTGCGTTCTTCAGACCAAAAGGCATCACCTTATAACAATAGGTGCCCTAGGGGTTGATCAATGTCGTCTTTTCCATGTCAACTAGATCCATTTTGATCTGGTTATAATCGAAGAAACTGTCCATGAATGAAAATACCGCGAAGCTGCCCGTGTTATCCACCAAAGTTTCAATATATGCTAGGGGGAAATTGTAACGCCCCGATTCTGAATTCCCATTTTTATTGAGTCCTTATTTGATTTATTTAAGTGATTATTTTATTTATGTGGAATTTGTGTGATAATATGTTGTGTTTACATATTGAACTATTTTTGTCGACTTTGAGAGTTTCGGGTAAAAATAGGTTGGAGGGTATTTTGGGCATTAGTGATAATATTAAGTGGATATTTTGTGAGAATTAATTGATAAGTGTGTGTGGAAAGAATTTGGGAGGAAAGAAATAGAATATGTGATATAGAGAGAATAGAGAAAGATAGAAACATTAAGAAGAAAAACAAGAGAAAGAAAAGAGGAGGAGAGAAAAGAAGAGAAAGTGGAACAAAACCTAGAATCATCAAGAATCAACCTTAGCTTGCGATTAATCAGGTAAGGGTGAGAAGTTTTATCATCTTAATAATGTATATGATCATGTATGTGCTAGATTGGGTTTGTTGGATCGTTTTCTATGTTTCCATTTCTAGGTCGGAAGTTGATTTAATCGGTAGAAACAGAGTTTTATCGGTTAGAATTTGGAATAGATGGTGTAGTATAGTCGGGTGATGAGTGGGTCGTGCTACTGGAACTGATTTGGATTAAATTGGTCGGTTTGTGAGGTTTGGGCTTTTGGACAGCCATGGGAGTTCTGAGTTCGCAGGTTCTCCAAGCGAATGGCAGCGAAGCTTCGCCAGGCGAAGCCCACCGAGCAGCAGCGAACCAAGTCAGTAGCAAACATCCTGTCTTCGCTGGCAAGTTCGCCAGGCGAGTGTGCTAGTGAGTGCTAGCGAGTAATTCCAGAATAACTCCCAGTGGTCTTCGCTGGCAAGTTCGCCAGGCGAACGAAGTAGCGAAGGTTCGCCAGAGGCTTTACCAGGCGAAGGTTAGCGAACACAACAGCATATTTTCTTTTCTTGTGTTTTCCATTCGTGGATTGGTGGTGTGGTTTGGTTGCGATCATTCCTTGTCTGAGATGACTAATTATATGTTGTTATGTGTGTTGTGGGTAGCCGTATGGCGTGAATCCTAGTTTGTGATTTGTGAAGTGTGAAATGTGGCCGTTTGGCAATTTTGTGCATTTACTCGAAGTGAATGGAAATGCATGGTGAGATTGATTGTGAATGTGAGCCATGTATGAAATTGGTTTGAATGGGTGATGAATATATATATGTTTTATGATACATATATTTTGAATGCATAATGAATGTATACGAAGAATGTGATGAATGCATGAGTATGTTTGTAAACATGTATGCATTTCAAGAGTGTTATGAGTCATGTTGCATGTGAAGCATCATGGTATGCATTCTTGTGTTGATTGATTCCTCGGTGAATCTGCAGAACCTCGTGTGCCCTTGTGGGGTGTGAGCGATGGTTATTTATTTGATCCCTCGGTGGATTTGCAGAACCTCGTGTGCCCTTGTGGGGTGTGAGCGATGGTTATCTATTGATCCCTCGGTGGATTTGCAGAACCTCGTATGTTGCGATGGTTATATTTGATTCCTTGGTGAATTTGCAGAACCTCGTGTGCCCATGTGGGGTGTGAGCGATGGTTATTTTGGTTCTTCAATTGAACCTACTGGAATGAGTCGGTACCGCATTTGTATCTGCATAGAGTCGTGTGTCGGTCTCTGTGAGTTGCATGTAGACATCTGTGCATGATGTATGGTGAATAAACCTGAATGTAGATGTTTATATAAATTGTTTATAATTGGCATGAATGGAAGGTTTGAAGATACATGTATGTGTGAATATATATGTATATGTGTGCATGTTTATGAATTGATATAAACATTGTTGATGCACATTGTATATGCTTGGTGCTCTATTTGGAAATAGTTAATTGTGAATACATTGCGATGTACGGCGTAGTGAGATGAGTTGCGGTGAGAATGCAGAAGACGTTTTTGGACGTTATGTGTGTGTGTATATATATATATATATATATATATATATATATATATATATATATATATATATATATATATATATATATATATATATATATATATATATATATATATATATATATATATATATATATATATATATATATGTATATATATATATATATATATATATATATATATATATATATATATATATATATATATATATATATATATATATATATATGTTTATGTGCATTATGTATTATGATATTGTTTTTCACCCTTCTACTGTTTCATAATGCTCTATGAGGCATTGCATATTAGATTACTGGAGTCTTTGTGATGTGAGTCGTTCATTTCTTTTGGTCAGATGGCTCTGATATGTAACACTGGGTAGTTAGGAATTGTTTTGATTCTTTTGTGATACATCTGTGTATGTATCTGCTGCTGAATTTTTGTAAACTCAACTGATGAATTGAACTAATCCGAACGATGTATATGATGCTCATGTTAATGAAGTGATTTCAATGTTTAGATGTTTTCGCTTTATTCTAAATGTTGATATGTGGGTTTTAAGCGTTATGCTTTGTTTTTAGTTGAGATTTACCCCTTTTGTTACATATCTTCATGAGCTGGTATTATTTATGTTCCGTTTCGATGATAATGTGATGCGCCTCTTTTATACCATGTTATAATTATACTCTGATGGAATTTTTATTAAGTGCCTAAATGATTTAATTGTTTACCGGGGGTATAGAAAGCGGGTGTTACATTAAGTGGTATCAGAGCCAGTGTTGAGTCGGTTGTGTTTGTCTCGTTGTTTTGTTGGTTGAACGGTTGTTTAACCTTGTTGTTATTTATGCTATTAATCAGAATATGGCTGGTCGTAATGACAATGCGATGGCTGCTGCATTGGAGGCAATGACTAGGGCGGTGCAGGGTGCGCCGAATGTGAACGCTAATGATGAGTTTAGAAAGAATCAACCGCCGGTATTCAAGGGAAGATTTGATTCGGACGATGTTCAGATTTGGTTAAAGGAGATCGAGAGGATCTTTAGAGTTATGAATTGTGCTGAAGGGAACAAGGTGAGACTTGGGACTCACATGCTGAGAGAAGAAGCCGATGACTGGTGGGTCGGTATGAGACAAGTTATTGAAGTAGACGATGAGGAAATCACTTGGAATTTATTTCGCACCGAATTTTTGAGAAAGTATTATCCTGAGAGTGTGAAGGGAAAGAAGGAGATGGAGTTCCTGGAATTGAAACAAGGCAATATGTTCGTGATAGACTACACGGCTAAGTTCACAGAGTTAGTGAAGTTTCATCCTCACTATGATGCAGTGACGGCGGAATTTTCCAAGTGTGTTAAGTATGAGAACGGCTTGCGCCCTGAGATCAAGCAAGCGGTGGGTTATCAGAGGATTAGGAGATTTTCAGACTTGACCGAATACTGTAGAATCTTTGAAGAAGATAGTAAAACTCGTTCTACTCACTATAAGAGTTTGAATAAGAAGAGAGTGAAGCAACCGGTAAGGAGTGGACCTTATGTGACGCCTGCTGATAAAGGCAAGCATAGGGAAAACTTTGTTAAGAGGTCCGGAGATGGAAGTTCTGGCCCCATTAAGTGCTATAAGTGCGGTGAAGTAGGACACAAATCTTTTGAGTGTAAGAAGGAGGGAGTGAAGTGTGCTAACTGTGGAAGTATCGGCCATTCTACAACTGATTGTAGAAGGAACGTGGTGAAGTGTTACAACTGTGGGGAAGTTGGTCATATTAGTACAAAGTGTACTAAGCCAAAGCAAGCTCCAACAAGTGGGAAGGTATTTGCATTAGCCGGTGCGGACACTACTGATGCGGATTGGTTGATTAAAGGTACATGCTTTATTAATAATATGCCTTTAGTTGCTATTATTGATACCGGAGCGACTCATTCGTTCATTTCTTTTGAGTGCGCTAAGCGTTTGGATTTGTGTTTGTCTTCTTGTGGTGGTGATATGGTTATTGAGACACCCGCTTCGGGTCGGTAACTACATCTTTGGTATGTTTAAGTTGTCCTTTGACCATATATGGTAAAGACTTCATTATGGACTTGGTGTGTTTGTCGTTAGAAGGATTTGATGTGATCTTGGGTATGAATTGGTTGCAGTATAATAGAGTCCGTATTGATTGTTATCACAAGTTAGTAAGGTTTCCTTCCTTGGAGGAGGATGTGGAAGAAATTTTTCTATCTACTAAAAAGTTGAAGAAACTTTTGGTGGATGAGGCCCAAGTGTTCTGTTTGTTTGCATCATTGTCGGAAGAGGGTAAGGTTGAACTGGATATGGTTCTAGTGGTGTGCGACTTTCCATAAATATTTCCGGAGGACATTGCGGATGTACCGCCGGAAAGAGAAGTCGAGTTTTCGATTGACCTAGTTCCGGGTAGTAGACCGATTTTGATGGCACCGTATCGTATGTCGGCATCGGAGTTGGTAGAGTTGAAGAAACAGTTAAATGATTTGTTGGAGAAAAGGTTTGTTAGGCCGAGTGTTTCTCCTTGGGGTGCACCAGTATTGTTGGTTAAGAAGAAAGATGGGAGTATGCGGTTGTGTATTGATTATCGGCAGATGAACAAGGTAACTATTAAGAACAAGTATCCACTTCCTAGGATTGATGATTTGATGGACCAATTGGTTGGTGCCCGTGTTTTTAGTAAGATTGATTTGAGGTCGGGTTATCACCAAATTCGTGTTAAAGAGGAGGATATTCAAAAGACGGCTTTTAGGACACGGTATGGTCATTATGAATTTTTAGTGATGCCATTCGGAGTTTCTAATGCGCCAGGTGTGTTTATGGAATACATGAATCGTATTTTTCATGATCAGTTGGATCGTTTTGTGGTTGTGTTCATCGACGACATTTTGATTTACTCTAAGTCCCAAGAAGAGCATGTAGAGCATTTGAGAGTTGTGTTGCAGATTTTGAAAGAAAAGCAATTATATGCTAAGTTGTCGAAGTGTGAGTTTTGGTTATCGAAAGTGAGTTTTCTTGGGCATGTTATTTCTGGTAATGGTGTTAGTGTTGATCCGTCCAAGATTGATGCGGTAATGCAGTGGGAAGCTCCTAAGTCAGTTACAGAGATTCGAAGCTTTTTGGGATTAGCCGGTTACTATCGGAGGTTTATTGAAGGATTTTCGAAGTTAGCACTTCCGTGGACTCAATTGACTTGTAAGGGAAAGGCCTTTGTTTGGGATATTGAGTGTGAGAAGAGTTTTGTTGAGCTTAAGAGAAGGTTGACAACGGCGCCGGTTTTGATTTTGCCGAATCTGACGGAGTCGTTTGTGGTTTATTGTGATGCTTCTTTATCCGGTTTAGGTGGTGTTTTAATGCAAGATAGGAAAGTTGTGGCTTATGCTTCGAGACAATTGAGAGTGCATGAGAAGAACTACCCTACGTATGATTTGGAGTTAGCGGCCGTGGTGTTTGTTTTGAAAATTTGGAGGCATTATCTGTATGGTGTGAGATTTGAAGTTTTTAGTGATCACAAGAGTTTGAAATATTTGTTTGATCAGAAGGAATTGAACATGAGGCAGAGGAGATGGTTAGAGTTTTTGAAGGATTATGATTTTGGTTTGAATTACCATCCAAGTAAGGCAAATGTAGTAGCCGATGCTTTAAGTCGAAAGTTGGTTCATATGTCAACACTGATGGTAAGAGAATGGGAATTGTTGGAGAGTTTTAGAGATTTGAGTTTGGTTTGTGAGATAACGCCGAGTAGTGTGAAACTTGGTATGTTGTATGTTACAAATGATTTTCTTGCTACCGTGTACGAAAAGCAAAAGTTGGATTTAAAGTTTGTTGATTTGATGATTAATGAGAATGAGGACTTCAATGTTGATAATTTTGGAGTTTTGAGATTTCGTGGTTGTATTTGTATTCCCGATGATGTAGAGTTGAAAAAGATGATATTGGAGGAAGGACACTGGAGTAACTTAAGTATTCATCCGGGAGCGAATAAGATGTATCAAGATTTGAAGAAAATCTTTTGGTGGTCCAGATTAAAGAGGGATGTAGCTCAGTTTGTGTATTCGTGCTTGACTTGTCAGAAGTCTAAAGTGGAACATCAGAAGCCTAGTGGTTTGATGCAACCGTTGGACATTCCAGAGTGGAAATGGGATAGTATATCGATGGATTTTGTTACGGGTTTGCCTAATACGCAAAGAGGTCACAATGCTATTTGGGTGATTGTTGATAGGCTTACTAAATCTGCTCACTTTATTCCGGTAGATATTAGTTATCCTTTGGAGAAGTTAGCCGAGATTTATGTTGGTGTGATTGTGAAGTTACATGGGATTCCTAAGAGTATTGTGTCGGATAGAGATCCTAGATTTACTTCGAGATTTTGGGAAAGTTTGCAAAAGGCTTTGGGTTCTAAGTTGAGATTGAGTTCGGCTTATCATCCGCAGACGGATGGTCAAACCGAAAGGACGATTCAATCATTGGAAGATTTGTTGCGTTCTTGTGTGCTCGAGCAAGGCAGTGCTTGGGATGGTTATTTGGCATTGATTGAGTTCACCTATAAAAATAGTTTTCACTCAAGTATTGGTATGGAACCATTTGAGGCTTTGTATGGTCGGAGATGTCGAACGCCTTTGTGTTGGCATGAAACCGGAGAAAAGTCGGTAGTTGGACCGGAGATGGTACAACAAACGACGGAGAAAGTGAAGTTTATTCGGGAAAAGATGAGAGTTTCTCAGAGTAGGCAAAAGAGTTATCATGATAAGAGAAGAAAGGATCTTGAGTTTCAAGAAGGCGACCATGTGTTCTTGAGGGTTACACCGGTTACGGGTGTGGGTCGTGCTTTGAAGTCGAAGAAGTTGACTTCTCGTTTCATTGGTCCGTATCAGATTACTGCACGAGTTGGTGCTATGGCCTATCGTGTGGCATTGCCTCCGAACCTTTCGAATTTGCACGATGTGTTCCATGTTTCGCAACTTCGGAAGTTTGTTCTGGATCTGTCACATGTGATTCCGATGGATGATGTGGAAGTAAGGGATAATCTTACAGTTGAGGTTTTACCGGTTAGGATTTTGGACCGTGAAGTTAAGAGGCTCAGAGGTAAGGATATCACGCTTGTGAAGGTGGCATGGGGAGGTGCTGCGGAAGGCAATATGACTTGGGAATTAGAGAGTAAGATGCGTGAGTTGCATCCAGAACTGTTTGAATCAGGCAATATTTTCGAGGACGAAAATTTCTAAAGTTGGGGAGAGTTGTAATGCCCCGATTCTGAATTCCCATTTTTATTGAGTCCTTATTTGATTTATTTAAGTGATTATTTTATTTATGTGGAATTTGTGTGATAATATGTTGTGTTTACATATTGAACTATTTTTGTCGACTTTGAGAGTTTTGGGTAAAAATAGGTTGGAGGGTATATTGGGCATTAGTGATAATATTAAGTGGATATTTTGTGAGAATTAATTGATAAGTGTGTGTGGAAAGAATTTGGGAGGAAAGAAATAGAATATGTGATATAGAGAGAATAGAGAAAGATAGAAACATTAAGAAGAAAAACAAGAGAAAGAAAAGAGGAGGAGAGAAAAGAAGAGAAAGTGGAACAAAACCTAGAATCATCAAGAATCAACCTTAGCTTGCGATTAATCAGGTAAGGTTGAGAAGTTTTATCATCTTAATAATGTATATGATCATGTATGTGCTAGATTGGGTTTGTTGGATCGTTTTCTATGTTTCCATTTCTAGGTCGGAAGTTGATTTAATCGGTAGAAACTGAGTTTTATCATTTAGAATTTGGAATAAATGGTGTAGTAGAGTCGGGTGATGAGTGGGCCGTGCTACTGGAACTGATTTGGATTAAATTGGTCGGTTTCTAAGGTTTGGGCTTTTGGACAGCCATGGGAGTTCTGAGTTTGCAGGTTCGCCAGGCGAATGGCAGCGAAGCCCAGCGAGCAGCAGCGAACCAAGTCAGTAGCAAACATCATGTCTTCGCTGGCAAGTTCGCCAGGCGAATGAGTATGGCGAAGGTTCGCCAGGCGAGTGTGCTAGCGAGTAATTCCAGAATAACTCCCAGAGGCTTCGCCAGGCGAAGGTTAGCGAACATAACAACATATTTTCTTTTCTTGTGTTTTCCATTCGTGGATTGGTGGTGTGGTTTGGTTGCGATCGTTCCTTGTCTGAGATGACTAATTATATGTTGTTATGTGTGTTGTGGGTAGCCGTATGGCGTGAATCCTAGTTTGTGATTTGTGAAGTGTTAAATGTGGCCGTTTGGCAATTTTGTGCATTTACTCAAATTGAATGGAAATGCATGGTGAGATTGATTGTGAATGTGAGCCATATATGAAATTGGTTTGAATGGGTGATGAATATATATATGTTTTGTGATACATATATTTTGAATGCATAATGAATGTATACGAAGAATGTGATGAATGCATGAGTATGTTTGTAAACATGTATGCATTTCAAGAGTGTCATGAGTCATGTTGCATGTGAAGCATAATGGTATGCATTCTTGTGTTGATTGATTCCTCGGTGAATCTGCAGAACCTTGTGTGCCCATGTGGGGTGTGAGCGATGGTTATTTATTGATCCCTCGGTGGATTTGCAGAACCTCGTGTGCCCTTGTGGGGTGTGAGTGATGGTTATTTATTGATCCCTCGGTGGATTTGCAGAACCTCGTATGTTGTGATGGTTATATTTGATTCCTCGGTGAATCTGCAGAACCTCGTGTGCCCATGTGGGGTGTGAGCGATGGTTATTTTGGTTCTTCAATTGAACCTGTTGAAATGAGTCGGTACCGCATTCGCATCTGCATAGAGTCGTGTGTCGGTCTCTGTGAGTTGCATGTAGACATCTGTGCATGATGTATGGTGAATAAACATGAATGTAGATGTTTATATAGATTGTTGATAATTGGCATGAATGGAAGGCTTGAAGATACATGTATGTGTGAATATATATGTATATGTGTGCATGTTTATGAATTGATATAAACATTGTTGACGCACATTGTATATTGTTGCTTCCGCGAAAATAAGGTGCCGGCAAAACAGAAGAGTCGCCACCTTTCGTCATTTATCCCTCAGAACGGGAAAGGAAACGATCGGAAAAACCTGACGAAAAGGTATAAGACAAGGTCATCGCAACCATTGTCTGGGTTCGGGAGTCGGTTACGCAAGGGGAAGGTATTAGCACCCCTCACGTCCGTCGTACTCGACGGGATCCACGCTTGTTGTGTTTACTGGACGAGTTGGTTTATCTATCTACCTATCAAGGCTGGCTTAAACAGAAAATAAAAATGACTCGGCAAAGCATCGCACTTTATGCCTACGTATTCTCATCAGAGAATGAGAAATCAGAGTCAACGTAGTTCGACCTACTACGGGTTACGGGGGAAGGTGGCTCGCCAATACATCAGTATTGTGCCTACGTACTCTCAACGGATATGAGAGATCAGAGCTTACGTAGTTCAGGGTACTACGGATTATGGGGATTCAGATTCATCTGTTTTATAAAGTAGGGTTAAACAGCAGTTCCAGCAATTAGGGACACAGCCTGTTTGCATTGGCGCTGAAGTTTAACGACACTCTTTTCTTCAGAAAAGCTTCCTTTGAATTATGGGCCCACAGGGCAAAAAGGTTTGAAGTTTGTTTTCAGTCTTTTACGAAAGAAGTGTTTTTTATTGTGTTTGCAATTTCAATCGCACTAAAGACTATGACCTGAGAGTGAATGCGTCGCATGTCACCCAAAGGGTGCCATACTAAACATCCATACTGTTGGAAAGAAACTCTCCAACAATCCTTTCTCCGATAGCTTAAGGCTTGTAATGTACGAAAGAAATTATTCATGATTACTGTATCTTAAGCTGTTTTGAGATGAGAAGAGAACAGGCTCAACTACGGGGAGACTATCAAGTCCTACTGTTGTCATGCCAAGGATTCATCCTACGGTTGAGGTTTGAAACAGGGAACTCCTAGAAGTTATCATGCATAGGTTTCAACCTAAAGTTCTATCATCACTTCCTTATCAAAGGAAGTGAGATTCCTAAGGGATCATGTCAATGATACACAGAAACAGGTAAAGCATCAACTTAAACAGTAAACAGTAATACGGTAAAATGCATGCAATGTAAGTGAGGGAGGAAATGTGTGTGGGGCAGCAGCCTCCACAAGCTCATCTCAACCTCAAGCCAGATATGAATAACAACAATCATACAGAGCAAATAAAATGCTATCAAGCAAGATACAATAAGCTGCAATCCTACAAAAGAAATAAAATGCTATCAAGCAAACACACCAGACCACATAGGCAAGGGAGCTGGGCTCTACCGAATACCCGCAAGCAAAGCCATACAGTAACAATACAAGCAGAGGGAGCAACTCAACCTCTAGTGCAATCATGCTCCTAGATTAAAGTCAATCTAGATATGAACTTATTCTAATGCATCAAGCAAGTCAAACAAGGCACATCAGCACAGAAAAGAAAACAGGCAAGAAAGAAGATCAACAACTCCCTCTTTCAACTTCAAGCTTCAGCTCTTCTAACAGCAATCCAGTCTTCAGACTTCAACCACCTTTCATGCCAAGTATCAACTTGCTTCTCCAGGTTTCAACCCATCAACATAAGTTTCAACTTATCCTCCTTCTTCAAGCTTCAGCTCCTTAGTCAATTCCACCCTCAGGCTTCGCTTCTAACTACAAGTATCAACTTGATTCCTTCAGGCTCTCCAAGCATCAGTGTAAGTGTCAACTTATCTTTCATTCCTCAAGCCTCAGCTCTACACTCAATCTCAATTAAATCCTCTTCATAAGTATCAACTTAGTTCTCAAGCTTCAGCTCTCTTTGCTTTACCAGTATCAACTTGGTCTTCTTCTCCTACAAGCTTCAGCTTCTCAGAGTAGTCTTCAATCACATGGAAGTGTCAACTTCATTCTTCAATTCTTCAAGCAAGGAACTCCTCACTCAATCTCCATTGGATCTTCAAGTCTCAATCTGTTCTTCTTGCTCTTCAAGCTTCAGCTGCAATGGCAATGCTCAAGGAATCATCCTCTTCCACACTCTTCAATGAATTCCTCATCTTCAAACTCAAGTCCAACACCTTTCAAGATACTCAAACCAGAAGACAATTGACTCAACAGGATAAGTGGAAATGATAAACAACTTACTGACAACCAAAGGAAGCCTGTAAGGGTTCATCATTATGAGAGACTGGTTCCCTCAAAGTTCTAATTCCCAGATAAAGCCACTCATCCCTCCAAAGGAGGGATGTGAATATCTGAGAAGGACTTTTAGTCATTGGGAGGAATGGAAGCACAAGATGCTTTCCATATTTGTGAAAGAAATCATTCTAACTATAAGGCTCTCCCTATGTCTCCTATCTCTTAAATCTTCATCAGACACCTTCAGGCACAGACAACTCCTAGCTCCAAGCAACTTCAAGCATCCTCACCTTGTCTTCAACTTGTCTTCAATCTCAACCAAAGGTAAACCAAGCAAAAGCCCTAATCTAAGGGGACTAAGGAAGTTAAACTAGTTGAATTAGTAAGTTAGGATCACCTAAAACCTAGTACTAAAGTTAGTCCTGACTAAAATACTAAAACCAATTGTAAAATCCTACAAAAATGACTATGGGAACCTAGGTCAATCATGACTCTACCACATTAATTTCAGATATCATATCACCAAATTAGACCTAGAAATAAATTCTACATTATGAGGTACTAAACCTAAACCCTAAAAGGAAGCAACTAAATATCAATCTAGAAAGCACACCTATTTTCATCACAAAAATGTGAGAAAAATTCTATGGGAGCATACATGTCTAACCTAATCACACACAAAATATTAGGATCAAAATCATCACCACTTCATCACACAAAATTCCACAAAATTATGTATCAAACATAACCATTTTAATATTACTTAAAATATAAAATTCCCATTAAATCATAAAATACATGAAATGAAAATATTTTTTCTCTAGAAAATACTAGACTCAATCATGAGTAAAATGCAAAAAGAATGGGATTAATTGGATTAATTTTCAATTTTATATGATTTTTCCAAGAACCATGAATAAAATGAATAAATAGTGAAAATCAAACAAAAATAGACAAGCACACAGTGCAGATAGCAATGATACATAGTTCAAACCATGGGTTGGGCCACCAGGGGGGTGTGAATATCAAATAATTCACTAAGCCCAGAACCACTGATTAAATGAAACGATGTGTTTCATAATCAGAATTCCTTCACAAATTGAATTAAAACGTGGCCGTTGGATGAGGGTCCTAGTCCAAGTCAAACCAAGATCTCATGGTCCTGGGATCGTCTTCTCCATTTCAAACCTCTGCAACTTCGCGCCCAGCTCCGGCCATCACCGGTGGTGCTCCGATCATCTTCCTCAACCCTAATTCTCTCTAGGATCCTCCATTGCAAATGGTCAATACATGAAACTTATCCCAAATTCCCTCACGAACTCATTCATGCCCTTAATTCAACCAAAATCCTCAAGATTCACCATATTCAATTCTCAACCGAAAATGGTAATACCCTAAATTGGTCACTAATTCTCAAATTAATGGTCTGAAAACCTTCCTACACCGTTCTACAATGCAACTAACACCTTAATTCATCTTGATTCTACATAATTCATGCTAGAGGAAAAAAGTTACCAACCTGAAAATCTTGGATGAACAGATGCACTAAACCTCCAATTCAAGCTCTCCAATCTTTCAGACAGGATCAATGAACCCTCTCCTTGCTTCTGTATGCAAAAGAACCGGTTGAAATCTCCTGAATCTTGAAATCCGATGGTGAGTTGCAGGTGGAAAAATTCAATTGCTCCTACACGATTCAGCCACGAATTCTCTTGGATTATGATCTGGAATCACTCCTTAGCATCCATGGAAGAAGTTTCAATCAAGAAAATGGATGGAAAGTGAAGAATTTTGTGAAACCGAATTCAATTGCAAGCCAAGAATTCTCAATCTCAATCTATGCTCTCTCCTTCAATCATCACCAACCCTTGCATTGGATCACCTCTACTCAATATATAGATGATGTATGAGTGATCTAGAACCCTCTAGATCCTTCTAATGAGAGTTTCCACTTCTCATGTCATGAGATTTTCAATCACATATCATGATATGCATAGCTCTGTTTGCAGCTTGAAACCAACCTCATTCACTTCCAATTTCACCCCTAGTGACATTTTGGAAGTGTTTCGCTTGCAAAGGGCCTTGCTCATGTCTTGATTCTATGTTTTGCACATGTTACTTAATATGCAAGTAATCACTTTTCAAAGCAAGTCCACAAATTGAATCTCAACTCACAAATGTGGCTAAACTAATGTTCTTAAAATGTTTTCTAGATTCAAAATGATATACTACATGCCATGGTTTGGATGTGTAGGTTGAAAATATCAATTTCCAACTTTGGTTTATTTAACTTATACCCTTATTTTAGGTCATTTTTGCAACTTTGAGCTACAAGCATTTCCAACATCTCATGACCTCCTTAGTAGCATTAAAACATCATTTTGAACAAGTTTGATGTTGAACATTTTTCCATTTGAAGCTTGGAAATAGGAGTTATGGCCTTTTGCTTGAAATGACTTATAATCTCCAAATGACCAAAATGCCCTTGACTTGTCAAAGCCATAACTTGAGTTATACAAATCCTATCAAGGACTTCTAGTACTCCATAGAAAGCTACGAGGATAAGGAACAACATTCATGTTGACCAAAAGTTAATAGGAATCATCCTTCTTGAGCAAAAGCTTGATGCAAGTTGGGTAACTTTCAAGGCCCCAGATTCACATACCTCAGATGACCTGTAACTTGTCAAAGTCATAACTTGAGTTCTACAAATCCTATCAAGGACTTCTAGTACTAAAATTAAAGCTAAGATCAAGCTCTACAATATTCATGTTGGGGGAAAGATGAGATGACAATCACATCTTGGGCTAAACTGCCTTGAAGATAGGGGTCAAACTAGGGGATTTTACACTGTCAAGCCTTAGAAACCCTAGCTTGAAACTTCTCAAACTCTTCAATCATGATGAGTTGACCTTAGAATCATCCTTATAACATTTCAATGTGTCAATCCATGATCACATGGCCCTTGAATTAAGTCTCAACCTTGTCCAAATCATCAGTTGACCTAGGGTTGACTCAGTCAAACCCTAACTGTACCACTCATGGCTGAGTATTCTTAATCTTGCACAATGACTTGTCTAAGCTTCATGATGGCTTTCAAGACATCTCATAAGCTCTCTCAAGGCTTCAAGTCCACATTCATGGCTTTAGAATCATCTGAGGAGCTCCCACAACTCTCAAGTTAGGAGGCACACACTCTTGGTTTCAACCACTCTCTCTGAGGATTTTTTGACTTCTCTGACAAGGATATCAACCCTTGAACACTTGAATAAGCTTCTTGGCTAGCCTCAAAGTATTGCATAGCCCTTGATTGGTAATCATACCTCCTGATCTCTGGCACACCTGTCAATGAAATGCAAATGATAATGCTAATGTGAATGAAATGAAGCACAAGCTAGGTAAAGGAATGTTGGTCAAATTTTGGGGTGCAACAGCTGCCCCTATTCAAACGGCTTGAACCTGACTGGGTGAGAAGTGAACGGCTCTCAACCAATCAAGGTGCGAGATGGTTGAATACCGACAAACCCGAAAATTTGCCAACCGCACAAGTACACGGTACTCTGATGGGAACAAATCTTCGAACACTGAAATACTAGCTGCACGGCAACTAGCTGGGGAATTGGTCACACTGTAACCGGTGATACACGGTCGATCATGCCGTCAGGCATCATGTTTCCTCGGGACTCATCAGGTCAACAATCAAGTTAATCATGCCGTCGGGCATTCAAAGAAATTTTCGGGCATCAGCCGGACTTCATCAGTAAGTCGGGAATAGCATTCTCGGTCAATCATGAACCAATTGGGGATATCCGAACTTCTGCCATCAGGCACTTCGCATCAGCTGAGAGAACTGCTTCGTTAATACGGTTGGACTTCAATCATCAAGTCTTCAAGGGAAGTTTCAACTTCGCTATTCGAAAACCTGCTGGGGATGACGCATCTCCGCTGGGGATTCTGGAGAACTATCAAGTCACTCTGCTTCGGGGTCCAGGAATCGTCCTGGGTGAGTCAACTCTGCTGAGGACTTCAAGAATCATCTTGGACAAATAACTCTGTGGGGACTTCAAGAATCATTCTGTACTAATAACTCTGCTGGAGATCTCAGGAATCATCCTGAGCGATCACTCTGCCGGGGATTTCAAGCATCAACTTGAGCAACCAACTCTGGCAATTTTACTAGGGATTTTAAGAATCATCCTAA
Source organism: Lathyrus sativus (assembly GCA_963859935.3). Taxonomy (NCBI): domain Eukaryota; kingdom Viridiplantae; phylum Streptophyta; class Magnoliopsida; order Fabales; family Fabaceae; genus Lathyrus; species Lathyrus sativus. The sequence goes on from OZ012739.1 coordinate 181,656,861, forward strand.
GCAAACGACTTCGCTGAGGAGAATTCAAGAATCATCTTGGGCAAGCGACTATGCGGAGGAACACCTGCAAAACAAGAACGGTAACGACCTAGCTTATGTTTCATATGCGTATGCTTTGACAATGGCGCAATGTTCCACACGGTGGAAATGCTACACGTTTATGATAAATGCTATGCAATCATGCAAAATGCTGCGACCCCGTTAGCAAAATAAATGCTGAAGGGAGAATCCTCCTGTCAAGGAGAAAGAACCACTCTGGTGGAGGAAGGACTCATCCTGCCGAGGAGAAGGAGTCACGCCAATCTCAATCGGACTCCGCACGGGGAAGCAAACTTCAGTTGACTGCTGAAGGGGAACGAAGCTCTACGAGAACCTAGAACCTGCTGAGGAAAGCAATGTCGATCGCAGAAATGAACTGTGCAGCATCAGCTATTCAACACTCTACTGGGGAAAACCAATCATGGCCCGAACGCCCTCCAAGGACTCGGCTCTCTTAGGGAACTGTAAACTCAGCTGGGGAAGAAGGAATTGTCCTGCTTCGGGGGAGAGTATAACTCTGTGGGGGAATTTCAATTCTGCCGAAGACTTCAGTCTAGAACTATCACTTGCTGCACACTTCAGTGAATAGTCTCCTACGAGACTTGCACTTGTGACCCGGTGCTGGGGGACGAACACACGCTTCGGCGCCTGACTCAGCTGGGGAGATGACGTTCTTTCAGGATACATCTGATTGGGGAGAGAATCTTTTCTGCCTGGGAAAACATATCAACGCTCGACGATTTCCGGTTCAGACTCTGCGGGGAGGGGCTGCTGAACTTTGCTGGAGAAGAAGGAATCATCTTGCTAGGGGAACGCATACGGCGTACTGCCTGGAATATGCTGCACCTGCAACAACACAAACAAACAGCCGAGATACCTTCTCAAAGGGACCTATCAAGGTTATCATCTTGCGACAATGTTCAAGTAATTCATTGTTTCAACAATCGGTGGCCTAGGCCAGTAAGTTTATGTATGCGCATTTTGTCAAAAACATCGGCGTTCTTTTTCGCAAACAAAACAGATAAACGCTAGACAGGCAAACAGAATTGTTGAATAGTATACATTTTATTGATAACGAACCCCTGAATGGGTAAAAATGTTTTACAACAGATGCAAGCTCCTGGAATGAGGAAGCTGCGCAAAAAAGTAAAAACATAAATATACATCAGTATATACACATGTCGGCAACGAGGCGTAGATGAACACCATGAGTTGATCCCTCTATGACCCACTCGACTTCGATACTTCTCCGACGCTTCAGCTTCCGAAGAGATTGATTCAGATGAGCGGCCCTCAGGTCTTCCAAACCACTAAACAAATACAGTCCACACGCGGAACGCAGTCATTTTCTTTTTCAAATCCCTAACTTTTGCCTGAATCGCCCTTCCTGGTTTTTGACTCACCGGGATACCTTTTTTTTGCCAAAGTCGCCCATCTGGGTTTTCGACTTTGCGGGTGTACATTTTTTTCAATTTATATCCCTAATTTTTGCCCGAACCTTTTTCCTTTTTTATGGTTCGCCGGGGTGCCCCATTTTTGCCTGGATATTCTTTTTCTTTCCAGCGGGTCATTTTTTAAGCAAAGTATTTTTTAACTGCGTCCGCGTTCACCGGGGATGCAAAACCTTCACCATCCATCATGGATAACAACAAAGCTCCTCCCGAGAAGACCTTGCTGACAACGTACGGACCTTCGTAATTGGGAGTCCACTTGCCCCGGTGATCGGAGTGTGGAGGAAGATTCTTCTTCAGGACGAGATCACCCGTCTGAAAGCTTCTAGGACGCACCTTCTTATCATAAGCTTTCTTCATTCGGCTTTGGTACAGACGACCATATGCAATCGATGCCAACCTCTTCTCCTCTATCAGGCTGAGTTGGTTTAGTCGGTTCTTAATCCATTCTGCCTCATCGAGTTTCACGTCAACCAAAACTCGTAAAGAAGGGATCTCCACTTCTAGCGGTAGGACAGCTTCCATACCGTACACAAAGGAGAAGGGAGTTGCCCCGGTTGATGTACGTACCATTGTACGATAACCGTGCAGTGCAAATGGCAGCATCTCGTGCCAATCTTTGTAGGTCACAACCATCTTCTGAACAATCTTCTTTATGTTCTTATTGGCCGCTTCAACGGCGCCATTCATCTTCGGCCGGTAAGGAGATGAGTTGTGGTGTTCAATCTTGAAACTTTGGCACAGCTCCTTCATCATCTTGTTATTCAGATTCGAACCATTATCCGTAATGATCCGCTCGGGAATTCCGTAACGACAGATGATGTATCTCTTTATGAATTTAGCCACCACCTGCTTGGTCACATTAGCATATGAGGCTGCCTCCACCCACTTGGTGAAGTAGTCGATAGCTACTAGAATGAAGCGATGACCGTTAGATGCAGTGGGCTCGATCTTGCCTATCATGTCGATGCCCCACATGGAGAACGGCCACAGGGAGGACATGACATTTAACGGGCACGGCGGCACATGAACTTTATCAGCATAAATCTGGCATTTATGACATCTCTTCGCGAATTTAAAGCAATCCGATTCCATCGTCAGCCAGTAGTATCCTGCTCTCAGGATCTTTCTCGTCGTAGCATGCCCGCCGACATGCGTACCAAATGTGCCTTCATGGACTTCTTCCATGAGCATACTCGCCTCTTTCTCATATACACATCTGAGTAGCACGAGATCGTGGTTTCTTTTATACAAAACTCCATCAGGATTGAGATAAAAATTCCCAGACAGCCTCCTCAGAGTCTCTTATCCTGGGTTGACGCTCCCGCAGGATACTCCTTAGTCATAAGGAAGGTCTGGATATCATGGAACCATGGCTTGCCGTCGGCGGCTTCCTCGATCGCAAAGACGAATGCAGGTCTATCAAGATGAGAAAGGACAATTCTTTGAGGTTCATTCCAAAAATTGACTTTATACATCGAAGCCAACGTGGCTAAGGCATCAGCCATCTGATTTTCTGCTCTGGGTACATGATGGAGTTCCACTCGATCAAAGAACGGAAGTAGCCTTCTGGCATAGTTCATGTACGGCACCAAATTCGATTGGCGAGTCTCCCACTCCCCTTTAATCTGGTTAATCACAAGCGCCGAGTCACCATATACATCTAGGTTCTTGATTCTCAAATCAATTGCTTCTTCTAGCCCCATGATGCATGCCTCGTACTCCGCTTCATTATTGGTGACTGGAAACATCAGTCTCGCAGTGAACGGGATATGGGATCCGTGGGGAGTCGTAATGATAGCCCCAATGCCACTTCCATAGGAATTAATCGCCCCGTCAAATATCAATTTCCACTGGGATTTCCTATCTGGCCCCTCGTCGGGCAACGGCTCATCGCAATCCTTCGCTTTGAGAAACATGATATCCTCATCAGGGAATTCAAATTTCATCGGCTGGTAATCCTCGATCGGCTATTTGGCAAGGTAATCAGACAATACGCTTCCCTTGATGGCCTTCTGGGACACGTACTGAATATCATATTCTGTCAACACCATTTGCCATCTGGAAATCCTGCCCGAAAGCGCTTGCTTCTCGAAGACGTACTTGATCGGATCCATCTTCGAAATTAGCATGGTGGTGTGGTTGAGCATGTACTGTCGTAAACGTTTGGCAGCCCAGGCTAGTGCACAACACGTTTTCTCCAGCATCGAGTAACGAGATTCACAATCTGTGAACTTTTTACTCAAGTAGTAAATGGCATGCTCCTTTCTTCCCGTCTCGTCGTGCTGACCGAGAACACACCCCATACTATTCTCAAGAACTGTCAAGTACATGATTAAGGGTCGTCCGGCCACTGGGGGTATCAAGATCGGAGGTTCCTGTAGATACTGTTTTATCTTATCGAATGCCTTCTGGCAATCCTCGTTCCAAATAATCTCCTGATCTTTCTTTAGCAGTTTGAACATCGGTTCACACGTGGCCGTGAGCTGAGAAATAAACCTTGCAATGTAGTTTATTCGGCCCAGGAAACCACGAACTTCTTTTTCTGTTTTTGGCACTGGCATTTCTTGTATCGCTTTTATCTTCGCAGGATCAACCTCGATGCCTCTTTCACTCACGATAAACCCTAGTAACTTTCCGGACCATACTCCGAAAGTACACTTGTTAGGATTCAGCCTCAACCTGAACTTCCTAAGCCTCTCAAAAAGCTTCAGCAAATTGACCAGATGTCCCTCCTCCGTTTGGGACTTCGCAATCATGTCATCAACATAGACTTCAATCTCATGATGAATCATGTCATGAAACAAAGTAACCATTGCTCGTTGGTAAATGGCCCCTGCGTTCTTCAGACCGAAAGGCATTACCTTGTAGCAAAACGTTCCCCAAGGTGTAATAAACGTAGTTTTCTCCATGTCCTCCGGCGCCATCTTGATCTGATTGTAACCGGAGAAGCCATCCATGAACGAAAACACGGAGAACTGAGCTGTATTGTCGACCAACACATCGATATGAGGCAGCGGGAAATCATCTTTAGGGCTCGCCCTATTCAAATCCCGATAATCGACGCACATTCGTACCTTACCGTCCTTCTTCGGTACAGGCACTATGTTGGCGACCCAGAGAGGGTAAGTAGTGATCGCTAAGAAGCCAGCATCAAGCTGTTTCTACACTTCTTCTTTGATCTTAACGGCCATATCTGGTTGCGTCCTCCTAAGCTTCTGCTTAACGGGAGGACAATCTTCTCGCAGCGGCAAGTGGTGGACCACGATGTCAGTATCAAGTCTGGGCATATCCTCGTATGACCAAGCAAAGACGTCACTATACTCTCTCAGCATCTCGACCAATCTCTGCTTAACATCACTCTGCAATGCAACCCCTATCCTGACGTTCCTGACAAGTTCTTCAGAACCCAAATTCACAATCTCGATCTCCTCTTCATGAGGCAGAATAACTTTCTCTTCTTGTTTCAACAAGCGGGCCAACTCTTCAGGAAGGTCTTCGTCTTCCTCAATCTCCTCTTCGGCTTGATAGATCGGGCAATCGAAGTCGAAGTGAGTCGTAGAAGGTCCAGAGTCGATGTCATCTGCTATGTGGATCATGCAATAACAAGGGTTAAGCTTAAAACAAGGATATGCAGGTTAGCACAAACCCCATTGCCATTTTATTGTTTTTCAAAACAAATATAAAATAGGAATAACAGAGATCAGAATATTTGAATATGAAGAAAAATGCCTTTTGATTTATTGATAAAATGCATGTACATAATCAAACAAGGCCCTGACAATAAAACCACTATTCCCCGGGTAGGACATAGGGTTGTACAATGATTGGAAAAGGTAAATCATTACTCTTCGCTTGTCATCTGGATGATATCCTTGACGGACCAGTTGGTAAGGCCCTCGCCTGGCTTTCTTGGCTGGATCCAAGAGTCTAGGTCACAGTCGCTATCTCCGCTGTCTTCAGACACCGCATTGACGCTTTCAAATATCACCCCACCACTGGTAAACTGGATTGGCCCTTTACCTCGTGACGTACTGCTAGAAGAGGAGGCTTCAGCTCCAGGAGAATATCCCAACCCAAACTTGTCTTGCTTGTTAGGTATCTCCAAAATTCGCCCCCAGCCTGGGGTAGATCCGGCTTGAACAACGGCCCGGGCTTCCTTGAAGGAAGAGAGAGTCATCTCTGGCTTCTCAGTGATTACAGGAGCTACATCCTTGACTTTAACAGCTTCGAACGCTTGGCATAGGGTTTCGTGGATTTCCCCATCCATCTCAACATACTTGAAGGACGACAAATGGCTCACCATTATGTCTTCCTCGCCACACACAGTCACGATGCTACCTCCGACAGCATACTTGAGTTTCTGGTGCAACGTGGAAGTCACGGCACCCGCAGCATGGATCCATGGCCGGCCCAAGAGACAGCTGTAGGCAGGCATGATGTCCATAATGTAAAAGATCGCGTCGAATGTTTCCGGCCCGACTTGGATGGGCAGGGTCACCTCTCCGAAAACATGGCATTTACTTCCATCGAACGCTTTCACAACCAGATCACTGGGTGTGCAAATCACTCAACGAGTATCTAACTTCATCAATGCTTTCTTCGGAAGAACATTGAGCGACGACCCAGTGTCTACCAACACGTGAGACATAATTGTTCCCCTACACTCTATCGAGATGTGCAGGGCGCTATTGTGGTTCCTCCTCTTCGGCGTCAGCTCTAGGTCAGTGAACCCTAAACCATTTCCAGCATTCACGTGGGCTACGACCTCTTCCAGCTGGTTTACCGATATTTCCTGCGGTACATATGCGGCGTTCAACACCTTCAGCAGCGCGTTGCAGTGTGCTTCAGAACACAGCAACAAATTCAGGATGGAAATCTTTGAGGGTGTCTGATGGAGATGATCCACAATCTTGTAGTCACTCTTTTTAATCAACCTCATAAATTCCTCGGCGTCTTTGACAAGTAAGTCTTTTTCTGCCCCACGCGGGATCTCTTCAACGACTTTACTTTTACCTTTATTAGTTGCATCAGCTCTGTCCACTTTGTCCGCCACGACCTAAGGTGGTGCAAACACTCTCCCGCTGCGAGTGATTCCGCTGATTCCCGCAAGGTTCTCCACAGACGACCCAAACGGTTCTAGTTCCAACTTCTGTCCGTTGCAGTAGACTTCAGCCCCGTAATGCCATGGGACAGCATTAGTGCTTTCGAACGGTATTGGCCCAGCTTTGGTGATGGTAATCATGGGCGGCCTGGGTGCAGAAATAGTTATCGTCTGGCGAGGGATGGTGATGGTGGCGACCTCATCATCTTGCTTCAGCACTACCTCTCCCGATCCACTTTCGGCCCTCCGGCTAAACTGTAAAATCCCTTCAGTCATCAGACTTTGAATCCCCTCTATCAACTGTTCACATCCGTCAGGACTAGTCACACAGCCCATACACAGCTCTCCACAACCTGGAAAGAAACCTCTTTTCATCAGCTTAGCTGTAACGAAGCTAAGCGGCGTCTTCAGATCTCTGACGTCAGTCAAAAAATCCAAACTCTCGTCTTCGATAATGGCGTTCACCCCGCCTCCCCTATGATTCGACATAGGGTTCTTCGTGACATTTGGCACATTATCTGAGAAGTTGATGATCTTAGCGTCCACCATGTCCTGCACCTTGTGCTTGAAGGCTTTGCAGTTCTCTATTGTGTGGCCCGGTGCCCCTGAGTGAAACTCACAAGTTGCATTCGCGTCATAACCTAGCGGAGGTGCCCCTGTCAAGGGAGCCAGGGTTCTTTTTTGGATCAACTGTAGCTGAAGCAAAGTCTGTAATAGTTGTGCGTACGACATGGGCGGTGTCTCGAGGTGACGGCTCGACAGAGGTGCCCGATTCTGGTACTTTCTGTATCCTTGTTGATTCGGTTGCTGCTGCTGCTGCGGCTGTTGAACTGCCGAGATAGTTATGTTGGCCACCTGTTGGTGAGGGCCTTTACCCTTCCTTCGAGCGTTGGTCACGGTGCTCGTTTCTCCTTCCCGTCATTTGCCGCCATAAGGTTTCTTTCCGCCTCCTCCAGCTGAGGATGACTCACCTTGAATTTTCCCCAATTTGATCCCATTTTCGATGTGCTCACCCGTGATAATGAGATCTGAGAAGGTTCCGGACATACCGTTGACCAATTTCTCATAATAAACCCCTGGGAGGGTCGCCACGAACATTTGCACAAGCTCACGTTCAACCATCGGCGGCTGAACCCTGGCTGCCAACTCACGCCATCGCTGGGCGTATTCCTTGAACCCTTCGTTGTTCCTTTGCGACAGATTCTGCAATTGGACTCGGTTTAGGGCCAAGTCGTTATTGTATTGGTAGTGTTGCACAAATGCTTCAGCAAGGTCCTTCCACGTGCGCACACTGGTAGGTTCCAGACTCATGTACCATTCGAGAGAGGGCCCGGACAGACTGTCTTGAAAGAAGTGCATCAGCAACTTCTCGTCCTCAGAATGAGCCGACATTTTCCTGTAATATGATCTCAGGTGGACGCGAGGGCAAGTGGTGCCCTTATACTTTTGAAAGTCAGGTACCTTGAACTTGGGAGGCACCTTGAAATCAGCAATCAGTCCCAACTTGGACATATCAACGCCCAGGGTGTTCTGGTTCTCGATGTTCCTCATCTTATCCTCGAGTGCCTTGAACCTTAGCCGTGCTTCAGCAGTCAGCTCCCCTTCAACGCCTCTCTGAGAGAACACATCGTCTTGACGGTCTTCTAACCACGGCTGAGGCCCGAACAGATTCCCAACACCTGCATTGTCGTTGCCCAGTCCAACATTGACGTTAGCTTCAAGACTCCCATTACCGACGCCCGTCGTATTGCCGTTGAGTCCCATGTTAGCTATCACATTGCCGTTGGCACTACCATTCCCCCCGGTCACGGGGATGCCATTCTGAGGAGTTTCCACAGGTGGAGGAGTAGGCACGGTCCCACCATGGAGTACGCCATTGCTATCGACCCTTGAAATCAGAGGCTGAACCAAAGTTCTGAGCTGATCCTGGCCATTGGCAACCGCTTGCATGAGCTCCATGAAGCGATCCACTCTTTCGCGGAGTTCTTGAACATCAGTTTGCACTTGCTCCATGATTCTGGTTTGATTTGCTCTGGTCGGATAGCGGTGGATAGGTCTTTGATCAATCCTGGCACAACCTGAAACAACCTGAAAACACAAAAGGGTTAGGAAAAACAACAAAGTGCTCGTTATGCAAATGCTTCATGCAAATGCAAACGTGTGTCTGTGCGTTAGGGAGATTTCCCCCGATCCTAGTGCCTGAGTGCCAGTGCTGATAATAAGAAGTCTGAGTCCAATCATGGAAATAACATCTCATATATAAAGAAAGCCCATCGAGGCAGTACACAATGTCAGTGAGTACAAGATGAATCGATAGCATGACCTCAACCAACAAGCCTGGTGATGGTCAGCATCCAACAATGATCAACACAAAAGGATTACAAATATAGTCAAGTACGGGCACGGGCGTGAAACTCTTCTAACAACCCCTTCGTTTCTGGATGATCAGGCCGAGTGAGTAACCCTTCGACGAGTAACTCCCTCTGCATGATGGTGTATTGAAGACCTTCGACCGAATCTTCCCATGCTCCTTCGCCTAAACAATCTTCTAGCTTCCGTTTCTTAGATTCAAACGTCAGTTTGCGCTCCTTTAGGTTAGCAAGAGCTTTGTTGAGCTGGCCTTCAGCGGCATATCTGTGAGCGGTTTCTTCATCAAACCTCTTCTCACTGGCCTTCACCTGGGCTTTCAGCTTGGAGATCTGTTGCATCAACTTATCCTCCCGCTCTTTCCTGTTGGCTAAGGAGGCCTTCCAGTGTTGGTTGAACTTGGATATCCTCCGGTACACTTCGTCCAAGTGCTGCTTCTTTGTGGCCAGTACATTGTTGACAGCTTTAAAGTCCCGACCCAAACGCTCACGCTCGGCTATCTGCTTAGCCAAATCTGTACCTAGCTGGTTCACCAGCTCTGTCTGCCTCTTGAAGGAATGAACGACTTCGTTTCTCTCGCTTCTGAGCTGCGCCAATTCTTTCTCCAGTTCCTCATTTGCCCTCTTCAATTCATCTCTCTCAGCTAACACCTGATTATGTTGCTGAATGGGCACGGTAGTAGGTTCTTCAATCACTGGAGGGCTTTCTGGAATGGCAGGAAGAAACAACATCCCTATAGCATCTGCTCTGGCTCTGATCCAAGTCACGTACGAAGCGTAGGCTTGACTATTGCTTCTCCCTACAATGGTTTTCCCCTCTTACTGATGCCATTCCAAGCGCGCTAAAGCTTGGATAACAGATCCCCCTCTAGAAGACCAGTGAGGTACAAAGATTCCTGTACCTCTTCATCCTTCGGCAGAGCTCTCAAAGCATACGCGAACTGTCGGACCAGCAAAGACGGATTATAGTTTATGCAGCCCTTCCTGCCTATCAGATGCACGTTCGGAAACCCGCTGCAGCTGAAGATAATCTCAGTACCCAACCTATCTCTGTCAAACCATTCAATATCCTCCGCAGATAGACTCATCAAACGCTCGGACCACTCAGCTGTGGCTGCAGACGAAACAAAGGGACCCCTCTTGGGCAGATGACTATCAAGCCATTTATAAAGCAAGGGAACACAACACGAGACATTCTTGCCCCATCTGTTCTCGTTTTTGTAGTGGATAGAATGGTAGACATCTCCTATCAAGGTAGGGACTGGATTCCCTGAAGCAAAGATGCGAAATGCGTCGAAGTCTACAAAGTCGGGCATATTAGGGAACAAAATGATGCCATATATGCACAGAGCAAGGATGGCGTTGAACACGATCCAACATCTGTCTTTGGCACACTGCTGGGCCTTTCCCACTAAGAACTGCAAGGAGAAACCGAGAACCTTGTTCCAACTAGACAACACCAACTCTGAGGCATCCAGATGAAGTGACGAAGCTAGACTAGCCAGATTAACCTCAGCATCCATATGAACAAAAGGCATCTGCCTCCTGATAGGCACACCTAACAAATCAGCATATTCCTCTAGTGTGGGCGCGAGAACAAAATCCTAGAAAGTAAAGCATCTCAACGGAGGATCGTAGAACTGCAGCAGAGCGTGCAACCCATTCAACTCGAACGCAGAAGGTTTACGAACCAAACTGAGCAGTTTCCCATAGGACTTTCTGAATTCATCTCTCACAGAATCACCAGCTAAAGCAATCAAACCAGTCAGCTGGACCACATCAGGGGCGGGGAGCTTGTAAGCCACGGTCTTCCTCAGAGAACCCATAACACTACAATAGGAGGCAAGAAATCCTGGATCGGGGAAACGGTACCTGCAACACAGACACACGTTAATGAAATGCAAATGAGTATGCAAAGCGATGGAAAATGCAATCATGCAGTAGGAGATCAAGGCAACTGTGCTGTGGAGATCCTGTATCAACAAAACCACAATACTGCTCTGTCAAGAACAACCCTATCTCTGATGAGAAGAAAACCATGGCATCAGACCATAAATCTGCTCTGTCAAGAACACACATCTGATAATAAGGACCTCTGATACAGGACCATAAATCTTCTCTATCAAGAACAATCATATACATCTCTGAAGATAAGGACCTCTGATACAGGACCAAAACTCTGCTCTGTCAAGAACAACCATACATCTGCTGATGAGATCCTCAGACCCCAATCATAAATCTGCTCTGTCAAGAACATACATATATCTAAAGACAAGGTCCTCAGATACAGGACCAAAACTCTGCTCTGTCAAGAACAAACATCTGATAATAAGACCCTCTGATCCCAATCAAAAACTGCTCTATCAAGAACAAATACACATCTCTGAATATAAGGTCCTCTGACACAGGACCAAAGCTTTGCTCTGTCAAGAACAATCATATATTTGATGATGAGAACCTCTGGTACCAACAAACTGATTCACTATCAAGAAAACCAGGTAGTCTGAAGGTCAAAGTTTCCTGCAACAAAACCAACCCTGCTCACAGGTATGGACCTAAACTGACTAAAGTTCGGCATCCTATGCGGTCATCAGCGTCACAGACATTCAAGAGGGGTGATACGATACCCAGAAGGTGTGGCATCACCAGCTCATGAAGCGGCCTCACTCGGCTGAATCCCAAATGATCGATCCCCAGAGTCGACAATCCTCCAAACCAACAACCCCCTCAACCCAAAGGGGGAAGGTGGCTCGCCAATACATCAGTATTGTGCCTACGTACTCTCAACGGATATGAGAGATCAGAGCTTACGTAGTTCGGGGTACTACGGATTACGGGGATTCAGATTCATCTGTTTTATCGAGTAGGGTTAAACAACAGTTCCAGCAGTTAGGGACACAACCTGTTTGCATTGGTGCTGAAGTTTAACGACACTCTTTTCTTCAGAAAAGCTTCCTTTGAATTATGGGCCCACGAGGCAAAAAGGTTTGAAGTTTGTTTTCTGTCTTTTACGAAAGAAGTGTTTTTTATTGTGTTTGCAATTTCAATCGCACTAAAGACTATGACCTGAGAGTGAATGCGTCGCATGTCACCCAAAGGGTGCCATACTAAACATCCAGACTGTTGGAAAGAAACTCTCCAACAATCCTTTCTCCGATAGCTTAAGGCTCGTAACGTACAAAAGAAATCATTCATGATTACTGTATCTTAAGCTGTTTTGAGATGAGAAGAGAACAGGCTCAACTACGGGGAGACTATCAAGTCCTACTGTTGTCATGCCAAGGATTCATCCTATGGTTGAGGTTTGAAACAGGGAACTCCTAGAAGTTATCATGCATAGGTTTCAACCTAAAGTTCTATCATCACTTCCTTATCAAAGGAAGTGAGATTCCTAAGGGATCATGTCAATGATACATAGAAACAGGTAAAGCATCAGCTTAAACAGTAAACAGTAATACGGTAAAATGCATGCAATGCAAGTGAGGGAGGAAATGTGTGTGGGGCAGCAGCCTCCATAAGCTCATCTCAACCTCAAGCCAGATATGAATAACAACAATCATACAGAGGAAATAAAATGCTATCAAGCAAGATACAATAAACTGCAATCCTACAGAAGAAATAAAATGCTATCAAGCAAACACACCAGACCACATAGGCAAGGGAGCTGGGCTCTACCGAATACCCGCAAGCAAAGCCATACAGTAACAATACAAGCAGAGGGAGCAACTCAACCTCTAGTGCAATCATGCTCCTAGATTAAAGTCAATCTAGATATGAACTTATTCTAATGCATCAAGCAAGTCAAACAAGGCACATCAGCACAGAAAAGAAAACAGGCAAGAAAGCAGATCAACAACTCCCTCTTTCAACTTCAAGCTTCAGCTCTTCTAACAGCAATCCAGTCTTTAGACTTCAACCACCTTTCATGCCAAGTATCAACTTGCTTCTCCAGGTTTCAACCCATCAACATAAGTTTCAACTTATCCTCCTTCTTCAAGCTTCATCTCCTTAGTCAATTCCACCCTCAGGCTTTGCTTCTAACTACAAGTATCAACTTGATTCCTTCAGGCTCTCCAAGCATCAGTGTAAGTGTCAACTTATCTTTCATTCCTCAAGCCTCAGCTCTACACTCAATCTCAATTGAATCCTCTTCATAAGTATCAACTTAGTTCTCAAGCTTCAGCTCTCTTTGCTTTACCAGTATCAACTTGGTCTTCTTCTCCTACAAGCTTCAGCTTCTCAGAGTAGTCTTCAATCACATGGAAGTGTCAACTTCATTCTTCAATTCTTCAAGCAAGGAACTCCTCACTCAAACTCCATTGGATCTTCAAGTCTCAATCTGTTCTTCTTGCTCTTCAAGCTTCAGCTGCAATGGCAATGCTCAAGGAATTATCCTCTTCCACACTCTTTAATGAAGTCCTCATCTTCAAACTCAAGTCCAACACCTTTCAAGATACTCAAACCAGAAGACAATTGACTGAACAGGATAAGTGGAAATGATAAACAGCTTACTGACAACCAAAGGAAGCCTGTAAGGGTTCATCATTATGAGAGACTGGTTCCCTCAAAGTTCTACTTCCCAGATAAAGCCACTCATCCGTCCAAAGGAGGGATGTGAATATCTGAGAAGGACTTTTAGTCATTGGGAGGAATGGAAGCACAAGATGCTTTCCATATTTGTGAAAGAAATCATTCTAACTATAAGGCTCTCCCTATGTCTCCTATCTCTTAAATCTTCATCAGACACCTTCAGGCACAGACAACTCCTAGCTCCAAGCAACTTCAAGAAACTTCAAGCATCCTTACCTTGTCTTCAACTTGTCTTCAATCTCAACCAAAGGCAAACCAAGCAAAAACCCTAATCTAAGGGGACTAAGGAAGTTAAACTAGTTGAATTAGTAAGTTAGGATCACCTAAAACCTAGTACTAAAGTTAGTCCTGACTAAAATACTAAAACCAATTGTAAAATCCTACAAAAATTACTATGGGAACCTAGGTCAATCATGACTCTACCACATTAATTTCATAGTTCAAATCACCAAATTAGACCTAGAAATAAATTCTACATTATGAGGTACTAAACCTAAACCCTAAAAGGAAGCAACTAAATATCAATCTAGAAAGCACACCTATTTTCATCACAAAAATGTGAGAAAAATGCTATGGGAGCATACATGTCTAACCTAATCACACACAAAAAATTAGGATCAAAATCATCACCACTTGATCACACAAAATTCCACAAAATTATGTATCAAACATAACCATTTTAATATCAATTAAAATATAAAATTCCCATTAACTCATAAAATACATGAAATGAAAATATTTTTTCTCTAGAAAATACTAGACTCAATCATGAGTAAAATGCAAAAAGAATGGGATTAATTGGATTAATTTTCAATTTTATATGATTTTTCCAAGAACCATGAATAAAATGAAAAAATAGTGAAAATCAAACAAAAATAGACAAGCACACGGTGCAGATAGCAATGATACATAGTTCAAACCATGGGTTGGGCCACCAGGGGGTGTGAATATCAGCCAATTCACTAAGCCCAGAACCACTGATTAAATGAAACGGTGCGTTTCATAATCAGAATTCCTTCACAAATTGAATTAAAACGTGGCCGTTGGATGAGGGTCCTAGTCCAAGTCAAACCAAGATCTGATGGTCCTGGGATCGTCTTCTCCATTTCAAACCTCTGCAACTTCACGCCCAGCTCCGGCCACCACCGGTGGTGCTCCGGTCATCTTCCTCAACCCTAATTCTCTCTAGGATCCTCCATTGCAAATGGTCAATACATGAAACTTATCCCAAATTCCCTCATGAACTCATTCATGCCCTTAATTCAACCTAAATCCTCAAGATTCACCATATCCAATTCTCAACCGAAAATGGTAATACCCTAAATTGGTCACTAATTCTCAAATTAATGGTCTGAAAACCTTCCTACATCGTTCTACAATGCAACTAACACCTTAATTCATCTTGATTCTACCTAATTCATGCTAGAGGAAAAAAGTTACCAACCTGAAAATCTTGGATGAACAGATGCACTAAACCTCCAATTCAAGCTCTCCAATCTTTCAGACACGATCAATGAACCTTCTCCTTGCTTCTGTATGCAAAAGAACCGGTTGAAAGCTCCTGAATCTTGAAATCCGATGGTGAGTTGCAGGTGGAAAAATTCAATTGCTCCTACACGATTCAGCCACGAATTCTCTTGGATTATGATCTGAAATCACTCCTTAGCATCCATGGAAGAAGTTTCAATCAAGAAAATGGATGGAAAGTGAAGAATTTTGTGAAACCGAATTCAATTGCAAGCCAAGAATTCTCAATATCAATCTATGCTCTCTCCTTCAATCATCACCAACCCTTGCATTGGATCACCTCTACTCAATATATAGATGATGTATGAGTGATCTAGAACCCTCTAGATCCTTCTAATGAGAGTTTCCACTTCTCATGTCATGAGATTTTCACTCACATATCATGATATGCATAGCTCTGTTTGCAGCTTGAAACCAACCTCATTCACTTCCAATTTCTCCCCTAGTGACATTTTGGAAGTGTTTAGCTTGCAAAGGGCCTTGCTCATGCCTTGATTCTATGTTTTGCACATGTTACTTAATATGCAAGTAATCACTTTTCAAAGCAAGTCCACAAATTGAATCTCAAATAAAAAATGTGGCTAAACCAATGTTCTTAAAATGTTTTCTAGATTCAAAATGATATACTACATGCCATGGTTTGGATGTGTAGGTTGAAAATATCAATTTCCAACTTTGGTTTATTTAACTTATACCCTTATTTTAGGTCATTTTTGCAACTTTGAGCTACAAGCATTTCCAACATCTCATGACCTCTTTACTAGCCTTAAAACATCATTTTGAACAAGTTTGATGTTGAACATTTTTCCATTTGAAGCTTGGAAATAGGAGTTATAGCCTTATGCTTGCAATGACCTATAATCTCCAAATGACCAAAATGCCCTTGACTTGTCAAAGCCATAACTTGAGTTCTACAAATCCTATCAGGGACTTCTAGTACTCCCTATAAAGCTAAGAGGATAAGGAACAACATTAATGTTAACCAAAAGTTCATAGGAATCATCCTTCTTGAGCAAAAGCTTGATGCAAGTTGGGTAACTTTCAAGGCCCCAGATTCACATACCTCAGATGACCTGTAACTTGTCAAAGTCATAACTTGAGTTCTACAAATCCTATCAAGGACTTCTAGTACTCAAATTAAAGCTAAGATCAAGATCTACAACAGTCATTTTGGGGGAAAGATGAGATGACAATCACATCTTGGGCTAAACTGCCTTGAAGATAGGGGTCAAACTAGGGGATTTTACATTGTCAAGCCTTAGAAACCCTAGCTTGAAACTTCTCAAACTCTTCAATCATGATGAGTTGACCTTGGAATCATCCTTATAACATTTCAATGTGTCAATCCATGATCACATGGCCCTTGAATTAGGTCTCAACCTTGTCCAAATCATCAGTTGACCTAGGGTTGACTCAGTCAAACCCTAACTGCACCACTCATGGCTGAGTATTCTTAATCTTGCACAATGACTTGTCTAAGCTTCATGATGGATTTCAAGACATATCATAAGCTCTCTCAAGGCTTCAAGTCCACATTCCTGGCTTCAGAATCATCTGAGGAGCTCCCACAACTCTCAAGTTAGGAGGCACACACTCTTGGTTTCAACCACTCTCCTTGAGGATTTTTTGACTTCTCTGACAAGGATATCAACCCTTGAACACTTGAATAAGCTTCTTGGCTAGCCTCAAAGTCTTGCATAGCCCTTGATTGGTAATCATACCTCCTGATCTCCTGCACACCTGTCAATGAAATGCAAATGATAATGCTAATGTGAATGAAATGAAGCACAAGCTAGGTAAAGGAATGTTGGTCAAATTTTGGGGTGCAACACATATGCTTGGTGCTCTATTTAGAAATAGTTAATTGTGAATACATTGCGATGTACGGCGTAGTGAGATGAGTTGCGGTGAGAATGCGGAAGACGTTTTTGGACGTTATGTGTGTGTGTGTGTGTGTGTGTATATATATATATATATATATATATATATATATATATATATATATATATATATATATATATATATATATATATATATATATATATATATATATATATATATATATATATATATATATATATATATATATATATATATATATATATATATATATATATATATATATATATATATATATATATATATATATATATATATATATATATATATATATATATATATATATATATATATATATATATATATATATATATATATATATATATATATATATATATATATATATATATATATATATATATATATATATATATATATATATATATATATATATATATATATATATATATATATATATATATATATATATATATATATATATATATATATATATATATATATATATATATATATATATATATATATATATATATATATATATATATATATATATATATATATATATATATATATATATATATATATATATATATATATATATGTGTGTGTGTGTGTGTGTGTGTGTATGTGTGTGTGTGTGTGTTTATGTGCATTATGTATTATGATATTGTTTCTCACCCTTCTGCTGTTTCATAATGCTCTATGAGGCATTGCATATTAGATTGCTGGAGTCTTTGTGAAACGAGTTGTTCATTTCTTTTGGTCAGATGGCTCTGATATGTAACACTGGGTAGTTAGGAATTGTTTTGATTCTTTTGTGATACATCTGTGTATGTATCTGCTGCTGAATTTTTGTAAACTCAACTGATGAATTGAACTAATCCGAACGATGTATATGATGCTCATATTAATGAAGTGATTTCAATGTTTAGATATTTCCGCTTTATTCTAAATGTTGATATGTGGGTTTTACGCGCTATGCTTTGTTTTTAGTTGAGATTTACCCCTTTTGTTACATATCTTCATGAGCTGGTATTATTTATGTCCTGTTTCGATGATAATGTGGTTCGCCTCTTTTATACCATGTTATAATTATACTCTGATGGAATTTTTATTAAGTGCCTAAATGATTTAATTGTTTACCGGGGGTATAGAAAGGGGGTGTTATAGAAATCATCCTTTGGACTGGCTTTATTAATGTCCCTATAATCTATGCACATTGTTGCACCCCAAAATTTGCCTAACCTTTCTCTTAACATAGCTTGTGTTTCATTGCATTCACTTTAGCATTATCATCTGCATTGCATTGACATGTATGCAGGAGATCAAGAGATATAACTACCAACAATAGGCTGCCAAGCTAATGAAGCTATCTAAGAGTCCTTATTCAAGTATTCAAGGGTTGATATCCTCATCAGAGAAGTTAAAGATCCTCAGAGAAGGGGTTGGATATAAGAGTGTATGCCTCCTAACTTGAAGGTTGTGAGAGGTCATCAGATGATTCTGAATCCAGGGAGTTGGACTTGAGACCTTGAGAGAGCTCATGAGAAGTATTGAAATTCATTTTTAAGCTTAGACAGGTCATCATGTGATGGATATGAAGCTACTACCAAGATTGGTGCAACTAGGGTTTCATCTGGTTAACCCTAGGTCAACAGATGATTTGAAGAAGGTTGAGACCTATTTCCAAGGCCATGTGATCATGGATTGATGTATTAAAATTCCCAAGGGATGATTCCAAGGCCAACTCATCATGAATCAAGAGTGTGAGGAGTTGCTAGGCTAGGGTTGCTATGCTTGATAGTGTAAAATCCCCTGGTTTGGTGTCTAACTTCAAGACCACATAACTCAAGATGTGACTTTCATCTCACCTTGACCTCAACATGATTGTTGTAGAGCATGATCATAGCTTTAATTTGAGTACTAGAAGTCCTTGATAGGGTTTATAGAACTAAAGTTATGAGTCAGAGAAGTTACAGGTCATCAGATGAATGTGAATTTGGAGCTTGAAAGTCACCCAACTTGCATGACACTTTTGCCCTAGAAGGATGATTCTAATGAACTTTTGGTTAACATGAATGATGTTCCTTATCTTCTTAGCTTTCCAAAAAGTACTAGAAGTCCATGATTGGATTTGTAGAACTCAAGATATGAGGTTTGCAAGACAAGGGTATTTTGGGAAGTTGAGATTATAGGCCATTTTTTATTATGGGTCAATTTCATCAACTTACACACCTCAAATGGAATTTTGTCTAACTTGAATGTTGTTCAAAATGGGATTGTTTACTCCACCAAGCATCAAGAATCCATTGATATGGGTTAGAATGAGAAATGTGTGAAGAAAAATTCATGAATGAATCATTAAAGGAAGCTTGAAAAGGGCTAATTCAAATCAATTCATTTTGGAACCAATTCATGTCATATTTGTGCTTGTTTTGAGTCCAATTGATGTTTTAAGAACATTGGAAAAATCAGAAATCAAGTTTGAAGTCATTTGCTATGCCAATTTCATGATTTCTTCATCCATAAGCAACATAATGAAAATCAACCGTCCATTCACTTCCAAGGCCTCAATCCTATCCACACATCTTCCTCACATCATAAGGAACCAGAATGAACTAATGAGCAAGGTTGATAGCTCTGTTTTGATGAGTTTCACAAAGCTTCATAACCAAAAATTTGGATTTTGAATTGGGCTGTCATAGGCTTCAATTGGGCTTCTAATCACTCTAGGTCCATTGCATATAACGTCTTGGATGATTCCTAACTGCCATAACAAAATTTGGTGGAAGATAACAGAAAATTGAGTTATGAAAAAGTGGAGAAAAGTGGAAATTCGATTTTGAAGATAGAGTCATTTTCAGTCTAAATTATCATTGCAAAAAGCTTCAGTGAGGTTCGTTGATGGATTCTGGACGATTTGCTTGAAGCTTCATCCACAATTCAAGCCTCTATCGAAGCTTATTAACAGGTTCCTATCTTTCATCCATACACTCTGTTCTTGATGAATTGCTATGCTATTTTTCACATGATTGTGATCCTTAGAGTGTATAAAACGTTTTAGGATTAGAATGGTTAAGTTTCGTGACAATTCTTGACAGAACACCTTAGCTTGTAGTTTGAATTTCTCTCCAACTATTGGATGAAAATGGAAAAGAAATATGGAATATTGATGTAGGAAGTGAGAGGAAGAGATTAGTATCTTCAATTTTGGTTTTTGTGAAAGTTGAGATTTCTTGAGAGATTCTTGGATGATCACGATTTCTGAGTTTTAATGGAGGAAAGTAGAAATAAATTTCATATTCGGATTCTACGCGAAAAATCACATAGGATTGGTTCAAGAAAAACTCATTTTGGTGAAGAAATGAAGAAGTTCCATTTTTGGTGGGAGGTTGAAGATGACCGGCGCAAGGCTGTCCACCGTCTGCGCGTGGCAGCGCCACCGCGGGAGGCTTTCCCTCTGTTTCCTTTTTAAGCTGCCAGATCTCACGCCAACCATTAGATCATTTGATAGCTTGACTTTTTATATGCATCGCGCGGCCCAGATTCGTTCGTGAGTGTTTGGCCATTTCCCATTTGCCCCAAAACGCTGAGTTTCACTTAAGGTGCACTCAGCTGGGCTTAGCACGTTTTCTATCCGCACCCCTCGTGCGCATCCCATTAGATATAATAACGCGTAAACAGTTACTGAATGCACCCCTTATAGTTTTCCCTTTATTTTCATTTTCTTTATTTTCTTTTAATTACTTGTTTGTTTTTAATTCATAGAAAATAGAAATAATTGTTGGAAAATCATGGAAAAAATCATGAATGTAGTTTAACCTGTTCTTTAATTTGTCACATTTTTTAATTGCAATTTTAATTCTTTTTTCAATTAATTTTTTATTTTTCTTTTATGTGCTTTTCAATAAATAGAAATCATGCCATGTTAACTTCTAGATTTTTGTTTCCATATCAATGCTTGGATTTAATCTCTGATATTTTGTATGATGAATGTTGATACATTGTAAGATATTTTATGATTTTTCTTGCATTTTTAGATGCTTTTAGGCATAGGTTTGAGATATATTTCGAGGATCTTCCCCTTGTGGATTCCCTTAAGCATGCCTTTAAATGTAGGATTTGTTTAGTACCTTTAGATTTAGGTATTGGCTCTGGATTTTCTCCTAGCCTTTTATGATTGATTTTGGTATTTTTCCTAGAATTTACAAGTTGATTGTGTTTTAGGTGATCCTAATGTAGCTTGCCTCATAGTTTAAGCTTTAAGGTGAACCTTAGCTAACTTTAAGATTCAAATTCCTTCTTGATAAAATAAAGCTTAGGTTGATACCTATTTAGGACATTGATTAAGCCTTGATAGAGCTTATAAATCCTTTTAGGTTAAGTGATCTTTAGAACTAATCTTTAGGTAGACGATTCTTATTTAAATGCTTTGCATTCATCCAATTCTTCCATGAATGGTTGAGTGTCATGATGATAACATTGTGAAGGTTTGTGGAGAAGAAGACATCATGGTAAGCCATCTGTCCTCATTCAAGTACGTGGAGGTCGATGGTGAAATTCACGAAACCCTGTGCCAAGCCTTTGAGACCGTCCAAATCAAAGAGAAAGCAACAGTTGAAGCCAAGGCATCAGAAATTGCTATGTCAGCCTACAAGGAAGCCTAAGCTGCGGTGAAGTTCGGATCGGTGAAAGGATAGGGGGAGGTGATAAACGTCCCCAACAAACAAGATAAGTTCGGATTAGGGTACAGCCCATACGCGTCTTCTTCAAGCGCTCCTCGCTACAAAGGACCTATTCAATTCACCAGTGGTGGGGTGGTGTTCAAGGAGATCAACGCTGTATCTGACGAGGAAGGAGATAGTGACTGTGACATGGATGCATGGATCCAGCCATGCGTCCCTGGCCAAGGCTTGAAGAATTGGACCATGGAAGAAGTTATCACTGTGACCTATGAAGAGTAATTGTTTTGTTTTGATTAATGTATTGCCATATGCTCACTCCCCCTCAATCACACCACAGTGATATCCAATTACAGTTACCGAAAATTATGAAAATACACTTCAAGAACACACTTTGATCTTGCTTCACAGCTTTGATCAAGGATCACACACTCTTGCTTAAAAGACTTGAATGACACAACAGCCTAGAACCTACCTAACCAATGCAGCAGACAGTTGCTTGGTAAACAAGTATTTCTAAGACTCAATTCACACGTGAAGAACACACTTTCTTCACTCACAATACTCACGTGAAGAATAACCTTCTTCACTCACAAGGACTCTGAAATATGGACTCTCTATTCTTCTGTCAAGAGCTGCTCTTCTAGGATTGTTGCTTCTTATATTTATAGCAGCAGTCAGTCCTTTGGGCCTTGGTGCACACAGTTAGGTTTAATCATAACAAACCTTACTCTTCAATCATCTGCACACTTACCATTTAACTCAGGAGCATTTGTTTCACTTTAGGGCTTCTCAAATGTCTCTTGTCTTTCAACTTGAGCTCCTGATTTGTTTCCTGATTTCTAGATACCAGAAGAACTAACCTGCTCGCTAGATGTCATACGGTCAGTTTCATGACATTCTGTATGACATTCAGCTTTACTTATAGTTAAGTTACTTTGCACACACATCATTATGTATGTCTTAACATTCAACATGAAATACATGCAAACTCTAATGTTTTGCCACAAAATGCAGCCAATCAAGAGCACTTACAATATATATATATATATATATATATATATATATATATATATATATATATATATATATATATATATATATATATATATATATATATATATATATATATATATATATATATATATATATATATATATATATATATATATATATATATATATATATATATATATATATATATATATATATATATATATATATATATATATATATATATATATATATATATATATATATATATATATATATATATATATATATATATATATATATATATATATATATATATATATATATATATATATATATATATATATATATATATATATATATATATATATATATATATATATATATATATATATATATATATATATATATATATATATATATATATATATATATATATATATATATATATATATATATATATATATATATATATATATATATATATATACTTATATATATATTTGTGAATTAAACAAAAATACAAAAAAAGCACTAATAAAAATAATAAATATATAAAAGAGAAATGGGCTGTTTTTTTTATAAAAAAAAATAGGGGTGCATTATGAAAAATTGATCTAGGCCAAACAAAGGAGATCCAACGCCAGGGAGGTCCACCATGGACCTGGTCAATGGTAAGATCTGTACGGTGCGTTAGATCAACAAGAGTCAACGATCCTTGGCTCGTTCAAAGGGTAGTGATGAAGGTGCACGGAATGGACCATAAGGACTCACATACCAGGTCCAAACGGATCAACTTCAAAGAAACCCAAAGAAAAGCAATAATGGCAGTAACTAAATCAATAATAAATACAGGCTAGAGTAAGGACTCGTAGGCATTGGGAAGCATAACCATCAGCACCATTTAAATCACATGCATTTGTTGGGAATCAAAATAAATAAAAATAATAAAAGAAAATAAATGTGACAAGAAAAACTAGATAAGTTGAAACCAAAGAAAACCCAACCCATTCTAAACGTAAAATCAAAACGATTTGCAATCTCTCTTCTCTTTTCATACAACACTCTTTCCTCTACAAAAAAAAACGCATGTCGGAGAAGCGGCGGCGTGTAGTGGCCGCCAACTTCTTCTCTGATGAATCATTTCCCAAACATTTAGTTTCCAACACCAACCCCTATTTCTTTTCCATGAAAACCCCAAATCTCACATCGAAAATAACCTAAAGCCTTCTCATATGGCCGGATCGAGTTTTCTCTAACTCAAAAAAACCCTAAGTTGAAAAAAAACTTTAATAAAGACACAATGTTCCGGCATGAAAGTTGGGCAAAACAACTCACGGGTTAAAGAGAGTGATTCATAGCAACAAGAATAAGCTATATAAGATTAAATCAAGGCAATAAAGCTCACCTCAATGGAGTTCCTAGGCAACAGTAGAACAAACTTCCTTTCCTTCTTTCTTTTCACCTTCTATTTTCCTCTCCTCCCCTTCTTCGTGTGTTACTACATTGTTATTATTATTTCCTTTTACATAGGAGCCCTAGAGTGTATGGTTAAAAAAACAACTCTTTGCAGGATTTCTTTCTTTCACTTTTTTTCTTCTGCCGCTATCTGATGAATAATGAACGTATATATACGGTCTCAATTAGGGATTTTTTATGCTGAGAAACTGTAGGTGGTCCGCTGGAAAGCTAGTACGATCAAACTTGTTAATGAAGAATAGATTTTGTCCAATTCTGAATTTTGAGCTTTTGTCTGGTAGTGTACGAAATTATTGGTCCCACTTTATTTTCATTGGTAATCCATTCTGATTTTTACTGCTTGCCAAAATTTACTGCAATAACTTAATTGTAAAAGAAAATGTGTGTGAACCTTTGGTACGAAATTAACATGACACGAGGTTGTTTCAGGCTTGTTTATGTGACCTGAACTCATGATTTGGACGTATGAGTGTTTTTGGTTTGTTTTTTTTCTTTTGGATGAAATTATGTGAACAACATGTGTTAAACATGATGGCTTGTATGTGGTTTGGAGCTTCTTGCTTGTGATGATAACTGCTTTGTATGTAAGGCCTTCCTTGAGGTGCTGGTTGGTTTGTTATGCAACTTAAATATCGGAACCTGGAGGTATTGTGCTGGTTTTAATGTTCTTTTTAGGCACCGTCTGTTGATCAAAGCTTCTTGTTTTTAATAGAGTTTTGTAGCTTGTTTCCTGGTTTACAGTCTCTTGCTTGCTTGCTAAAAAAAAGATATCATTTGATGTGGTTACATCATGTTGTAGGTTGCTTAGATATCATCACCAACTATTCCAATCTAAACCATCATTTGCCAAAGGATTAAAAGGGGAGGAGGTTTGCATAATTCATCAGCTGCATAATAATGTTTTTTTACAAAGCACCGACAATCCAGTAGTATAGCGTATAATATGAAGCCACATCACCCGCCATGTTTCGTTCCGTGCATATATTTGCAAGATTGGTTAACACTTGCGGGTGGATGGTTTACAACAAAAAAAGCATTGACCGGAGTACATGTAACAACTTGTTGTTTATCTTTGCACCATGGACTTGTAATTTTGGAAAAATACACATTTTTTTGGAAAGGGTTTTGCAAATTGTAATTTAAATCTTTGACTGAAACTTAGAATTTGAATCTTGGGACTAAATAATGAAATGAACTTTGTTACTTTGAACATAAAATTAACATATAAATATGAAATTGAAGCCTTAAGGTGAAAGTTTAGAATGAGTTTAGAATTTGAAACGTATAATTGGAAATCATGGACTTGGTTTATATAGGACTGAATTGGATTCTTGAGATGAGTTTGACGCATATGTAAAACTAAAAGCTCGTACATAAGAAAAAGAGAGAAAAATTTGAATTGAAGTTTGGAATTTTCCATGGAATTTGAGACTTGAAGAAAGTTGAGAGGTGGTTATGAACTTGAAATTTTGGTTAAACTTGGAAATGCGCTTGGAAAAAGATGGATTAAAATGAAATTGGAATTTTGAATGGAAATGAATTAAAATTTAAAATTGGAAGGAAACTTGAATGGCATAGAATTCGAGTGGTTTGAAAAAAAAAGAATATGATGTTTAGGGTGGAATTGAATTTTGAATCAGATGAAATGGAATTATGGACTTGGATTTGGAAATGAATTGAAACTTGAATATGAAGTTTAGGGTGGAATTGAATTTTGAATCAGATGAAATGGAATTATGGACTTGGATTTGGAAATGAATTGAAACTTGAATATGAAAATAGAAATGTATTGAAACTTCGAATCAAATTTTTGAGACATAATCCCTTGCCTTGATTCTATCTTGAAACACTCTTGACAAGAATGCAAACCTCATAATCAGGATTTGCGAATGATTTGAAAATTTTGACCAAGTGTCTAGACTTTTGGCTATGCAATTTGATTTCATCAGATATACTTGAATATTTGCACAAAACCTAATATGGATCCTCAAACACAGGTTCTTGAATTCAACCCACACATGTTCCTGATGATTCTCCAACTTGAAATAGGTTCAACTCCACTGAATTTCAAACCACGCCGCACCCATACTTGGCTTGAAATAGTATTGCTGAGAAAACCCTAATCTTCGCCCCGAATACACGCTGATGAAACAATGGCTTGCTGAGAACCAAATCCTGAATCAGAATCTTAACATAACCTGATAACCTGATAATTGAAGGAGGCCATTTGTTCGAACAATATTAGGTCGGTCTTCACTGAATTTTAATCAAAACTTCACGCGTACGTGACTTGATAATTTTGCCTGATCCTTGAATCAATCTCGTAAGACTTGAGTTTAGGCAACAAGCAAAAGACACAATAATTTCAGAGGCATAATGGTTAGATGACCTGAATGATGGATATGATGCACAGATGATGAAAGTGCTAGGATATGTAGGATGGTGTTCAGGGTGAAAATTAGTTTGTAACAGTTGCCCCTATTTAAATATCTTCAACTAGAGAGTATGAAGAAGGCTATTCTTCATATGTTCGTAGTGAGAGATAGTTAAATACCAAGAAGACCCGAATTTTGATCCTGAATGCATATGACATGTTACGCTATGAACAAAAGAGAAAACTATGCTATGCTGACATGCAATGAACTCTATCATGATGAAAATGATAGGATGATACATACAAAATGTAGACAAAGAAAGAAAACACACGGGGATAAAGTCAACACAGTGAGTATCAAACTCACTAGGGATGACCAAACACCTGGAAAAGAAGCAATTGGTGAAATCTAAAGTGATTGATCAACTGGTTTAGGCATGACCGGCCGACACTCTAGGACAAAAGATAAAACAAGATCATGCAAGCAAAAAAAAAGTTGGAGTTTTCAAAGAAGAAAAACATCCAAGCTTCTGGAAATTCCTTAAACGAGGAGATCAAATGAGATCTTCAGAAAACATCAAGAAAGATACAGGGTATTTTAACTCTTCTGTATGCCAAAATATTTGGACTTTTTGAGGAAACGCCCTTTGGATAAGCTTCTTAAAAGAGACTGCCACTTATCATTGAAAGAGGATAAGCTTCTCGAAAGAGATTTCCACCTATCGTAATAGCAAAAGAAGCTTCTCAAGGGAGATTTCCACTTGTTAGAAGAAAAGAGATAAGCTTCTCGAAGAGATTGCCACTTATCAAAATAGCAAAACAAACTTCTCAAGGGAGATTGCCACTTTCCCGCAATGGGGATTCGTAAAAGATTCTTCCTGCGAGATCCAGTGCAAAATAAATGCAAGTTCATTAGGTTCAGCGACCTAACCATGGGTAACACGTGCCAGGGACTAAAGTTAAATCTAAGAACAAGCTAGAAAGAAACGGCCAAAAAGACTTCGACCATTGAGGAATGAACTCAAATGGGGTTTATCTTACATAAGTAATCATCATCCACGAGGATCAATCTCAGTGGGGAATTGAGAAACGATTTGAGTTTATGCTTAAAGTTGACAACCTTACTTGGAGAGCGACGACAAACTCGACCACTTGGGGAATAAAGGCCCAAAGTGAACGACATAAGTAAACAATCAGAATGGTAACAAAATGTTCGGATGTCATGCATACTGTGGCACCCCAAAATTTGCCCAACATTTCTTTACCTAGCTTATGTTTCATTTCATATACATTAGCATTATCATTTGCATTTCATTGACATGTATGCAGGAGATCAAGAGGTATGATTACCAATTAAGAGCTATAAAAGCCTATGAATCCAGCTGGGAGGCTTATTCAAGTGTTCAAGGGTTGATATCCTTGTCAGAGAAGTTAAAAGATCCTCAGAGAGAGTGATTGAAGCCAAGTGTGTAGGTCTCCTAACTTGAGAGTATGGGGAAGTCATCAGATGATTCTGGAGCCATGAAGTTAGACTTGAGGTCTTGAGAGAGCTCATGAGAAGTGTTGAAGGTCACTTTGAGGCCTAGACAGGTCATTGTGCAAGAATAAGAAGCCTCAGCCATGATTGGTGCAGCTAGGGTTTGACTGGGTCAACCCTAAGTCAACTGATGATTTGAAGAAGGATTAGACCTAATTCAAGAGCCATGTGATCATGTATTGATACATTGAGATGTTATAAGGATGATTCCAAGGTTAACTCATCATGATTGAAGAGTTTGAGAAGTTTCAAGCTAGGGTTTCTAAGACTTGATAGTGTAAAATCCCCTAGTTTGACCCCTGTCTTCAAGGCAATTTAACTCAAGATATGATTGTCACCTCATCTTGACCCCAACATGATTGTTGTAGGGCATGAGCTTAGCTTTAATTTGAGTACTAGGAGTCCTTGATAGGGTTTATAGAACTCAAGTTATGAGCCAGACAAGTTACAAGTCATCTGAGGCATGTGAGTTTGGAGCTTGAAAGTTACCCAACTTGCATGAAACTTTTTCCCTAGAAGGATGATTCCTATGAACTTTTGGTCAACATTAATGTTTTTCCTTATTCTCTTAGATTTCTAAAGAGTACTAGAAGTCCATGATTGGATTTGTAGAACTCAAGTTATGGCTTTGACAAGTCAAGGGTATTTTGGGTATTTGGACATTACAGGTCATTTTGAATCATAAGTCAATTTCACCATCTTGCAAGCCTCAAATGGATTTTTGTTCAACATGAAAGTTGCTCAAAATTATGTTTTAACTTCAACCATGCATGAAGGACACATTGAAATGGGTCAAGGAAGGATGTGGTTTGAGAAAATTTTGAAAAGGAAAGATTAAAAAGGCATAAAAGGCAAAAAAATTCAAATAAATTGATTTGTGTCCAAACAAGGCAAAATTATAGGTCAATTTGATTGGAAAATACATTTTGGAAACAATGGCAATATTACATTTTTGGTTTGAGGTCAAATTCACGCACTTCCATTTTGTTACTTCATGATGAAGTAACATATCAAACTTGGATCATTGGATTGCAAACAAGGGAATAATCACCACCAACCAATTCAATATCTCATGAGATGATGATTGCAAGCAAATTCAGGCCAGAACAGAGCAAATACACTACTGTTGCACATGGTATTTTGAAGGAGAAATTGAAAATGAAAATCTCATATGGAAGGTTACAGAAGGTTCTGGATGATTCCTTTAGCTTCTATATAACCATTAGAGTGTGTTCAGCAAGCTTTTTGGAGAAGATTGATGCTGGTTGCAGAGAGAGCAAGTGAAAAATTAGAGGTGAAAACAGAAATCGTATTTGGAGTTTGAAGGAAAATTAAGCCAAATCAAGGTGTGCATTAGCTTCAGAGGAAGATTTGGAGTGAGTCTGGATCATATTGAAGGTTGAATCGAGCAAGGAGTGTGATTGTTCTTCATCTGAAACAGGTTGGTACAAATCAACTTCTTGCATAATTTATAGGGAGATATGTAGAAACCTTCATGTGGTTAGAATCATAGTATGATATACATGGATTCTAGGTCAAGAAACTGATGGATAGAGACAATGCTAGGTGTTGTGCAATTTCTGTTGAGATGGATTTCTCACGATTCTTGGAGTGTTATTCATGTTTGGATAGTGGAATGTGATCTCTGATGAGTGTAGTTTCCATTAGTGCCATTAGTTTTAAGAAAGATGAGAATCAAGATTTGAGTGATTTCTGAAACTTTGATCGGATTTTAAGCTAGAGGATGATTGAGAGAATTTGGAGATTGGATTTGGATTCAGTGAGAAAAATTGAGTGAGTTAAAGTGTTTGATTGCAAGAATTGATGATCTGTGGTGTATACCCCGCCGGAGAAGACGGTGGCGCTGCAGCTCACGCCACCGTCTGAGTTCTCCCTCCATATAATTTGAATTTTGGGGACGAAGCATGTGAGACTTGCTTGATCACACCCTACTTTTGGTGAAAAGTCTGAAGACTTGCTTGAGATGAAACGCAACGTTTCATTAATTGAAACGTTTTGGCCTTAAGGATTCAGTTGCTAATCACACCCTACTATTGGCCCAGCTTGTGAAATACACATTGTTGGATTGCTATTTGATGCGCAGGATTTATTAATTTCTTGTATTTTCTTTATTTTTTGTTATTTCATATAGTTTAAGAACAATTCATGAAAAATAGAAAAATAAGTCAATTAATTCCAGATTTTTTCCCCCTGATTCATGATTGAATCTAGAATTTTGTTGAATAAAAATATTAGGAAAATCATACATTTTCAATTTTTGTGCATTTTTTACATTTTGTTTGATAATGAAATGGCCATGGTTGATACCTCTGTTTGGTGAATTTAGTTTGATCATTTGGTGTTGATTTTTGGCTTGATTTTTTGTGTGTGATTAGATTAGACATGTATGCTCCCATAGTATTTTTCACATTTTTGTGATGAAATTAGGTCTTGTTTCTAGATTGAAACTTTAGGTGCTTCCTTTTAGGGTTTAGGTTTAGTACCTTGTAGTGTATAATTTATTTCTAGGTCTTATTTGATGATTTGATCTCTGGAATTAACATGGTAGAGTCATGATTGACTTAGGTTCCCATAGTTATTTTTGTAGGATTTTACAATTGGTTTTAGTATTTTAGTTAGGATTAACTTTAGTACTAGGTTTTAGGTGATCCTAACTTGCTAACTCAACTAGAATGATTTCTTTAGTTCCCTTAGATTAGGGTGTTTCTTCTCTTGCTCTTGGATGATGATGAAGACATGTGTGGGCTGCTGTGGAATGCATGATGGAGCTTGGACTTGAAGTTTTCTCTCCCTTTGGTGTAGTTTGTTTAGGGTTAAGGATTAGGGTTTTAGGGAGATCTCTTAGAATAGATTTTCTTCCTTCATGAAACATGGAAGATGTTGATCACTTCCATTCCTCCCTATGATGCAAGGTCCCATTGTGAAGGCCCCATCCCTCCTTTGGTAGGATGAGTGGCTCCTCACAAATTGGTAGAACCTTTGAGGGTTCCTTTCCTTGATGGTGGAGTGCTTAGAGGTGACCTTTGGTCTTCACTTTGCTTCTCCTTATCCCCACCTTGTTCTTGTTAGATGAATCTTTCTCCCTTGCTAGAGGATGGAGTTCCTTGCTAGAAGATTGAAGATGCTAGAGGTTGCACTTCCCCTTTGTCTGAAGACTGCCATTGGAGCTGAAGCTTGAAGATCAAGAAGAACAAGTTGACACTTGTGTGAAGAAGATCAAATTGAGAGCTGGAGCTTGAAGAAGATGAAGAACAAGTTGATACTTGTGTTTGATGCATTGAAAGCTTGAAGAAGTAAGTTGATACTTGCTATTGAAGATGAGAGCGTTGAAGAACAGTTATAGACTGTGGACTGAACTGCTATCAGAGGATTGCTTTGCTGTGAAGCTGTGGAAGCTGTTGATTTGCTTTCTTTCCTGTCTGTTTGCTTTCTGTGCAATGTATTGATGTGACTTGTTTGATTTGCTTGATGCATTAGAATAAGTTCATGTTTAAATTATTTTAAGATAGGAGCATGATTGCATTAGAGGTTAAGTTGCTCCCTCTGCTTGTATTTTTACTGTATGGCTTTACTTGCGGGTATTCGGTAGAGCTCTGCTCCCTTGCCTGTGTGGTTTGTGATTTTCTTGATGGCATTTTATTTTCCTTTCATGATTGCAGTTATTCATATCTGGCTTGAGGTTGAGACGAGCTTGTGGAGGCTGATGCCCCACACACATTTCCTCCCTCACTTACATTGCATGCATTTTACATTCGTTTACTATTTACTGTTTAAGCTGATGCTTTATCTGTTTCTGTTTATCATTGACATGATCCCCTAGGAATCTCACTTCCTTTGATAAGGAAGTGATGATTAGGACTTTAGGTTGAAACCTATGCATGATAACTTCTAGGAGTTCCCGACTTCAAACTTCAACCATAGGATGAATCCTTGGCATGACAACATTAGGACTTGATAGTCTCCCCTTAGTTGAGCCTGTTCTCTCTTCTCATCTCAAACAACAGTAAAAAACGTAATAAAGGCAAGTTAGTATAAGCGCGTTACGAGCCTTAAGCTACTTGGGTAATGATAATTGAGCGGCCTCCTCTCAATCGTCTAGAATGTTTAGTATACGTCCTTTGGATGATATGCGACGCATTTGTTCCCAGGTCATAGTCTCTAGTGCTGTACAAACTACAGACAACTAAAAAACAGTTCTTCCGTAAAAGACAAAAAACAAATTTCAAACCTTTTTGCCCCGTGGGCCCATAATTCAAAGGAAGCTTTTCTTAAGAAAAGAGTGTTGTTAACTCCCAGTTCTACCGCAAACGGTAACGCCTAAGTCTCCAAGGGTCGAGCTGCGTACACCAAACTGCTGGAACTGTTTGTTAACCCTACTCGAAAAAACAGATGAATCTGAATTCCCGTAATCCGTATTATCCCGAACTACGTAAGCTCTGATCTCTCATACCTGTTGAGAGTACGTAGGCATAATACTGACGTATTGGCGAGCCACCTTCCCCGTACCCCGTAGTTAGGCGAACTACGTTGACTCTGATTTCTCATTCTCTGATGAGAGTACGTAGGCATAAAGTGCGACGCTTTGCCGAGTCATTTTCTTTTCTTTTTGAGCCAGCCTTGATAGGTAGATAGATAAAACCAACCCGTCAGATAAACACAACAAGCGTGGATCCCATCGAGTGCGATGGACGTGAGGGGTGCTAATACCTCTCCCTTGCGTAACCGACTTCCAAACCCAGACAACGGTTGCAATGACCTTGTCTTATACCTTTTTGTCAGGTTTTTCCTATCGTTTCCTTTCCCGTTCTGAGGGATAAATAACGAAAGGTGGCGACTCTTCTGTTTTGCCGGCACCTTATTTTCGCGGAAGCGACACATACGTATGAGTACATATATGCGAGACTCTATGTTGTTGATGAAATATGAGATAGACTCTATGAAGATTATTGAGATGACTCCCAAATGAGTTTTGTTGGGGATTGATAAAGATAAGGCAGGCTGACTCACTGGGGATACTTAAGGAAAATGATTAGTCCAAGCTTCTTACCGAACAAATCAAAGGTTGTTGATAATTTGTAATGAAAAGTATGCTCTGGATTCGCACGGAGCAAAAAGATAAATGATTGTAATAAAAGACAAGACTCCGAATTCTCACCGAGGGATGCAAAAATCAAATGGGTTATGGTCCTACTTGGAGCAACACAGATAATATGTATGGTTTCTCTCATAACCACGGAAAGAGTTCTGGATTCGCACAGAACAAACAAAGGACTCTGGATTTGCATAGAGCACAAAAGAGATAGGTTAATGCCTCTCGTATAACCATAAGAAGGAAGTTTTGAATTTGCACAGAACAAACAAAGGACTCTAGATTCGCACAGAGTTTAAAATAAAGGGTTCTGGATTCGCACAGAACCAAAATTGACAATAAAACTCTACCACAACAATATGAGAATATACTTGGAATTTTGTCAGACAAGAAAGTAATAGAAGATAAGACTTATCTGATAGGTGATCTGGAAAAACATTAGATCGACAAAAGAGATAAACCTTGACAGGTATCTGTTGGAGTGAATGCCAGCGAAAGTTGGACTAAACAAAGAAGAGATGACAAAACAACGTGTTTGACATAAAAATAGCCTGAGCAAAGTGCAACAAAGACAGACAAAAAGGAAAATGGAGTAAAGATGACCACCCTGTTTTCCTCAGCACTCGGGGATGCATCTTGATTAAAATGAAAGGATGTTCTGAACATGCTCTTCAGATATGCCAAACTTTGTCAAAATCTTATTGAAAAATGATGGGACCAAGCTCTCCTTAGGGATCATTTCAGAAGTGTTCCACAAATATCTTATAACTTTGTGATCTCTAGGGAAAGGATTAACTTCCCTTTTAGTTATTTCAATTGCCAAAGAACTTATGTATCTCAACATGTCATTATACCTTAGTTTCAAAATTATATCATAGAAAATAAGTGACATTTGCAAAAGAAAGATAAATAACACAATCAATAGTGAAGAAAAATGCAGATTTCATTTTTAAAAAATTGTAGCGCATGAAAACATGGCTCCACATGGGATATTACAAAGGAAACAAACAAATGAAAATGGCAATAGGAAAGGCTTACATTGAATCTCAATAAATGTTATTTCCCCTATAACCAAAAGATCCATAGAACTTCACTTCTTAAGAAAACAATTAGGTTGACCTTCACGCCCCTGTTCCTTTGTGCTGATTAGATCTGTTCAATATTGTATTAGCCTTTTATTTATCCCTAACTTTTGCCTGGACTGCCCTATCTTGTTTTTTAATCCACCGGGATGCTCTTTTTGCCTAAGTTGCCCTTTCGGGGTCTTCAACTTAGTGAGTTGACACATTTTTTATATCCCTAATTTTTGCCTAGACCGCCCTTTCGGTTTTCAATCCACCGGGATGCCATTTTTTTTCCTAAGTTGCCCTTTTGGGTTTTCAACTTAGCGGCTACCTTTTTCTAGGCATAATACAAACGAACTTCATCATAATTTATTATCTTATGGAACTCCTCGACATCCATCGTTGCAAGAATTAGGGCTCCACCAGAAAATACTTTCTTAACAACGAATGGACCTTCATAATTTGGATCCCATTATCCGCGTAGATCCTCGTGAACAAGAATATTTTCTTGAGCACGAGATCTCCTTCCTTATACTCTCGAAGATGGACCTTTTTGTCAAATGCCTTTTTTAGTCGCTTCTAATATAGTTGCCCATGACATAAAGCGGCCAAGCGTTTCTCTTCAATGAGTTTCAACTCGTTAAAATGGTTTTGAATCCATTCGGCCTCTTCAAGATTAGTCCCCATCAAGATTCTCATCGACGGGATTTCTACCTCAACCGAGAGAACTGCTTCCACTCCGTGTATCAGGGAAAAAGGGGTTGCCCCTGTTAAAGTGCGGACAGTCGTTTGATATCCATGCAAAGCAAAAGGTAGCATCTCATGCCAATCTTTATAAGTCACCACCATCTTTTGCAAGATCTTCTTAATGTTTTTATTCGCAACTTCAACAGCTCCATTCATTTTTTGGCGATATGGAGAGGAATTATAGTGCTCTATCTTAAAATTTCCACATAACTCCTTTATAAATTTTATGTTCAAATTTGACCCATTGTCCGTGATGAATTTGCTCGGAATTCTATATCGACAGATAATATCCTTCTTCAGAAAACAAGCAGCCACTTGTCTAGTCACGTTGGCATAAGATGCAACCTCTACCCTTTTTGTGAAGTAATCAATGGCGACTAGGATGAAACGATGACCGTTGGACGCTTTTGGTTCAATAGCGCCAATCATATCGATGCCCCACATTGAAAATAGCCACGGAGAAGTCAAAACATTCAGAGGAGTGGGCGGCACATGAACTTTATCAGAGTAAATTTGACATTTGTGGCAAGTTTTGGCATAACGAAAACAATCAGCTTCATTGTCAACCAGTAATAGCCAGCCCTTAGGATCTTCTTAGCCGTGAAATGCCCATTAGCATGTGTTCCAAAAGTCCCTTCATGTATCTCCTTGATTAACATGTCAGCTTCATTTCTATCCACACACCTAAGTAGCATCGTGTCATGGTTTCTTTTGTATAGAACACCATTGCTTAGGAAGAAATTGGATGCTAACTTCCTCAGAGTTATTTCGTCTATGGTCCAAGCATTCTCTGGATACTCTTGGCATTCTAGAAAACACTTGATGTCATGAAACCACAGTTTGCCATCAGATTCTGCTTCAATTGTATGACAATAAGCTGGTTCAATCTGCCGCCTTATAATAATAAGTGAGGCTTCATTATGGAGTCTAACTTGGTACATGGCAGCTAGTGTAGCCAAAGCATCAGCCACTCGGTTTTCTATTCTTGAGATGTGATGGAATGTTATGGTATCAAAATTCTTTATCATCTCTTTGACATAAGCATGATATGGGACCAACTTCGTGTCACGGGTTTCATAATCTCCTTTGATTTGGTAGATCACCGAACCTGAGTCTCTATACACCTCAAGATTCTTGATTCGAAGATCAATTGTGTCTTCAAGACCAAGTATACAGGCTTCATATTCCACCATGTTGTTCGTACACGCAAAACACAATCTTGCAGTAAAAGGGGTGAGATTACAGTAAGGAGAGACCAAAATAGCTCCAATGCCATTTCCGTTGGAATTTGAAGCACCATCAAACGTGAGTTACCAAATTTCCCCAAGCTCAGGTCCCTCATCAGGGTCTGGGATTTCACAGTCCTTTATAGCCATAATATCTTCATCAGGAAAGTCAACCTTATTGATTGGTAATCTTCCAACGACTGATGTGCCAAATATTCTGCCAATACACTTCCTTTAATTTCCTTTTAGGTGACGTACTGTATATCGTACTCAGATAATAACATCTGCCAATGAGCCAAACTTCCATTTAAAGCAGGTTTATCAAAGATGAACTTTATGGGATCCATCTTGGAAATTAACAAAGTGGTATGGAATATCATGTACTGTCTTAAACAACGAGCAGCCCATGCCAAAGCATAACAGGTTTTTTCTACAGACAAATATCTTGATTCGCAATCAGTAAACCTTTTTCTTAGGTAGTAAATTGTGTGCTCCTTTCGACCAGATTCTTCTTGTTGCCCCAGTATGCAACCCATCGAATCTTCTAACACAGTCAAGTACATGATGAGTGGTTTCCTAGGAACGGGTGGGACCAGGATGGGAGGCTCTTGTAGGTAACATTTTATCTTTTCAAAATCCTTTTGACAATTGGCATCCCATTGGACAACTTGATTCTTTCTTAGTAGCTTAAATACAGGCTCACACGTAGCATTCATGAGAGATGAACCTAGAGATATAATTCAATCTCCCTAAGAATCCTCAGACTTCTTTCTCTATTCGTGGAGCAGGCATTTCTTGAATAGCCTTGACCTTATCGGGGTCTACTTCAATTCCATGTTGGCTAACAATAAAACCAAGAAGCTCCCCTTATCGGGGTCTTCACTTTGTGATTTGGCTATCATATCGTCGACATATACTTCAATTTACTTATGCATCATGTCGTGGAAAAGAGTGACCATTGCTCGTTGGTAGGTTGCCCTAGCATTTTTCAACCCAAAAGGCATCACCTTGTAGCAATACGTTCCCCATGGTGTAATGAACGTAGTCTTCTCCATGTCTTCGGGCACCATTTTGATTTGATTATAGCCTGAGAAACTATCCATGAAGGAGAAAATGGAAAATTTAGCATTGTTGTCCACTAGTGTATCAATATATGGAAGAGGAAAATTATCCTTTGGACTAGCTCTATTTAAATCTCTGTAATCCACACACATTCTCACTTTTCCATCCTTTTTGGGGACGGGCACGATATTAGCAACCCATTGGGGGTATTTGGATACTGCTAGGAAACCGGCGTCGAACTGCTTCTTCAACTATTGCTTTACTGGCGGGCATTCTGGCCGAAGCGGCAATTGGTGTTCAACAATATCTGTGTCAACCTGGAATATCTTGGTATGACCAGGCAATCACGTCTACATATTCATGCAAAAGCTTGACCAAACTCTCCCTGATTCCATCTTCAAGAATGGTACCAATTTTCACCTCTTTCTTTGTCTCTTCTGTTCCCAAGTTAGTGACCTCCACGGGCTCTTGATGAGGCTGAATAGCTTTATCCTCGTACTCTAGCAACCTTGCTATTTCCTCAGGTAGATCACATTCTTCCCCGCACTCTTCCTCCGCTTGGTTTACGGGGGTCTCAAAGTCAGGAGGAATTGTAACATTATCAAGTTCAACGGGTTCATTGATTATTCTGCATGATTTTAATGTTGATTTTAGAAAAATGAAAAGTAAATGCAAGAAAGTAAAATGCTTTGTGGCTTTCAAAAGCTTTCCATTTTCTTAAAAGACGAAAACAAAAAGAAAGAATGAAAAACAAAATGCTTTTTATTAATGATGATAATCATTTGAAGTGAAAGGGACCCTACAAATGATCCTTAAGCCTTGGGAAGAGCAAAAGGATTTTGAGAAAACGAAAATAAATTACTCTGACAATGAAAAAACTTCAGGTAGGTCAATTGATTCCCAGTTATTCAAATCAGCGGTGCCGTGGTACACCAGGCATGGTGTCGAATCAACTACATTGTCTTCTACAACGGCCACCTCTTTATCGTGGATAAATCCTGCACTGTGGAACACTTCTTAGAAAATCTTCACTTTTGCTCCAGAAGAACTCTGGGCACCTTCCTTCATCTGAGACTCATATCCCAACCCAAAGCGGTTATTCTTCTCGGGAACGTGAATCACTTGACCCCAACCTTCAGGACTACCCCTCTCGAGCATTGCCTTTGCGACCTTCAAAGAAGCAAATGATGGATCTGCCGTCATATCTTGTTATTTTACTTCCCAGAAGTCAGCGTTTACGATTTCCAAGGCTTGAAAATAAGTTTCAAATGCGTCTTCATCTGCTTCAACATATCTGAATGAAAAAAGGTGACTGATCAACAAATCCTCTTCGCCAGACACTGTTATTAGGTTTCCATTCACCACAAATTTCATGTTTTGGTGAAGTTTGGACATTACTGCACCAGCAACGTGGATTCATGGCCTTCCCAACAGAGAACTGTATACTAGGTTAATATCCATGATCTAGAAAGTTATCTTAAAATTATGTGGGCCTACTAGTATAGGCAAGTCCACTTCTCCGATCACAGCCTTACGAGATCCATAAAAAGCCTTTACGATCATCATACTGGGCTTCATTACCATCTCTGTATAAGAGAGCTTGGCCAAAATGGACTTTGGCATAACATTTAGTGATGACCCTGTATCCACCAACACTCGAGCTAAGACATCGTCCAAATATTTCACAGAGATATGCAAAGCTCGGTTATAATTTCTTCCTTCCACGGGAAGCTCTCCATCATGAAAGATCAAAGTTTGGCAAGAAGTAATGTTAGATACAATTCCATTGAATTGATCTGCGGTGATCCCTTGTGACATATGCGTTTGCATGAGTACTTTCAGTAAGATCTTCCTATGAGCTTTTGAATGGAACAATAATGAGAGCACAGAAATTCTCGAAGGGTTTTGGTGAAGTTGATCCACTACTTTATAATCACTTGTTTTAATCAATCATAAAAATTCTTTTGCTTCTTGTGGAGATACTGTCTCATCAACAATCTCCAGCCTTTTGTTGGACTATGGTATTTCAGTAGTTTTTCCTCTGACAATCTCTTCAATAGCTTTTGGAGGTGGCGTAGGCCCAAAGACACTTCCGCTACGTGTCATCCTGCTTGTTTCAGCAATATTGGATATGTCTGGTTTAGAAATCTTTTCAAAATGGTCCCCTAAGGACACCTCTTGGCCATTTATGAAGACCGCAACATTATAGCACCGTGGCACTGCATTGTTGTTATAATAAGGGAGAGGAACAGGTTGAATCATTATTTTTGGACACACGTATTCTTGTATGGGTGGAACACTTGGTATATTATGGCACTCAATTTCCCATGTAGGTGGTATTTCAAAATGAGGTTCGATCACCGCTATATCCTTATCAGTTTTTGTGCGACTGACTTAAAGTATCCCTTGATCCATTAATTGTTGTACATCTTTGTTAACTACAGAACATCCTTTCTCAAGAACGGAGCATTCATCACATCCGTCTTGCCTCTTTGAAATTATACCAGATTCTTCCAAACGAGCATGGAGCTCTTTCAGTGGGGTTTTCAATTCCTTGACATCTCTGACGACCTATTCATCAGACGCTTCCTCGATAGCATGGGTTGCATGCCCATTGTGAGTGGTAATAGAGTTAGTAGCAATATTTTGTCCCTTATCTTTGAAAGACAGGATCTTGCAATTAATGAGCTCTTGTACCCTCGCCTTTAGAGCAAAACATCCGTCCAAATCATGCCCTGTGGCGCCTTGATGGTATTCGCAATGTAAGTCTAGATTGAACTAATGGGGAGGCTTTCCAATGAAAGAAGGTAACGACCTAGTGGTCACTAACCCCTTGTATACCAGCGATGGGTATAAATCTTTATACGTCATAGGGATAGGTTCAAAATTTAGGCTTCTCCTGGCACGGTTTTGATTTGCAGGAGCAACATGAGGAGCCTGTGGTCTTTTTTGCGGATGATTCTGCACCAGAGGAGCTGGGGGCGCGGAGGAGCCACTGGTGGTGGGTATCCGGGCATGAATGGTTGAGGATACAATGGATAACATATAGGAGGTGGTGGCGGTGGATAAGCTGGCATTACAGATGCCACATAAGGTTGTTGAAAGTATGGTACTGACGCAGAGTGTTGTTGATAAGCAGTTGGCTATGGAGGTCTTCTTCTTAATTGGCTTCCCCTCTGACCACTAGATACAACATTGATCTCTCCCTCTTGTCTTAGTTGAAAACCTTCTTTGTTCTTTCTCACATTATTGGAAGTAGTAGCAGAAGACGCGATTTTACCACTTTTTAAACCATGCTCAACCCGGGCTCCTATGGCCACCAGCTCAGAGAATCCTAATGATGTGCTTCCTACCATCTTCTCATAATAGGTAGATGGTACAGTGTCCATGAATAGTTCAGCAAGCTCTTTTTCTGCTAATGGGGGTTCAACCAGAGAGGCTAGTTCCCTTCATCTAAGTGTGTATTCCTTGAACGATTCTTTGTCTTTCTGCGACATATTCTATAACTATCTCCTATCAGGTGCCATATCCACGTTGTATTGATAGTGTTTGATAAAGGCACCAGATAGATCTTGGAAAATTTTGATTTTCCCTTGATCGAGACTCAAGTACCATTTAGACGGCGCTCCGCTCAAGCTATCTTGAAAACAATGTACCATCAGCTTGTCGTCATCCAAATGTGCAGCCATTTTACAATAGTACATAATAAGGTGGCTCTTTGGACAAGTATGCCCCTTATACTTATCAAATTTTGGTGTTTTAAACCTGGCTGGAATAACCAAACCAGGGACTAAACACATTTCTTTAGCAGCAGTCCCAAAAATATCATCGCTTTCCACTGCTTGGAGTCTCTTCATGAGGCTTTGATAATTTTCTTTCACCTCCCTAAGGTCCTCGTCTCTTGCATCATCACCTATAGAGACTGACCTGGGAGCATGATAGATTTGATTGTAGTCCTTATATTGCATAGCAATCCCAGTTGGAACAACCGTGTGTGGAACATATTGGCCGTGTGCATGATCGGTCGTGTTTCAAAATAGAATGGAGTAGGGATTGCTTGTGGCACAGATTGCCCCGTTATCTCAAATCGTGGCACAAAATCACAACGTAAACCAAAAGGGGGCCACGTAGAAGGTACAAACGTCATAGTTTGAGTTCCTCCGGAAGATCCTATGATCTCTGAAACAACAGCAATTTGAGGAGGCTCACTCTTGGCAGTCAAGGTTTGGATCATTTCCATGAGTTAATTCACATTCACTCGAAGATCTTCGATCTCAGATATGAGTTTTGCATTTTCTTCTTCTATTTCATACATCCTTTGGCGAGTGCGGGCTCTGGTGTTATATCTGCATTGAGGACTCAGGATGGAAACTGGAACGAGAGACACAGAGTGAGAAACGAGTTGAAAACACATGGCATGCGTATGTAATGCGTATGCAAGATGAAATGCAATGCAAGGAATGCATCCTTTGGCGTTTTGAGGAATCGTTTGAATTAGTTGTTAGTTTATACAGAAATATCAAGGAACAAACAAATATAAAGCAAACAAAACCACATTCTTTCATTAAATTATAGCAGTCAAATGGTACAAAAGTCATTCAGAATCAATTACAATCCATAATGCTTAAAAAATAATAAAGAGTATAGAAATGAAAACTTAGAATCTTGTCCTATGAGCCTCATGCTCCTTCAATTCTTCCTTAAACCTCTTCAGCATGTCCTTGCAAAGGCAGAGGAAATCACAAATAGCAGGAGAAGTGGAGTCATCCATTGCTTCAAAAGCATCTCTATGCTTCCATACC
Source organism: Lathyrus sativus (assembly GCA_963859935.3). Lineage (NCBI taxonomy): Eukaryota > Viridiplantae > Streptophyta > Magnoliopsida > Fabales > Fabaceae > Lathyrus > Lathyrus sativus. The sequence continues at coordinate 181,698,874 of OZ012739.1, forward strand.
AAGTCTTGGGCTAACCAGTTGCAAAATTCTGCCAACCCATTAAGCTTATAGCGGTACATATCTCGATCAGCTATCAGAATATGTATAGATTGCTCATATCTATCAAAATCTGAAAGCACATTTATCCTTTTAGCAGCCCAAATATCCTTATCTGCAAGGATAGCCTCTATCTGGTTCTTCTGATCTTCGACAAGATTTCTAACCTCATTCAGCTCCCTACATAATTTTCCCCAATCTGATGGCTCAACCCTAGAGACTCTCATGGCATCTTCTTTAAGTCTATGTTGCTCTGTTTCAAAAGCTCTTGAGTGACGTAAAGCAGTGTTTAGCTTTTGTATTTCCGCTCCCATTTCTTCTCGGATTTCCTTGTTCTTCTGGGTATCCAAAAGCCAATGATTTTCATGCTCAACGCATTTCCTTTGGGCTTTATCCAGCTCTTCCTTGAGTCTACTCACCTTACTATCGGATTGATTAAGACACACCTTAACCTTCTTCCTCTTGTGTTCTTCCTCATCAACCTTTTTCTCTACTGCCTCTAGCTGAGTATTCTTACGTTGAAGTTCCCATTTCATGTCATTCTTCTCCTTGGTGACACTCTGAAGCTTCAGCTCAAGTTGTTCATTTGTCTTCATCAATTTGGCTAGGGTAGCTTTGAGATCCTCAGCTTCTTCAATCGGGATGTGAGTAGACTTTGGTTCGGGTAAAGGTTCAAATACCTTGACCCGAAATGACATTTTAATTTTCTTTTCTCTCTCCTTGACTCACACAAAGTAGGGTTCCATGGTAATATTATTCCTTCGTCCTAATTCACCCTTCTCTTTCTTCCTGATACTTCTCCATTCTCTCACAATTTTCTTGAACAATTCGGGATTCTCAGTTCCCAAGTCATGTATCATGAAGGCTTCCAAATTCTTTTCTTCAGAAGGAGCCACCATTGGATACCCAAGTTTCCTTACTGATAGCATAGGATTAAAGTTAATATAGTCTCGAGTTCTAATAAGCGAGATATTTGGGAACTCACCACAATTGGAAATAACTTCGTCATAATCTAGGGAATACCAAGAAAGGTCAGCAGATCTGAGGGAAACCATCATTTGAGCCCAACTATCACTAGCTTGATCAAAAAATGGTCCCTTCGTCGGTAAATGCATGTTTAGCCACTGATACAAAAGAGGGGCATAACAAACAATCGATCCCCCTTTCTTTTCACTCCTCCAACTCAAGAAGTAAAAGACTTCTGCCAGAAGAGTCGGTACAGGATTCTTAGTCAGGAAGATATGAATGGAATTCACATACACAAAATCATCTATGTTAGGAAACAAAATAATCCCATATATTTCCAAAGCTACAGCAGCGTAACAGACATCCCAACTCTGAGCCTCTACTAGGGTGTCAGCTCCCTCTATGAGAAACTTGAGAGGAAACCCCTTAACACCCCCTTTAGTTTTCTAGTTATCAGTGATATTTTTCTTGGACACCCATGAATGGTAATTTGTTCTTCATAGGGATACCCACCAGTTTTTCGTACTCCTCAAGTGTTGGTGCTAATTGGAAGTCTTGAAATGTGAAACATCTCAAAGGAGGATCATAAAACTGAGCCAAAGTAACGAGCGCTCTTTGATCCACCTCTTGGGTTAAGTCATGAATCAGCATACCAAAACCCTTCCCCAAGTTGATTCTGAAAACATCTGGGATACGTGAAACCAAGCCACGTAAGTCTTCTAATTTAGGTCTCCTGAAATTGTAAGGATAAGTGCTTCTAGTGTTTGTTCCCATAATTTATGAGTATCTACAACTTAATTCTTAGATTCCCTGAAAACCAAATAAATGTGAATGTTATGATATGAATATGAAATGCAGATACAAGAAAAAGGACCACAAGCACAATTCTGAAGCAGGAAGGATAATCTCTGATTACAGGAACCCCATGGGTAGACTTTTAAAGCGTAGGTGCCTAGAGTCATAGATTTCTTTCAAATATATTATGACCATGGAAAAGGGATACCACAATAATAATAATATATTTGAAAGGATCTCCTCTAGGTGAGGTTTTCGCGTCATCCCACAAGAAAGGCTCCTCGTGAATCTCTACTACACAACCATCGAGTCCAAGGATTCTAAAGGTATCTCAGAGTCATATATCGAGGTTGAAAATATCATTGTCAAAAAAACGATACGTTCAAGGGATCTCATCTGATTGGGGCTTTTGTGTCAACCCTCACGAGTTAACACTACCAACCACCAAGGGAGAAAGGTTAAAAGGTCCTTAGAGTTATCAATTTAGGCTTGAAAACATTATTACCATGGCGAAGGATCACCACAACAATAACATTCCCAAGGGAATCAACTCTAAGCGGGGCCTTCGTATCCTCCCAACGAGAAAGGTTCCTTGAGGGATTCCACTACATGACCACCATTCTAATCCTAATTTCTCCTAAGACTCGGGTATAGATCCATCTCACAGAGTGCCCATAATCAGAGAAACTCAATAGTCATAAGAGATAATGATAGGATATATAATAAAGATGAACAAGTAAATAAATAAATCAAGCAAGCAAGAAAGAACAACAAAAAGAAAACAAACAAATTGAAAACTAACACTTACGAATTGAGTCAAGTTAGGCTTGACTCTCTCTTGCATAGGGCAATGCATGTCCCCAGTAGAGTCGCCAGCTATTGTACCTCGAAAAAAAACATGATCCTTCGCGAATGATCGTAGAAAACAGAGTTGCCACCAAACTTTATTCATTCCAATATGGAATGGGAAAATATCGAGAAAACCTTTAGGGAAAGAACTTGGTCATCGCAACCAAGTTCTAGGTTCGAGAGTCAGTTATGTGAGGCAAAGGTATTAGCACCCCTCACGTCCGTTGTACTCAACGGGAACCTCTTGATTCAATTCGTGAGAAAATTTTAGCTTTGTTAGTTTATTTTCTTCTAAGATAAAAGGTAAGGTAAAACAAGTTTAGAGTTCTAAAGGGGAAATGAGTGGTGTTTATTAGGGTGCTCGCCAAGGATTGGGGCCCTTGTGCTTACGTATCTTCACTTATAAGACGTGAAATATAAGAGTGCCTGTAGTTCGGACTACAGATGTTGGTCTGGTTTCTGAAACAAATGTTTAGAGGGGATTAAACATTATTCTCTTGGGAAAGAGTTTTAATTGCACGGCGGCAAGAAATTATATTAACGTGTTAATGTTTTGGTTGGATGATGATTACTTGAAGCTTAAGAAATGCTCCTCGGGCCCAAGTAATCGGGAGAATGGGTCAAAGGCTTGACTCTCCCTTTTTTCATCTCGAAAAGAGGTTTGTTTGAGAAATGTTTTGAATGATAAATAGATAGTTAAAGTATTTTAAACGAACGAGGATTACTTGAAGCTTAAGAAAGGCTCCTTGGGCCCAAGTAATCGAGAGAAAAAGTCAAAGACTTGACTCTTTCTCTTTTTCATCTTAGTATTAAGAATATAGGTTTGATATAGCTAGAGTAAGTTATGAATGACGATTACTCGAAGCTTAAGAAAGGCTTCTCGTGCCCAAGTAATCGGGAGAATGAGTCAAAGGCTTGACTATCTCTCTTTTTAATCTAAGTTATTGAGAACATAATTTGATATGAATTAGATTATGAATCATTTAAAAAAGACAATTGTTCGAGCTTAAGAAAGCCTCCTCGGGCCCAAACGATTGGGAAAGTGAATCGAAGATCTGATTCTCTCTCTTTTTCAGCCTTTATTGAAATATAGTTTAAGTATAATTAAGCTAATTGATTTGACTTTGTGAAAATGCTCGATGTTGATCGAGTTTTTTTTTTATAAATTTTTTGAGAAAACGATTAAGGGTTTGAACTACATGGAATGGAGGACCTAATTGACTAGGGTAAGGTCGATGGCGAGGCAAAAGTGCTTGTCTTACATGTTGAAAAAAATGGCTCAATGCGAATCGCGAAAATATTTTAGAAATGGTTTGAGAAACAAAAGATTAAACATATATTATTATGGCATAGACATATCACATAAGAAAGTCGGGCAACAAGAATAAATAATAGAGAATTACACAATTAAACCAATTAACAAAACATAAAAATGTTATAAAAACTAAATAATAGTTTAGAAAATTAATATTAAATAAATATATTTAAGATAATACATATTTATATATATATATATATATATATATATATATATATATATATATATATATATATATATATATATATATATATATATATATATATATATATATATATATATATATATATATATATATATATATATATATATATATATATATATATATATATATATATATATATATATATATATATATATATATATATATATATATATATATATATATATATATATATATATATATATATATATATATATATATATATATATTGTGAATTAAACAATAATACAAAAAAAGCACTAATAAAAATAATAAATATATAAAATAGAGATGGGTTATTTTTTTTATAAAAAAAATAGGGGTGCATTCTAAAAAATTTGATCCAGGCCCAACAAAGGAGATCCAACGCCAGGGAGTTCCATCATGGACCTAGTCAACGGTAAGATCTATACGGTGCGTTAGATCAACAAGAGTCAATGATCCTTGACTCGTCCAAAGGGCAGTGGTGAAGGTGCACAGAATGGACCATAAGGACTCACATACCATATCCAAACGGATCAAATTCAAAGAAACCCAAAGAAAAGCAATAATGGCAGTAAACAAATCAATAATAAATACAAGCTAGAGTACGGACTCGTAGGCATTGGGAAGCATAACCATCAACACCATTTAAATGACATGCATTTGTTGGGAATCAAAATAAATAAAAATAATAAAAGAAAAGAAACGTGACAAGACAAACTAGATAAGTTGAAACCAAAGAAAACCCAACCCATTCTAAACGTAAAATCAAAACGACCTGCAATCTCTCTTCTCTTTTCATACAACCCTTTTTCCTCTACAAAAAAAATGCATGTCGGAGAAGCAACGGCGTGCAGTGGCCGCCACTGTCTTCTCCGATGAATCTTTTCCCAAACATTTAGTTTCCAACACCAACCCCTATTTCTTTTCCATGAAAACCCCAAATCTCACATCGAAAATAACCTAAAGCCTTCTCATATGGCCGAATCGAGGTTTCTCGATCTCCAAAAAACTCTAAGCTGAAAAAAAAATTCAACAAAGACACACAGTTCCGGCATGAAAGTTGGACAAAACAACTCGCGAATTAAAGAGAGTGATTCATAGTAACAAGAACAAGCTATATAAGATTAAATCAAGGCAATAAAGCTCACCTCAGTGGAGTTTCTAGGCAACAGTAGAACAAACTTCATTTCCTTCTTTCTTTTCACCTTCTATTTTCCTCTCCTCCCCTTCTTCGTGTGTTACTACATTGTTATTGTTATTTCCTTTTACATAGGAGCCCTAGAGTGTATGGTGAAAAAAATAACTCTTTGTAGATTTCTTTCTTTCGTTTTTTTTCTGCCGCTATCTGATGAATAATGAACGTATATATACGGTCTCAATTAGGGTTTTTATATACTGAGAAATTGTAGGGCGGTCCGCTGGAAAGCTAACACGATCAATTCTGAATTTTGAGCTTTTGTCTAGTAGTGTACAAAAATATTGGTCCCACTTTATTTTCATTGATAATCCATTCTAATTTTTACTACTTGCCAAAATTTACTGCAGTAACTTAATCGTAAAAGAAAATGTGTGTTAACCTTTGGTACGAAATGAACATGACATGGGGTTGTTTCGGGCTAGTTTATGTGACCTGAACTCATGATTTGGACGTATGAGTGTTTTTGATTTGTTTTTTTTTTCTTTTGGATGAAATTATATGAACAACATGTGTTAAACATGATGGCTTGTATGTGGTTTGGAGCTTCTTGCTTGTGATGATAACTACTTTGTATGTAAGGCTTGCCTTGAGGTGCTGGTTGGTTTGTAAGTTCAGAGTATGCCTAAGAGGGGGGGGGGGGGGGGGTGAATTAGGCTATTAGTAACTTTTTCCGATTTTTCGAGATTCTTGAATTTTACTTGGTTATGATCTTGATGTTGAAAGCAGTAAAAGCAGAATGAAAATGGACACAGAGATTTATAGTGGTACCCTTCACAATCCGAAGGTACTCCACTCCCCTTTCCACATGAAAGAGAGTTTTCACTATAGTTTTAGAATGTACAACCTATCACACCATCAACCGGTGAGGCCTACTATCTAACAACTATTTCAACAACTTAGTGTGTAAGAACAATCCTCTTGCAAGCACTAACCCTTGTGTCCAACAATCCTGGATCACAAGTCACAAAGAAATAATTCTTGTAATTTGTAATTTGAGAGTGATGTAATAATACTATCAATACAAAGATTGATCTTCTCCTTTTGATCAAAATTCACTTATCAATATCAATACAAGTGTTCAAACACTCTGGATATGAAATGGTATGAACAATATGAACACTTTTTGAAAATATTTGAAAATATTTGAAAAGTTGTGAATTTGATTTAATGATTATTTTGAAAATTATTGGAGGTGTTTTTCAATTTGAAATTTTCAGAATATATATGAGTTAAAACACCATTTCAAAAAGGTATAATTGAGTATGAATCAAATAATGAAAAGGTATAACATTCAAACAAGATTTGAATTTAAAAAGAAACAATTTTTCAAAATTCGTTTAGTGTTAATCGGTTAACCATATAGGTTAATCAAACGTTAGCCCTGAGAATTCAAAATTTAAGGCCGTTAACCGATTTACCCATATGGTTAATCGATTAACACTGTTAAAACTCAGAAAAATACTTGAGTTAAAAGTGTTATACCAATTCCAAATGATTTTGAAACATGTATATACAAAAATGTTGATATGATAAATTATTTGAACACTTGTATATCAATTAAAGGAGTGAATATTGATATACCGAAGCTTTGAGTCCAAATCTTGAAAGTTGTAGAAACATTTGCACAAGAGGCTTGATTTGCATGACGACATTCCATAGTCTTGATCTTGATCAATTTTGAAAGCTTTGAGTTTTTGCAATCATGGAATGAGCTTGAGTCTTTGTTGACATCATCAAAACCTTGAGATTAAAGTGTGCTTCTACATTCTCCCCCTTTTTGATGATGACAAACAACTGTGTTTGTGCGATATCCTTGACGATGTTTGGTTCCAATCTTGGTTTGCTTCTCCCCCTATGTTCAGCAACTCCCCCTATCTAAACAGAGGCAAAAAATTCTGCACAAAGAGATATTAGACAGCCAAGCTCTTCTCCCCCTTTGACATTAGGAAAAAGGAAGGAGCTTTCAAAACCAAACAAAAGCAATATCGGCATACAAGACAACATATAATCAAGCACGACATCATAGATCGAAATAAAAAATGTAGCACATAGAAAAATGCAGCAAACATTGTACGGTTACAAAAGAAATTAACAACTTAAACAACTTAAACATAATCCGGAAAGAAAAGTAATAAAAACAACACATAAAAACACGTTTATCACACTTAATTTCCAAAAGTTGAATTAATTTTTCGTTTCTGATTTTGAACATTTTAACAGTGTTAATCGGTTAACCATATAGGTTAATCGGTTAACACATTAAAAATTTAATGTCCAAAATAAAAAGTATCAGTGTTAATCGGTTAACCATATAGGTTAATCGGTTAACACATTAAACAATTAAGTCAGAATTGAAAAATTAACAGTGTTAATCGGTTAACCCTATAGGTTAATCGATTAACACACGTGAATTTTGGAAAAATGCTTAAAACAAAATGCACAAACATTGGAAAACATACATTATGCATACATAAACCAGAGAAAAGATCAGATATCACCTTCATCGAGAATACCAAGTTCTCGTCGAACTTTGAAGAACGGTTCTTTCGCCAATGGTTTGGTGAAGATGTCGGCGAGCTGATTGTGTGTATCGACGAAAGTAACATCTACATCTCCATTAAGTACGTGATCTCGAAGGAAGTGATGCTGGATATCTATATGATTTGTCCTTGAATGTATGACCGGGTTCTTTGTAATGTTGATGGCACTTGTATTATCACATCGAAGAGGAATGCAACCGAGATCTACACCGTAATCGAGGATTTGTTGCTTGAGCCACATAATTTGTGCACAGCAACTTCCTGCTGTAATATATTCCGCTTCGGCTGTACTAAGTGCCACACATGCTTGCTTCTTGCAGGCCCATGACACTAGTGCATTCCCGAGGATGTGACACGTACCACTCGTGCTTTTTCTGTCGGTCATACATCCTGCATAATCAGCGTCAGAATAACCAATTAAAGAACAAGTACTACCTTTTGGATACCATAATCCGACGTTCTTTGTCCCTTTGAGATACTTTATAATTCTCTTCACGGTGGTGAGATGTGACTCCTTCGGACTTGCTTGAAAGCGTGCACACAAACAAATGCTAAACATAATGTCAGAACAACTTGCCGTCAAATATAATAATGAACCGATCATACCTTGATATTTTGTAATATCAATTAGAGTACCAGATTCATCTTGATCAACGTACGTTTCAGATCCCATAGGAGTGGACATCATCTTGCAACTATCCTTATCGAATTTCTTCAACAATTCCTTGCAATACTTGGATTGGTTGAGGAAGATGCCATCCTTTGATTGCTTGATTTGTAGTCCAAGAAAATAGTTTAATTTTCCCATCATGGACATCTCGAATTCTCCTTGCATCATAAGTGAAAATTTTTCACAAATCTCTTTGTTTGTTGATCCGAAGATAATGTCGTCGACATAGACTTGAACTAATAAGGTGTTACCCTTGATCTTCTTTATGAACAACGTCTTGTCAACCTTTCCTTTTGTAAATCCCTTTTCACATAAGAAATTGCTAAGGCGGTCATACCATGCTCTTGGTGCTTGTTTCAGTCCGTAGAGTGCCTTTTTCAACTTGTAGACATGCGAGGGATTCTTGAAGTCTTCAAAACCCGGAGGTTGTTTGACGTAGACTTCTTCATTGATATATCCATTCAGGAAAGCGCTTTTGACATCCATCTGGAACAACTGAAAATTCATAGAACAAGCATAAGCAAGTAATAATCTAATTGCTTCTAACCTTGCTACCGGAGCAAACATTTCATCAAAATCAATTCCTTCCTCCTGGTTGTAGCCTTGTGCGACCAATCTTGCTTTGTTACGAACTATGATCCCATTCTCGTCAAGTTTGTTCTTAAACACCCATCTCGTTCCTATGATGTGCTTGTTGTCCGGTCTTGGTACGAGACTCCAAACTTGATTCCTTTTGAATTGGTTGAGTTCTTCTTGCATCGCTACAATCCATTGGTCGTCACCTAAGGCTTCATCAATCTTGGTTGGTTCAATTTGAGACACAAAAGCCATGTTGAGACAAGCATCCTTAAGATTTAGTCGAGTTGCAACGCCTTGGCTAATATCACTAATAACTTTATCTATAGGGTGATCTCTATGCATTCTCCATTCCTTCGGAAGATCTTGATGTTCTTCGATGATTTGAGTGACATCTTCTTGTGGTATTGCTGGATTCTTTGAAGTCTCTTCTTGTTGTTGTGAAGAACCTACTATATCATCATCATCATCCACAATAATATTATCCTCTTTCGAGGGGTTAGTCTCATCAAAAGAAACATGAATGGATTCTTCAATAGTAAGAGTTCTTTCATTAAAAATTCTAAAAGCTCTACTAGAAAGAGAATAACCAAGAAATATACCTTCGTCGGACTTCTCATCAAACTTACCGAGATTGTCCTTATTGTTGTTGAGAATAAAACATTTGCATCCGAATATGTGGAAAAATGCTATGTTTGGTTTTCTACCCTTGAACATCTCATACGAAGTCTTCTTGAGAATTGGTCGAATATTGACACGGTTGCTTACGAAACACGCCGTGCTAACCGCCTCTGCCCAGAAACATTTAGGAAGATTTGAGTCGCTAAGCATTGTTCTAGAAAGCTCCACCAGTGACCTATTCTTCCGTTCTACAACACCGTTCTGTTGAGGAGTCCTTGGTGCGGAAAAATTGTGAGAAATTCCATGCTCTTCGCAAAAATCTTCAAAATCTGAATTTTGGAATTCTCCACCATGGTCGCTTCTTATGGAGGCTATGGTGAGTGACTTCTCGTTTTGAATTTGCTTCGCATACTTCTTGAATGCTTTGAAAGCATCATTTTTCTGCACTAAAAACAATGTCCATGTGTATCGAGAGAAATCATCAACAATAACTAAAGCATAAATACTACCTCCGAAGCTTTTCATTCTTGATGGACCAAAAAGATCCATATGCAACAATTGAAGTGGTCTTGATTTAGAAACCACTTGCTTGGATTTGAAAGTTGTCTTGGTCTGTTTCCCCTTTTGACATGCGTCGCATAATTTATCCTTGATGAATTTTATCTTCGGAAGACCAACAACTAGATCATGCTTTATGAACTTGTTTAAATGCTCCATGTGAATGTGAGAAAATCTTTTATGCCATAGCCACGCCTCGTTGTTGTTCGCCATTAGACATTTTACCTTCAAGGAAGAGTCATCAAAAGAGATCATAAAAATATTATTAAATCTTTTACCTTTTAGCAAGATGTCATGGGTGACTTCATGTTCTATCAAACATTCATCCTTTGTGAAGTTGACTCGGAACCCTTTGTAATACAATTGACTTATGCTAAGTAGGTTGTGTTTAAGGCCTTCCACATAAAGAACGTCTTCGATGATTGTACATGGAGGTGCACCAACAGTTCCAACTCCAAGATTTTTTCCTTTATTATCATCACCGTAAGTAACGTATCCTTTGGCCTTTAATGATAGACTTGAAAATTTGTTTATGTCTCCCGTCATATGCTTAGAACAACCGCTATCAAGATACCATTGATTAGAAGTTGTTTTCAAGCATACCTACAACACAAAATCAAGTATTGTTAGGTACCCAAATTGCTTTGGGTCCTTGATAGTTAGTACCCTTTTCAACCCACACATAATGCCCTTTAGCAACACCAATGTTGCGCACATAGCAAGCATTAGGTGTATGGCCTTTGATTCCACAATAAAAACAAGTAGGTCGAAAATGACTTCTATATCTAGGAACATAATTCTTTTTCTTCACAATTCTTTTCTTTTTATGACTTTGATGTATAGTTTTAGAATTGTTTGCCTTTTCTTTAACAACTTGTTCACTTGCTTTCACAAAAATGGTTTCATTTGTGCTTGGTTTTAAAAAGCAGTATTTTGTTCTTCTAAAAATGAAATTCTTTTCTTTTGGGATGAGATGCTTTTATACAAAGTATTGCATTCTTTTAGAAGTTCATCTATGACTTCTTGTGCATCATTGTCATAAATTGAAAAATCGTTACTAACCTCATCAATTTCTTCATCGGAATGATGTGACGCCATAAGAGCCATATTTGCACATTCATCGCTTTCCGATTCCGATGATGAATTTATCTCGTTATCGTCCCAAAAAACATAAGCCTTTTTATTTTTGAAATACTTCTTGCCTTTGAATCCTCCTTTCTTTGCATGTTTCGGGCAATCCGGCTTTATGTGACCTTGCTTCCCACATTCGTAACATGTGACTTCTTGATTCGATGTGGATGCATCTTTTTTCCTGAAATGTCTATTCTTTTTAGGAATAGAGGAATTTTTATTATTATTAAAAAACTTACCAAGCTTCATTACAAGAAGCATGGAATTTTCATCTTCAGAAGTCTCGTCATCTTTGTCATCCTTTGTGTGAATCTTCAAGGCAATTCCTTTGGACTTCCTTTCTTGACTTTCGTGCTTCACGAGTCTTCCAAGTTCCAATTCGTGCTCTTGAAGTTTGCCAAATAAGGATGCGGATGTCATCGTTGAGAGACTCTTCTTTTCCGAAATAGCGGTCACTTTTGGTTGCCATTCTCTTGTTAAGGATCTTAGGACTTTCAGGTTCAGATCATCATTGGTGAAGGTCTTCCCGAGAGCAATCAAGTGATTTGTTAGATGAACGAATCTTTTTTGTAAGGCAACAATAGATTCATCGGGCTGCATACGAAAAATCTCATATTCTTGACTTAACGTGTTGAGTCTTGATCTTTTTACTTCTGTGGTTCCTTCATGTGTTTCCACCAAGGTGTCCCAAATATCTTTTGCCGATTTACACTGTGATACACGGAAGAACTCGTCCATACTAAGAGCGCTTTGGAGTATGTTGATTGCTTTCTTTTCATTAAGAATCTTTTTCTTATCGTCTTCATCATACGTGCTTTTCAACATTGCGGTTCCAACGCCATTGACCACATTGACTGGATTGTGTGGTCCTTCTTCGATTGCTTCCCATATACCTTCTCCTTGGGCTTCAAGATGTGCCCTCATTATGATTTTCCAGAAATCCAAATATTCTCCAGAGAACAATGGTGGTTTGTTACTACTGCCACCGTCTTTGAAAACCGGGTTGGTGCTAGCGGAAGCCATACTTAATCGTTAGGAACAGGTTACCTTAACCTACTCTGATGCCAATTGTAAGTTCAGAGTATGCCTAAGAGCGGGGTGAATTAGACTTTTAGTAACTTTTTCCAGTTTTTCGAGATTCTTGAATTTTACTTGGTTATGATCTTGATGTTGAAAGCAGTAAAAGCAGAATGAAAATGGACACAGAGATTTATAGTGGTTCCCTTCACAATCCGAAGGTACTCCACTCCCCTTTCCACATGAAAGAGAGTTTTCACTATAGCTTTAGAATGTACAACCTATCACACCATCAACCGGTGAGGCCTACTATCTAACAACTATTTTAACAACTTAGTGTGCAAGAACAATCCTCTTGCAAGCAATAACCCTTGTGTCCAACAATCCTGGATCACAAGTCACAAAGAAATAATTCTTGTAATTTGTAATTTGAGAGTGATGTAATAATAATATCAATAAAAAGATTGATCTTCTCCTTTTGATCAAAATTCACTTATCAATATCAATACAAGTGTTCAAACACTCTGGATATGAAATGGTATGAACAATATGAACACTTTTTGAAAATATTTGAAAATATTTTCAAATATTTGAAAAGTTGTGAATTTGATTTAATGATTATTTTGAAAATTATTGGAGGTGTTTTTCAATTTGAAATTTCAGAATTTATGAGTCAAAACACCATTTCAAAAAGGTATAATTGAGTATGAATCAAATAATGAAAAGGTATAACATTCAAACAAGATTTGAATATAAAAAGAAATAATTTTTCAAAATTCGTGCAGTGTTAATCGGTTAACCATATAGGTTAATCGGTTAACACTTGAACGTTAGCCCTGAGAATTCAAAATTTAAGGTCGTTAATCGATTAACACATATGGTTAATCGGTTAACACTGTTAAAACTCAGAAAAATACTTGAGTTAAAAGTGTTATACCAATTCCAAATGATTTTAAAACATGCATATGCAAAAAGTTGATATGATAAATTATTTGAACACTTGTATATCAATTAAAGGAGTGAATATTGATATACCAAAGCTTTGAGTCCAAATCTTGAAAGTTGTAGAAACATATGCACAAGAGGCTTGATTTGCATGACGACATTCCATAGTCTTGATCTTGATCAATTTTGAAAGCTTTGAGTTTTTGCAATCATGGAATGAGCTTGAGTCTTTGTTGACATCATCAAAACCTTGAGATTGAAGTGTGCTACTACATGGTTTGCTCTGCAGCTTACATATTGGAACATGGAGGTAATGTGCTGGTTTAAAAGTTCTTTTTAGGCATCGTCTGTTGATCGAAGCTTCTTGTTTTGAATGGAGTTTTGTAGCTTATTTCCTGGTTTGTGGTCTCTTGCTTGCTTGCTAAAAAAATATAACATTTGATGTGGATGCATCATGTTGTAGGTTGCTTAGATATCATCACCAACTATTCTAATATGAACCGTCATTTACCTAAAGATTAAAAAGGGAGGAGGTTTGCATAATTCATCAGCTGCATAGCAGTGTTTTTTTTACAAAGCGTCGACAATCCAGTAGTATAACGTATAATATGAAGCCACATCACCCGCCATGTTTCGTTTCGTGCATATATTTCCAAGATTGGTCAAGACTTGCTGATGGCTAGTTTACAACAAAAAAAGCATTGACTGGAGTACATGTAAAACTTGTTGTTTATCTTTGCACCATGGGCTTGTAATTTTGGCAAAATACAGATTTTTTTGGAAGGGATTTTGCAAATTGTAATTTAGATCTTTGACTGAAACTTTGAATTTGAATCTTGGGACTAAATAATGAAATGAACTTTGTTACTTTGAACATAAAATTAACATATGAATATGAAATTGAAGCCTTAAGGTGAAAGTTTAGAAATGAGTTTAGAATTTGAAACGTATAATTGGAAATCATGGACTTGGTTTATATAGGACTGAATTGGATTCTTGAGATGAGTTTGACGCATATGTAAAACTAAAAGCTCGTACATAAGAAAAAGAGAGAAAAATTTGAATTGAAGTTTGGAATTTTCCATGGAATTTGAGACTTGAAGAAAGTTGAGAGGTGGTTATGAACTTGAAATTGAAAATTGGAAGGAAACTTGAATGGGATAGAATTCAATTGGTTTGAAAAAAATTGAATATGAAGTTTAGGGTGGAATTGAATTTTGAATAAGATGAAATGGAATTATGGACTTGGATTTGGAAATGAATTGAAACTTGAATATGAAAATAGAAATGTATTGAAACTTCAAATTAAATTTTTGAGACATAATCCCTCGTCCTGATTCTATCTTGAAACATTCTTGACAAGAATGGGAACCTCATAATCAGGATTTGCGTATGATTTGAAAATTTTGACCAAGTGCTTTGACTTTTGGCTATGCAATTTGATTTCATCAGATATACTTGAATATTTGCACAAAACCTAATCTGGATCCTCAAACACAGGTTCTTAAATTCAACCCACACATGTTCCTGATGAACCTCCAACTTGAAATAGGTCCAACTCCACTGAATTTCAAACCAAACCACACCCATACTTGGCTTGGAATAGTTTTGCACGTACGTTGAACCTGCTAGTCTGAAATGAAACTCAACTGAACGACACTTGCTAATCTTAAACACAAAGGCTGAGAAAACCCTAATCTTCGCCCCGAATGCACGCTGATGAAACAATGGCTTGTTGAGAACTAAATCCTGATTCAGAATGTTTACCATAACCTGATAACTTGATATTTGAAGGAAACCATTTGTTCGAACAATATTAGGTCGGTCTTCACTGAATTTCAATCAAAACTTCACGCGTACGTGACTTGATAATTTTGCCTGATCCTTGAATCAATCTCGTAAGACTTGAGTTTAGGAAACAAGCAAAAGACACAATAATTTCGGAGGCATAATGGTTAGATGACCTGAATGATGGATATGATACACATATGACGAAAGTGCTAGGATATGTATGGTGGTGTTCAGTGTCAAAATTAGAATACGTAACGACGTGTCGCTTATCATTGACAAATGAAATCTTAAACAAATTTCATTGATAGAAAAAAGTTTTACAACATTGAGTTTTCATTAACAAATGAAACTTATTTTTTTGAAAGGAAAGATTACATTCCCATAAGCTTGGGATACAACACGAGGAAATTAAAGCTAAGGATCTTCTAAAAAGACAACCCTTCTTCCTCCTGCAACATGGCTCTACTCTAACTCTGATGAAGTAAATCCCAAATCTCTTTAGTTTCTCTTCTAACTTTGGCCAGAGCAAACCTCAACTCCTTTCTAGTCAAGAGTTCATCCGACTCCAGAGAGATGTCATACGACTGAGTATAGAAAATCCTCAATGTTATTTCCTTTGACCAAAGTAAATATGCATTTGAAACTAACTTGTGCTTCAAAGTTCGAGTTGTCATTTCTTTCACAAAAGAAATGTTTTAGCAACATTGGATCTGGTTCTCCCTCGACGGGGTATTGTTGCAGTGAGAATCGTAATGTCAAGCTATTGATTAACTTGAATCTTAATTCATTAAATTCACAACTGGACTTTGATTTATCCAAAGGAAAGGTTTAAAGAAAGAAATACCTTTTGCATGATGTAACAACAACGCTAAGAGATCGGGGATTGGGGGTTGGTTATGCCTAGGGTAGGTATTTCACATCCTAAACTTCAATAGTACTCTACAGGAACCTTTTGTATGTTTGTATGTTATGCTTGCTAAATGTTTGCTATGGTTTGGATTGGGTATAAGGTTAAGGGTGTAGGTAAAGGCCTAAAGATAGTTTCTAAGTTTGCTCGCAAAGATATCGCATCCTCTGCCTACGTATCCTAACTAGGATAGAATCAGAGCAATTGTAGTTCACCTCACTGAGGTTAGATGAACACTTGATCATGATCAAGGTTCGAGGGGAACAAACATAACAATGCTTGCATAGAGTTTAACAAAACTCTCTATTATAAGTTGTACACTCAAAGGATATTGACTTTTACAAAAGCCAAGGGGGAAGGTAAGAAATCATCATCATGATACTTACATAGAGTTAACAAACTCTATCTTAAAGTTCTTGGTGAAAGATACTCCTAACAAGGGGTAGGCCTTTTAGACTTAAAGCAAAGTCTAATGGATATAGGTTCTAACTTAAATAAGTTATGGTTCAAGGTGATTTAACAAAATCAGAGGGAGGGTAATGAACTATCTATGACAATAAAGTCAATAGAGAGACTTTCCTTGGGAATGGGAAAAGAGGAGGAAACTGGATAAGAACTAACAAGTTCTATCACTTAGGGAATAACTTAGCAAAGCTAAAAGCATACACATATAAGTATTCATTCAAACATGATGAAGATATAGAGCATGGTAACAACCAAGGATGAGATAACAAGCATGTGACAACATCAAGAAAAGATTTCAATCAAGCTAAATGGTTACAACCAATAAAGCACAAACATATTACAATATCTAGAGAGGGAACATGGTAGAGGTTCTTACAAGACCAAGAATAGAAGGTATAATAATTTTAAAGCATCTTAACAAAGATGAAGAGCAATAAGGTAACAACCATTAAGACAAAACAACAAAACATGCAATTCAAACAAGTTTAAATGCAAACAAGTCACAAGTTGAGGCAATCCCTAGCATGTTTTGGTTCTAACAAGACACATAAACAAGGGAAGAAGACATAAAGAACACACTCAAGAGATTACAACATCAAGAGGCAACATGGTTCTCAAACATAGTTTACAATGACAATCAATTAGATGCATCAAAAAGCCAAGACTTAAATATAACAAGATCTTGAGTCAAGCAAAACTCAAACACTCAAATGAGTTAACAAACATGTATACATCAAGTGCAAATTAAATTCACAATATTAAATCAAGAAGAGGTTTGAAAATGACCAAAAAGGATGTAAGGTAAAAACCCTAAAAGTTTAAGACTTTCAAATGATATAAATTATTTCTAAGATCAAATTGAAAAAAGAGTAAAAATCCCCGAATTCTTTGATCACTACATGAAAGTAGGAAATATTAAGAACAAATTGAAAAAAGAGTGAATAAAAAATGACAATTATATTTTGAAGTTTTTGAAGAAAACATAAAAATTATGTGGTAAAAATAAGGAATGGTTCCCTCATGGATTGAACCCATGTCCTGAGGTTCATAGGCTCAAAACCTCACCAAACCATCTAAAGGACGCGTGTGTTCAAATGAGGAGTGATAAAGAATAAATGTTAAAATATCGTAAAAAAAACTCAAAATTGTAAAAGAGTTGTCCTCCTCAGGGATCGAACTCAGGAAAGCATAGGCAAGAGATACATCAGCGCGCAGGTTATAACCACTGGGGTGGCGATACATCTGTTGTATCATGCCACCCCAGAAATAGATAAGACTAAAACCTATGATTTCTGGGCAAGGCCAAGCCAACAAAACTAGTCAAAACGAAAAAAAATCAAACTTGATCAAAACCAAACTAAATTTAACAAAGTTTGGGTCTATTTCACTTGAAATTTAATAAGGATTCTAATGGTGCTATCAGTTTTCTCAAATGATGAACATATAATGAAATTATAAAGTAAATGCAAGGTGAATGTTTGAGATGCATTTCCAAAAATATCACTCAAATCAAACAGATTTAAACCACCTGAACAACTTGCACAAACTCTAAACATCACACATATGAAATTCAGACAGAAGTGGGACTCCAAATTAAGATAGAAAAGAAAATGACTATTGAGTTTCCAATGTACCACAACTTGTAATGGTAGGTTCAAAACTGGCTGTGACAAGCAACAAAACCAACACTCATATCATATTCCAATGAGAGCATAAATACCCACACCAAGTTTCACCTTAAAGCCAAAATGATCAAAACAGACCCTAGACCAACTTGCACACTTGAATATGTCAAACAAACTAAATGTACCCAAAACAACAATTATGCATATTTTGCTTCTCAAAGGTGTCAAGACCTAAAACTGGATCTATATATAAGTATTGAACTCAATCTCAACAGAGCCAACCTATGATTCTACTATGAAAGAACTAAAGCACACATCCATCAATTAAACCTCAGAATAGTTGGACAGAAATCAACATATCATTCAAACATGTTTCTAAGCAAGTACAATACAAAGAGTTTTCAAACCAAATCCAAGTAGATCTAACCAGAAACCAACACTCTTGTATATTTGGCAGGATCAGCAGTTCTAAGTCATTTCAAATAGCAATAAACACACACATTATGCAGAGGTCTTATTCATGAGATAAAACCTACAGCTAAACCCTAATAAAGCTAATCTAAACAAAACAACAGTAAGTTCATAATGAGAATGAAAAACACATATCCAATGTATATTTCGCATGATAGTTACAAATCTGTGCAAACAATCACAAGCATGATGACTTAAAGGTCCTAGGAAATTATAACTAATGTATCAAGCATTATCATGATATCAAGAAGAAAGAGTATAGCTAGAGATCACCTACCTCTTGAAGACTTCTAAGGTAATTCAACTGCCTACTTGAGAATGCTTTGAGTAGATGATCCACACTCCTAATGCAAATTCCAAACAACTCTCTTGAAGTTGATTTTTATGTCAAACAAAGTTACTTTCACTTGAAGCAACAATGGAATCTTGGTGACAGATTCAACAAATGATGTTGTAGTTAGTTTTTGGTGTCTTGGTCGGTTAATACAACTTATATTCAAGATTTCTAAAGTGTCAAGAGGCCTATAACTAATCTAGGCAGTAAGTATTACTAGTTTATGCAGAAAAGTCAATGTTCATGGTGTAAGGAGTTGACTTTTTGAGTTATGGTGTTTTTGGTTGGTTTAATGGTTGAAACACCTTCCAAACATTGTTTTTGGGTTGTGTGGATGGTTTTTGAAGTGTTTAAAAGTGTGGAAATGAGTTTTGTATGAAATCTGTCCAAGACAGATTTTTGAGGTTTCTTGGATGACTTACTTCAAATACAAGAAAGGGCAAGGCAAGGTTGGATGACTGGTTTCTTCTGGATTTTAGGGTTTTTATTGTGTATAAAATACATAGAGAGAGTCTCTATTTATAGGAAAGACAAAGCTTGGACAAATTTTTAAATATGGCTTGCATTTTGCCTTCTTGGAGCGAGAATCTTAGCAAATCAAATTGTGATTTCTTATGCAGATTCTTAGCTTGCTTCCAATGTATTCTAGCCTCAAAACCAGCTGTGTTTGAGCTGATAGGAAGTGACCATAAGGATGGAAAAGGAAAATCCTTCATGCTGCAGCAGAAAAACAATCTCTCTCCACTTGTACTTTTGTACTTTCTTGCATTTAAATAATGATCTTGAACAAATCCTTGGTTTTGCTCACAGATTCCTCTGATTTTGCTCATCATACACTCTTAGACATCAAATTAGATGTTAAACCATGGCTGGAAATCAATTAGATAGTTGGGAAATCAAATCAGATGTTGAGCAGTATGGCTCGTAGAGATGATGCTGCAATGGCTGTTGTGTTACAAGCTGTCACGCAGGCAGTAGAGAGTATTGGTCAAAATATCAATCGGAATGCTGGAAACTGAGAGTTCCGTAATTTGGAAAAGTTCCAAAATAACAAACCACCTAAGTTTGAAGGCGGACATGATCTAGATGTAACACAGAAATGGCTGAAGGATATTGAGAAGATCTTTAGAGTCATGGGATGCTCAGAGGATCAGAAGGTACAATTTGGTACCCATATGCTGGAAAGTGAGGCCGAGGACTAGTGGGACAACATCCGCCAGAGATTGGAAGCTGGTGAGGGTCCCATTAATTGGACAGTGTTCAGGGCAGAGTTTCTGGAACGGTATTTCTTGAAAGATGTTCGTGGAAAGAAAGAGATTGAATTCATTGAGTTGAGTTAGGGGAACATGACAGTGGCAGAGTATGCGGTTAAGTTCGAAGAACTAGTAAAGTATTTTTCTCATTACATTACTGATGCAGCTATGAGTTCGAAGTGCATCAAGTTTGAGAATGGGCTGCATCCCGAGATCAAACTGGGTGTCGGTTATCAGAAGATTAGGTACTTTGCTGAGCTGGTGAATAGATGTAGAATCTATGACGAAGATAACAGAGCTAGAATCTCTCACTATAAGAATCTAAGTGATAGAAGAGGCAAACAGAGGCATGGGAATACACCTTATCGTGTGTTGTACCCTAAAATTTGCCCAACCTTTTTCTTTACTTGGCTTGTGTTTCATTTCATTTCTTTAGCATTTGCATGTACATAGCATGGTTCTTTGCAGGGGATCAAGGAAGGTGTGTATTCAAGAGAAGAGTATCAAGGGTTCCAAGTTCAAGCAAGAGTGTTTACACAAGTCATCAAGTGCTTATAGTCACCAAGAAGTGGTCAGAGATCATTGAGAGAATGGATTGGTATGTATTGCTCACCTCCTATCTTTAGGGGTCAATTGAGGTTCATAAGCTCATGGATATGGATATGAGATGATTTGAGAGCTCATTGAGTGCTTTTGAAGCCATTGTGGAGCTCATCTAAGTTGTTATTTCATGTGCAAAAGGTTGCAATCAAGGATTGTACACCTAGGGTTTCATCTGCTTAGTGCAAGGTCAACTGTGGATTTGAAGGAGATTGAGACTTGGTTTTAAGTCATTGGAGTCATGGGAGGTTTTGTTGAGACACTTAAGAGGTTATTTCAAGATCAAATCAAGGAGAATCAAGAGTGTGAGAAGTTACTAAATTAGGGTTTCAGAGGTTTGTCAGTGTAAAATCCCCTAGTTAGTGCCTAACTTCAATACTACATATCTTAATATACAAGTGTAATCTCACTTTGATGGAAACATGAGGCTTGTAGGGCATGTTCTATGATTTCTTTTGAGTACTAGAACTCATCCATTGGGTTTGTAGAACTAAAGTTATGATGCCATCAAGTTAGAGGTCTCAGATGAACCATATTTTTCAGTCAACAAAAGTCCACCAACTTCCAAGGCATTTTTAACCTAGAATCATGTTTCTCCTCAACTTTTAAAGAACATAAAAGTTGTTCCTTATGATCTTAACTTTCCAAAAAGTCCTAGAAGTCCTTAATCTCATTTATGCAACTCAAGTTATGAAGCTTGCAAGGCAGGGGTATTTTGGTAAACTTTAATTATAGGTCGTCTTCATTATAGGTCATTTTCATGCCTCTGTACACTTCAAATGGAACTTTCACCAACATGAAAATTGTCCCAAATGACCTCAAATTCATCATGGAACTCAAGATTATCATGAAGTAGGCATGGTTAGAGGCATTGTTGAATAAATTCCAAGTGAATTTGAACTTAAAATCATGAAGTCAATTGATCAAACTTTAAGACTTTTTCATGCCATTTTTCAACCCATTTATGTTCACAATGTTCAAATAAGTGAAATGCATAGGATAATTTTGATGTATGGTAGCCAAAACATGTGGTTTTCAAGCTTACATCAAGGAAAAGATTCACATCAAAACTCCACAATTGGATCAAGTTAAGGCCGAATTCTAATCTACATGAATAATTGAAGTTCTCAGCTGCAGAACCAAGCAACTTCCAAGTGTGTATGGTGTAAAATTCACGTGTGCATGAGCATGTGCCAAACTTTGGGCATTTTCAAAATTCAAAGGAACCAATCCATATTGGGCCCCCAATCACTCAGATATCCATTGTATAAAAGCTCAAGATGGAAATTCAGCTCTCAGAATGGCAAATTGGTGGAGAGAGCTCTAAATTTGAATTTGGAAAGTGAAGAGAAATTTGAAAATCTCAAATCTAGATCTAGATCAATTCAAGAAAAATTGAAGTGATCCTCTTCTTCCTCAAGTTCAGTGGAGTGATTCTGCATAGTTTGAAGCAAGCTCAAGCTCATTTGAAGCTCCAACAGAGAGACTTTGTTAGGTAATCTTCAAATCCAAAATTCTCTCATGTTAAAACTTAAATCCATGTCATTGTTGTTGCATCTGAAGCCCTACACCTGGTAGGAAAATTATGGTAGCTTGTTTGTGATGTTTGATGCCATTTCAGTTTTGTGCTCAAATTTTCCATCGTTTGATTCTCCTTGTTTATGCATGATAAATGATTTTTGAGCTTAGATTTGGATAGCACGTGAGCTGACCTTCATTTTGATATAAAATTCTACACGATTTGGTTAGGTTTAAGAACCTGATCTCCGGCAACCTAGCCGGAGAAGACGACCGGAGCTAGGGCTCCGACATCTGGATCAAACCTCGGGCGTGCTTGCGTGTCTCTGTTTGACTCCTTGACCAGGCCAGATGAACGGTTATGATGGCTTTGACCTTGCCTGCGTGTTATTTGACCAGCCACGTCAATTAGTGAAACGATGCGTTTCACTAACTGAGCTGAGTTCAATTTATTTGGGCTTTTGGTGCTATTTGCACCCCTTTTCAATTGAGGCCCAATGAATTGAACTGAAATCCTTGCTATTTGCACTAGGCTGCTTTTTTGTTTTATTTTATTTTGTTTTTAATTTCTATTTTTGTTTAATTCAATCAAAAATAGCTCCATATATCATAAAATTCCCAAAAAAATATTTTCTGACACCTCAGGGTGTTAATTAATTTTTCATATTCTGTATTTTTATTTTCCTTTTATTTTTCAATTAAAATGGGAATTAAATATTGGAGGTGTTTTTAATTGAGGTTTTTCTTGTTCCTGTGATTACTTGCTTGGTTCTTGATCAACTTTTAATCTCCTATGAAGGAGACTTCTTCTTCATGTTTTTGATGAGTTGAAGTGTCTGAGGATAACTTTGGTCAAGGTTTGAGCATTTTTGGTTTTACTTTTAAGTCATTTCTTTTGACCCTCAACAACCCTCCTTCAAAATGGTGCACCCTTGTGAATCAAAATCTTTGGTGATGTTTTGAATGGACATTGCTTATTTTCTCTTGGCCTCTGGTTGCCAACTTATTGGTGTGCTTTTGAGATTTTATTTGAATTTCTTTAAGCCATTTTACTATTTTTGGAGTATCTTGCAAGTCAATCTATCCCTAGGGATGGTTCACACAAACACTTGACCTAGTTTTGATGGGAAATGACCCTTGTGGATCCCAAATGCTCCCAACTCATTTTCATTCTCATTTCTAACATGATGAAGTGGTTGGTGGTTAATTTTTAGGTCATACACTTGTTTGGTTTTGGTTGTGAGTTGCATTCTTTTTAGGCTTTCCATTTGAAGTTCAATGTTGAAAGTGTTTAGGACTTAAGTCCTTTACCATGCCTATTCTTGCAACTTGCTTTGGTGTATTTCTTCATGGCCTTGTGCACTCTCTCCCCTTGTTCTTACCTCTGTCAAAGTACCATTGAATCCCATTTGAGATGGTTTGGTCCCTCCTTTGGAGGAACTTTGAACATATCATGAATGGTGACTCATTTTGATGATTTTTGGTATGTTTTCTCTTGTTTGATCTTGATGATGATTGTGGTTGAGGCTCTTTGAGTTACTTGCTGCCTAAGATTGACATCCCATCTCTCATCTTGATCTTGCTTGGCCTTTTGGATTTCATGCTTTGTTGTTGAGCTAGTGATTGATATGAAAGTGATTGTAAGGATTCCATTCTTCTCACTTTATCTCACTTTTGTGTGAGGTTGCTTGAGTTCTTGTGTGTGCTTTTCTTTTATTGTTCTTGCATCTCTCATTTGCCTGCTTGAGGTTGAGATGTTCTTGTGGTGGATACTTCCCCACACTTTGTTCCTCCCTCTTTTCTTCACCCTTGTTTGTGCATCACATGTTTGCATTCTTTCTTCTTTCACTTATGCTTTCTTCTTCTTCTTCTTTTGTCTTCCTTTGCCATGTTCCCTTAGGACCTCTAATCCTTCTTGTTCAAGATGGATTATGATAGACATTAGGATTGAAACCATGCATGATAACATTAGGTAGCATTCCCTTTTCATCCCAATCGTAGCTGCACTTTGTATGAGAACTTTAGGTTGAGTCTTAGTCTCCCTTTAGAGTGGTGTCTCTCTTCTCATCTTCAAACTTCTTCAAGACACTTAATAATGGATAATAAATGTTGTAGCTACTATTGCGGTGAGAACCGTGATACCAAGCTATTGATTAACTTGAATCTTAATTCTTAAATTCACAACCTGACTTTAATTTATCCAAAGGAAAGGTCTAAAGAAAGAAAGAACCTTTTGCGCGATGTAACAACAACGCTAAGAGGTTCGGGGATCGGGGGTTGGTTATGCATAGAGTAGGTATTTCACATCCTAAACATCTGTAGTACTCTACAGGAACCTTTTGTTTGTTTGCATGCTAAGTTTGCTAAATGTTTGCTAAGGATTGGGATTGGGTAAAAGGTGTAGGTAAAGACCTAAAGATAATTTCTAAGTTTGCTCACAAAGACGTCGTGTCTTCTGCCTACGTATCCTTACTAGGATAGAATCAGAGCAATCGTAGTTCACCTTACTAGGGTTAAAGAACACTTGATTATGATCAAGGTTCAACGGGGAACAAACATTACAATGCTTGTATAGAGTTTGACAAAACTCTCTAGATCTATGTTATAACACTCAAGAGGGGAGTAAGTAATCATTGCTATGATTCTTATATAGAGTTTACAAACTCTATCCTAAAGTTCTAGTTGATGAAGCACTCCTAGTATAGGTAGGTTTTCTAGACATAAAGCAAAGTCTAAGGATTACATGTCTTATACTTAACCAAGCTAGGGTTAGGATGACTTCTCAAAGTCAAAGGAGGGATAAATGAGCTATCCAATGACACAAGGGTCAAGGGAGAGACTTTTCCTTTGGAAGGAGAGAGAGAGAGAGAGAGAGAGAGAGAGAGAGAGAGAGAGAGAGAGAGAGAGAGAGAGAGAGAGAGAGAGAGAGAGAGAGAGAGAGAGAGAGAGAGAGAGAGAGAGAGAACTTGGATGAGAACTAAAAAAGTTCCATCACTTGGGGAAGCAATACTTAACAAAGCAAGATTACAAATGAGCAAGATGAGATAAGATCAAGACAAGTAAGCATGCAAATTACAATGAGCATATACTTCAAATGATATCAAGGGTTACAACCAATAGTCAATCATCTTAACAAATATTTGGGGCATATCTTAACAAAGATTGAAGCATGATAAAAGTAACAACCATATGAATAAATCACAATTTGAAAGTAGGCATGTCATAATTTCAAAGCATAGTAAATGTGACAACAATGTGCATAGATGACAATCAAACACAGGTAAATCAGTTTGAACCTCATAATTTAGGAGGAAATATAACTCATGGTATCAACCAACAAGAAAATGAATTCTCAACATGTTAACAAACATAAAGAAGTCAAAATATCACTAAATCTCACAAGATGAAATAATCATGGTATGGAAATTTAATCGAAACATACGGTAACAACCTAGGAACAGATCTACTAACAAGCAGGGCAAAAAGCAATATAACACAAACAAATATGAGATTACAATCCATTAAATAAAACTATACATCACAATAAGAAAATTGCAAAAAGAACGGGTTAAAAATGATACAGCACACAAGAGTTATGATTTGTTGAATTTTACAAAAATAAAACAAATAAGCAATAAAATAAAAATGGCCATGGCCCCAGGCCCTCAGCTTACAACCTTAACACTTTATCAAGTTAGCCACCTGCGCATGCATGCTAACCAATGGAAAAGAGAGAAGAAAAACAATGAATCAAAGTAAGTAAAATAAAACCAAAAAAAATGTCCCAACCAGGGATCGAACCAAGGACCATGGACAAGATGAATGACTTAAGGCGCATGCTTCTACCACTGGGGTGGCTATACATCCGTTGATGTAGCCACCCCCCATAAGTATATATGGCGTGCTTTGTGAATTATTCTGGGCAAGTGTGAAAGAGCAAGAACAAGGCAATTTGCAAAAATGCGTTTTGATGCTCAACTATATCAAATCTTAACCAATTTTCACGACATTTTAGTCAAAACTGATTAACTTTTGATGAGGATTAAGATGGTGCAATCCTTTTTCTCAAATTATGCATACATAATAAAAATTGAATGAACGTGCCAATTGAAACTTGGAGATGCATTTTGATGACCATAGAGCACAACAGATGCAACCTTGTTTAAAGAAGAGCATGAGCAAACCATAAACATGTTTCTAAATGAGTTCTGACAATAATTTCACTCAAAACAACATTGGAGCAAAAAAGAGCATATGAGCAGCATTTGTTATAGCATGGTATTCTAGCACAAATCCAATACAGTGTAGTTCTTAAATCACTTAACACTAAATGCAGGTTTCACCTTATGGCAACAACTAGAGAAACAGATGTGATGATAACAAGAGCTAACAAGCATAAAGTGAAACAAAACCAACAGCTAACCCATATGTTCATGGTTAAAAGTGATGACTGGAACTGATCCAATCATGAGTTCCAAAACAAATGTTTATGATAGCATGTGCTCCAAATATTAGGTGTTCATGGAGTTACAACTCCAACCAGCAGGAATCAATTTGGTTTGAAAATAGAAGTAGTGATATGGACAGATTCAGAGATGAACACATCCAAAGATCTCTAGCACAAACAGTTGGAAAATCCTGGGATCTAAGGTGAGGCTGTCATCCTTGACAGTGAGCTTTCAATAAAAGATGTGAATATTTAAAAACATTAAAATCTCAAAATATGGACAAGTGATTCATGTCAAGATTTAGACATGGTTCTCAAGACATAGCAACAAAACATGGTTAAAAATCAATTGTGCAATTCAAACAGTAGCTACCAACTTTAAACCAACACATACTAGTTAACACAAAGACTTCATGGTTTGCAATTATCCTTGTCATACATGATGACACAGGTAAACAACAGTTTGTTCCTTTCAAGACCAATAGTGTAATATTCAATTTTGTCAATAAACATGTGTAGCAGCAAGTTCTAAAAAGACAGTCATATGCATAAACTTTTATGACAGTACATAAATTCAAATCAAATGCTAGACAGCTCCAAGTGTGCATTGAGTTGACAGGAAAACAGGTATGATAGTGGTAATAGTCTTATGTAGATTTGTGATTCAAAAGGCTTAGCCAACTTGGCAACAGGTGGTGGTGAGTGTGATAACCTTAGGCCCTAGCAGACAACGAACTGTCAATAGCCAAGTTAAATCAAGGATTCTGTAATCCACCATAAAGATTCCTAATTCTAAGTTCAAAAATAAGATGGCATGTCCACACATAAATCCAACAATAGCAAGGTACATTTGAAAACAACACAGTTGGAAACTTAGTCATAAGGATTGTTGGTTGGAAAACAGCCCTCAATACACAAGCTTTAGTTTAATGACATAAACCCAATTTGTCATCATAATTATGCAAACTGTCCTAGAACTGCACTATTGATTGAAGTTTTAAGGAACAGGACAGTGCTCAAGCCAAAATCAAAACTACAGGCAGCAGTATGTCAATTGATATCCCAACCAACATCTAAAAATCGCCCTCATGCTTTTTCAACATAAACTGCATAAACTCACTAATAAGGCAGCCAACCAGCATGATAAGGTTAAAACCTAAATGAACTATGAGCTACTCTCACAAAAGTAACAACATACATTCAAGACCAAATATTTTTGCAATATGCTTTAGTTGGATGAGAAAGACTTGACAACAACAGAGTATTTATATTTCAATCAAAACACCTCAAACCAATATTTTTCAAGATCATATTAAGCATACACAACAGTGAGCACAACAGCTATGCGTCAAAAATTCAGCAGTGTAGTACATACAAGCACAACATCTAAACTAAGCCAAGAACAAACATGACATCAATCTCCAAGTATCTTTAAACCTATCCTGTTAACAAAAGATTGAGGACTTGGTGGTAGTTTCAAATGGTATTGGATGAAACACATGACAAAACTCAGTTCAGGCTTAAAGCATGATTAAGTCAAATGGAACACACACACACACACATCACATATACATTGGACAATGAGTTACAACCAAAAAATTAGGCACTTTGCAAGCAAGAAAGAAATTGATATATTCATGATATGGTTTTTACTTAAAAGGAGCAGTTTGAGGGTGAAACAAGAAAAGAGGCACATATAGGTCAGTCCAATCATCCTCACATCTTATAATAATGCATCTGAATGAGTAACAACTCAAAACAATAGGTATACACACACAAAGCAACAATTTGGGTATGTTGTGACACATTTTGGTGTCAAAATGCAATTGTGAGTGGAATTGTGAAAACAGGCAAGAAGAGATCAAATTATCAATATGCACACATCAAAAATATGATAAGGAAAGGGTTTCAACTCCAAGAAATGAGTATATGACAGTTTAGATAAAAAAAACATGTTGTGGTGAATTGTGAAAAAACTGCCTTTGGCAAGTTTATGTAGCAGCAGGGGCATTTTCCAAATCAATGAGTTTGTGATGAATCCTGAGCTATACACACATCATAATGAGACTAACAAATAAAAACATGTTTGAGAAATGGAGGAAAACTTGACCAAACAGAAAATCTCCTTTCGAAACTCATGACATGTAAAAACAACAACCTTAATATGCAACCAGCAACATCCATGACAGTTTGAGGCTTTTGACATCATACACACATTTCAAATGAGTAAGGTAATGATTTTATGAGCATAGATCAAGTGAGCATGGATTGAAATAGAATATAGTATGTTTGGCATTAATGAGGTTTTGAAATGCAAGTGGAGGAATGACAAAGTATTTTGAACACATAATGAAGATTTGAACATATAGGCACATCATACATATCCAAAACATAAAGACAAATGATTCTCCAATCTAAAAACAAGTACCAACTGCTCCAAACCAGAAATGGTATGCCTATCCAATTTCGACAGCAAAAAACCAACAAGATCTAATGACAGGCCCCTAATGGCTAAGTTTCATATTGCTCAAATTTCAACTAATCAGACATCATGCGCAACATCAAGTAAGCGATAAACAAAGATTTGGAACAATGAGATGTAATCATGGTAGGCACAACAGTTCACTACACAATTCCATAGTAATGACAAGCAAGATGATATCAAAATAAGATAGTAGAAAAATCAAATAGCCATATTGAGTCAAACATGATCAAAGGCAAGAAGGGATCTATAAGCAACTTACAAATCATCTACTTATCCTAAAAGTGAACCAAGTGTAGAGTTTTAGGGCAAACAAATCAATTTCTCAAAATTGGATCCTAAATCTACCAAATGACCAAAATATCACTAACAAGTATGAATATGGTATCAAGACACAAACTCATAATCTAACCTCCACATATCATTTTCAAATGACAAAATATTGGTCAAAACAAGCATTATGATCATGAAACTTACATTCTTGACAAAGAAGCATAATAGGGCATTATGGTACATTTTCACACAAATCCTCACAAAAAGGAAAAAAATGATAATGTATGATTTCTAGACAGTTAGAACATCACATACCTCTTGTTGATCAGCCTTGAACAAGCTAAAAAGCTTAGAAACCCAGAGGTGCTCCTTCTTTTGCAATGATATGGAACTTGCTTCCTCTTGAAGCAACAAAACCAAACTTTAAGACAGTTGGAGTTAATGGATTTCCAACTGGTTTTTAATGCCTTAGACAGTTATAATATGATTTATGAGAGGTGTGTGGATGATTAGATCAACAAGAAAAAGCCTAGACCAAAATTTGGTAAGTTTTGAGGGTTGTGGTCAAACTTTCTTAGTGTGAAAGTTGACTTTTTGCAAAATGATGTTTTAAAGAGGTTTAAAGGTGTAGACACCTTCTATATGATATTTAAGGATTGTATGGATGCTTTTTAGAGGTTTGGAAGGGATGGAACTGGTCTTGATCAGAGTTTTGCTCAAGATAGTTTTTTTGGTGGAAATGGAAGTTTTGAAGATTTTAGGATTCTTGATGAATGAGAGGAGAGTGAGAGCTGTAGTTTTCTAAGATTGCTCTGGTGTGTTTTGCAGATGGTGAGGATGCCTCTATTTATAGGAGAAATGAGGGTGAGGGCAGATTTGGTTTTTTCCATTTTTGGAGGGAGTCTTGGAAGAAAATCTTTCCAAATCTAGTGGCAGCCATCTTCGCATCAGTTCCAAGGCTCAATGCAAGCAAAACCAGATGATATGAAGGAGTGAGGTGACTTGAAATGAGGCTAGAGAGGTAGGGAGCTGCAGCTACCACATCCTTGGGGAAAAGTTTCTCTTTCCTCCCTTTTATGATTATTTTAATATCAACTTGCAATGCTCATCAAACCAACTTATCTTCTGGTTTTCTCCTCATCCACACCTCACATTATTAGTTTGAATTACAATCCAAGGGCTGAGAATGGCAGATGTGGTGAAAATCTGATTTTGAGAAGTTTTGGCAAAGTGGTTCTAAGTGTGGCAGACCCAACTTTCATGACCCATAACTTTCAACTCACAAATCCTTTTGAGGAGTTCTAATACTTTTTGGAAATCCCTTAAGTAGCTATACAACTTTCATGTTTTGGGAATTTCCAAATTCTTGATGGAACTAGGTTTAAAAACCCTTCAAAGTTTCTGAAAAAACCACTTACAAGTGTTAAATAACTTAGAAAATTTCTAAGTTATTTCCCCTTCAAAAATGAATTTTGCTATAACTCCAATTCTATGCATTTTTTGATCATGGACCACTTTTAGACTTTTGTAGGATTTGTCAAGAGCTTTCTAATGAGCTTTGAACCACTTCAATTGGATGTGTGGTTGAGGAGTTATGGTCTTGCCCCTTTCGAAACCCTAATTCCCGATTTTTGCAATTACTTCTCAACCCTTGATCCAATGGTCATGAAATTTTATGGGGAGGTGTAATATGACATAAGGAACATTTTTGATTCACATCTTGAGGTTAAATTCCTTATGGTTGAAGAGTTGACTTTTCGGTCAACCGTACGATCAATCGGTGTCTACTGAGTCGCCCGTTGATGATCCGGACTTCCTGAGGGCTTGAAACTCTTTGGATAGACTTTACTAAGCCATAGGAACTTAATGGACCTTGATCCCACCCTCGAAACACATTTTAAATCAAAAGTCAAACTACTGTTGACTTTTCCTGATCGAAAACCCTAATCGGGTATCTTGAATTGCATTGTTCTCAATTCTTGGGTGACCACCTCAAATTGAATTCATACTTGATCCAATGTATTATCCTTATTTTTGTGGAGACTTATTTGAAGTTGAATCAATCCAAAATATTGATTGATCAGACCGCCGAAATCTCGAATTTGACGGTACAGAACCCTAATTCATCTGCATCTTAACAAAGATAAACTGAAAATGGGTTAAGGTTAGTTAATCAAGAAAATATGATCCTACAATGATGATGAGGATC
This sequence comes from Lathyrus sativus, assembly GCA_963859935.3. Taxonomy (NCBI): domain Eukaryota; kingdom Viridiplantae; phylum Streptophyta; class Magnoliopsida; order Fabales; family Fabaceae; genus Lathyrus; species Lathyrus sativus. Next base: position 181,730,656 of record OZ012739.1, read on the forward strand.
TAAGAGGTCAAAATTTGGGGTGCAACAGATGCCCCTATTTAAATATCTTTACTAGATGGTAATGAGAGATGACAATCCTCATAGAATCGTAGTGAAAGGTATTTAAATATAGCAAACCAGAAATTTTGTCCCTTAGATCCGATGATATGAAAAAGGATGACTGCCAATATGCCATGAATCTAAATGATGTTATATGATGCTTGAATGCAAGACGGATGCAGACACACGAGCAAAATATAAAAGAACGGCAATACAACGAGTAACCACTCACGGGGACCCAACACACTGGGGAAAGATTCAAGATCAAGTAAGCAAGATAGTTCAGACATGACTGAAGATGCTTGTTCAAGAAAATCTTTCACGCAGGGGGTACAAATTCCACCAGGGAAGACACATCTTCGTCGGGGAAAGGAGATACGAACCTCACTAGGGATGACCAGATGAGGAAGCCCGCCGGGGAAGAAGACAATTCTTTACTGGGGAAACGAATGAAAAGAAGCGCAAACCTCACTGGGGAAGAAATCCACTGGGGAAAACTTGTTGGGGAACAAATCCACTAGGGAAGCAAAACTTCACCGGGGAAAAGACGGAACGAAGACATGAACCTCACCGGGGATAACCAGATGAAAAATTTCCTATAACGAAGAGTTCAAATGGGATCTTCAGGAAAGAAGGTTAGAAACAAGACCGGACGTGTTGGGGAAGCTAGTATCCACTAATTCTCCTAGACTTGACTGGAAAAGCAAAACCTTCAACTGGGGAGACTGGTGATGACCAGAATAGCAAATAGCTTCAAACAATGCTAGTTTCCACTAGACTTACTGGGGAGGATGGTGATGACCAATTCAAAGTTCGATTTCCAAAAAGTGTTGAATACCACTAGACTTCCTGGGGATATGGTGACAACCAAATTGAAGTTCCAATTACAATTGGGGATTCCAAACAATATTGATAAAACACAAGACTTCAGCTAGGGGAATTGGTAACAACCGACTAATAACGATTAGCTTTCAAGCAATGCCAGTAACTACTGGATTTAGAGGGGACTGGTGATAACCAAATCAGTACATACCAATAACAATTGGTTCTGGATGATGCTAGTAACCACTAGACTTAACTTGGAAAATTTGGTGACGACCGAATCCAAGGAGACCAATGACCATTGGATTTTCAAAGAGTTTGGTAACAACCAGACTACTGCGGTGATAACAATCTGCTTTAAGCGATGCCAATAATCATTGGACTTTTAAGGAATTTTGGTGACGACCAAATCAGGTATACCAATAACAATTGGTTCTGGATAATGCTAGTAACTACTAGACTTTCCAAATGAGGCTAGTGACCACTAGACTTTATAGAAATTGGTAATAACCGAATCGAAGGTACCAATAACAATTGGGTCTGCAGGTAATACTAGTAATGACTAGGTTCAGAAAGACTGGTAATAACCAAATCAAACGGGTACCAATAAAAATTGGATTTGAAGGTGATGCCAATAATCATTGGACTTTTAGGGAAATTTGTTGACGACCAACTCAGGTACCAATGACCATTGGTTTTAAACAAGACTAGTAACCACTAGATTTTAGCAAAGATTGGTGATAACCGAATCAAAAGGATTCCAATAATAATTGGTTGGCCTTAATACCCGAATCAGTAACAACTGGGTTTGGGAAATGGTTGGTGACGACCAAATCAATGTGCCGAACGTAAGTAGTTCTGAACGTGTGCTAGTGAGCACTAGTTTTTTCAAAGTTTGTTGGTGACGACCAAATCGAAGATGAAAATTGGTAACGACCCCCTGTTTGTGTAAATGGGATATTGCTAGTCACCACTAGCTTCCCAGAGAAAATAAGGAACCTCAAGATGTCAACTTTGAAGCGAATCTTGTAACAACAAGTCAAAGATAAAGGTAACGACCAAAGGATCTCAAAGGCAACAACCTAAACAGGCAAAAACCAAAACCAGGAATGCAAACAAGTGCGTATGCTGGCATGATGTTGTATGTAAGATGCAGACCGACCCGCAGGAACAAAGGAAAGCAAAAACATAGAGAGAACTCGTCATGCTGAGTTTCAAAATGCCTCAAGTCAGGCGACACTTCCTTCTTTGGTGTAGATAACGATATTTTCTCAATAATATCCTCGTAATTCTGCAAAGAAAAAGTCTTAGCTTAAGAACTAGAATTGTTTTCGGATACATCTAGCTTGGTCAACGGTAACAGCGACTTCCACAACTTTGAGAACTGCGTAATATCATCATATTACCTCTAGAATTTTTCAATCATTTTGTCAAATCGTGCTTCCCCTTTTTTTTTAAACAAGACTTTAAGTTTTTCAAAACACTTTGCTTTCATGAAAACTCATATTAACAAATAAGTGAAATTGCATAACAAAAATAGAGGATCATAACAATGATTTGGCCAAAAATCTGATTTTATTGATAGATAAGAACTTTACAAAAGGCAAAGCCTTGGGAATTTTATAAGTTTGAAAAATGGCAAACAGAAAAGGTTACAGAATCCCATAATAACCCGGTCCTTCTGACTGCCAGTTCACTTGCTTCGCTGCTTCTGACGAGAATAACAATCGTTGACTTTTCTTCTAATATTCTGCACAAGACTCCGCTTCGGCGTCTGCCAGCTTTCACACATTGGGCTTTCATCTCGATGAAGCACTGAAATCTCCTTTCTAGGTATTTCGTTTCAGGCGTAGTATTTTCTCACTGCGTCTGAGTTGATGGGATACTTGAGTTGTTCGCCATCCATAGTCTCGAGAATCAGAGATCCTCCTGAGAAGACAGACTTTACAACGAAAGGGCCATCATAGTTGGGCATCCACTTGCCACGCATATCTTTTTGAGTTGGCAGGATCTTTCTAAGCACAAGCTCTCCTTCCCTATACTCTTTGGGACGAACCTTTTTGTTGAACGCTCTGATCATCCTTTGTTGATAGATTTGACTGTGACACATGGCCGTCATTCTTTTTCCGTCAATGAGGTTCAACGAGTCGAATCTTTCTTTTATCCATTCGTCTTCATCAAGCTCTGCTTCCGTCAATATCTTCAAGGAAGGTATTTTGACTTCAATGGGTAGCACAGCGTCCATCCCATACACTAAGGAAAAAGGAGTTGCCCGTGTCGAAGTGCGCACCGATGTTCGGTATCCGTGCAAAGCAAATGGTAACATCTCATGCCAATATTTGTAAGTTATGACCATCTTTTGTATTATCTTTTTGATATTTTTGTTTGCAGCTTCAACTGCACCATTCATCTTAGGTGTTTAAGGTGACGAATTGTGATGTTTGATCTTGAAATCGTCACAAAGTTCCTTCATCATTTTGTTGTTCAGATTCGACTCGTTGTTAGTGATGATCTGGTTAGGGATACCATATTGGCAGACGATCTCCTTTTTGATGAAGCGAGCAACCACTTGCTTTGTCACGTTTGCATACGACACTGCTTCCACCCATTTGGTGAAGTAATCGATTGCGACAAGGATGAATCGATGGTCGTTGGAAGCTTTTGGCTCTATTGCCCCAATCATATCTATGCCCCACATTGCAAAAGGCCAAGGTGATGTCATCACATTGAGAGGATGTGGAGGGACATGCACTTTATCAGCATAGACTTGGCATTTATGACACTTTCGAGCGAAAAGTATGCAGTCCATCTCCAAGGTTAACCAGAAGTAGCCTGCTCTTAAGATTTTCTTAGCCATGGCGTGGCCATTCGCATGGGTGCCGAAGGTTCCTTCGTGTACTTCGGTCATTATGAGATTCACATCATTTTCATCGACGCACCGGAGTAAGACCATGTCATGATTTCTTTTGTACAGGGTACCATTACTGATGAAGAATTTAGATGACAATCTTCGTATTGCTCTTTTGTCAATTGTGGACGCGTCAGCGGGATACTCTTGATTTTGGAGGAAATTCTTGATATCATGAAACCATGGCTTCTTATCAGATTCTTTGTCTATTTCCATGATGTATGCGGGTACTGTCCTTCTTTCGATGCGGATCAGAGGTGCCTCATTGACAAACTGGACCTTCCACATTGATGCCATCATGGCTAGCGCATCGGCAATATGATTTTCTGCTTTTGGTACGTGCTTAAAGGTAATTTCATCAAAATATTCAGCCATCTGCAAGATGTGGGTCTTGTAAGGGATCAATTTTTCATCCCTGGTTTCCCATTCTCCTTTGAGTTGGTATATCACCAAAGCAGAATCACCGATTACTTCCAAGATTTTGATGCGGAGATCAATGGCAGCTTCCAACCCTAGGATGCAGGCTTCGTACTCTGCTATGTTATTTGTACATGAGAAACAAAGTCGGGCTGTGACCGCAGTGTACCCTCCAGTTGGATTTTTCAGAACAGCTCCGACGCCATGTCCATTTTTGTTTGACGCTCCGTCGAACATCATTTCCCAGTGGGACCCAGGCTCGGGACCTTCTTCCGGACCAGGCTCTGGTTTCGTGCGCTGAATATACATCACATCTTCATCAGGAAAATCAAACTTGAGTGGTTGATAATCCTCCATAGGATGCTCTGCGAGGTGTTCTGACAAGACACTTCCTTTGATAGATTTTTGAGCAACATATTGGATATCGTACTCTGATAAGAACATAAGCCATCGGGCTAATCTTCCTGTTTGAGCTGGCTTTTCAAAGATGTACTTGATGGGGTCCATCTTAGAAATCAGCATTGTAGTGTGACAAATCATGTATTGCCTCAGACGCTTGGCGGCCCATGCTAACGCACAACATGCTTTTTCCAGGGGAGAGTAACGACTCTCGCAATCAGTGAACTTCTTGCTTAGATAATAGATTGCGTGCTCTTTCTTTCCTGACTCATCAGTGTGGCCCAAGACGCAGCCCATTGAATCTTCTAGTACCGTCATATACATGAACAAAGGTCTTCCGGGTACCGGAGGAATCAACACTGGAGGTTCTTGCAAATACTGCTTGATTTTCTCAAATGCGGCTTGGCAGTTTTCATTCCATACCACCGTTTGATCTTTTCGTAACAACTTGAAGATCAGTGTGCATGTAGGGGTCAGATTGGAGATGAACCTGGAGATGTAATTCAGACGTCCGAGGAAGCCTCTGACTTGTTTCTCAATTTTAGGGGCAGGCATCTCCTAGATTGCTTTAACCTTGTCGGGGTCTACTTTAATTCCTCGCTGACTAACGATGAAACCAAGTAACTTGCCTGAGTGAACTCCGAAGGTGCATTTTGCTGGATTTAATCTCAGTTGATACTTTCGGAGTCTCTCGAATAGCTTTAACAAATGATCCAAGTGGTTTTCTTCACTTTGGGATTTTGCGATCATATCATCCATGTACACTTCGATTTCTTTGTGCATCATATCATGAAAGAGTGTGACCATAGCTCTCTGATACGTTGCCCCTGCGTTCTTCAAACCAAAAGGCATGACCTTATAACAATAGGTGCCCCATGGTGTGATGAAGGTTGTTTTCTCCATGTCATCTGGATTCATTTTTATCTGGTTATAACTAGAAAATTCGTCCATGAATGAGAATACTGCAAAGCTTGCTATGTTATCCACCAAAGTATCAATGTGTGGTAGAGGGAAGTCGTCCTTTGGACTCGCTTTGTTTAAATCCCTGTAGTCGACGCACATCCTGACCTTGACATTCTTCTTCGGGACTGGTACGATGTTCTCCACCCATTCTGGATATTTGGATACTGCTAAAAAGCCGGCATCGATTTGGTTTTTGACCTCATCTCGGATTTTAAGCGCCATGTCTGGTCTTGACCTGCGAAGCTTTTGCTTGACCGGAGGACATTCTGGCTTCAAGGGGAGCTTGTGCATGACGATGTCAGTGTCCAACCCTAGCATATCTTGGTAGGACCAAGCAAATACGTCAACAAAATCTCTGAGGATTGTTATCATCTTGTCTTTCATTTCTGGCCTTAATGATGCCCCGATCTTGACTTCTCTTTTGTCTTCCTCTGACCCCAAGTTGATGACTTCAGTCTGCTCTTTGTGGGGTTGGTGATAAACATCTTCGTATTCAGCCATTCTCTTTAACTCTTCTGGGACTTCTAACTCTTCGTCATTCTCTTCTTCAGCTTGAAAGACAAATGAACCGCTAGTAGAAGGAGCTGAAGGATCATAGGATTCTGTGGTAGATGGAGGTATTCTGCATGTTTTATTTTGGAACAATTAGGCACACACACAGACATGCAGATGAAGGGTTGTTTTTATTTTTCAAAAAATATTGCCATTTTTCTTTTAACAAAAAGAGTGAAAATGATGTGCAAAACAAATAGCAAGAGTTTTAACAAAAACACTTTTTTCATTAATGATTTTCAAATTTTGCAAAGTTGCCCAATACAAAATAACTCGCAGGCCTTGGGAAAGACCAGGAATTTTTAAAGAAAAACACAAAGCTAACAAGCATAGTGAATTACTCTAAAGGTAAAAAGCTGGGAACTTCTACAGCCTCCCAATTGCGCAACGCTGCTCCTCCCCTAGTTATTAGATGATCTAGATTACCATCTTCATCTTCAGCAATAATGGCATTGACTTTCACGCCGCCACTGGTGAATATCTCTTTTAAAGACTTCTTCTTCATGGTGCTTTCTTCTGGCTCGCCTTCTGGAGTTGGTTTGTAACCCAACCCTTGTCGGTCATTTTTGGCTCGAGCATTGACTTTGATGACCTCTCCCCATCCCAATGGGACTCTAACTTTCAGTGCTGCCTTAATACTTTGAGCAGAGGTAAATGATGGCCCACGGGTTATGTCTGATTCATCAACTAGAACAGCGTGAGCTATTTCTAGTGCTTGGAAGGACGTCTCGAGGGAATCTTCATCAGCCTCAATATACCGGAATGATGACAAGTTGCTCACCATTAAGTCTTCTTCTCCATGGACAATGACCAACTGGTCATTCACAACAAACTTCATTTTTTGGTGGAGAGTGGAAGTGACAGTGTCAGCTGTGTGAATCCATGGTCTTCCCAGTAGAAAACTGTAGACCGGATTTATGTCCATCACCTGGAAGGTGACTTCGAAGATTTGTGGTGCAATTAGGATAGGAAGATCAACTTCTCCTATCACGGTTCTCCTGGATCCGTCAAATGCCTTGACTATAAGAGAAGTTGGTCTCATGGTTGCACCTTGATATGCCAGCTTGGCCAAAGTCCTTTTAGGCATTACGTTGAGTGCTGATCCCGTGTCGACAAGAACTCAGGACATTGTATCTTCTTCACATTTGACTGACACATGTAAAGCACGATTGTGCTTACGCTTCTCAGCTGTCAGATCGTTATCATCAAAGCTCAAAGTGTTGCAGGAAGTGATATTTTCTACAACGGAGTCAAACTGCTCCACTATAATATCTTTAGTGACGTGGGCCTGTGTCATTATTTTGAGCAATGCCTGGCAGTGTGCTGGAGAGCTTAAAAGCAAAGCCATGACCAAGATCTTGGAGGGTGTTTGGTTTAGTTGGTCCACTACCCTGTAATCACTTTGTCGAATGATTCTCAAGAATTATTCTTCATTGTTCTTGAGACTTTCTTTTCCTCTAACTAAAGGTTCTTTGGCGGTGATTGCCTCTGGAACAGGCTTCTGAGGAACAGGAGTTTTCTGAACAGAAATTGCTGGTGGAGGAGTCTCATTATATGTTCGAGATTGGTAGACGCGACCATTCCGGGTCATTTTGCTTCCACTGGCAATGTTGGCCATGTTGCACCCTAAAATTTGCTCAACTTTATTCACTTGGTTTATGTTTCAATATCATTAGCATTTGCATATAGAGTCATGTACATAGACTAATCATCTGCATAGCATAGCATGGCAAGTCATCTAACAGGGGATCAAGTATTATTCTCATCTCTAGAGGCCTATCAAGAGGTTATTATCCTGATTCAATCTCATTCAAGTCATCAGAAAAGAATTTGAGAGCAGAGAGTTCAGCAGATCAAGCCTTGAGTCCATCTCCTAGCTGAGGGTATCTGAGGGTCAACAAGAGGGTTGTGAGCTGTGAGTTGAAGGCATGGAGAGTATCTAGACATTATGAGAGACTTGGAAAGTCATTTAAAGAAGGGGACAAGTCATTGATGAGAGCACAAGAGCTATAGCTGAAGGCAGTCAACTAGGGTTTCATCTGGGTCAACCCTAGGTCAACCCTAGGTCAATTGACTGATTTAAGGGGCATTCAAGTCTAGTGGAGAGATATGGGGTTCATCATTGGACATATAAAGAAGGATATGGAGATATGCCAAGAAGAATTCAAGAGAAATCAAGGAGAAGAGGAGTTTCTAAATTAGGGTTTCTGTGTAAAATCCCCTAGTTTAGGTCAAATTTCCAAGCAAGATAAGTCAAAATGATAGCTTCAAATGGATCCTTGGCCAACAAGAAACTTGTAGAGGATCTCAAGACCTTTAATTTGAGTGGTGGAAGACATCAAGGAGATTTATAGAACTCAAGTTATGGTCCTTGCAAGTTACAGGTCATCTGAGGTATCTGAAATTTTGTCTGTGAAAGTAACTTGACTTCCAAGCAATTTCTACCCCTCAAGGAGATTTCAAATGAATTTATGGTCAACATAGGAATTGTTCCTAATTGTCTTAGCTTTCTATAATGGTATAGCATGCCCTCATATGATGTGTGGAGCTCAACTTATGGTCTTGGCAAGCAAAGGGTATTTTGGTCATTTGTGAATTACAGGTCATTTTAACATATGTCCAAAACTCATACAAGGAGGCCTCAAATGGAAAAACTTACAACATCAAACTTGCTCCAAATGACATTTTGAGTCTAGAAAGAAGGTCACAAGTTGTTGGAAAAGCTCATAGCATGAAGTTGCATGATTGGTCAAATTTGAACTAAAATGGCTTATAATTTAAATCAAGTCAAAGTGAAAAATGGTTTGAGAGATTTATAAGTCCAAATGGAGACTTCCAATATATGATTTTGGGTCCAAAACACATTTTAGAGACAATGGTTCAAGCACTTTTTTGAGTTTAGAAGGAAAAAGAAAAGTTACTTATGGTTACTTGTATTTGAAGAAACATAACCAAAATCAATCAAAGTTGGAAGGCAAGGGAAGTTGTAAGATGGATCTAGAAGTTTCCATTGAGCCCTATATATCCATGAAATCAGAATTGAGCAAGGGTTGGATTCATTTTTCACTAAATTTCCCAAATTTTCTCTATTCTTTCTCATTGCAATTTTCTCAAAATCTTCATCAATCATCACCAATATTGATTCTACCATATTCAATCATCATCATGGACTAAAGATCAACAAGGATCTGATTGAAATTGATCCATTTTCGAGCACCATAATCAAGAACACACAAATTGCAATTTCAAGTGGACAGCAAGATCCAAGGCAAGAATCATCAAGGTATTGCATACAGAATCAAGCACTGAGATAGTTGATCAAGATCCAAGCATCAAAAGCCTCAGATCCACGAGTTCCATCAGCATCTCCAAGCTTTTGCATCAGGTGCATTTTCTCTGCCATTGCTTGTTTTAGTTAGTTTAGCATTAGGTTGTTAGGTTAAATGTGATGTAGGATGTTAGAGGATCATTGCTGGCTAGTTTGATAAGGTTTGGTGATGATTCATAGCAGGTGCTTGAAACTGTTAGGACCTAGAACTCTTAGGTTAGGCCATGATAATCTTAGTTTGATAGATCAGAATAATCACCATTAGGCATAGAGTAGATTAGTACAGGTTTGGTTGAGAATTATGCTGATAAGTTGCAGAGCATTTCCATGGTGGCTAGAGCTTATTGCTATCGGGTTGAGTGATTTGTTGAGTTTCAAAACAAACTACCACCATAGTCTTGTAGAGGAAGAAAATTGGAGCGTTTTTCGTGTTTATATCGTGCTGATCCATGGACTGGAGAGAGAGAACAGAGAGGTTGAAAGTGGCGCGTGCATGGAGTTTTCATGGAGTAAACCCTAGTTCTCATGAACCAAGGAAGAAGAAGTAATCCTGAGCGTCCATGGCTTGTTGGACCTTTGACCTAAAGAGCCATCGTGTGGCTGGGATTCAATTCTGAGATTTGGAGGGAGAGCTGTAGGTGCCCTAAACGCACCGTTTCATTTAATGAAACGGGCGGGCCTAGGTGTGTTTTGATATCCCCACCCCCCAGTGCTAAGCCCATTATGATTTGAATGTGAATATCCTGCTTTTCTCACCCCCTGCGCTGGCCTCTTTGTTTTTTATTTTTCTGATTAATTTTAACTGAACCATGGGCTTAGTCAGAATTCTATTCACACCCCCGTTTGCTGGCCCATCCTGATATGAACTGAGCGTGTCTTCTATTCTTACCCCCCCCTCTCATTTTGATTCAATTTAGTTTTTAATTCACTTTAATTTTTACCAACTTTAAAAAATCATATAAAATAGGAAATTAACTCTTTTTTAGTGGTTGTTTTTTCTATATTTTCTTGGTTCTGTGTAGAAAATTATAAAAAAATAAAAAATGCATTTTATTTTTATTTGATATTTTTTCCATATTTTCTAAATAAATGACATTTTAAATAGTTTCATTTCATGCATGATTTTATTAATTTTTGTTCTATTAGATACTTTCATATTTTTTTGTTCATTCTTTTTAGGTTGTTTAGATGAGATGTTGAACTTGCAGAAACAATTTAGTTTCCATTTTTAGAAATTAATTTTAGGTGCTTAATGTAGGCTTGAACAACATGAACAAATTAGGGTTTGTAGGTGATGATTTAAGAAGTTTGATTCTTTCCCTTAGGACTTAGGGTTTGACTAGTTTAGTTATGGGACTATAGGGGTTAGGGGTAGTTATTAGATCCCTTAGAAAAAGTCAGGATTCCCCTACTGCTATTAATACTCTGTGTATGTCTGGTTGGCTGGTGTGGTGTGCCCTCTGGGGATTATTGCTTGCTTGCTTGGGTATTGGGATTGTCTGGGGGCTTGGGAGAGCTGAAGACTTGAGGAGATGAAGACCATTGGAGATCCAGAGATTGAAGATCAACTGCCAGAGTTGAATAGGAGGTTATTGCTAGCAGCTGCTGAGGAGACTAGGGTTTAGGAGCTAGGCAGAGCTCTAGATTAGAAAGCTTGTTTCTCAAACATGGAATGCCTTGTCTGCATCCATCCTTTCTCTATGATTCAAAGTCTCTTTCAAATATCCACCTCCTTCCTTTGGAAGGATCAGTGAATATATTTGGAAGATAGAACTTTTGAGAGAAAACTTTCTGTTTAATGTTAACAGTTGATGAACCACCCTTGGTAGGTAATTAACTGTCTAACATTCATTCACTTCACTCTTGTGACTGATTCCTCATCCTGGAGGTTTGAACTTGAAGAAAAGCCATTGCAGATGGAAGACTGATGATCAAAGCCCTTGCCTGAAGGTCATGAAGATGGAGATTGATGCTTGTTGAAGCCTGTAGCTGATTGGAGATTACTTGAAGCTAGATGTTGATTCAGAGCTGCTGATGCTGTTTCTTTTGCTGTTGTATTTCATTGCTGATGTATTGATTGGTTTTCTGGACTGTATTGTTTGCTGTTTACCCTGTTGGGTTGGAAGTGAATCCAGTTCACTTTCGCCTATTGTTTTCTAGGTTCGAGGTTGAGTGGGACTCCCTTGCCTCGCTTGTACTGTTGCATCCATGCATTTTACTGTTTTACTGTATATATCTGATATTGTTTCTGTTTCTGCCTATCCCGTAGGATCTCTGTTTCTCTCTGTGCAAGAGAGGAGCATGATAGACACTAGGTCTTAACCCATGCATGATAACATTAGGATAGTTTGATTCCCTTCGCAACCGTAGGTTAGAGTTCTGTCTCTTCTTTCTCAAAACAAACAGAAAAACACAAAAATTTCCAACACAATAAAAGACACTTCTTCCGTAAAAGAATGTGAACTCATCAAGACGTCATTTTTGTCCGCCGGGACTGTTAATCAGAAAAACCTTTTTCAGAAGGAATAAAATCAACCAAGACAAGCTTGTGTCGTACGTGGCCCGAACTACGTTTGCTCTGATCTTCCATGCTGTGTGGAAGTACGTAGGCATAGGATGCGATATCCTAGCGAGCAACCTTCCCCTCCTTTCCCGTAGGTAGGCGAACTACGTTGACTCTGATTTCTCGTTCCAGACGGGAATACGTAGGCATAAAGTGCGATACTTTGCCGAGTCATTTTTTATTTTCATTTTCTTTTCTTTTAAACCCCAGACCTTTAGCGTAGATAGAATAACAATCCATACCCGAAAACAAGCGTGGATCCCGTCGAGTACGACGGACGTGAGGGGTGCTAATACCTTCCCCTTGCGTAACCGACTCCCGAATCCAGGTTTTGGTTGCGACGACCATACCTTTCCCATGTTGTGCGAGGTTTACTCTGAGCGTTTCCTTTCCCTCCCGTGGGATAAATAACGCACGGTGGCGACTCTTCTGTTCAGCCGGCGCCGATTTTCGCAGTAGCGACAGGCCACACTTGCTGGTTTCTTTTCTTTGAAAATCCCCTCACACCATGAATAGTCTTGTTTTGGTGTCACGGATCTTGGGTGAGGCTTGGATCCTCCCCTAGGCTCAAACCTAGTCTGTCCCCTCCCAAATTTCGGGGGTGCATCATCACGAAATACTGGTCGGACATTCTTGTAGTTTTTGTTACTGTTATCATCTTTGAATACAGCTCTTTTGTTAGGCTCTCCTGGTATATTAAACACAGGTTCGATGACCGCCACATCTTCTTCCTTTTTTCGGTGAGTGATTTCTATCATTCCCTGTTCAATCATGGCCCAAATGTCTTTTTTCACAACGTCACAACCCTCAGGATTCAGCATACATTTTTTGCAATCTTCGTGAGATGTCTTGAGTGACCATGCATGAGCAAGGCGTTTGTGTAGGTCTGCTAACGGCACTTTGATCTCACCAACAGTAGTAACTTTCTTGTCTTCTGATCCCTCCCCTTCTTCAGTAATGGCGTTGACTCCACCATGATTTGGCAGAGGGTTACTCTTAACGTTGGGGTGATTATCTTCGAAGGATAGAACTCTTTTTTCAATCAATTCACGAACTAAATGCTGGAGGGCGAAGCAGCCTTCAAGATCGTGACCTGGAGCATTCTCGTGAAATGGGCAGTGAGCATTTGCGTTGTAATAGAACGGGAGTGGATTAGGTGGAGCACCTAATTTTCTTGTTTTAACCAGCCCTCTTTCTATTAGCATGGGAAACAGGTCAGTGTAACTCATTGGAATAGGATGTATCTTTGGCCTATTTGCTTGATAATTTGCCCTCGGGGCCCTGTTCTGAGGTTGTTGACCCTGCGGCTGCTGGTATTGTTGCTGATTATTGGTGCGATAATATTGCTGATTGCTAGGCTGATACTGGTGCTGATTGTTGGATGCCCCAGGTTGGGGACCATGCTGTGAAGAAGGTTGAAAAACCGGGGTCACTGCCGTCACATATGATGGTTGGTACTGTTGGTGATGGCTTCGTGAGCTTTGTGCTTTCTTTCCGTATGTGATTGCACTCACCTCTCCCTCTTTCTTTTTGTGGAAAGTGCTGATTGGCTTCTTTGTCGTGCTGGCGCTTGAGGTAATATTTGGAGTGGTCACTTTTCCACTCTTTAAACCCACTTCCACCTTGACTCCCACTGCCACAATATTAGAGAAATTTGTTGTAACACTGCTGATCAAACATTCATAGAACTCTGTGCTGCAGTTCTGCGCCATCTTTGCGCATACTCCTTAAAGGTTTCAGTGTTTTTCTGCGTCATGCTGAGAAGCTGACGGTGGTCGAGAGCTAGATCCATGTTGTACTTGTACTGTTGAATAAAAGCATCTGAAAGGTCTTGAAAACTGTGGATTTTCGCTTGATCTAAACCGAGATACCACTTAGCCGAAGCCCCTTTAAGACTATCTTGGAAATAGTGTACTAACAGTTTATCATTTTCAATATGCGGAGCCATCTGCCTACAGTACATGATTAGGTGCACTTTAGGACAAGTGGTCCCCTCATATTTTTCGAAGATTGGCATTTTAAATTTCTGAGGAAACACCAATCTAGATACCAGACATAGATCCTTGGCATCAGATCCAAAGACATGATTTCCTTCAATGGCCCTCATCCTTTTGGCCATGATGTCCATCTCCACTCTTAATTTTTCATGTTTTTCGTCCTCAGCTTCAGATCCGTCGGGTATATCAAAGATTGGCTGTTGATTGGCGAAAACTGGTCGTACTGTGGTAGGCCCACTTGCTTGAGCGAAGATAGGATTTCTGATTGTTGAGTCAAACAGGGGATTGAGACTCGATGATTGCATATTGTTGAATGGCAACACAAAATCCCAAGACATGCCGTAGGGAAACTCTGCTGAAGTAACAGGAGCTACTGTGACATTGGCCGCTGCTCTGGCAACTTCGTAGATCACTGTAGGTTGCGTATCCATTTTTTCTTTGATTATGTTGAGGACTTCCATGATCTGACTAACATCCCCTTTGATCCCTTCGATGTCATTATCCATTTGATCAAACCTCTGATCGTTATCTGCCATCTTCTTTTGAGCTTGGGACCGTGTGTTGTATCTGTGGGTACTCAGCGTGACTCCTTATCTCCTTCTGAACAAGAATAAAGGATGAGCTGCGGAACCCAAATACAGGACTGATGCAGGATGACACGTGAATGCAAATGCAAATACGGATGCATAAACCATTCAAGGAAACTCAGTTTTTTCGTTTACAAACAAAAAGTTAGAACAACATGTAATGACATGCTTAAAAAGCGTTTTTCATTCGATAGCTGGAAATCTATTACAATAGAGTGGCCCTTGCTAAAAAGCAAGACCTTTCTTACAAGGAAAATGAAAGTAAATGCAACAAACAGGATTTCAATCCTTTTTTAGGGAAAGCAGGGAAATGGTGAAACAAAGATCAATCTAACAAGACGATCATTCTCCTTCTTGGACTCTGACATGAACTTGGTCCTGGCGGATAATCTGCCACATGTCTTCGTTCTCTCTTTGCGCCTTGATCAAAGCATATCTTAGCTCTTCCCTAGTTGCGGGGACCTTAGGCTCCATGGTTATCTCATAGTCATGAGTGTAGAACATGTTTAAGGAAATTTCTTTTAACCATAGCAGGTACCCCCTGGTGGTTAAACAGCTTGCATTCTCCATTGGAGTTAGGCCCAAGAGGTGTGGATCTCTTTGAACGTATTGAGCATTATCTTCTAGTTCTTGGTTACGGCCTGTCTCATAGAAGCAAGGCCTCAACAATTCTGGTTCGGGCTCTGGTCCGGTAGGATACCCATGTTGACGCCAAGCGAGAACAGGATTATAGGTGATCACCCCTTCTATCCCAATGAGAGGCACATTGGGGAAATCTCTGTAGCTAGGAATCATGACTTGGTCACCGATGCTGGTGTCATACCATGTGATGTCATGGTGTCTGAGAGTGACGAGTTTAGAAACCCATGCGCTTTTGGTAGGAAGCCTCCAAAGGATATGAGTTCTTGGAAGATGAGAAGTAAACCATCGGTCAAGTAGTGCAAGACAGCATGGGAATTGCCCACAATCATACAAGATGAAACGATGAATAACCAGATAAGTGTTAACCAGTATCGTATTGACCGGATTTTTGATTATGAAGAGGCGGATCGCCTCTTCACTGATGAAGTCGTAGCTGCTTGGAAAAAGGTACAGTCCATATATCAGTAATGCCAGAGTTGCCTCAAAAATGCCTAGGTTTCTGCTTTCATAATGATACTCAGCCATCTCCATTAGGGGTCTAGCATCCATTCCATACCACCCTTCTTTCGCTCTCATTGGTGGTAGGTCTTCCAGCTTGATATGTAGGGCTTTAGCTAAGTCCCTCTTCTTTAGTATTCCATAAGGGAGCGTAAAAGTCCATGGAATCTTTAAGTAAGCAGTATACTCCTCGAGGGTCGGGAATAGCTGAAAGTCTGGAAACACAAAGCAGTGGTAGGTTGTATCATAGAATTCAACCAAGGCTTGCAACATGGGCTCGTTGATCGGAGCACTTATCAATGGCAATAGGTCCCCATATTTGACTATGAAAGCAACAGGATTTCGGACAAGTCTCGTTAATATCCTTAGACGGCCCAACCTCAGATCTGGAACCCGAAGCATGTCTCTTCTTACCATGTTGTTGTCTGCAAAAATAAAAATGAATTTCCTTGAATGGTTAGAAGAAGTGCAAATGCAAATGCAAATGGTGTCATGGAACTCAGATATTTTCGAACATCAGAAGTCGCCATTTCATTGATTAACAAAACGAATAACAAAACATTGTTTCCCCTTACAAGAGTTTTAAACAACAGCTAAATGAATCCTATCAAGGTTCCCCTAGCAGCCTTAAATTGAGCTTCTCGATCTTTCTTTCCATCTGAGTCTTCTCAAAGATGAGTCTGTCCATAATTATCTTCCATGGATTAGACTGAGGCTCATAAGGTTCCTCTAGTGCTTTCCTCTTCTTACAAGAGAGGATTTCTTCGTCTTTCAACTGGAGTTGTCTCTGAAGCTCCGCATTTTCTTCGACGACTATTTGATACTTGTCTTCCAAGCTTCTTCAGTTTGATGTGCTTTGGCCAAAGCAATTTTCAACTTTTCTTCTTCAGACATGAAGACTAAAGGGCGTTCTTCCTTTAAAGCCATAGGCTCTTGCTTAGGATACGACATCCTTAGTGTGATGGCTCTTTTTCGAACCCATTGAAGGTAAGGTTCCAAAGAGACACAGTTGAGTCTTCCAAGATCCTTCTTCCCTTTCTTGTGTAGATGCTTCCAAGCCTCTAGAATCTTCTCTTTTAGTCCTTGACAATCTTCCCCCTCTTTGAAGAAGATACTTTCCACTTAAAAACTATTGGGTTTGTCCTTTAGAGGGTATCCCAATTGTCGGCAGGCGAGTATTGGATTGTAGCTGATCCCTCCATTAATGCTGAGAAGAGGTACATTGCCAAATTCCCCACAATTGTCAATAATCATTGTCCCATCATAATCACGACTATACCAATCAATATCGGAGTGGGTAAGAGCCATGATCTTTTGCGACCACCATCCTTTCTTTGGATCCCAAAAAGCGTTGGCTTTGGGCAAGTGTGAAGTGAACCATTTGTACAATAAAGGAGCACAACAAGTGATCATTCCTTCATTGTGAAAGTTCCTCAGATGAATAGAGTGGTATGCATCTGCTAACAAGGTAGGCACAGGATTCTTCTTCAAGAAAATTTTAATGGCATTGAGGTCCACAAAATTCTCAAAGCTCGGAAACAAGAAGATACCATAGATGAGTAAGGCAAAGATAGCTTTGAACGCATCCATGCTTAAATGATCTGCATAATACTGAGCTTTCTCAACCAAGAATTCTGCTTTTAACCCAAAGACTCCTCCCTTTGTAATCAGATTTTTTTTATATCAACCACTCCCAAACGTGTAGCTTTGGCAATATCTTGCTCTTTAGGGTCCTTCTCCACAATTGGAAAAGGAGAATCTTCAAGAATGGGCAATCCAATTAACTGAGAATACTCTTCTAGTGTGGGCACTAGCTGATAATCAGGGAATGTGAAACAGTGGTAGAGCGGATCATAAAACTGGAGAAGAGTAGAAAGAAGTCCACTATCCATCTTTATCTTTAAGAGTAGCAACAACTTCCCATATCGGCTTTGAAATCCCTCTGGATCTGTCACTAAGGTGCTCAACCTTTTCAAGTCATCTAGGTTAAAATCCTTGTAAGTGTACTTCACAGTTTTCTTTCTTTCACTGTTCATGGCGACCTCTGATATTTACAAACAACAAAGTCTGAGTTCCATGAAACCATATGATGATATGATGATACGATGTCATGAATGCAACATGCACAAACACAAGCAAATGCATATGCACACAACACAAAATTAGGTTTAAGGACAAGCATGAGTCCAAGGGTCTACCCATCCCCAAAGATTTGTACTATGGATTAATTGTACCTGCCGAACGGGTTTTACAAAGTTCCCAGAGTCATTAACCCATCTTTCGGATATTATCAAATTCCCAAATTACTTGGTAATCGATAATATTCTCAAGAGAATCTCGTCTGAGTGTAGTATCGCGTATCAACTATTTCGGAAATACTTCCTTATAGTCATCGCACTACGTCCTAATAAGGCCAAAGTGGGGTAAAGTGTATTCTAGAAGTCCACAGTGTCATGGGCTCCTTCGTCGAAAGTAGCATTATTTTCACGAATACTCGATCAATAATACTAAAACTTTCAAGAGGGCCTACATTGAGCGGTGGTTTCTCAAGTTAGCTTGGTCGAGAATCAACTCCCTATAAGCCTTTTTGAATATACCACCATCCTATCATAATTGCACTCAAGTCCGGGTATAGGACCGTTTCACCACTCAAACACCCAATATCCACAATTAAACAAATATATTGACAAATATACATGTTAAGCAAATATTTACAAATATGGCATGTAATTAAACAAAATAGGCTAAACCCTCAAGTTAATTGTCCCCAGTGAAGTCGCCATTTCTGTTGCGGTGAGAACTGTGATACCAAGCTATTGATTAACTTGAATCTTAATTCTTAAATTCACAACCGGACTTTAATTTATCCAAAGGAAAGGTCTAAAGAAAGAAAGAACCTTTTGCGCGATGTAACAACACGCTAAGAGATTCGGGGATCGGGAGTTGGTTATGTATAGGGTAGGTATTTCACATCCTAAACATCTGTAGTACTCTACAGGAACCTTTTGTTTGTTTGCATGCTAAGTTTGCTAAATGTTTACTAAGGATTGGGATTGGGTAAAAGGTGTAGGTAAAGACCTAAAGATAATTTCTAAGTTTGCTCGCAAAGACGTCGCGTCTTCTTCCTACGTATCCTTACTAGGATAGAATCGAGCAATCGTAGTTCACCTCACTAGGGTTAAAGAACACTTGATTATGATCAAGGTTCAACGGGGAACAAACATTACAATGCTTGTATAGAGTTTGACAAAACTCTCTAGATCTATGTTATAACACTCAAGAGGGGAGTAAGTAATCATTGTTATGATTCTTATATAGAGTTTACAAACTCTGTCCTAAAGTTCTAGTTGATGAAGCACTCTTGGTATAGGTAGGTTTTCTAGACTTAAAGCAAATTCTAAGGCTTACATGTCTTATACTTAACCAAGCTAGGGTTAGGATGACTTCTCGAAGTCAAAGGAGGGATAAATGAGCTATCCAATGACACAAGGGTCAAGGGAGAGACTTTTCCTTTGGAAGGAGAGAGAGAGAGAGAGAGAGAGAGAGAGAGAGAGAGAGAGAGAGAGAGAGAGAGACAACTTGGATGAGAACTAAAAAAGTTCCATCACTTGGGGAAGCAATACTTAACAAAGCAAGATTACAAATGAGCAAGATGAGATAAGATCAAGACAAGTAAGCATGCAAATTACAATGAGCATATACTTCAAATGATATCAAGGGTTACAACCAATAGTCAATCATCTTAACAAAGATTCGGGGCATATCTTAACAAAGATTGAAGCATGATAAAAGTAACAACCATATGAACAAATCACAATTTGAAAGTAGGCATGTCATAAATTCAAAGCATAGTAAATGTGACAACAATGTGCATGGATGACAATCAAACACAAGTAAATCAGTTTAAACCTCACAATTTAGGAGGAAATATAACTCATGGTATCAACCAACAAGAAAATGAAATCTCAACATGTTAAAAAACATAAAGAAGTTAAAATATCACTAAATCTCACAAGATAAAATAATCATGGTATGGAAATTTAATCGAAACATACGGTAACAACCTAGGAACAGATCTACTAACAAGCAGGGCAAAAAGAAATATAACACAAACAAATATGAGATTACAATCCATTAAATAAAACTATACATCACAATGAGAAAATTGCAAAAAGAACGGGTTAAAAATGATACAGCACGCAAGAGTTGTGATTTGTTGAATTTTACAAAAATAAAACAAATAAGCAATAAAATAAAAATGGCCATGGGAGGGGTTGAACCCAGGCCCTCAACTTACAACCTTAACACTTTACCAAGTTATCCACCTGCGCGCGCATGCTAACCAATGGAAAAGAGAGAAGAAAAACAATGAATCAAAGTAAGTGAAATAAAACCAAAAAAATGTCCCAACCAAGGATTAAACCAAGGACCATGGACAAGATGAATGACTTAAGGCGCATGCTTCTACCACTGGGGTGGCTATACATCCGTTGATGTAGCCACCCCCATAAGTATATATGGCGTGCTTTATGAATTTTTCTGGGCAAGTATGAAAGAGCAAGAACAAGGCAATTTGCAAAAATGCGTTTTGATGCTCAACTATATCAAATCTTAACCAATTTTCACGACATTTTAGTCAAAACTGATTAACTTTTGATGAGGATTAAGATGGTGCAATCCTTTTTCTCAAATTATGAATACATAATAAAAATTGAATGAACGTGCCAATTGAAACTTGGAGATGCATTTTGATGACCACAGAGCACAACAGATGCAACCTTGTTTAAAGAAGAGCATGAGCAAACCATAAACATGTTGCTAAATGAGTTCTGACAATAATTTCACTCAAAACAACATTGGAGCAAAAAAGAGCATATGAGCTACATTAGTTATAGCATGGTATTCTAGCACAAATCCAATACAGTTTAGTTCTTAAATCACTTAACACTAAATGCAGGTTTCACCTTATGGCAACAACTAGAGAAACAGATGTGATGATAACAAGAGCTAACAAGCATAAAGTGAAACAAAACCAACAACCAGCCCATATGTTCATGGTTAAAAGTGATGACTGGAACTGATCCAATCATGAGTTCCAAAACAAATGTTTATGATAGCATGTGCTCCAAATATTAGGTCTTCATGGAGTTACAACTCCAACCAGCATGAGTCAATTTGGTTCGAAAATAGAAGTAGTGATATGGACAGATTCAGAGATGAACACATCCAAAGATCTCTAGCACAAACAGTTGGAAAATCCTGGGATCTAAGGTGAGGTTGTCATCCTTGACAGTGAGCTTTCAATGAAAGATGTGAATATTTAAAAACATTAAAATCTCAAAATATGGACAAGTGATTCATGTCAAGATTTAGACATGGTTCTCAAGACATAGCAACAAAACATGGTTAAAAATCAATTGTGCAATTCAAACAGTAGCTACCAACTTTAAACCAACACATACTAGTTAACACAAAGACTTCATGGTTTGCAATTATCCTTGGCATACATGATGACATAGGTAAACAACAGTTTGTTCCTTTCAAGGCCAATAGTGTAATATTCAATTTTGTCAATAAACATGTGTAGCAGCAAGTTCTAAAAGGACAGTCATATGCATAAACTTTTATGACAGTACATAAATTCAAATCAAATGCTAGACAGCTCCAAGTGTGCATTGAGTTTACAAGCAAACAGGTATGATAGTGGTACTGGTCTTATGCAGATTTGTGATTCAAAAGGCTTAGCTAACTTGGCAACAGGTGGTGGTGAGTGTGATAACCTTAGGCCTTAACAGACAACCAAATGTCAACAACCAAGTTAAATCAAGGATTGTGTAATCCACCATAAAGATTCCTAATTCTAAGTTCAAAAATAAGATGGCATGTCCACACATAAATCCAACAATAACAAGGTACATTTGAAAACAACACAGTTGGAAACTTAGTCATAAGGATTGTTGGTTGGAAAATAGCCCTCAATACACAAGCTTCAGTTTAATGACATAAACCCAATTTGTCATCATAATTATGCAAACTGTCCTAGAACTGCACTATTGATTAAAGTTTTAAGGAACAGGACAGTGCTCAAGCCAAAATCAAAACTACAGGCAGCAGTATGTCAATTGATATCCCAACCAACATCTAAAAATCGCCCCTCATGCTTTTTCAACATAAACTGCAAAAACTCACTAATAAGGCAGCCAACAAGCATGATGAGGTTAAAACCTAAATGAACTATGAGCTACTCTCACAAAAGTAACAACATACATTCAAGACCAAATATTTTTGCAATATGCTTTAGTTGGATGAGACAGACTTGACAACAGCAGAGTATTTATATTTCAATCAAAACACCTCAAACCAATATTTTTCAAGATCATATTAAGCATACACAACAGTGAGCACAACAGTTATACATCAAAAATTCAGCAGTGTAGTACATACAAGTACAACATCTAAACTAAGCCAAGCACAAACATGACATCAATCTCCAAGTATCTTTAAACCTATCCTGTTAACAAAAGATTGAGGACTTGGTGGTAGTTGCAAATGGTATTGGATGAAACATATGACAAAACTCAGTTCAGGTTTAAAGCATGATTAAGTCAAATGGAACACACACACATCACATATACATTGGACAATAAGTTACAACCCAAAAATTAGGCACTTTGCAAGCAAGAAAGAAATTGATATATTCATGATACGGTTTTTACTTAAAAGGAGCAGTTTGAGGGTGAAACAAGAAAAGAGGCACATATAGGTCAGTCCAATCATCCTCACATCTTATAATCATGCATCTGAATGAGTAACAACTCAAAACAATAGGTATACACACACAGAGCAGCAATTTGGGTATGTTGTGACACATTTTGCTGTCAAAATGCAATTGTGAGTGGAATTGTGAAAACAGGCAAGAAGAGATCAAACTATCAATGTGCACACATCAAAAATATGATAAGGAAAGTGTTTCAACTCCAAGAAATGAGTATATGACAGTTTGGATAAAAAAACATGTTGTGGTGAATTGTAAAAAAACTGCCTTTGGCAAGTTTATGTAGCAGCAGGGGCATTTTCCAAATCAATGAGTTTGTGATGAATCCTGAGCTATACGCACATCATAATGAGACTAACAAATGAAAACATGTTTGAGAAATGGAGGAAAACTTGACCAAACAGAAAATCTCTTTTTGAAACTCATGACATGTAAAAAAAACAACCTTAATATGCAATCAGCAACATCCATGACAGTTTGAGGCTTTTGACATCATACACACATTTCAAATGAGTAAGGTAATGATTTTATGAGCATAGATCAAGTGAGCATGGATTGAAACAGAATATAGTATGTTTGGCATTAATGAGGTTTTGAAATGCAAGTGGAGGAATGACAAAGTAGTTTGAACACATAATGAAGATTTGAACATATAGGCACATCATACATATCCAAAACATAAAGACAAATTATTCTCCAATCTAAAAACAAGTACCAACTGCTCCAAACCAGAAATGGTATGCCTATCCAATTTTGACAGCAAAAACCCAACAAGATCTAATGACAGGCCCCTAATGGCTAAGTTTCATATTTCTCAAATTTCAACTAATCAGACATCATGAGCAACATCAAGTAAGAAATAAACAAAGATTTGGAACAATGAGATGTAATCATGGTAGGCACAACAGTTCACTACACAATTCCATAGTAATGACAAGCAAGATGATATCAAAATAACATAGTAGCAAAATCAAATAGCCATATTGAGTCAAACATGATCAAAGGCAAGAAGGGATCTATAAGCAACTTACAAATCATCTACTTATCCTAAAAGTGAACCAAGTGTAGAGTTTTAGGGCAAACAAATCAACTTCTCAAAATTGGATCCTAAATCTACCAAATAACCAAAATATCACTAACAAGTATGAATATGGTATCAAGACACAAAATCATAATCTAACCTCCACATATCATTTTCAAATGACAAAATATTGGTCAAAACAAGCATTATGATCATGAAACTAACATTCTTGACAAAGAAGCATAATAGGGCATTATGGTACATTTTCACACAAATCCTCACAAAAAGGAAAAATATGATAATGTATGATTTCTAGACAGTTAGAACATCACATACCTCTTGTTGATCAGCCTTGAACAAGCTAAAAAGCTTAGAAACCCAGAGGTGCTCCTTCGTTTGCAATGATATGGAACTTGCTTCCTCTTGAAGCAACAAAACCAAACTTTAAGAC
Source organism: Lathyrus sativus (assembly GCA_963859935.3). Lineage (NCBI taxonomy): Eukaryota > Viridiplantae > Streptophyta > Magnoliopsida > Fabales > Fabaceae > Lathyrus > Lathyrus sativus. The sequence continues at coordinate 181,754,618 of OZ012739.1, forward strand.
AGTTGGAGTTAATGGATTTCCAGCTGGTTTTTAATGCCTTAGACAGTTATAATATGATGTATGGGAGGTGTGTGGATGGTTAGATCAACCAGAAAAAGCCTAGACCAAGATTTGGCAAGTTTTGAGGGTTGTGGTCAAACTTTCTTAGTGTGAAAGTTGACTTTTTGCAAAATGATGTTTTTAAGAGGTTTAAAGGTGTAGATACCTTCTATATGATATTTAAGGATTGTATGGATGCTTTTTAGAGGTTTGGAAGGGATGGAACTTGTCTTGATCAGAGTTTTGCTCAAGACAGTTTTTTTTGGTGGAAATGAAAGTTTTGAAGATTTTAGGATTCTTGATGAATGAGAAGAGAGTGAGAGCTGTAGTTTTCTAAGATTGCTCTAGTATGTTTTGCAGATGGTGAGGATGCCTCTATTTATAGGAGAAATGAGGGTGAGGGCAGATTTGGTTTTTTCCATTTTTGGAGGGAGTCTTGGAAGAAAATCTTTCCAAATCTAGTGGCAGCCATCTTCACATCAGTTCCAAGGCTCAATGCAAGCAAAACTAGATGATATGAAGGAGTGAGGTGACGTGAAATGAAGCTAGAGAAGTAGGGAGCTGCAGCTGCCACATCCTTGGGGAAAAGTTTCTCTTTCCTCCCTTTTATGATTATTTTAATATCAACTTGCTATCAACTTGCAATGCTCATCAAACCAACTTATATTCTGGTTTTCTCCTTATCCACACCTCACATTATCAGTTTGAATTACAATCCAAGGGCTGAGAATGGCTGATGTGGTGAAAATCTGATTTTGAGAAGTTTTGACAAAGTGGTTCTAAGTGTGGCAGACCCAACTTTCATGACAATAACTTTCAACTCACAAATCCTTTTGAGGATCTCTAATACTTTTTGGAAAGCCCTTAAGTAGCTCTACAACTTTCATGTTTTGGGAATTTCCAAATTCTTGATGGAACTAGGTTGAAAAACACTTCAAAGTTTCTGAAAAAACCACTTACAAGTGTTAAATAACTTAGAAATTTTCTAAGTTATTTCCCCTTCAAAAATGAATTTTGCTATAACTCCAATTCTATGCATTTTTTGATCATGGACCAATTTGAGACGTTTGTAGGATTTGTCAAGAGATTTCTAATGAGATTTGAACCACTTCAATTGGATGTGTGGTTGAGGAGTTATGGTCTTGCCCCTTTCGAAACCCTAATTCCCGATTTTTGCAATTACTTCTCAACCCTTGATCCAATGGTCATGAAATTTTATGGGGAGGTGTAATATGACATAAGGAAAATTTTTGATTCACATCTTGAAGTCAAATTCCTTATGGTTGAAGAGTTAACTTTTCGGTCAACCATACGATCAATCGGTGTCTACCGAGTCGCGCGTTGATGATCTGGACTTCCTGAGGGCTTGAAACTCTTTAGATAGACTTTACTAAGCCATAGGAACTTAACGGACCTTTATCCCACCCTCGAAACACCTTTTAAATCAAAAGTCAAACTAAAGTTGACTTTTCCTGATCGAAAACCCTAATCGGGTATCTTGAATTGCATTGTTCTCAATTCTAGGTTGACCACCTCAAATTGAATTCATAATTGATCCAATGTATTATCCTTAATTTTGTGGAGACTTATATGAAGTTGAATCAATCCAAAATATTGATTGATCAGACCGCCGAAATCTCAAATTTGATGGTATGGAACCCTAATTCATCTGCATCTTAACAAAGATAAACTGAAAACGGGTTAAGGTTAGTTAATCAAGCAAATATGATCCTACAATGATGATGAGGATCTAAGAGGTCAAAATTTGGGGTGCAACAGCTACGATCCTTAAGCATTTGAGAAATGATGATTGGGGGGCCTCCTCTCAATTGTCTAGAGTGTTTAGCGTATGTCCTTTGGACGATATACGACGCATTCTCTCCTAAATCATAGTCTTTAGTGCAACATGAATTACAAATCAAATTCAATTCACTTCTTGTCTAAAAAACACAAAAACAAACATCAAATATTTTTTATCCTTCGGGATTTAATTTGGAAACCTTTTTCATAAGGAGTGTTTTGTTAACTCTTGGTTCTACCGCAAACAGGTAACGCTTAAGTCTCCAATGGTCGAGCAGCATACACCTAACTGCTAGAACTAAGTCTTAACCCTACTCGGGACTAAAACACTTGAACCAACCTATGATCTTGTCAGCCCGAACTACGTTTGCTCTAATTTCTCGTACCATACAAGGATACGTAGGCACAAGACGATGATGTCTTGGCGAGCAACCTTCCCCGTCTTCACCCGTAGTTTTCTGAATTACGTTGACTCTGACTTTCCCATCGCACGAGGGAATACGTAGGCATAGAGCGGCGATGCTCTATCGAGTCTCTTTCCTTTTATTTTGTCCATATGGCTTGTAGCTTAGATAGATAAACACCCTTTAGATAGATAACAAGCATGGATCTCGTCGAGTACGACGGACGTGAGGGGTGCTAATACCTTCCCCTTGCGTAACCGACTCTCGAACCCAAGATTTGGTTGCGATGACCTGTCTTTTCCCTTTTTCGTAGGTTTTCTCTGATCGTTTCCTTTCCCTCTTTTGGGATAAATAACAAACGATGGCAATTCTTTTCTCCTTGCCGGCCCTTCTTCGCAGCGATGCGACAGCAGGCGACATTGCTGGGGACTCTTCTGGATCCCCTATGCGAGTCAATCCTAGTGCTTGTGTGTTTATCTTTGGGTGTGTACATATGTGTTGTACTTTATCTGCATTTGCATTTTTATTTTCCAGCATTGTATATCATCACTGTTGCTGTGTTGTTGAGTGGGAGTTCCACTGAGAGATAAGCTAGACCCAGGCTTGAGTATAACCATAGCAGTAGAAGCGGAAAGTAGTGGTGAACCTGTATGTTTGGCATGCACTAGTTCCCACAAAATCTGGGCTCAGACGAGATTCTCTTTGATGACTACCTTTCCAGTCCATTTCGGACAGTTGACAGGTTGTTGGATCTGAGGATTGTCGACTATGGGGACCGATCATTTGGGAGTCAGCTAAGTGAGGCCGCTTTGTTAGACTATGATGCCAAACCGGAAACGGTGAACGTATCATCATTTTTCGAAAGTCTGTGATGCTGACGACTGCATAGGATGCCGAACCTTATCAGTGAACTAGATCCATACTTGTAAGTGGGTGGGTTATGCAGGAAACTTTGACCTTCAACCTACCCGGTTCTTGTTAGTGTGAACCTGTTGACTTTGATATAGTGGGTCCTTATGATGATGATGTTCTTGCTAAAGCGGAGCACTGGTTCTTCTCAATCAGCAGCACAACAGCCTTGATCCCCTGTTGCATTTGCATTTGCATTTTTCATCTGCATATTAACATTGACATGTATGTATGTTGCAGGTGCATATTTTTCCTTCGATTCTAGTGGTCTTATTTCTCTGCTGACATGGAGCCTAGACTGAAGAAGATAGTGGTTTATAAGTTCCCTACTCTAGACATTGGATCTTTGCTGAGTTTGATTTCTATGGCTGACAGGAAGGTGATGGAAGATTTTAAGCAATCCTAAGGGAAGCTTTTGACTTGTGTCTGCAAGCCCTCAATTTATGAGTTGGGTGGTCTCCATACTCTGCTGCAGTTCTATGATTCCCAGCTTTGATGTTTTACTTTTCCAGGATTCATCTTATTGCCTACTCTAGAGGAGTTCTCTGTGCTACTTGGAGTGTCTATCTTGGACCAAATGCCATTCTGCCACACCGATGCTGAGCTTGATCAGGTTAAGCTTGTTGGTTCCCTTCATTTGGATACTTCTGAGCTACAAGGGAAGTTGGTCAAGAGAAATGGAATGTTTGGTTTTCCACTACCTTTTCTGATTGCTAGAGCTCGACACTTTACGAAGGAAGGTTGTTGGGTTGTGTTTAATGCTATCCTGGCACTGTGCATTTATGGTATCATGTTGTTTCCTAATATTCCGGATTTTGTAGATGTGGATGCCTTTCACATTTTTGCTTCGGGGAATCCTGTACCTACACTTCTAGGTGACGTCTATCATTCTGTGCACTACAAGAATGAGAATCGGAGAGGGAAGAACATATCTTATTGTGTACCTTTGTTGTACAGGTGGTTTGTGAGTCATCTTCCCAAGACCAGTCTTTTCATTGATACTGCAGGTACCCTAGAGTGGTCAGAGAGATTGATGAGATTGACATCTGAGAATATCATCTGGTTTGATAGGGATCAGCTAGGTATGGAGATTATATATAATTGTGGTGGTTTTCCTAATGTCCCGTTGGTCGGAAGGAAAGGATGCATTAACTATAACCCGTCCTTAGCAGTAAGACAGTTTGGGTATGCCTTGAGAGAGCCTCCTAGAGAAGAGGAGATACAGGAATCTCTATATCTCACTGGGTTGTTAGAGCATGAGACCTTAGCTAGAGTTGAGAAGTCCTAGAACAAAATTCATCACAAAGGGAAAGCTTCTCTGGGGAAGAGTAACAGTCGAGCTTACGACTCTTGTGTGACCTAGATCCAAGAAAGAGCAGAGAAGGTGTTGATGCCTTTTCCATCTATTGAGCCTCTATATCCTCTGATGATTGAAGAGCCTACCACTGCAGACATCCATAGGTATAACCAGTTATGGTCTGAGAAATAAGAGTTATGCAAGGCGAATGAGGAGTTGGAGAAGGAGATCATTCAACCCCGAAGTGAAAAGGTTGAAGCTACTCATTCCTACAAGCGGCAAACTAAGTTGGTAAACAAATTAGGCACAGGTCTTACCAAAGAGATTCACGCCCGTGAGCGTCTAGGTTTAGATTTGAAGGCTGTCAGTGATGTCCTTACTTCTAAGAATAAGGAGTTGGATAGAGCTTATCTAGAGATTTCTAGATTCAATGATCAGTGGAATGTTACCCTCACTAATAACAAGGAGCGAGAAGATATACTCAAACAACAGATTGTCAAGTTGAAAGCTCAACTCCAAGTGAAGGACAAGAAGATCGCAGCTGAAGCCTCATTCCGACGTGACAGTGATTGTAGACTGAACGAAGCGCTTGCAACGTTGGTTGACTACAAGTTTATAGCTGATACGAAGAGGTGTAAGCTTGAGGAGGTTTTTGGTGAAGGCGCCTGGGAGGACTATGCTCAGGACTTGCAGACCACTATTAGTCGAAGAGAGCTGCTTATCCGAGGGTTGCTTATCAGGACAGACCATCCTGAGACGAAGGAGCTGTTAGAGGATTTCCAGTCTTAGTGTCGTACTTGATTGCATTTTCTTTTCAGTATATTGTTATGATGTATATACTGACCATCACCAAACCTGTTGGCTGAGGTTATTCTGATTTCATTGTATTGTTGTAGCACTGTGCTTTGTGTCTGACTCTTGGGTCTCATTTTATTTATGAGGAGTTTGCTTATTGCTATTCTGTTAGCTCTCTATTGTCGTGCTGTTCTCATGGAACTAGAATCGAGGGGGAAATATCCCTAATGCATATATACATCTCTGCATATTGCACCATTCTGCATTTTGCATCGCAGGTGCCCGGGACTATTAACCTTATTTCCGTGGTTCATTAGTTTGTTTCAGGATTGAACATCAGACTACTCACCGGTACGCCACTAGAGGGAATCAACACAAGGTCATGGACCAAATGCAAGCTGAGATACAGGAACTTCGGGACAGGATGGCCTAATTTATGGATTTGATGCAGGGTGTGGCAAATGGTCAAGAGCAACTGAGGACTCTGGTCCAACCACTTATTGCAAGGGTTGATGGTAATGGTGTACTTCACAAAGGAACTGCTGCTAATCCTCCTCGTAATGATGGTGGCACGCCATATGCTAATTTCATTCTTCCAGTTGTGATCCCTCCGAGCGGAGGCAATGTAGGTGGAATTCCTATGCCTGAGATGGCGTATACTTCTCATGGTAACAATATTCCTCAGTGGGATGAAGATCAGCAGGAAGATGCTTTCTCTATGCGAGATATTGGTGCAGGGTTGCCATCTGAGGCTGATAAGAGGTTTAAGTTGATTGAAGAGAAGATGCGGAGCTTTGAGAATCATAACTCCATGGGACTGGACATGGCTAATCTAGGGATGATCCCAGACTTGAAAGTACCTTTGAAATTCAAAGTTCCTGACTTCGATAAATATAAAGGCACTACTTGTCCTCGGGTTCATCTGCGCTCTTATTATCGTAAGATGTCTGCTTACTCAGATGATGAAAAATTGCTGATGCATTTTTTCCAAGACAGCCTCTTTGGTCCTTCACTTGAATGGTACACGAGCTTAGAACCAGTCAACATCTGATGCTGGAGGGATTTGGCTGAGGCCTTCGTTAAGCACTATCAGTATAATAGCGACCTTGCGCCAAACAGGGTCCAACTGCAGAATCTGTCTGAGAAGAATGGTGAATGCTTCAAGGAGTACGCCCAGAGGTGGCGTGAGCTGGCAGCTAGGGTGCAGCCTCCCATGGTAGAAAGGGAGTTAATTGATATGTTCGTTGCCACGCTACCAGGCGTATACTATGAGAAGCTAATCGGTAATATATTTGGAAGTTTTTCTGACCTGATCATTACTAGGGAGAGGGTCGAGAACAGAATTAAGCTAGGGAAGATTCAAGCTGGCGAAGGATCCTCGGCAGGAGGAGGAAATAGAAAGGTTTTTGGAAATAAGAAGCGTGAAGGAGAAACCAACGCAGTATCCAGTTCTCGGGGAAAGAATAGGAATCAGCGTCAGCAATATTGTTAGCAGCCGCAGGTTACAAGTATCACAATACCCGCGGTACCACCACAACAATAGCAACAACCACAACAAAATCAATAGAATTATGCTCCTTGTCGTTTCCAGGATCGGGGCAGGGCGGTAAATAGACAATTTGACGCGCCTCCGATGCCATATTCTCAATTACTCCAGCACTTACTACAGTTGCAGTTAATACAGAAAAGAACTTTGGCTCCATTGATAGGTGCGCCACCACCTGGTTACGATGCCAATGCTCGATGCGAGTTTCATTCTGGTGCTCCGGGGCACAATATCGACACATGTAAGGCGTTTAAGCACAAAGTTCAGGATCTCATAGACTGTAAGGTTATAAACTTTTCTCACGACACGACCAATGTCGTGCAGAACCCCATGCCCAATCGTGGGGCAGTTGGGGTTAGTGCTATCCTTGAAGATGAGAGTTTGAATTTGGTGTCGGATGTCGATGAGTTGAAGACGCCGCTGGGCTTTGTAAAGAGCAAGTTGTTGAGGGGAGGAGTATTCCCAGGTTGTGATGAAGCTTGTACTGAATGTTTGAGCCATCCCGAGGGATGCAAAAAGCTGAGAGACCATATTTAAAAGTTGATGAGCGATGGTGCCTTGAAATTTGATAGAGTTGCTGAGAAGAAGACTGAGGAATTAGTGGTTGAAGAGAGGGATGAGTTTGCGACAATCTTAATTTCGTACAAGACTATTACTATTTCTACGCCGCCTAGGCCGCCAACCATCATCATTACGAAAGCTGGTCCTGTGCCATATGAAAGTACCAAGGCGATTCCGTGGAACTACGTAGCCGAGGTATACTGCAACAAACAGAAACAAGAGTTGATGAATTTACCGGTGGATTCTGTGGATAATCTAGTTGGAGCTGGTGGAATTACTCAAAGCGGAAGAGTATTCTTGAATCTGAAATGGATGCTGAAACAGCTGATAAGGGGAAGAAAGTAGTGGTTGAAGAGACTTCTCAAGCTGGTGAGAAGGATTCCTTGGAGAAGGAGGTGGAAGAGTTCATGAGGTTGATAAGAAAGAGTGATTACAAGATTGTCGATCTTTTGCAACAGACTCCCTCCAAGATATCTATTTTATCTCTGTTATTGTGTTCGGAAGTGCACCATAAATCTTTTTTGAGAATCCTGAATACAACTTACGTACCCCACGAGATATCCGTAAATCAACCCGAGGGGGTTGTAGCACATGTAAATGCAGGTAATGGGCTGGGATTCATGGATTTGGGCTTGACCCCGAAGGGGAGGAACCATAATTGTGCGCTACACATATCTATTGAATGTCGAGGAGCCGTTCTGTCACATGTGCTCGTTGATACAGGGTCATCCCTGAATGTACTTCCGAAGAAGGCGCTGATGAAGTTAGATACCCGTGGTAATTTGTGTACGCCAAGTGACTTGGTAGTACGAGCTTTTGATGGGACTCAAAAGTCCGTATTCGGGGAGCTAACTTTACCTATCCAGGTTGGTTCTGAGGTGTTTGATGCAGCGTTCTACATTATGGACATTCAGCCAGCTTATAGCTGTCTGCTGGGACGTCCCTGGATACATTCGGCAGGCGCCATAACGTCTACGCTGCACCAAAAGTTGAAGTTCATGGTGGGTGGCAGTGTTGTCACTATTTGCGGAGAGGAAGATATAATGATTAGTCATTTGTCTTAATTCAAGTATGTCGAGGTTGATGGTGAAATCCATGAAACTCTTTGTCAGGCCTTTGAAACTGTGCAAATCAACGATAAAGCACCAGTGGTGAGCAAAGCGCCTGAAGTAGCCATGTCATCCTTCAAGGAAGCCCAAGCAGTAGTGAAGGCTAGGGCATCGCAAGGTTGGGGTCAAGTGCCGAATATTCCCAACAAGCGAGACAAATTCGGATTGGGATACAACCCATCTTCCTCCTCCCAGAGCGTGTCGCGCTATAAGGGGCCTGTCAAGTTTACCAGTGGGGGTGTAATCTTCGAGCAAATCAATGCCATATCAGATGAAGACGGTGACAGCGACTGTGATATGGACGCGTGGATTCAGCCATGCATTCCAGGACAAAGCCTGAACAACTGGTCTATCGAAGAAATCATCCAAGTGACGATAGAAAAGTAAGGATTTGTTTTTCTGATTATTGTATAACCCTATGTTCTTCCCGGAGCATGGTGGTTTTTGTCTTCATGGCCTAATTGCTTATGTTTGAACAATATTTTTATCAATCAAAGGGTGTTTTCTGCATTCAAATATTATGATCCTTGTCTTTCCTGTTTTATTTTTAAGAATAAAATGGAAATGTGGTTTGTGCTTGTTTGCATATCATTTTAAGCATTATATCATCATCATTGCAGGTTTCATATTGCAGATGACACCGCTCCAGAGCCGTCTATGACTCGCTTCGACTTTGATAATCTGATATTTCAAGCCGAAGAAGAGATTGATGAAGATGAAGACTTGCTGTAACAGCCCAATTTTCAATAACTGATTAATGGTACTAGTTATTTGGTTTGTATGATTTAAGGGAATTATTGGATTTAACTGATTTATTCTATTTGGTAGAATAATGTGGACTTACTAGATATTCTCTAATTAAGGATGAGATGGGATATTTCATGAGAAAATGAATTGGTAAATAAATTGGAGAGAAACAGAAGGGAAGGATATATGAAGGGAAGCAGAACGAAAATGTAAAATAGAAAACATGAAAGAAGAGTGGAGGAAGAAGAGAAAGTAGAAGGAAAAAGAAGGGAAAGCTTGGAAAGCTCAAGAACAACTTCTAGCTCCCGATTAATCGAGGTAAGGGTGTGAAATATTGTTATCTTACCAATGTATGTGATTATGTATGGATTGCTTGGATTTGTTTGGTTGTTCTTCCTCATCTTCCATTCTAGGGAATGATGAGTTTAATCGGTAGAAACCGAGTTTTAACGGTTAAAATGAGGATAAGTAGTAGAGTTTAGTCGAGGAATGTTGGGCTAAGGCTACTGAGACGAGTTGGGATTCAATTGGTTGAATTTGGATGAGTTTCGAAGTTTTGGACAGTGGGGAATTCTGAGTTCGCAGACACTCGCTAGCTTGTTCGCTAGGCGAGCAGGTCGCGAGCATTCGCTAGGCATTCGCTGTGGCGAGCCAGTAGCGAACGGTCCCAGACTTGGGCAGAATGGTTTTGGGTGTTCTTCACTAGTAGCGAAGGGGGTAGCGAGCATTCACTGGGCATTCGCTGCGGCGAGTGGGGTAGCGAATCAAGTCAGTGGCTTCTGTTTGCCTTCGCGAGCTTGTTCGCTAGGCGAACAGGTAGCTGTCGCTACTGCAAAAAAAAAGAGGCCGACAATGACTAACAGAGTCGCCTCCTATCGTTATTTATCCCAAAGAGAGGGAAAGGAAACGATCGGAAAAAACCTGACGAAAACGGGAAAAGACGAGGTCATCGCAACCAAGTCCTAGGTTCGGGAGTCGGTTACGCAAGGGGAAGGTATGAACACCCCTCACGTCCGTCGTACTCGACAGGATCCACGCATGTGTTATCTAGCTAAAAGGGTGTGTAAACTATCTACGCTAAAGGCTTATGGACAAAAGAGAAAGAAAAACAGGACTGACTCGGCAGATCATCGCCGCTCTGTGCCTACATACTCCCTCGTGCAATGGGAAAGTCAGTGTCAACGTAGTTCGCCTAACTACGGCCAAAGAAAGGGGGAAGGTTGCTTGCCAAGACATCGCGTCTTGTGCCTATGTACTTTCGTCTGGTACAAAAGATCAGAGCAAACGTAGTTTGGGCTTACGAGAACACAGGCTGTTCAAAAGTTTTACCCGAGTAGGGTTAACAGACAGTTCTAGCAGTTGGTGTATGCAGCTCGACCATTGGAGACTTAGGCGTTACCGTTTGCGATAGGACTGAGAGTTAACAACACTCTTGTTTATAAAAAAGAGTTTTCCTGATTAAGATCCCAAGGGGTGAAAAAGAGTCTGAGTTGTTTTTGTGTTTTTTAAGGAAGAAGTGTTTTGAACTTGGTTTGTAACTCATGTTGCACTAAAGACTATGATCTAGGAGCGAATGCTTCGTATATCGTCCGAAGGACATACACTAACATTCTAGATAATTGAGAGGCAACCACCCAATCATCGTTTCCCAAATGGCTTAAGGCTCGTAGCGTGCAACAATTGTCAAGCTTTATTAAGTGGATTGAAGTTGTTTGAAGATGAGAAGAGAAAGAAACCAACTAAGGGGGACTAGACCACACCCTAAAAGTTGTCATGCAAGATGCACCTAAAGTTGAACTTGAAAGGGGACTACCTAATGTTATCATGCATGGTTAGAACCCTAATGTCTATCATAACCTCTCTTGTTCAAGAGTGGTTAGAAATCCTAAGGGAAGGAAGACAAAAAGAAGAAGAAACAATAAGCAGAAACAATGCGAATGAAGAATGCAAATACAAATGCAACAAGGAAGACAAAGATGCAATGCAAGTGAGGGAGGAAATATGTGTGGGACTGGAACCTCCATAAGCTCATCTCAACCTCAATCCATAGTATGATTAAGTGCAAGAGAAGAGGAGAAGAAGATGCATAAAAAATAAGTAACAAAAACAATGAGAAAAAGTCCTCATGGATTCATTACTTTAGGCAAGCTTCAGGTTCCTCCTCAGGAGGAACCAAGCAACCTTAAGTAGTATTCCAAAGTCATAGGACAGAATGGGGATGAGGAGAAGAGATCTCAAAAGCTAAAGGAAAACATCATAAGCAAAAGCAAACAACAACATCAAAGAATGCAAGCAAACACCACTTATGGAAACACAATGTGCAAACATGAAAGTATAAGATCAAATGAACAACTTATGCATAAGGTAAAGACCTATGAATTGGCATACAAGACCTATAACAAGCCCCTAACATGAAACAATCAAAATGAGGTTCATCAATAATGCACAACCAAGCTTTTGGAAGCAAAATAAATCAAGTACACAAGTAGAGATGCACAAACATGAAGCAACTTGCAAAATACATGAAAAATGTTAAAATGCATCTAAAAAGGCCAAATAAAATCTCAAAGGACCCCCAAGGTATAAGGAACCAGGGGTTAAAAGGGGAGATTGAAAATCAAAAGGAAAGTGCCTCAATAGAGGGAAAACACCAAGAGTGTCTCAAACTAAGGCAAAAAATGGAGAGGGAATAAAAGGCAATTCAAATCATATGGAAACAGCACTTAAAAATCATGACAAAAAATATCCAAAGATTAATCAACATGTTAATACAATGCTCAAAAAAATTCATGCAAAAAAAAGAAGTTTACACTTAGAAATAAAATCAAGAAAGAACAAAACCACAATTTAAATCAAATAAAACAGCCCCGATATTTAATTCATTTTTTAATTGAAAATAAAGTGAAAAAATTAAAATAAAATTTCCAGAAAAAACTAGACAGCTTAAAGTTTATGAAAATTATTTTTGGTGAATTTTTAACTTATTAGAGCTATTTTATTTGAATTAAAATGGAAACAACATAAAACAGAAAAAATAAAATAAAATAACAATTAAATGGAAATGAGGTGGTGTGGATAACAACAGCTGCTAGTGCAAAACGTCAACAGGCCCAGGTTTGGGGTGTGAATAGCCACGCGTGTAGGCCCAATAAGAAAAAGAAAAATCAATGAAAATTCTGAATAAACAAAATGTGGTTAAGTTGACTGTGTACATGGTGGAAAGCAAAGTAAACCGCATGATCATCATCAAAGTATACTAATCAACTGGCTCATAATGAGCCACCTCAATTAATGAGTTGGGGTTTTGTTATTGTATACACAAGCTAAATGGTCCTACGGTAGGTCTTAAAATGAACCGCATGATCAAAATAAACAACATCAAACGAATGGAAGCGCGCCACATCGTCATCTTCCACCTTGAGACTGGCCGGCGCCGGAAATAAATTCCGGTCGTCTTCTTCCTCGCCTCCGGCCACCGCGGACCACTTCCCCCACCATAGCTCTGTCGATTCTCCACCATTTTTGACAAACTCTAGATGAAAACTCATCTACTCGTCGCGAGGATCATGAATCCAACCCTTATTTCCACTAATTCTCAACAACAACTCTAGAAATCAATCAACAAGCAAAACGTGCAAAAATGAAAGTTCACCAAAACTCTAATTAAATGGTCTAAACCTCATCTACATGTTGCAAGGAGTAAGAATCCACAAAAATTAACTCAAAACACCACAGAAATTCTTCAAACCGAATCAACACAACTTGGAGCTCATAAAATCAAACACTATAAACTCAAACGAAAATGATCCAGAAATGATCCATACAACTCAAGGATTCAAATGCAATAAAAATGGTGAAAAACCATGACATATTAAGAGTGTAAGGTTGAAAATTAGTTTACCTAGTGGAGAGCCTCCACTGGGCCTTGAAACTGTGATGAAGCTTAACGAAAAATGCCCAGAATCACTCCATGAACTTCAATTGAGGTGTTTGAAGGCTTGATTTGGTCTGAAAGTGGTTGAATCTGAGAATTCGTTTTTGAGTTTTTCTTCACTTTTTCAAAATGTGTTATGGCGAACATGCACGAAAATGACCTAGTTCTACTCTAATTTTCATCTGGAATACTTATATATTGGGTCTATGATCAAATGGGGCTTCAATTCAAGCTAAACAGCCCATTTCAAAATTTCACTTTTCACCACTTTCTCCAAATTGCCATACACGTTTTTACCACTACACCAGCTAGTTTTTCAATCCAAATTCACTACAAATCAATTGTGTTGATCAAAGGGATGAGATTTGAGGCTTAATTTTGATCATATGATTGATATCCACTTTGTTACTTCAAGAGGAAGAAACCATGAAAATGGCCTATTTTGAGACCTCAAATTTCCAATGTGAAGATGGCAATGTCTTTGAATTATTATTTGCAATCAGAAAATGCACAAACTTGCCTTGAAAAAGTTTAAAATCCATTAATTCTCAATTTCTCAATTTAAGTCTCCTTTATGAAAAATTCAAACCTCAAATTCTCAATCCGAGCCCCTACCATAACAAGAGATGATTTGGTAGTGCAAATGGCCCCATTTGAAGCAAGTTTCATGTTGAAAATATTTCCATTTGAAGCACTTAAGTTGGTGAAATGGACCTATACTTTTATGACCTGTAATCTTACTTTCCCAAAATACCCCTGACTTGTAAACCTCATAACTTGAGTTCTATAAATCAGATGAAAGACTTCTAGTACAATTTGGAAAGCTAAGATCAATACCTACAACTTTCATGTTGGCCAAAAGTTGAGGAGAAACATCCTTCTAGGTCAAAACTGACTTGGAAGTTGGTTGACTTTTGTTGACCAAAATCACATCCCTCAGATGACTTGTAACTTGTTTGGATCATAGCTTGAGTTCTATAAATTTAATCGAGGACTTCTAGTACTCAAATTAAATCTAATAACATGCTCTACATGTTCCATGTTGGCCAAAAATTCTGATGAGACTTGCATCTTGAGGTAGGTGGTCTTGAAGTCAGGCACTTAATAGGGGATTTTACCCTGAGAACCCTAATTTAGTAACTTCTCACACACTTAACCCTTGATGAATTGAACTTGAAATGATGTCTCATATGTCTTAACATAACATCTCATGACCATAGAGACTTTGATTTGAGTTTCAATCTTCTTCAATTGCACAGTTGATTGAGGATTTACCAGATGAAAACCCTAACTGCAATACTTTCAACTGTGGCTTGTTCCACTTCACACAACAACTTGAATAAGCTCCACAATGACCCTCAAGGCCCTCAATGAGCTTTCTTTACATCTCATACCCATAATCATGCATTTACAATCTCCTGATGCTCTTCAGTTGGCCTCTCAGTCAGGAGCTATCCCACACACATCCATCTGTTCTTTAACAAGACACTGACCACTTCAAGATGTCTTGATGACCACTCAAGCCTGAGTAACAACCCCTGCTTAGGCTCCATGCTCTGAGAAGACTCCTCTTGCTATGCACATCCCTTTTGATCCCCCTGTTCCATGAAAAATGTTATGCAATGCAAATGCTAGAACAAAATGAAATGAAATGAAACATAAACCAAGTTAAGAAAAGGTTGAGCAAATTTTGGGGTGCAACAGCTGCCCCTATTCAAACGACTTGGACCTGAATGGGTGAAAAGCGAACAGGTTTTCTTGCAATCAAGGTAAAAGACGGTTGAATACCAAAGAACCCGGAAATTTGCCAACCGCAGAAAATCCGAATATAGCAAAATTGATCTCAAAGCCACCCTGTTGGGGAAAGAGAATACAAACGTCAAAAACGGCGCCATGGTCTGGATACCATACTGGAAAAAGGTAATGGTCCAAGTTACCGGAGTCTGGATACTCCACAGAAATCAAAGCCTGAATGCTTAAAACATAACTCTGAGTCTGGATACTCAATAAATGGAGCCTGATTGCTCAAAGAAACAAAACTGAGCCTAGATACTCAAAGATTGGAGCCTGGATACTCGACAAACACAAAACTAAAGCCTGGATGCTCAGTAATAAATCTGAGTCTGAATACTCAATATTTGGAGCCTGGATGCTCTGAATGAATCGGAGCCTGGATGCTAAAAAAACACAAACTGGAGCCTGGACGCTCAAAGAAAACATCTGAGTCTGGATACTCAATAACCTGAGCCTGGATGCTCACTGCAATCTGAGCCTGGATGCTCTATGCAAATAACCTGAGTCGAGATACTTGGTTAATAAATCTGAATCTGGATACTCAATGATTGGAGCCTGGATGCTCGATGCAATCTGAGCCTGGATGCTCTATGTGAACAGAAATATATTCATCAAGATCTGGACATCCTACGAATTCAAGTCAAACGACGTTGCTGGGAAGCAAAATTAGTCGTGGTCTGGATACCACATAGGCTGAGAAAACAATGCGTGCCAAGGTTTGGATACCACACGACGATATGAGATAACCACAAATGTTGTGATCTGGATATCACGGAGCATCAGAGAAACTACCATGGTCTGGATACCATAACTGCCTTTACCGGAGTCTGGATACTCAACGGAGAAAGTACAAACAAGATTCATCAAGGTCTGGACACCCAACTGACTTTAACAGAGTCTGGATACTCAACGGAGACAGCGTAATAAAACGAGCATAAGCCATGGTCTGGATACCATAAGGCACAAACACACTTGCTGTGATCTGGATATCACAAAGGAATTTGACCGGAGTCTGGATACTCAACGGATCAAGAAAATACCTGTTGGAAAATTGCCAGAGTCTGGATACTCAACGGAAAAAACAAAATAATGTTGGTCACCATGATCTGGATACCACAACCACCCTTACCGGAGTCTGGATACTCGACGGAAAAAGCAAAATAATATCAACTGGGTATGGACCGGAGTCTGGATACTTAATGGGGAGAGGTGATAATCACTATACTTATCATGACCCACTCAAATCTGAAGATACTACTGGGGAGTAACATGAGCCGGGGTCTGGATACCACGCGGGCTAAGAGAGATCACATGGTCTGGATACCAAAAGAAAAGATCAAACCTCCGGAGAAAAACCTGAAACAAAGAGATAACAACCGGGTCTATGTTTCACATGTAAATGTTTGAAAATGGCGTAATGCTCCATACGAAATGGAAATGCTACGCGTTTGGGTAGATGCTATGCACACATGCAGATACATCACAACTGAAACAACAAAGTAAATGCTAGAGAAATAGAAACCATCCTGTCAGGAACGACAAACAACCCTGCAGGGGAAAAGCTTACTCATGCCAATAACAATTGGACTTACACCAAAAAGGCCTTAGAAGGCTCACCTATCGGGGATAAAGTTCATACAAGAACAGACAATCTAAAATCAACTGAGGATGCAGATCAACACTTGCTAAGGTAAATGTCCGGGCTGACTCTCCGGAATACAAAACCTTCTAAAGAACAGATAACTCACTGAGTACTTAAACAAACAGACTAGACAACCTAACTTACCTGATAGAGAACAAAACTTCTATCGGATGTCTCAGTCTGTACTGCTGAAAGCTGAGTTCCTTCAATCGGACTGAGTGAGAGGGAGAAGTACCAGGCCACTGCTGGGGAAAACCTGGCACCTACTCTGTGGGGATATGTCTGAATCTCGACTCGCTAGGGAGTAAGCATAATTTCGTACTCTGCGGGGAATTAAAAACGCACTAGCCGACTGCCAAGGACATGCTAAACACGACATGTAACTCTACTGGGATAGAGATGCAACCTCGATTGCTGGGGAACAACACTGTCTGGGGGAAAAGATGAATACATCCATATTCGTAAAACCTTGCCCCAAGGGTAACAACCCTGCAAAAGACAAATAGACAAGACATCCTATACAACAAGCCTATCTTGGTCCTCGTCCGTGACATTGTTCAATTAATATCAAAGTTTTAGCAATTATTGGCCAAGGCCTGCAAGTTTATGTATGCAAGTTCATCAAAAACATCGGGCGTTTTTCACAAACAAAACAATAAAAGCATAAAAACAAAGCACACAAACAAAGTACTGAATAATATATGTTTATTGATAACGGCCTGTGAATAGGCAAAGTTTTTACAACAGATGCAACTCCTGAAAAGAGGAAGCTGCGCAAAAACTACAAGTATGCATAAAAGCAAATACAAAAGTGTACATTTTAAACAAAAAGTACAGAAATGTCGGCAATGTGGCGCAGACAAACACCATGAGCTGATTCCTCTATGACTCGCTTGACCCTGACGCTTTCCCGATGCTTCATCTTCAGAAGAGATTGATTCGGATAAACGGCCCTCAGGTTCTCCCAATCCACTAAGCAATGAAGTTCATACGCAGACCACAGTCATTTGCTTTTCAATCCCTAACTTTTTCCTGAACCGCCCTTTCGGGTTTTCGATTCACCGGGATACCCATTTTTGCCAAAGTCACCTTTTCAGGTTTTCATCTTTGCGGGTTTACTTCTTTTCAATTTTATCCCTAATTTTTGCCCGAACCTTTTTCCCTTCTTTATGGTTCGCCGGGATGCCCCATTTTTCCCTGGACTTTTCTTTTTGTGTCCAGCGGGTCTCTTTTAAGCAAAGTATTTTTTAACTGCGTCTGCATTCACAGGGGATGCAAAGTCCTCACCGTCCATGGTGGATAATACTAAGGCTCCTCCAGAGAAAACCTTTCATACAATGAATGGACCTTCGTAATTGGAAGTCCACTTGCCTCTGTGATCTAATTGTGGTGGGAGAATCTTTTTCAGCACAAGATCGCCCGTCTGAAAGCTTCGAGGGCGCACCTTCTTATCATAAGCTTTCTTCATTCGGCTCTGGTATAAACGACCATATGCAATTGATGCTAGCCTCTTTTCGTCCATCAGACTAAGTTGATTCAATCTATTCTTGATACATTCTGCCTCATCAAGTTTTACGTCAACCAAAACCCTTAAAGAAGGAATCTCAACCTCTAGCGGTAGGACAGCTTCCATACCGTCCACTAGTGAGAAAGGGGTTGCCCCGGTTGATGTGCGTACCGTTGTACGATAATCGTGCAAGGCAAAAGGTAACATTTCATGCCAATCTTTGTATGTAACAACCATCTTTTGCACTATCTTTTTAATGTTCTTGTTGGCCGCTTCAACAGCGTCATTCATCTTCGGCCGATAGGGCGATGAGTTGTGATGCTCGATCTTGAAGCTCTGGCATAACTCCTTCATCATCTTATTGTTCAGATTTGAACCATTGTCAGTAATCATTCACTCAGGAATTCCATATCTGCAGATGATGTCCTTCTTTATGAATCTTGCTACCACTTGCTTGGTCACGTTAGCATACGATGCCGCCTCCACCCACTTGGTGAAGTAATCGATGGCTACTAGAATAAAACGGTGTCCGTTGGAAGCAGTGGGCTCAATCTTTCCAATCATATCGATGCCCCACATGGAGAACGGCTAAGGGGATGACATTACATTCAACGGGCACGGCGGCACATGAATCTTATCAGCATAAATCTGGCATTTATGGCATCTCTTCGTGAATTTGAAACAATCCGAGTCCATTGTTAGCCAAAAATAACCAGCTCGTAGAATCTTTCGAGTCATGGCATGTCCGCCGTCATGCGTGCCAAAAGTACCCTCATGGACTTCTTCCATAAGCAAGCTTGCTTCTTTTTCGTCCACACACCTGAGTAATACCAGATCATGATTCCTCCTATACAGCACACCATCTGGGTTGAGATAGAAGTTTCCAGACAATCTCCTAAGATTTTTCTTATCCTGAGTCAATGCCCCTGGTGGATACTCTTGGTTCTTAAGGAAATTCTGGATGTCATTAAACCACGGTTTACCATCGGAAGTGTTAGAACACAGATTGGTTCTTAATAATATCTCTATGTTTTGATGATAACTATTATGAAATTTTGTAATTAAGAATTATATACTCTAAAATTTGCTTGAGAGTGTTTGCTGCAGATATCATAATAATTATCACTCCAGAAGCAAATTTAACTGAACATAAGAAATTTGTTAGACCTTGAAGCGCCAGATGCATCCATTAGAAGATTCTGAATGCTACCAACAGAAGATCCTGAGCGTAGCCTCCAGAAGGATCTGAAGCAGAAGCTCCAGAAGGATCTAAAGCAGAAGCTCCAGAAGAATCTGAAGCAAGTCAGAAGCATCTGAACCAAAGAAGAATTTTGTATGAAGAGTTTTCAAAGCATAGTTACTACAGAAGATTCTGAAAGTACTAAAGCTGCCAGTACTGAGGATCTGACTCAAATATGCTCTGAAATTACACACGCTAAAAGCACACCTGCTGCAGAAGACTCTGATTCAGCAAAACTCTGATCAACATTAGAAGGCTCTGATCAAATTAGACTCTGATGAATCTTGCTGAAATTTGAAGAAGAAGAATTCAAAGATTATGTCCGTTGGAATAATCCAAACGACTCGTTCATTATTTATGCTAGACACAAGAACACAGACAAAAAGGATTTCTCTGTGCTTTCTTCTTCTAGGAAAGGTCACTTGATGTGAAGACAAAAAGGCTCAGACCTTTTGGACACTCTTCTCAACGTGAAGCTCTCTTGGATCAGCTGCCTATAAAAGCAAGCCTTCACCCATCTTCTTCACTTGACATTTTATCTGAAAGAAATCAATATTCAAAGCTCTCATACTATTCATATTCTTTCTAAGAATTAATTTCTTTGTTCTTAATATTAAATGAAAAATCACAGTTGTGATAAAGCTTGATTAAAAGCAATTTAAACACTTGTATTTGTTTTTACATTTGATTGTAAACCTTAAGAAGATCTAGTTAGGATCAGTAGTTCTTGAGAAGACTTTGAACAGTTGTTCTTAGTGCTTACTATTGTAATCAGTTGATTAAATAGTGGATTAAGTCCTTGATTGAGAAAGGCAAGTCACTCTAGGAAGGGTGGACTGGAGTAGTTAGGTTTAACGAACCAGGATAAAAATACTTGAGTTTTTATTTCTAAGTTTTTATCTTCATACTTATTCAACCCCCCCCCCCCCCTTCTAAGTATTTTCTCACCTTCAGTTGGCATCAGAGCTCCAGTTCTGTGTGTGCTACCACTTCACAGTTATAGTAAAGATCCAGTGAGAAAAACTTTGATATATATTTGGTTGTTACTATGGCTGATAATACTATGTCTAACATTAACAACAAATATGAAGAAAGGGACATAATCAGCACTAAACCCCCTATGTTTGATGGGGAGAAATTTGATTATTGGAAAGACAGGATTGAAAGCTTTTTCCTTGGATATGATGCTGATTTATGGGATCTGGTCATAGATGGATATGTTCATCCCACTGATGGGAATGGCAAGAAAGTAGACAGAAAATCTATGACAGATGCTCAGAAGAAGGAATTTAGAAATCACCACAAGGCCAGAACAATATTGTTAAATGCAATATCTCACACTGAGTATGAAAAAATTACAAATAGGGAAACTGCATTTGACATGTTTGAGTCCTTAAAGATGACTCATGAGGGAAACTCTCAAGTCAAGGAAACAAAGGCTCTGGCTCTAATCCAGAAGTATGAAGCCTTCAAGATGGAAGACTTTGAATCTGTTGAAGCTATGTTCTCTAGATTTCAAGTACTTACAGCTAGACTAAAGGTTCTGGATATAGGATACTCTACTGCTGATCATGTGAAAAAGATTATCAGAAGCTTACCTACCAGATGGAGAACTATGGTGACAGCGCTGAAAATGGCTAAAGATCTGAACAAGATCTCCTTGGAGGAACTAATCAGTTCACTAAGAAGTCATGAAATTGAACTTGAGGAAGATGAACCTCAAAAGAAAGGTAAATCTGTTGCTTTAAAATCTAATAAATCTGCTAAAGCATTGCAGGTAATAGAGGAAAGCTCTGAAGAATCCTCATCTGAAGATGAAGATGAACTATCCATGCTGTCCAGAAGAATAAACAAACTCTGGAAGCATAAAGGAAATGAGTTCAGAAACTTCAGGAAGCCTGACCAAACAAAAGAATCTTCTGGACACAGAAGATCTGGCAAAAAGGAGGTTGTCTATTATGAATGTAAAGAACCTGGACATTACAAAAATGAATGTCCAAAGGTGCTGAAAGAAAAGCCTAAAAGAAAATTTGATAAAAAGAAAAAGGTTCTAATGGCCACCTGGTATGATTCAGATACATCTGAATCTGAATCTGAGTCAGAAGAGGAATGTGCCAATGTAGCTTTGATGGCAGACATAGAAGATCAGGAGGAAGGAACTTCAGGATCTGAATCTGACTCTGAATCTGACTCTGACGCTGAAGAGGTAATGGCGAAACTCACTAAAGAAGAACTTATCAAAGTGTTATCAGAAGTTCTGAAAAGCTATAACAATATTAAGCTCAAATACAAGAAGCGTCAAAGCAATCTTGTATCTGAGAATAATATTCTCAAATCAGAAGTAGCTGAGCTAAATGAAAAGAACTTAAAATTGAAAAATGATTCTGATTTAGCTCAACAAAACTCTTATTCTGAAACTGAATCTGAATGTAAAAATATTTTGGAAAAATATGATTATAGCTTTCAGAAGTTTCTTGCTAAAAGCATAGACAGAAGCAAAATGGCTTCTATGATCTATGGAGTTAGCAGAAATAACAGAAAAGTAATTGGATATGAATCCTCCTCTGGAAAGGATTTAAATCCAAAACCTGTTGATAAAATTATCATCAAGAAAACTCCTTTATATTCCCACTTTAAATTTGGTCACTTGAATGATATTGAACAAACACGCTCTGAAAAGAATATTCATGTGTTTAAATCTAAGGCTAGTCAGAATAAACCTTATGTTGAAAAACAGAAGTTTAGACAAACCTTCAGAACAACTAACCCTAAAGGACTCAAGAAGATCTGGGTACCTAAAAGTAAAATAATTCATGTTGCATATGTTCTTAGCAGCAAGGTCAGGACGCCAATCATGGTACCTGGACTCTGGATGCTCACGACACATGACAGGGCAAAGGTCTATGTTCCAAAGTCTGGAGCTTAGATCTGGAGGTGATGTGAAATTTGGAGGGAACTAGAAGGGCAAGATCATTGGATCTGGCACCATTGGAAATGGTAAACTTCACTCTATTACTAATGTTTTACTTGTTGAATGGTTAAAGCATAACTTATTGTCCATGGTTATGATATCACCTTTAATCAAAAATGTTGTAAAGCTATTAGTCAAAAGGATGACTCTATCCTATTTAGTGGTAAGAGGAAAAACAACATTTATAAAATAAATCTTTCAGAACTTAAGGTTCAGAATGTTAAATGCCTCTTGTCTGTTAATGAAGAGCAATGGGTCTGACACAGAAGATTGGGGCATATTAATATGAGACGTATATCTCAAATTAATAAACTTAATCTTGTCAAAGGACATCCTAGTCTGAAGTTCACCTCAGATGCTCTTTGTGAAGCATGCCAAAAAGGGAAGTTTTCAAAATCATCTTTTAATTCAAAAAATGTTGTTTCTACTTCCAGACCACTAGAATTACTTCATATTGATCTGTTTGGACCAGTGAAAACTGCATCCATCAGAGGCAAGAAGTATGGATTAGTCATTGTTGATGACTATAGTAGATGGACATGGGTAAAGTTCTTAAAACACAAGGATGAGTCACATTCTGTGTTCTTTGACTTCTGCAAACAAGTCCAGAATGAAAAAGATTTCAAAATTATAAAAGTCAAAAGTGATCATGGTGGTGAATTTGAAAATAAATTTTTTGAAAAATATTTTAATGAAAATGGCATTGCTCATGATTTTTCCTGTCCTAGAACTCCACAAAAAAATGGGGTTGTAGAAAGGAAAAACAGAACTCTGCAAGAAATGGCCAAAACCATGATCAATGAGACTAATCTGGCAAAACACTTTTGGGCAGAAGTAATCAATACAGCCTGTTACATTCAGAACAGAGTGTCTGTAAGACCTCTTCTGGAGAAGACTCCATATGAACTGTGGAAGAACAGAAAGCCCAACATTTCATATTTTCATCCTTTTGGATGTATTTGCTATATGTTAAATACTAAAGAAAATTTGAACAAGTTTGATTCCAAAGCACAGAAGTGTTTCATGCTTGGATATTCTGAATGCTCTAAAGGCTACAGAGTATACAACACTGAGACACAGATTGTAGAAGAATCTATTCATGTTAGATTTGATGATAAGCTTGGCAGTAAAAAGCCAAAGCAGTCTCAAAACTCTGCAGATAGAGAAGTAGTCTTCACAGACTCTGAAGGATCAGAGGCAGACAAAGCTCAAGTGAAGGAACCAGAAGCAACGCCAGATGCCATTCCTTTAACTTCTCAGATGAACAATTTAAACATTTTTGAAGAATAAACTTTTAGAGGATCATCTTCCAGAATCAAAGCTTCTCATCCAGAGAATGTTATTATTGGAAAGAAGGATGATCCCATCAGAACAAGATCCTTTCTTAGATCATCTGAAGCATCATTATTTGGACTGGTGTCAGTAATTGAACCAACTTCTGTAGATGAAGCTCTGCAAGACAATGATTGGATTATTGCCATGCAAGAAGAGTTAAATCAATTCACCAGAAATGATGTGTGGGATTTAGTTCAAAGACCAAAAGGATTCAATATAATTGGAACTAAATGGGTCTTTAAAAATAAGCTAAATGAGAAAGGATAAGTTGAAAGAAATAAGGCAAGGCATGTTGCTCAAGGGTACAGTCAACAAGAAGGTATTGATTACATTGAAACTTATGCTCCAGTGGCAAGGTTAGAATCTATACGCCTTCTTATTTCATTTGATGCACAAAATAACATCACTCTGTATCAGATGGATGTTAAAAGTGCCTTTCTAAATGGTATTATAAAAGAAGAAGTTTATGTCCACCAGCCTCCTGGTTTTGAGAGTGAAAAATTTCCAGATCATGTTTTCAAACTAAAGAATTCTCTGTATGGTTTAAAACAAGCTACCAGAGCTTGGTATGAGAGATTGAGCAACTTTCTTCTAGAGAAAAATTTCATCAGAGCCAAAGTGGACACAACACTCTTTTGTAAATCATTTAAGAAAGATCTTCTAATTTGTCAAATTTATGTGGATGACATAATATTTGGATCTACCAATACTATGCTGGGAAAGGAGTTTGCTCAATGTATGCAGGCAGAATTTGAAATGAGCATGATGGGAGAACTGAGATTCTTTCTAGGAATTCAAGTCAACCAAACTCTAGAGTGCACTTACATACATCAGACCAAATATGTTAAAGAACTTCTGAAGAAATTTAACATGACTGATAGTAAGCTGGCCAAGACTCCCATGCATCCAACCAGTTCACTAGGCAAGGAAGAGGTAAGTAAGAAAGTAGATCAGAAACTCTATAGAGGTATGATAGGATCTCTTCTTTACTTAACTGCTTCTAGACTTGACATATTGTTTAGTGTATGCTTGTGTGCTAGATTCCAATCAGATCCTAGAGAATCACACTTGACAGCTGTCAAGAGGATTCTAAGGTATCTGAAAGGTACTTCTAATGTGGGTTTGTGTTACAGAAAATCTGATGATTTCAAATTAGTTGGATTCTATGATGCTGACTACGCTGGAGACAGAGTGGAAAGGAAAAGTACTTCTGGAAGTTGTCAATTTCTAGGAAGAAATATAATCTCTTGGTACAGCAAGAAGCAACCTACAATTGCACTATCAACCACAGAGGCAGAATATATTGCTGCTGCTGGATGTAGCACGCAGATGCTCTGGATGAAAAGTCAGCTAGAAGATTATCAGATATTTGAAAGTAACATTTCTATCTTCTGTGATAATACTTCTGCTATATGTTTGTCTAAAAACTCCATTTTACACTCTAAGGAAAAACATATAGAAATTAAGCATCATTTCATCAGAGACTATGTTCAGAAGGGAATTATAAATTTGGCCTTTGTTGACACAGATCATCAATGGGCAGATATTTTCACAAAACCCCTTGTTGAAGATAGATTCAAATTTATTTTGAAAAATATTGGTATGGATTTTTGTCCAGAATGATATTTGTCAGAAGCAAATTTTACAGATGCAAAAATGCCTAATGCTCTGAAGTATTTCTTCTGATTACTTATTCATTTTCTTTAATTATTTTCTTGTGAAACTCTGAACTAACAATCCTCAGAGGATCTGAACGTTGGTTAGCGTTTCATTTCTCAAGAGAATTCTGAAGCGCATGCAAGCAAACACGTGTCACTCTAAATCTGCAAAGGTGGCGTGTACACTACTGAAGAGACGTTTGAGGTGAAGTTTGAATAGTGAAAATCTTGATTTTCTCCCCAAATTGTCAGAATCAATAAATGCTTGAAATGATTTTATTCTTTTTCATTAAATGCTTTGTGTGAACGTGCTTTCTTCTAACAGTTTGTATGCCTAAGTGTTTAGTATAAATACATCATTTCTCACCATTTTCACACTTTTCACATCTCAAACCTTTTATGCATTTCTGTCTTCTTTTCTCTCTTCACAAAAACCCTAAGCGTTTTACAAACTCATCTTCAATGGAAACTTCATCATCAACTGCTGCACAATTTCAATCAACCATGGCTGTAGTCACTTCTGCAAATATGGGTGTGACTCCTTATACACCACCAAAGAGAACATTGTTAACACCTGTTGAAAAACTGGAGGTTCTCTGTGAATCAACGGTGGAATTTGATTCAATGGCTGAGAATGGGTTTGAATTTCGCTCTATTATAGATGCTCAAGGATGGGTGAAGTATTTTGACAGACTTTTTGGACCAGTCTACCCCCTTCTGGTAAAAGAATTCTGGATACATGCTTCTGTATACCCTAAGTTCATTTTATCTTTTGTTCTGGGAAAAGAGATAATCATCACAGAAGATCTGATCAGGAAACTCATTGGATATGAGGAAACAAATGGAGTATCTCACTTGCCAGTTGGGCGTTTGGATATGGATGAAGTATATGAGGAAGTGATGACTGCTGGACAAGCTTCTAATAAGTTCAAAGATCTGAAGCCTGACTACAAGATCTGGGCTAATATTTTCATGGGATGCATTCATCATAGAAAGTATACCAACTCTCCAGACTATGTCAACAATGAACATCTCTACTTTATGTACTGCTTAAGTCAGAGCACCAAGGTAGATCTTCCATATATTCTGTTTATGCACTTATGGAATCATATAAATGCCTCTAGAGAATATGTGAAAGAAAAAGGTCAGAAGATCAGAACTTGGATTCCTTTTGGAAGGTTAATTTCAGATCTTCTAACAGAAAATAGACTGGTGACTGCTCTATATGCTGCTGGAGTCACAGAAGAACTGGAATTCATTCTTGGAAAGCCTCTGAATGCCAAAAGTCTTCAGAGACTAAAAATAGTAGAAGAACTCACAACAACACCCAAGAAGCTGAACATTACTGAACTCAGTCAGAAGAGAATCCCAGTAGATGACTACCCTCTGTTCTATGCTGAAGAACCAAGGGAAATTGTAGTAAGATATATTGATGATTGTAAGGCAGAAGGAAAGCCTATTCCTGCAGATATTATAAAAAGAGAAAGGGAACCATTGCCTGTTGGAGGAGAAGAGATCAGAAGAAAAAGAAGTCAATCAGAAGCAGAAGCTGCACCTGTTCAGAAGAAGCCCAAGGTTGCTGAGAAGCCTCAGAAGCTGCTAAAGAGGAAAGAATCTGGAGACACTCCTTCTGTTCCTGCTAAACGCATCAAGATTAAAGGTACCAAATCTTCTGTATCTTCTGCAAATACTATTGTTATAAATGATTCAACTTTTAAGTCTATTCCAAAACCACCTTCTACACAAAATCAATCTGTTACTGCTCCACCTCATGTATCTGTTCCATCCCCACAAAAATCATCTAATCTTGTTTCCATCTCACCTGTAAAACAATCATCTGTACCAAAACCAACAACAACAAAACCAAAAATTCAGACTCCACAACCAGAAATTCCAACCAAACAATCTGTACCACAACAACAACAATCAGAAAAACCACCCACAGAACAACAACAACCAGAAAAACAATCTGATCCTCAACAAGAAAAAGACTCTGAAAATCAACAACAAAAACCATCTGAACCTCAAACACAACAACAAGAGAAACAACCACAGTAAGAAAATCCACCATCCAACACATCTGAACCCACTGCATCTGTACCAGTTACTTCTGAACCTATAAAAGTAACATCTGATCCACCCACATCAGAACCACCTACATTTGAACCCTCATCAAAACCTTCTGAAAATCCTTCAGAATCAACCAACCCATCTGGAACCAATATACCTGAGACAGAGGTTCTTGATGTGACACCTCTCAAAACTGTCTTTCAAGTGTCCTCTACCTCTTGCACACCAACCACATCATCCAATTCCTCAAAATCTGATATTCACCCAAATTTTCTGATATCCCCCTCTCACAGAGATTCTGAGGTAAACCAACCAGAACCCTCTGTATCTTCTGAAGTTCTTATTCCAGATCCTATTCCAACACCTAAACCAACTTCTGAAATCACCATTCCCAATCCTACACCCAAGGCAAGCACATCTGAGTGTGTACCTTCTACCTCTCTTAAACTGTTTTCATCACACCTTCACAAACTTCCCCATGGTTTAAAAATAAAAGATTTTTATGACAGATTTGAACCATCTGAAACCATCACTCCTCTCAAACCCAAACTCACCATCATTCTACCATCTGTGCTTCAATCCTACATTAAAATAATGTCAGCAGTACCTTCATCAGATCCAAAACCATACTCTACTATATCTCCTAAAGCTAATATACCTTCTTCATCTGATAAACCTGCTAATTCTGACAAACCTGTTGCATCTGATAAACCTGCCAAATCTGCTTTCCAACCTTACTCTAATAAACCCTTTGATGTGGTTTCCTATCACACCAAAGCAAAACCAAATCTGTTGAATGCCTTAAACAGATTAAAACCTGACAAATCCCCTGAAATTCCTTTCATACCCTACTACCCTCCTGCTCTGATCTGCATTCACAAATCCATATTTCCACCTACTCCCCAACCCAAACCAATAACCTTGGAAACTCTGTTACACCCCAGACCTAGACTAAATGTTGATCATTTATTTACATGTTTTTTGCAAGAAATACAGATGTATTTAGGTTCTGTACAGAGGAAGTGTTCAGCAACAATGGATGCAAAGGAATCTAATGTCATTTGGAATGGCTTCATAAACAGATTCAACACTGTAGCATCAAATCTGAAGAACATATGTTCTGATGAAGCGAAGCTCAGATTTGCTGAAGCTGCTAGAAGTCTATTCTGGACTGTTAAAAGATCTGGACCACTGCTTCTTACAGATGCTCCTTCATCATCAGAAGAGAATACTGAATCTGCATCTGAAGACATTCCTCTGGCCATGACTCTGATAGAACATCCTTCTGGCTCTACTGCTCCAAGCTCTAAAGCCCCTATGGAAATTGACTCTGTTCAAGCTTCAGAAACTGTTCCACCTTCTTCATCTGAGATTAAGAAAGAACATCTAGATCTTGAGGATAAGATTGCAGTTCTGGAAGCTGGTCAATCAGAAATCAAGTCATGGATGGCTAAACAAGATAAGAAGTCTGAAAACATGACTCACTGGATGTCTCAACAGGATCAGAAGAATGAAACAATGGCTAAGTGGATGTCAAAACAAGAACAGTCCTCTTCTGAGATCACGGATCTGTTGAAGATGCTTTTGTCAAAACACTCTTAGTTTATTTTTTTCATTTTGATGTTTGCATATGTATTTTTGAATATCTTCTGATGTGTGTACTCTTGCTCTGAATTGAATGAATGAATGTTTCAAAGTTTTCTCCACTTGATTTATCTCATTTACTGTTTCCTTTTATTTGTCTCTTCAAAGTTTTTTACTTTTTGCTTATGACAAAAAAGGGGGAGAAAATATAGATCTGAACTGTTTAATTAAACTTCACCAGAATGAAACTTCAAACATATCTATTTTATCTAACATTAAATCTGAGTATTTCAGAACATTTGATAAGTACACTCTGAATAAGAAACTCTGAGACTCTCAGATCATTTGACAATTATCAAGCTCTGACTCTGAAATATGCAAGACACTCTGACTCTCAAATGTTAAAGAACAATCAAGCTCTAACTCTGAAAAATACTCAAGACAAAAGGGAAGTTTCTATTCCTTATTTGTATTTAATTCAAAGGGAGATTCATCATCTCAGGGGGAGTTATAATTATTATATTTTCAATTAAACAAAATTTCTGATGTTTTTGTCATCATCAAAAAGGGGGAGATTGTTAGAACACAGATTGGTTCTTAATAATATCTCTATGTTTTGATGATAACTATTATGAAATTTTGTAATTAATAATTATATACTCTAAAATTTGCTTGAGAGTGTTTGCTGCAAATATCAAAATAATTATCAATCTAGAAGCAAATCAGAACAGAACATAAGAAATTTGCTAGACTCTGAAGCGCCAGATGCATCCATTAGAAGATTCTGAATGCTGCCAACAGAAGATCCTGAGCGTAGCCTCCAGAAGGATCTGAAGCAGAAGCTCCAGAAGGATCTAAAGCAGAAGCTCCAGAAGAATCTGAAGCAAGTCAGAAGCATCTGAACCAAAGAAGAATTATGTATGAAGAGTTTTCAAAGCATAGTCACTACAGAAGATTCTGAAAGTACTAAAGCTGCCAGTACTGAGGATCTGACTCAAATATGCTCTGAACTTACACACGCTAAAAGCACACCTGCTGCAGAAGACTCTTATTCAGCAAAACTCTGATCAACATCAGAAGGCTCTGATCAAATTAGACTCTGATGAATCTTGCTGAAATTTGAAGAAGAAGAATTCAA
Organism: Lathyrus sativus; assembly: GCA_963859935.3. Classification (NCBI taxonomy): domain Eukaryota; kingdom Viridiplantae; phylum Streptophyta; class Magnoliopsida; order Fabales; family Fabaceae; genus Lathyrus; species Lathyrus sativus. Next base: position 181,784,698 of record OZ012739.1, read on the forward strand.
AGATTATGTCCGTTGGAATAATCCAAACGACTCGTTCATTATTTATGCTAGACACAAGAACACAGAAAAAAAGGATTTCTCTGTGCTTTCTTCTTCTAGGAAAGGTCACTTGATGTGAAGACAAAAAGGCTCAGACCTTTTGGACACTCTTCTCAACGTGAAGCTCTCTTGGATCAGCTGCCTATAAAAGCAAGCTTTCACCCATCTTCTTCACTTGACGTTTTATCTGAAAGAAATAAATATTCAAAGCTCTCATACTATTCATATTCTTTCTAAGAATTAATTTCTTTGTTCTTAATATTAAGTGAAAAATCACAGTTGTGATAAAGCTTGATTAGAAGCAATTTAAACACTTGTATTTGTTTTTACATTTGATTGTAAACCTTAAGAAGATCCAGTTAGGATCAGTAGTTCTTGAGAAGACTTTGAATAGTTGTTCTTAGTTCTTACTATTGTAATCAGTTGATTAAATAGTGGATTAAGTCCTTGATTGAGAAAGGCAAATCACTCTAGGAAGGGTGGACTGGAGTAGTTGAGTTCAACGAACCAGGATAAAAATACTTGAGTTTTTATTTCTAAGTTTTTATCTTCATACTTATTCAACCCCCCCCATTCTAAGTATTTTCTCACCTTCAGGAAGCTCCTTCAATAGCGAATATGAAAGCAGGCCTGTCGAGGCGCGAGATAACAATCCTTGGAGCTTCATTCCAAAAATTGACCTTGTACATCAAAGACAGTGTAGCCAAAGCGTCTGCCATTTGATTCTCCGCTCTTGGCACATGGTGGAAGTCTATACGGTCGAAAAATGGTAACAGTCTTCTTGTGTAATTCTTGTAAGGGATCAGATTGGGCTGTCGAGTTTCCCATTCTCCTTCGATCTGATTAACAACTAGCGCTGAATCGCCGTATACATCAAGATTCTTGATCCTCAGATCAATAGCTTCTTCCAGACCCATGATACATGCTTCGTACTTGGCCTCATTGTTGGTATAAGGGAAAGTTAATCTGGCAGTGAAAGGGATATGAGTTGCATGGGGAGTTGTGATAATTTCCCCAATTCCGCTACCATACGAATTAACTGCACCATCGAATATCATCTTCCATTGAGATCCCCTCTCTGGTCCTTCAGTGGGTAATGGCTCATCACAATCTTTTGCTTTCAAATACATAATGTCTTCATCAGGAAATTCAAATCTCATCGGTTGGTAATCATCAGTTGGTTGTTCAGCAAGGTATTCTGACAGAACACTCCCTTTAATGGCTTTCTGCGAAACGTACTGGATGTCGTATTCTATCAATACCATTTGCCATCTGGAAATCCTTCCAGAAAGTGCCTGCTATTCAAATATATATTTAATCGGATCCATCTTCGAAATTAACATGGTTGTATGATTGAGCATGTACTGTCTTAAACGTTTGGCCGCCCAAGCGAGTGCACAACATGTTTTTTCAAGCATGAAGTCACGGGACTCACAATCTGTGAACTTTTTACTCAAGTAATAAATCGCATTCTCTTTCCTCTCTGTCTCGTCGTGTTGACCGAGAACACAACCCATACTATTCTTCAGAACCGTTAAATACATGATTAATGGTCTTCCAGTCACTGGGGGTATCAGTATCTGAGGCTCCTGCAAGTATTGTTTTATCTTGCCGAATGCTCTTTGACAATTTTCGTTCCAGACCACCGCCCGATCTTTCTTTAACAGCTTAAACATTGGTTCACACGTGGCCGTTAGATGAGATATGAACCAAGCGATATAGTTCAACCTCCCTAAGAAACCACGGACCTCTTTTTCAGTCTTCCGTGCTGGCATTTCTTGAATATCTCTTATTTTTGCAGGATCTACCTCGATTCCTTTTCTGCCGACAATAAACCCCAATAGCTTTCCGGACCGAACTCCGAAAGTGTACTTATTTGGATTCAACCTCAATTTGAACTTCCTCAACCTCTCAAACAGCTTCAATAGATTAACCATATGTTCTTCCTCCGTTTGGGACTTCGCGATCATGTCATCAACATAAACCTCAATCTCATGATGAAGCATATCATGAAACAAAGTCACCATTGCCCACTGATAAGTTGCCCCTGCGTTCTTCAACCCAAACGGGATTACCTTATAGTAAAATGTTCCCCACGGTGTAATGAATTTTGTCTTCTCCATCTCCTCTGGTGCCATTTTTATCTGATTATAACCGGAGAAGCCATCCATGAAGGAAAACACCGAGAATTGAGCCGTATTGTCAACCAATACGTCAATGTGGGGGAGCGGGAAATCATCCTTTGGGCTCGTCCTATTCAAATCTCTATAATCAACACACATTCGCATCTTACCATCCTTCTTAGGTACAGGTACAATGTTGGTGACCCACGAAGGGTAAGTTGTCACGGCTAAAAATCCAGCGTCCAACTGCTTTTGAACTTCTTCTTTGATTTTTACCGCCATGTCTGGTCTCGTCCTCCCAAGCTTCTGCTTGACGGGTAGACATTCTTCCCGAAGTGGCAATCGATGAACCACAATGTCAGTATCAAGCCCGGGCATATCTTCGTAAGACCAAGCAAAGATGTCACTGTACTCTCGAAGCATCTCTATTAACCTTTGCTTGATGTCTTCTTGCAATGCAGCCCCTATCCTGACATTTCTAACAACCTCTTCAGAACCCAAGTTGACGATCTCAATCTCTTCTTCATGAGGCAGAATGACCTTTTCTTCTTGTCTTAAGAGTCTAGCCAATTCCTCAGGCAAGTCTTCAACCTCGTCAATCTCTTCTTCAGCTTGGAATACCGGGTTATCAAATTCGAAGCGAGTCATAGAAGATTCTTGGTTGGTGTCATCTGCAATGATATGAGACCTGTAATGAAAATGGTTAAGTGCTTCAAATGATATGCAAACAAACACATTGCCATTTTATTGTTAAAGATAAAACAAGAAAAACAGAGATCTCAAAATTTGAATGGAAAAACACCATGTGATTAATATATGAAACAATGTTTAAACATAAACAAGACAAGCCCTGAAATAACAAACCACTATGCTCCGGGTAGAACACAGGGTCGTACAATAATTGAAAAACAAAGCATTACTGTTCATTGGTCACTTGGACAAATTCCTCGATGGACCAGTTGCATAAGCGTTGTCCTGGAATGCATGGCTTGATCCAGGCATCCATGTCGCAGTCACTATCTCCAGCTTCAACCTCAGAAATGGCATTGAGCTGCTCAAAGAAGACACCTCCGCTGGTAAACCTGATCGGCCCCTTGAACTTCGGTGTACTCTGTGAAGACGATGGGTGGTACCCTAGACCGAATTTGTCTTGATTTTGAGGGATATCAATCACCTGCCCCCATCCTTGGGCTGAGCCAGCTTGTACCACAACCTGCGCTTCCTTGAAAGAAGACATAGCCACCTCAGGCTCTTTTCTCACCACTGGCGCCTTATCCTTCAACTGAACGGTTTCAAACGCCTGACAAAGGGTCTCATGAATTTCCCCATCTACTTCAACATACTTGAAAGAAGACAGGTGACTAACCATGATGTCTTCTTCTCCACATACTGTCACAACACTACCACCGACCATATATTTCAACTTCTGATGCAGAGTCGATGTGATAACCCCAGCTGAGTGGATCCATGGCCTGCCTAACAAACAACTATAAGCAGGATGAATGTCCATGATATAAAATACAATGTCAAAAACTTTTGGGCCCACATGGATAGGCAAAGTCAACTCACCGAAGACAGACCTCTGAGTACCATCGAAAGTACGTACAACCAAATCACTCGGTGTACAGGTAATTCCCCTAGTATCCAGCTTCATAAGTGCCTTCTTTGGCAGCACATTCAGAGATGACCCAGTGTCAACAAGGACATGAGACAAGACCACTCCTCTACATTCAACAGAAATGTGCAGCGCACAATTGTGGTTTCTGCCCCTGGGAGTTAAATCTAAATCTGTAAATCCAAGGCCATTTCCCGCGTTTACATGCCCAACAACCCCTTCAAGCTGATTCACTGATATTTCCTGAGGCACAAAAGCGGTACTCAACACCTTCATCAATGCATTTCTGTGTGCTTCGGAACTCAACAACAGCGATAAAATTGAAATTTTGGAAGGTGTCTGCTATAAGTGCTCGACTATCTTGTAGTCGCTTTTGCGTATCAGCCTCATGACTTCCTCCACATCATTTTCCAAAGATCCTTTTTCACCGGACTAGGAAGTTTCTTCAATTACCACCTTACTGTTCCCTCTATCTGCTTTTTCAGCCACCACTTCGGGCGATGCAAAGACTCTACCGCTTCGGGTAATTGCCCCTGCTCCCACAACATTCTCTGCAGACTCCACAGGAAAACTTTTCAAATCTATCTTTTGACCATTACAGTACACCTCAGCCCCATAGTTCCACGGGATGGCTTTGGTGCTTTCATAAGGCACAGGTCCTGCTTTGATAATAGTGATTGTTGGTGGCCTAGGTGGCGCTGAAATGGTTATAGTCTTATATGGGATCGAGAACATAGCGACCTCATCCCTCTCTTCATTTACTTCCTCAACAGGTTTCTTTTCTGCGGTCCGCTCAAACTGCAACGTCCCCTCGTCTATCATTCCTTGGATACACCTTCTTATATCAACGCATCCCTCAGGATGACTTAAGCAATTAACACAGTCCTCATTACAGCCTGGGAACACACCTCCTCCCAGCAATTTGTCCTTCACAAACTTCAACGAAGTTTTCAATTCATTCACATCCATTATCAAGTCTAAATCTTCCTTCACCAGAATAGCACCAACCCTAGCCTGCCCATGGTTTGGCATAGGGTTCTGCACAATGTTAGGTGCATCATGAGAAAAATTTATCGCTTTACTGTCAATGAGATCTTGCAGTTTGTGTTTAAAAGCCTTGCAATCGTTAATAGAGTGACCTGGCGCCCCATAGTGAAATTCGCAACGTGCATTTGCGTCATAGCCGGGTGGGGGATCACCTGTCAAAGGAGCGAGAGTCCTTTTCTGAATTAATTGTAGCTGCAATAAAGTCTGAAGCACTTGTGAGTAGGGCATTGGTGGAGTGTCAAATACTCTATTCGGCCTGGCCCTATCAGGATACCTCCTATAACCTTGCTGGTTTTGCTGTTGTGGCTGATACTGTCTTTGTTGTTGTTGTTGTTGTGGTCGTTGCTGTTGTGGCACAGGAATAGTGACACTAGCCACTTGCTGTTGGCGATATTGGTTCTGTGGCTGACCCCTTCCTCTTCCTCTAGAACTTGTCACTGAACTGGCGTCACCTTCACGCTTCTTGTTTCCAAATATCTTTTTTCCTCCTCTTTCAGCTGAGGGTACCTCTCCCGCCTGAATCTTTCCAAGCTTGATGCCGTTCTCCACCCTTTCACCAGTGATTATCAAATCTGAGAAACTTCCGGACATATGGCTTATGAGCTTTTCATAGTACACCCCTGGTAGAGTAGCAACAAACATGTCCACCAGCTCCCTTTCTACCATTGGTGGTTGCACTCTAGCAACAAGCTCCCGCCACCTCTGGGCGTATTATTAAAAGCACTCGTTACTTCTTTGGGAAAGATTCTGCAGCTGGACTCTATTCGGTGCAAGGTCACTATTGTATTGATAGTGCCTTACAAAAGCCTCGGCTAATTCTTTCCAGCTGCGAACGTTTGCGGGCTCCAACCCCATGTACCATTCCAAAGAGGGGCCGGAAAGGCTATCCTAGAAAAAGTGCATCAAGAGTTTTTCATCGTCCGAGTACGCGGACATCTTTCTATAGTACATGCGCAGGTGGACCCTTGGGCAAGTAGTGCCTTTGTACTTATCAAAGTCGGGAACTTTGAACTTGTGAGGCACTCTCAATCCTGGGATCAGCCCCAGGTTGGACATATCTAGTCCCATGGAATTTTGGCACTCAAGAGATCGCATCTTTTCCTTAATCATTTGAATCCTTCTATCAGCCTCAGAAGGTCCTGCAACATTTACAAACCTTGAAGTGAATATATCCTCTTGCCGATCCTCGTTCCATGTATGGTCCAAACTACCATGAATGCCACCTGTAGTATCAAAACCGAAGCCATGACCATTCCCATTACCGCCAGCATTAAAACCTGTCTCATTCCCAGCATCAGCTCCGGGACCATCCCCTCCAGCATTAGGGATTACTAAAGTTGGTATTGAATTGCCCGCCTGAGGGGTTTCAACCCGAGTATGGTTAGTAGCAATCCCACCATGTAGTACCCCATCATCATCAACTCGTGTTAACAGGGGTTGCACCATAGTCTGAAGTTGAGCCTGCCCAGTAGCAACTCCTTGCATCATCTCCATCAGTTGCACAATACGGTCCCTCATCTCTTGCATTTCCACTTGCATTTGATCCATCAGCTTTCTCTGGTTACCTCTAGTACCGTAGCGATGAGTTATCTGTTCTGCAATCCTGAAACACTAGTGGCACAAGAAACAAGATAAGGTTAACAGTTCCAATGCCCCTGCAAATGCGAGAAACATGCTAAAATACAGACATGTATTTATGCAAATAGGGACATTTCCCCCTCGATTCTAGTTTTGTGATAACAACCAAGATGATGGAGAGCCCCGCAGGCAAGCACAAAATAGAAACTCCTCATATATAAACATAAGCCCATAGGCAAAGTATAAACAGCAAATGAGTACAAACAGAAAGGGACCTCAACCAACAAGTCTGGTGATGGTCCATACAAAAGTCTATGCTATGAAATACAAAGAAACAAATCAAACTAGGTGGCGAGACTAGAAATCCTTCAACAACGCCTGTGTATCTGGATGGTCTGGCCTAGTGAGCAAACCACGTATGAGCAACTCCTGCTGACTGATAGTGGACTGAAGATCCTCGACCGAGTCCTCCTTCCCCACAACCTCCTCAAGTCTACGCCTCTTTGCACTAGCTTCCTCTCTATGCTCCTCCAAGGTTGCAAGCGCTTCATATAGTTTGCAGTCACTATGTCTTCTGAGTGCGGCTTCCTTTGAGATCTCCTCATCTTTAGCTTGAAGTTGGGCCTTCTGTTTGATGATATGTGCCTTCAACTTGTATTCACGTTGCTTGCTAGTAGACATGGCAGCGTTCCACTGAGCCTAAAACATGGAAATCTTCAAATAGGCTTTACTTAACTCTTCCTTCTTCGTGGCTAGAATACGATAAGAAGCGTTCAAATCTTGGCATGTGCGCTCTCTATCTTTAGTCTCCTGAGTTAAGTCTTTTCCCAACAAATTCACCAATTCTGTTTGCTTTTTCAAAGAATACCTTGCTTCGCTCCTTTCACTTCTGAGCTGAGCCATCTCTTTCTCTAACTCTTCATTTGTCTTCTGCAACTCTTCCTTCTTGCGACGTACCTGATCATACCTTTGGATATCTACCGTAGTGGGCTCTGCAATCTCAAGCGGATGCACAGGCTGAATAGACGGATATGGCATCATCAATTCTTTGGCTATACTCTGAATCCAAGCCAAATATGGAGCATATGCCTGACTATTACTTTTTACCAAGGCAACCTTTCCTCTCCTATGGACATTTCTCCATGCATGTTCAACCCTAGCCAAAGTATCTCCCTCCAACAAACCAGTGAGATGCATAGATTCCTGTATCTCTTCCTCCTTCGGAGGCCCTCTAAGTGCATACCCAAACTGTCTGATAGTAATAGCCGGATTATAGTTTATGCAACCTTTCCTTCCGACTAGCGGGACGTTAGGAAAGCTTCCACAACTATAGATAATCTCAATGCCCAATACATCCCTATCAAACCACACAATGTCTTCGACAGACAATCTCATCAAGCGCTCAGACCATTCCAAAGTGCCATCAGTAGCAGAGGACGGACCGGTCTTGGGAAGGTGGCTCCTGAACCATGTATAAAACAAAGGTGCACAACAAGACACGCTCTTCCCTCTTCTGTTCTTGTTCTTGTAGTGCACGGAATGATAAACATCGCCTAACAGAATGGATATAGGGTTCTTTGAAGCAAAGATACGGAATGCATCGACATCTACAAAATCTGGGATGTTCGGGAATAACATAATGCCATAGATACACAAGGCCAAGATAGCATTGAATATCACCCAACAACCTTTCTTAAAAAAATCTCGAGCCTTGTCCACAAGAAAAGGTAATGGAAACCCAAACATTCCATTCCTACTGGCTAACTTCCCTTTCAACTCAGAGACATCCAAATGTAAAGCCTTACCAAGGTCAGTCAAATCTGGCTCTCCCTTAACATGATGGAACGGTATCTGGTTCAGAATAGGTATACCCAATATATCAGAAAACTCCTCCAATGTGGGTGCTAAAAAAAAACTCTGAAAGGTGAAGCCTCGCAACTGAGGATCATAGAATTGTAACAATGTCTGAAGGCCATTCAATTCATCCAGAGAAGGTTTGCAAACAATATTCAAAAGTCTTCCATAAAATTCTCTGAAGTCCTCCATAACCTTCTTGTCAGCTAGAGAAATCAGGCTTCGCAAAATTCTAATGTCAGGCGTAGGAAACTTGTAGGCTAGGGTCCTCCTCAAGGGCTCCATGTCAACAAAGAGAGAACAGAATCACCAGAGTCGAAGAGGAAATGTACACCTACAACATAAACACACGTCAATGAAATGTAAATGAAAATGCACATGCAAATGCAAACACGGGATCAGGACTGCTGTGCTGTCGGTTGAGAAGAACCAGCGCTTTGCCTTAGTACCGACAAAATCACTGACATAAGAACCCCTTTGTACCATGAACACAGGTTTACATTGTTAAGAACTGGGTAATCTGGAGGTCAGAGTTTCTTGCATAACCCATCCACTCACAGGTACGGACCTATCCACTGACAATGTTTGGCTTCCTATACGTTCATCAGTGTCACATACTTTCAAGAAACGATGATACGATACCCAGAAGGTGTGGCATCATCATCTCTTGAAGCGGCCTCACTTAGCTGAATCCCAAATATTCGGTTCCCAGAGTCGAAAACCCTCAAATCTGAAATTCTCTCAACGGCCCACTAGGCTGGAAAGAAAGACATCAAAGAGAATCTCGTCTGAGTGAAAATTTCGTGGGAACTGGTGCATGCCTAACATACAGGTTCACCACTACTTTTCGCTTCTAATACTAAGTTTGTACTCAAGCCCAGGTATCTGAAGGGTTATCTTGGTATTAGATCAATTGAATTAGCTAGCCTAACCAAGGGATCAAGAAAGGTAAGACCTACACCAACAGAGCGAGCGAGTCTTCCAATGAAGCAAGAGTATACACAGTAGGTTCCATTGGAGAAGAAGCTCACAAGCCGAGTCTCTCCGCGGAAGCCGTGGGACGTAGCACATCAGTAATGATATATGATGCGGAAATAAAATACGAAAGTAAATAAAGATAAAGCACATATATACACACACACCCAAAAAGAAAACACACAAGCGCTAGGCTTGACTCGCATAGGGGATATTCCGGTCCCTAGCAGAGTCGCCAGTTGTCGCTACTGCGAATAAAAAGAGGCCGACAATGACTAACAGAGTCGCCACCTATCGTTATTTATCCCAAAGAGAGGGAAAGGAAACGATTGGAAAAAACCTGACGAAAACGGGAAAAGACGAGGTCATCGTAACAAAGTCATAGGTTCGGGAGTCGGTTACGCAAGGGGAAGGTATGAGCACTCCTCATGTCCGTCGTACTCGACGGGATCCACGCATGTGTTGTCTAGCTAAAAGGGTGTGTAAACTATCTACACTAAAGGCTTATGGACAAAAGAGAAAGAAAAACAGGACTGACTCGGCAGAGCATCGCCGCTCTGTGCCTACGTACTCCCTCGTGCAACAGGAAAGTCAGAGTCAACGTAGTTCTCCTAACTACGGCCAAAGAAGGGGGGAAGGTTGCTCGCCAAGACATCGCGTCTTGTGCCTACGTACTTTCGTCTGGTACGAAAGATCAGAGCAAACGTAGTTCGGGCATACGAGAACACAGGCTGTTCAAAAGTTTTACCCGAGTAGGGTTAACAGACAGTTCTAGCAGTTGGTGTATGCAGCTCGACCATTGGTGACTTAGGCGTTACCGTTTGCGATAGGATTGAGAGTTAACAACACTCTTGTTATGAAAAGAGTTTTCCTGATTAAGACCCCAAAGGGTGAAAAAGAGTTTGAGTTGTTTTTGTGTTTTTTAAGGAAGAAGTGTTTTGAACTTGGTTTGTAACTCATGTTGCACTAAAGACTATGATCTAGGAGCGAATGCTTCGTATATCGTCCGAAGGACATACACTAACATTCTAGATAATTGAGAGGCAACCACCCAATCATCATTTCCCAAATGGCTTAAGGCTCGTAGCATGCAACAATTTTCAAGCTTTATTAAGTGGATTGAAGTTGTTTGAAGATGAGAAGAGAAAGATACCAACTAAGGGGAACTAGACCACACCCTAAAAGTTGTCATGCAAGATGCACCTAAAGTTGAACTTGAAAGGGGACTACCTAATGTTATCATGCATGGTTAGAATCCTAATGTCTATCATAACCTCTCTTGAACAAGAGAGGTTAGAAATCCTAAGGGAAGGAAGACAAAAAGAAGAAGAAACAATAAGCAGAAACAATGCGAATGAAGAATGCAAACACAAATGCAACAAGGAAGACAAAGATGCAATGCAAGTGAGAGAGGAAATATGTGTGGGTATAGAACCTCCACAAGCTCATATCAACCTCAAGCCATAGTATGAATAATTGCAAGACAAGAGGAGAAAAAGATGCATAAAAAACAAGTAACAAAAACAATGAGAAAAAGTCCTCATGGATTCATTACTTTAAGCAAGCTTCAGGTTCCTCCTCAGGAGGAACCAGGCAACCTTAAGTAGTATTCCAAAGTCATAGGACAGAATGGGGATGAGGAGAAGATATCTCAAAAGCTAAAGCAAAACATCATAAGCAAAAGCAAACAACAACATCAAAGAATGCAAGCAAACACCACTTATGGAAACACAATGTGCAAACATGAAAGTATAAGATCAAATGAACAACTTATGCATAAGGTAAAGACCTATGAATTGGAATACAAGACCTATAACAATCCCCTAACATGAAACAATCAAAATGAGGTTCATCAATAATGCACAACCAAGCTTTTGGAAGCAAAACAAATCAAGTAGACAAGTAGAGATGCACAAACATGAAGCAACTTGCAAAATACATGAAAAATGTTAAAATGGATCTAAAAATGCCAAATAAAATCTCAAAGGACCCCCAAGGTATAATAAACCAGGGGTTAAAACGGGAGATTGAAAATCAAAAGGAAAGTGCATCAACAGAGGGCAAACACCAAGAGTGTCCCAAACTAAGGCAAAAAATGGAGAGGGAATAAAAGGCAATTCAAATCACATGGAAACAACACTTAAATATCATGAAAAAAATATCCAAAGATCAATCAACATGTTAATACAATGCTCAAAAATATTCATGCAAAAAAGTGAAGTTTACACTTAGAAATAAAATCAAGAAATAACAAAACCACAATTTAAATCAAATAAAATAGTTCCAATATTTAATTCATTTTTTAATTGAAAATAAAGTGAAAAAATTAAAATAAAATTTCCAAAAAAAACTAGACAGCTTAAAGTTTATGAAAATTATTTTTGGTGAATTTTTAACTTATTAAAGCTATTTTATTTGAATTAAAATGGAAACAACATTAAACAGAAAAAATAAAATAAAATAACAATTAAATGGAAATGAGGTGGTGTGGATAGCAACAGCTGCTAGTGCAATACGTCAACAGGCCCAGGTTGGGGTGTGCGAATAGCCACGCGTGTAGGCCCAATAAGAAAAAGAAAAATCAATAAAGATTCTGAATAAACAAAATGTGGTTAAGTTGACTGTGTACATGGTGGAAAGCAAAGTAAACTGCATGATCATCATCAAAGTATACCAATCAAGTGGCTCTTAATGAGCCACCTCAATTAATGAGTTGGGGTTTTGTTATTGTGTACACAAGCTAAATGGTCCTACGGTAGGTCTTAAAATGAACCGCAAGATTAAAATAAACAACATCAAACAAATGGAAGCGCGCCAAGTCGTCATCTTCCACCTTGAGACTCGTCGACGCCGGAAATAAATTCCGGTCGTCTTCTTCCTCGCCTCTGGCCGCCGCGAACCACTTCCCCCACCGTAGCTCCGTCGATTCTCCACCATTTTTGACAAACTCTAGATGAAAACTCATCTACTCGTCGCGAGGATCATGAATCCAACCCTTATTTCCATTAATTCTCAACAACAACTCCAGAAATCAAACAACAAGCAAAACGTGCAAAAATGAAAGTTCACCAAAACTCAAATTAAATGGTCTAAACCTCATCTACATGTTGCAAGGAGTAAGAATCCACAAAAATTAACTCAAAACACCACAGAAATTCTTCAAACCGAATCAACACAACTTGGAGCTCATAAAATCAAACACCATAAACTCAAACGAAAATGATCCAGAAATGATCCATACAACTCAAGGATTCAAATGCAACAAAAATGGTGAAAAACCATGGCATATTAAGAGTGTAAGGTTGAAAATTAGTTTACCTAGTGGAGAGCCTCCACTGGGCCTTGAAACTGTGATGAAGCTTAACGAAAAATGCCCAGAATCACTCCATGAACTTCAATTGAGGTGTTTGAAGGCTTGATTTGGTATGAAAGTGGTTGAATCTGAGAATTCGTTTTTGAGTTTTTCTTCACTTTTTCAAAATGTGTTATGGCTGTTCATGCACGAAAATGACCTAGCTCTGCTCCAATTTTCATTTGAAACTTATATATTGGGTCTATGATCAAATGGGGCTTCAATTCAAGCTAAACAGCCCATTTCAAAATTTCACTTTTCACCACTTTCTCCAAATTGCCATACACGTTTTTACCACTACACTAGCTGGTTTTTCAATCCAAATCCACTACAAATCAATTGTGTTGATCAAAGGGATGAGATTTGAGGCTTAATTTTGATCATATGATTGATTTCCACTTTGTTACTTCAAGAGGAAGAAACCATGAAAATGGCCTATTTTGAGACCTCAAATTTCCAATGTGAAGATGGCAATGTCTTTGAATTATTATTTGCAATCAGAAAATGCACAAACTTGCCTTGAAAAAGTTTAAAATCCATTAATTCTCAATTTCTCAATTTAAGTCTCCTTTATGAAAAATTCAAACCTCAAATTCTCAATCCAAGCCCCCACCATGACAAGAGATGATTTGATAGTGCAAATGGCCCCATTTTAAGCAAGTTTCATGTTGAAAAGATATCCATTTAAAGCACTTAAGTTGGTGAAATGGACCTATAATTTTATGACCTGTAATCTTACTTTCCCAAAATACCCCTGACTTGTAAACCTCATAACTTGAGTTCTACAAATCAGATGAAAGACTTCCAGTACAATTTGGAAAGCTAAGATCAAGACCTACAACTTTAATGTTGGTCAAAAGTTGAGTAGAAACATCCTTCTAGGTCAAAACTGACTTGGAAGTTGGTTGACTTTTGTTGACCAAAATCACATCTCTCAGATGACCTGTAACTTGTCTGGATCATAACTTGAGTTCTATAAATCCAATCGAGGACTTCTAATACTCAACTTAAAGCTAAGAACATGATTTAAAAGTTCCATGTTGGTAAAAAATTTAGATGAGACTTGCATCTTGATGTAGGTGGTCTTGAAGTCAGGTACTAAATAGGGGATTTTACCCTGAGAACCCTAATTTAGTAACTTCTCACTCACTTAACCCTTGATGAATTGAACTTGAAATGATGTATCATATGTATTAACATAACATCCCATGACCATAGAGACTTTGAATTGAGTTTCAATCTTCTTCAATTGCACAGTTGATTGAGGATTTACCAGATGAAACCCCTAACTGCAATATTTTCAACTGTGGCTTGTTCCACTTCACACAACAATTTGAATAAGCTCCACAATGACCCTCAAGGCCCTTAATGAGCTTTCTTTACATCTCATACCCATAATCATGCATTCACAATCTCCTGATGCTCTTCAGTTGGCCTCTCAGTCAGGAGTTATCCCACACACATCCATTTGTTCTTTAACAAGACACTAACCACTTCTAGATGTCCTGATGATCACTCAAGCCTGAGTAACATCCCCTTCTTAGGCTCCATGCTCTGAGAAGACTCCTCTTGCTATGCACATCCCTTTTGATCCCCTGTTCCATGAAAAATTCTATGCAATGCAAATGCTAGAACGAAATGAAATGAAATGAAACATAAACCAAGTTAAGAAAAGGTTGAGCAAATTTTGGGGTGCAACAGTAGCGAGCACTCGCTAGGAGCTCTCTAGGCGAGCAAGGTAGAGAGTGTGACAACATGTTCTTTTCTTGTGTGTTCCATCCAATGGTTAGTTGTTTGGTTCAATGATGTTAATCCTTATATATTTGTGTACTGTTAAGATGAGACGTGTTATGGGTAGCCTTATGGCATGAATCCTAGATTGTGTAACATGGCCATTTGGAAATTATATGCATTGTTTGAATTAAACATGAATGCTCTTTGAATATGATAATGATGTTGAAAATATGTAACGTGAGAGATTCTTACTCACTAGGGTAGAATGACAAGGTGTCGTTTCTAGTGTAGTAATCACCATGGTAGAATAATTGTGGAGTTGTTCCTGGTGGGGTATAAGCGATGTACCCATAATCCAAATGAGGATTTGCGTGAGTTGATAAGTTTATATGAGTTATAGGGTATGTATATGTGATTGTTGTATGAAAGTGTGAGATGTGGCCGTTTGGCAATTATGTGTATAGTCGTACGTACTTGTGTGAGGTGTAATGCGTAATTATATATATTTGCGTATATGTATGCATTTCAAGAGTGTGTGGAGTCATTTTGCATGTGAAGCATCATGATTTCATTCTTGTGTCTTGATCCCGTGGAGGATCTGCAGAAACCTCGTGTGCCCTTGTGGGGTGTGAGCGATGGTTTATTTTTTATTCCATGGAGAATCTGCAGAAACCTCGTGTGCCCTTGTGGAGTGTGAGCGATGGTTTATTCTTGATCCCTAGGAGGATCTGCAGAAATGATCGTGTGCCCTTGTGGGGTGTGAGCGATAGTTTATATTTGATTCTGTGGAGAATCTGTGGACGATTGTGTGCCCTTGTGGGGTGTGAGCAATCCTGAAACATCGTGTCCCCATGTGGGGTGTGAGCGATGGGTGAACATCGTAGGCCCAACGGGGAGTTAGTTCGGTAACGAGCGATGGTTCCTTTGGTTCTTCAATTGAACCTGCTTAATATGTAGGTACCGCATTTGCATCTGCATAGAGTCGTAAGTCGGTCTCTATGAGTTGCATTATCATCTTTATATGATGCATTGGTGAAATAAACATGAATATAGATGTTTATGTGAACTAGTGGAATAAGCATGTTGTGTGTGTTTATGAGAATTGATTAATGTGCTTAATTAGGTAGACGTATGTTGTGACATATATGATGTTTATAATGTGTTGTGGTGAGAAATTTGGAATATATGTATTATGTGCTTGTGCATTTATACATGATTATATTGATAACACGAAATCGTATATATATATTGATGCATAATTCAACTAATGTTTGACTGTTTTCAATCCGATTTCGGGTTCCTTCCATGTTATTTGTCTGATATTTTACAGGTATTTGATGATCATGTCTAAACAAAGCAATATGAAGAAAAGAAGCAATTACAGATGAAATATGGATGAAAACCAGATGAAAACAACATGAAAAACGCAGAATGCACATTTTGCTGCTGTGACGACCGTCACACCTCCATGACGACCGTCACACGGGTGACGACCGTCACACACCATGACGACCGTCATGCAGGTAAAAACGCACAGCTTCAAATGAACGTGAAAAATGCAGTTCCAAGTCCCAAATAATGGACCACTACTCCCTGATATTTCTGCCTCCAAGTCCACCTTCTTCAAATTACAACCGTTAGAATTCTACTTCTATAAAAGGGGAAGGAGGGGAGCTGAGAAAGGGAGCCGCATTCAGACAACGAAGTGCTGCCCTGTTTTATTTCCAGAGCAAAAATTTAGTTTTATTCTTTCTGTTTTTGTTTCCTTTCCTTATTCCTGTATTCCATTTCGACAATATTCGTTTGTGCGCTCTATTGGTTTGAAGACATAATCCTGCCGACATCGTTGGGATTTGGCCAAAAGCCAATTGGATACGTTACAGGTTTTTCATTATTTCGTTAGTTGTAACTTTAATTCTCAGTAATATGAATGTTCTAAGTTTCTGTTTTTATTTATGTTTTACCCTTCCCAAATCCATGTCTAGCTAAATCAGAGTAATCGATATGTAATAATAATTCAGACGGGATTTGATAATAACCGGTTGAAAACTTTCTTCTTCAAATGTTGTTTATGGTCTGAGTGTTTAAACTTATTTACTGAATAAACGTTCGTCGCGAAAGCGAGGACTTATTTAAAAGTAGTTTTGCCACGACAGTGGGAAATTAATTAAGGTACGAACCAACAAGCGACAGCTGCGGTAAGACCAGATAGTAAACACTAGGCATTTGTTTTAATAACAGCGAAAGCACTTTAAAATGGATTAGAACTTAGAGATTTCCAAAAAGTAGTTTTAACCCCGAATGGGACAGCGAAAGCGTACATTCGGCCCTTAGAATTATGACTAGCGTCAACAACCATCGTGAGACGAAAGTCTTCAGATCACTATTTTCTGCTTAAAAAAATTCTGAAAATATTTCATATACCGGTAACTTGTCAAATCCCTGAAGAACATAATTACTGCATATCGATTCACGTAATTATAATTTAAGTAACGTTTTTAGTTCCCTTTAGTGACAGAAATTATTTCCTTAAACATTATCTACCTAGCTAAACATAGTAACTCCCGAGAACACTAGTTTGATTACGAGTCCCTGTGGGATCGATATCTTTTATTACTACGCGATAGACTGTGCACTTGCAGTTAAGTTGTATTAGACATAGAAAGTCGCGATCAAGTTTTTGGCGCCGTTGCCGAGGACCCGTTTAGTCAATAGTTTAACCTTCTGTTACGCCGTATAGACTAGGTTAACAATTTCATTTTTCCTTTACTAGTTCTGTCGATTATATGCCAAGTAATCGCCCACAAGGCGATATCTTAAAACCGTCAGTCGCAGAACTAGAGCGCTTCTTACATTTAAGAAATCGCATCATTGAGCACCAACTAAAACATAACATTCCCGATCCTCTCACTCCCATTCCCAAATCCGAAGAAGAATCAAAGATGGATGAAGGACCTCAAAACAAACCGCTAAAGGCATACGCTACACCCTCTCAGATGGAGCCTAGAAGTAGCATTACTGCCCCAGCTATTACTCGAAACGATTTTGAGCTGAAACCCTCATTGCTGTCAGCTGTACAACAAAACCAATTCTCAGGAAATGCAACTGAGGATCCAAACGAACATTTAACTAAGTTTGTACAATACGCAGACACAGTGAAAGCAAATGGAGTAACTCCAGACGCAATAAGACTTCTTCTTTTCCCTTTCTCTCTTAGAGACAGAGCGTGGACATGGTTACAATCCTTACCATCCAACTCCGTTACAACGTGGGAACAGTTGAAGAACGTCTTCTTAGCGAGATATTTTCCGCCAAGCAAAACTGCTATGCCTAGAGCTCAAATCAACGGATTTCGACAAAAAGATACTGAATCTCTTTACGAAGCATGGGAACGATTCAAAGATATGGTGAGAACATGTCCTCACCACGGTCTAGAAGACTGGGTGACAATCCATACTTTCTATAATGGACTTTTATACAACACCAGATTGACGGTAGACGCCGCCGCGGGCAGTGCACTTATATGGATAAGCCATACGACGAAGCCTATCAACTAATCGAAAACATGTCTCAGAACCACTGCCAATGGGGAGGTGAACGCATTCCAACAGAGAAACCCGCAGCGAAAGGTGGGATGTACGAGATCAGCAGCCTGGAAAAGTTCAACGCTAAAGTAGATGCTCTAGCACATAAGATCGACAGTCTGACCGTTAACCCCACTGCAACCGTCGCTGTCGTAACTCCAAACTGCGAGTTATGCGGAATCACCACTCATAATGCGCCCGAATGCCCATTGCTGGCCGGAAACCCACCAGACCAAGTAAATTATGCTCAAGGAAATCCTTACACAAATACCTATAACCCAGGTTGGCGAAATCATCCAAACTTTTCTTACAAAAGCGATAATGCATTGCAAATGCCTACTGCTCCGCCAGGATATCAGAAACCAGCTGCTGCTCAGACTGCACCTAGGAAATCAAACCTGGAGTTGATGATGGAAAAATTCATAGCTACTCAAGCTCAAACAAACAAAGAATTCCTGAATCAAAACATACACACTAGCGAGCAAATTAAACAGCTGACCGGAAAAGTAGACGCTTTAGCCACCCACAACAAAATGTTAGAAACACAGATATCACAAGTGGCTCAACAACAAGCCTCTGCTGCCGCACCTGCTGGCACATTTCCTGGACAACCCGAACAGAATCCAAAAGGTCAAGCAAATGCTGTCATATTAAGAAGTGGAAAAGAATTGGACGAACCGATCGATCCGAGGACCGAAAACTCAGCCATGCAACAAAAACCAACTGAACAAGCAGAAAAGGAATCCGAGTTAGAGAAGAAGGAAGACAACGAGAAGGAGGATACCGCAAGTGAAAAAACGCAAGCACCTCCAGCGCCATATAAACCACCTATTCCTTATCCTCAAAGATTAATAAACTCCAAAACTTCAGGACAGTTTAAGAAATTTGGAGAGCTCCTTAAACAGTTGAATATCACTATTCCTTTTACAGAAGCAATAACTCAAATGCCGTCATACGCTAAATTTCTCAAAGAAATCCTGTCAAATAAGAGAAAGATCGAGGATAACGAAACAATTATACTTACTGCAGAGTGTAGCGCTATTATTCAAAACCGCATGCCTCCTAAATTAAAAGACCCAGGTAGTTTCTCCATACCCTGCGTCATAGGAAAGTTCGTAATAGACAAAGCTCTATGCGATTTAGGAGCCAGTATCAGTGTTATGCCTATATCTATATGCAAAAAGATGAATATGGGAGACCTAAGACCAACCAAAATGTCCGTACAATTAGCTGACCGATCAGTAAAATATCCCGTCGGAATACTGGAAAACGTTCCAGTACGCATAGGACAATTCTACATCCCAACCGACTTCATAATCATGGACATCAAAGAGGACTCTGTTACCCCAATTATCCTAGGAAGACCGTTCCTAGCTACAGCCGGAGCTATTATAGACGTGAAGAAAGGAAGGCTAACATTCGAAGTAGGAGAAGAAAAGATAGAGTTCATTCTCACCAAGTTATTACAAGCACCAGCCATAGACGATACCTGCTATTTAGTAGATGTAAATGACGAATGCATAAGAGAACTTGAAAATGAAGAGACCACATATTCAGAAATAATAAAGATTCAAATACCCGATATTTCTGAAGACGATGATTGGCGTAAACCGTATAAAGACGACAGCCTAAGCGAAAGCTTAGCACTAACCCCAAACCATATGCCAGGTCCGAAGAACCCATCTTTAGAACTTAAAACACTACCCAAAAATCTTAGATATGAATTCCTAGACGATGAACTAAAAAGACCAGTGATAGTCAACACCGACTTAGGACAACTAGAAACCAAAAAGCTATTAGAAGTCCTAAAGAAGTACCCGACCGCGTTAGGCTATAACATAAGCGATCTAAAAGGTATAAGCCCTTCAATTTGTATGCATCGAATTACAATAGAGGAAGACTGTAAAACCTCTAGAGAGCATCAGAGGAGACTGAACCCCATCCTAAGCACTGTAGTCAGAGATGAAGTAAAGAAATTGCTGGATGCAGGAATCATCTATCCAATCTTCGATAGTGAATGGGTTAGCCCAGTTCATGTCGTACCAAAGAAAGGAGGAGTCACAGTAGTTAAGAACGAAAAGGGCGAGTCAATAACAAAAAGAGTCGTGACTGAAAGCAGGATGTGCATTGATTATAGAAAGCTTAACAAAGCCACACGAAAAGATCACTTTCCCTTACCCTTCATAGACCAAATGTTAGAAAGATTAGCCAAACATTCGTATTTCTGCTATCTAGATGGCTATTCAGGATTTTTCCAAATTCCCATTCATCCTGATGACCAAGAAAAGACTATATTCACCTGTCCTTATGGTACTTTTGCTAACCACCGAATGTCGTTCGGACTTTGTAATGCTCCAACAACCTTCCAAAGATGCATGATGGCAATCTTCGCAGATTTCATATACGACATCATGGAAGTATTTATGGACGATTTCTCGGTATGTGGACAAAGTTTCGAAGGATGCCTACAAAACTTAGAAATGGTGTTATAATGTTGTGTAAAAGTAAACATCGTCCTAAATTGGGAAAAATGCCATTTTATGGTCCGACAAGGAATAGTTCTTGGACATGTCATATCAAATAAAGGAATTGAGGTCGACAAAGCTAAAATAGAGATTATAAAAGATCTCCAACCTCCAAAATCCGTACGAGAAATACGGAGTTTTCTAGGACATGCCGGTTTCTACCGAAGATTTATAAAAGATTTTTCAAACATCACAAAACCTTTGACCGGCCTGTTGATGAAAGATGTTGAGTTCGTCTTTGACGAAAACTGTCTAAAAGCATTCGAAACATTAAAATCAGCCCTTATCACCGCATCGATTATGCAACCACCCGATTGGCGACTACCGTTCGAAATCATGTGCGATGCGAGTGATTATGCCGTAGGCGCAGTTCTAGGACAAAGGAAGGACAAGAAACTCCATGCCATTTACTATGCCAGTAGAACCTTAGATCCTGCCCAAATGAACTACGCTACAACAGAAAAGGAACTTCTAGCAGTTATATTTGCGCTTGACAAATTCCGTTCTTACTTAGTAGGAGCAAAAATTATCATATACACAGACCACGCTGCCATTAGGTACCTAATAAGCAAAAAGGATGCCAAACCAAGATTATTGAGATGGATCCTGTTATTACAAGAGTTTGACTTAGAAATCAAAGATAAGAAAGGAACCGAGAACGTTGTTGCAGATCGCCTATCCCGAATAGAAGGCATTAAACATGAACCAGTACCGATAAATGATGATTTTCCGTACGAACATCTGATAGCCAAATTAGAAAGTGACATGCCTAACTTAATCTCGGAAGATCTAGAACTCGAAAAAGCCGTAGAAGCCGTCTATGCCCAAGTCACATTACCTTGGTATGTTGACATCGTTAATTACCTAGCGACAGGCGTGCTTCCACCAGATCTCACTTATCAGCAAAAGAAGAAATTCTTCCACGATCTGAAACACTATTATTGGGACGAACCTCTACTCTTCAAGCGAGGGGCCGACAACATATACCGTCGCTGTGTCCTAGAGGAAGAAATAGAAAATATCATTTCCCAATGCCATTCAGCACCATATGGTGGTCATGCTAGTACATCCAAGACGTGCGCTAAGATTCTCCAAGCCGGCTTATTCTGGCCTAACCTCTGGAAAGACGTTCACATCGCTGTCCTAAATTGTGATCGATGCCAACAAACTGGCAACATCTCACGACGCAATGAAATGCCTCAGAAAGGAATCTTAGAGGTAGAAATCTTTGACGTATGGGGAATAGATTTCATGGGACCATTCTGTCGCTACTGCGAAAATTGGCGCCGGCTGAACAGAAGAGTCGCCACCGTGCGTTATTTATCCCACGGGAGGGAAAGGAAACGCTCAGAGTAAACCTCGCACAACACGGGAAAGGTATGGTCGTCGCAACCAAAACCTGGATTCGGGAGTCGGTTACGCAAGGGGGAGGTATTAGCACCCCTCACGTCCGTCGTACTCGACGGGATCCTCGCTTGTTTTTGGGTATGGGTTGTTATTCTATCTACTCTACAGGTTAAAGGTTAAAAGAAAAGAAAATGAAAATAAAATGACTCGGCAAAGTATCGCACTTTATGCCTACGTATTCCCGTCTGGAACGAGAAATCAGAGTCAACGTAGTTCGCCTACCTACGGGAAAGGAGGGGAAGGTTGCTCGCTAGGATATCGCATCCTATGCCTACGTACTTCCACACCGCATGGAAGATCAGAGCAAACGTAGTTCGGGTCACGTACGACACACGTCTGTCTTGGTTGATTTTATTCCTTCTGAAAAAGGTTTTTCTGATTAACAGTCCCGGCGGACAAAATGACGTCTTGATGAGTTCACATTCTTTTACGGAAGAAGTGTCTTTTATGGTGTTTGAAATTTTATTGTATTTTCTGTTTGTTTTGAGGAAGAAGAGACAGAACTCTAACCTACGGTTGCGAAGGAAATCAGACTAACCTAATATTATCATGCATGGGTTAAGACCTAGTGTCTATCATGCTCCTCTCTTGCACAGAGAGAAACAGAGATCCTAAGGGAATAGCCGGAAACAGAAACAATAACAGATATATACAGTAAAGCAATAAAATGCATGGATGCAACAATACAAGCGAGGCAAGGGAGTCCCACTCAACCTCGAACCTGGAAAACAATAGGCAAAAGTGAACAGACTTCACTTTCAACCCAACAGGGTAAACAACAAACAATACAGTCCAGAAAACCAAATAATACATCAAGAATGAAATACAACAATAATAAACAGCTACAGCAGCTCTGCATCAATATCCATCTTCAAGTCATCATCAAACAACTATAAGCTTCAGGCAAGCAGCAATCTCCATCTCCACAGCTTTCCAGCAAGGTCTTGATTATCTATCTTCAGTCTACAATGGCTTTTCTTCAAGTCCCAAACTCCAGGAGAAACATCAGTCAACCAGATGAAGTTAATGAATGTTAGACAGTCAATTACCTACCAAGGGTGGTTCATCAACTGTTAACATTAAACAGACAGTTTTCTCTCAAAAGTTCTATCTTTCAAATACATTCATTGATCCTTCCAAAGGAAGGAGGTGGATATTTGAAAGAGACTTTGAATCATAGAGAAGGGATGGATGCAGACAAGGCACTCCATGTTTGAGAAGCAAGCTTTCTAATCTAGAGCTCTGCCTAGCTCCTAAACCCTAATCTCCTCAACAGCTGCTAGAAGGAATCTCCTCTTCAACTCTGGAAGTTGGCCTTCAGTCTCTGGATCTCCAATGGCTTCATCATCACAAGTCTTCAGCTTCCCCAATCCCCAGACAATCCCAATACCGACACAGATAAACATATCATAATCCCCAGAGGGCACACCACACCAGTCAAACAAATATAGCAGTATATACTAGTAGCAGTAGGGGAATCCTGGTGATTTCTAAGGGGATCTATCCTATGCCCATAACCCCTATAGTTCATACCCCAAAAATCAAATGAAAATTTCCTAAAAGAATTAAACTATCTCACCTAAGTTGATTTAAAACCCTAATTTTGATCATGATATTCACACCTAAACTAAACGCCTAAAATTAATTCCTAAAAATATGAACTAAATTGTATATACAAGCTAACAATGTCTATTAATCAACCTAAAAAGAATGGGTGAAAAATATTAAAGCATTTATTAGAACAAAAATTAACAAAATCATGTATGAAATGAAACACCTAAAATATGCATTTATTTGGAAAATATGGGAAAAATATCAAATAAAAAATAAAATGCAATTTTTATTTTTTATAATTTTCTAGACATCTTGAAAAAATTAATGCAAAAAGAATCAATTGAAAATATGCATTTTTCTATTTTTTATGATTTTTTAAAGGATGAGAAAATGTTAAAGAAATTAAAAATGACAAAATAGAAAATAAAAGGAGAGGGGGGTCTGAATAGCCAAAGCACTCAGTTGTTTTATCCATGTGGGCCAGAAGATGGGGTGAGAATAGAATAAAGAGTAAGGCCCATACGCGCTTCAGAATTTAAACAAAAAATCAAAAACTCAAAACGGTGTGGATAGCAATATTTGCAGTTAAAATCATTGGGCCTGCGCTGGGAGGGGTGCGAATAGTATTCTGGCATAAGGCCCAGTCCAAATCCTATCTGCCTCCCACGCAGGAGGGGGGACAATGAGTAATTGAGGGGTGTGGATCAGCAAAATGGATTTTGGGCCCAAAGGCTATCCAAACCCTAGCCCACATCAACAAACAACAAAAAATTATCTTCTCCTACAACCAATTTGGTTACTGTTCACCAAACCCTCCCCAAACCCTGATGCGCCGTCGTCCTCCAACCTCTCTCCTCTCTGCCATTCCCCTTCAGAGAACCTCTCCACACACTCTCAAGAATTCTCAAACGAAACAACAACAAAATGCCCCAATCTTACCAACAATCCCCTCCATCCATGTCTCAAACAACATCAAACCCTAACCATAACTAAATCCCCGCGAATCAACATAAACTAACGTCGCATCATCAAATGGAAGAACCATGCAATGAGATCGAAATGATGTGTACCTGGCTTGAGCAAGAACTAGCGAAGATTTCTTGAAGCTCGTTGGAGAAAAAAGGTTCTCAGAATCTCTCAACCAAGCGCTCCTCTCAAAATCTCTGGGCGAAGCAAGAACGGGACGAGGGATTCTTGAAGCTCGTTGAAGATTTTGGAGAAATTCTGCGAATCTTGAGCGTTCTCACGATCTGGAAACGGAAGGAAGATTGAAGGTGTTGCTGGAGATCTTTGAAGGTTCTTGGAGGAGATGAAGAACAACGAAGACTTGAAGAATTTCTGGGTTTTCTGGAGATTTCTTTGAAGATCGATGGATGAATCTGAAGAACCTTTGGAGCTTTCTGGATATTTGGATGAATGTTCTTGTTGAATGAATTTCTGAGAAGGTGAATACAACGTCGTTGACGAAGATTGTTGATCAAGTGAGAAAGATTTCTGGAAAACTGTTAGGGGTGGTGAAGGTTGGATCAAAGATTGGATGAGTTTGTGACCGGAAGGGATGATCGGAAACTGGAGGTTAATGTTGATGATGTTGATTGGAGGACGATGAAGGAAGGAGGTGAGGGATGAAGGTCTGGGAAAAATTGGGTTTCCGGTGAGACGCGGCGGCCGGAGTAGGTTAGGGTTGCTGGCGGTGGGAGCTCACCGGATTTGCATGCCGGCCGGTGGGCTCTCAGGCGATGTGTGAGGTGGAGACAAGTGTCTCAGTGGGAGTTCTGCATGGAGGACGCGTGGCGTGCGTGGAGAGAGAGTGGAGTTCTGAGTGGTGGCGTGTCAGTGTATGGATGTGAGTCAGAAATGAGGTGGCAGCTGGTGAATGAGTAACGTGGGGTCCCTCGGGTGCAACACGTGGCTGAGGGATATTTATACAGCTGAGATTACTCTGGATTCTTCTAGAAGTTTTTGGACCTTGCTGGAGACTTGGACGAAAATGGGCTTGCTGGACTGATCTGGAAATGGACAAAAACCAGAATTGGGCCTTATGGATTGAAATGGGGCCCAAACGAAAATGATATCAAAAAACTCAGAAAAAACTGAATTAAGAACAAGATTAAAGATTTAATTAACATCTAATCCTAATTAACTAACTAACTGATGATTAACCTAATTAATATCTAATAAGATCTCAATTAAACCTAACAAGGGAATTAACTCTAATAAACCTCTAAAAAAATCTAATAAACCCACTAATTCAAAATTTATTAAATCCCTAGTAAATTTCCTATATTACCTATTTAAATTCTATAAAAGAAAATTCATTATTAATAAAAGAAAAATCTATTTACTTCTATATTAAAAATGCCATTAAATTCTATACTATCTAAAAGAATATATTCAAAAATCAATTAATATTCTAAAAGAAAAATCTATATTATTCTAAAAGAAAACCTCTTATTAATAAAAGAAAAACAAAACTATATTCTCCTATTAAAATGATTAAAAATCTATTAACACTATTTAAAAAACTATTAATATTCTAAAAAATATTCTATATCTAAAAAATATATTCAAAATTCAAGAAAAATCTATATTATTCTATATTAACCCAAAAATGATTTAAAAATCTAATAAAACCCTAATAATGGCCAATTAAATTCCAGAAAATTCACAACAATTCCCGAAGGGACAAAAGTAGCACCAAACAGCAAATAAAACCACGAGAGCGCCCCGAAATAGCCGGTAAAAATCAATAGACACCGAAATATCCCAAAAATACGATTCTGCCTATCTGAACTGATTAAAAAAACCTGAGACGCGAGACGAGAGCTGTGATCCTGATAAAACCAAAATAAATGAAAAATGCACTGTATGCGATATGCAGATGCGAATGCGGTTATGCGTCGAAACATGGGGCCAGATACGAGACCCGGTTGGTCAAATTTTGGGGTACAACAGCTGCCCCTATTCAAGCAGCTTGGACCTGAATGGTTGAAGAGCGCCCAGCCTTTGATCATTCAAAGGTAGAAGATGGTTGAATACAAATGGAACCCTGAAATTTGCCAACCGCAGAAATAAACTGCACCACTGCTTGGGGAACGACATTCATCGACTGAATTTAACTGTTACGGCAACCCACTGATCTCGTGCGACCGTGCTGGGGATTCTTCTCATCATCTTGAAAAAGATTGAATCATCGGAAACTTCGTCCTTTGCTTGTCCACGTCAGGACTCTATCTGTTGTCAACTCGGAAAAAACTTCAACAACTTTGCTGGGGACGGCTCGTCTGCTTTCTCGTCAGAGATAAATCGTCCACCTTAGGAATAAACTCTTCCACGTTAGGAATAACCTTTCCACGTTAGGAATACCACCGTCCACGTTAGGACTCACCTTTCCACGTAAGGAATAACCGTTCCACGTTAGGAATAACACCGTCCACGTTAGGACTCACCTTTCCACGTAAGGAATAATCGTTCCACGTTAGGAATAACACCGTCCACGTTAGGACTCACCTTTCCACGTAAGGAATAATCGTTCCACGTTAGGAATAACACCGTCCACGTTAGGACTCACCTTTCCACGTAAGGAATAACCGTTCCACGTTAGGAATAACACCGTCCACGTTAGGACTCACCTTTCCACGTAAGGAATAACCGTTCCACGTTAGGAATAACACCGTCCACGTTAGGACTCACCTTTCCACGTAAGGAATAATCGTTCCACGTTAGGAATAACACCGTCCACGTTAGGACTCACCTTTCCACATAAGGAATAATCGTTCCACGTTAGGAATAACACCGTCCACGTTAGGACTCACCTTTCCACGTAAGGAATAATCGTTCCACGTTAGGAATAATACTGTCCATGTTAGGACTCACCTTTCCACGTAAGGAATAACCGTTCCACGTTAGGAATAACACCGTCCACGTTAGGACTCACCTTTCCATGTAAGGAATAATCGTTCCACGTTAGGAATAATACCGTCCATGTTAGGACTCACCTTTCCACGTAAGGAATAATCTCTTTCTTTCCACGTCAGGAATCAATCTTGATATGTCCGCGTAAGGACTCAATCTTTCCACGTAAGGAATAAACTCGTCTTTCCACGTAAGGAAACCATTTTTCTTCCACGTAAGGAATGCTCTTGATATGTCCACGTAAGGACTCTGATCTTTCCACGTTAGGAATCAAACTTTGATCTGTCCACGTCAGGACTAAACTTTTCCATGTAAGGAAACAACTTCTCTTTCCACGTCAGGAATCAACTTTTTTTCCATCTGTCCGCGTCAGGACTAAACTTTCCACGTAAGGAATCAATCTATTTTCCATGTAAGGAATCACCATTTTTCCATGTAAGGAATAAGACTTTGTCTGGATCTGTCCGCGTCAGGACTAAACTCTTCCACGTTAGGAATGCACTTGTTTCCCCGTAAGGAATCCATCTCGATATGTCCGCGTAAGGACTCAATCTTTCCACGTAAGGAATACCAACTTCTTTCCATGTAAGGAATAAATTCGTCTTTCCACGTAAGGAAACCATCTTCTTTCCACGTAAGGAAACATTGTCTTTCCATTTAAGGAGAACATCGTCCACGTTAGGACCCACCTTTCCACGTCAGGAACACCATCTTAATCTGTCCACGTAAGGACTCCAATCTTTCCACGTAAGGAATAATCTTGATCTGAATCTGTCCACGTCAGGACTAAACTTTCCACGTAAGGAATAATCTTGATCTGAATCTGTCCACGTCAGGACTAAACTTTCCACGTAAGGAATCTATCTTCTTCTTCCACGTTAGGAATATCGTCTTTCCACGTTAGGAATAAACTCGTCTTTCCACGTAAGGAATCTCCATCTTTCCACGTTAGGAATCTCCATCTTTCCACGTAAGGAAACTATTTTTCTTCCACGTAAGGAATGCTCTCTTTCCACGTAAGGAATACTTCTTTTGGATCTGTCCGCGTCAGGACCACACTCTTCCACGTAAGGAATACACCTTCTTTCCACGTAAGGAATACAATTTTGCTCGATCTGTCCACGTAAGGACTCTAATCTTCATTTGATTTGTCCACGTCAGGACCCTGATCTCGTCTTGATTTGTCCACGTAAGGACTACATCTTTTCTGCTGAGAAAATAAATCTTGTCCCCGTCAGGACTTAGTTCTCCATTGATCCCAACCCACAAACTTCTTAGCACTGACATGACAGCGACTTTGAGGCGGACTCTACTGGGGATATTTGAAAACCAAACTACCGGACGCCTGTTCTGATAACCGGCGGTGGCCTCTGAAATTCTGATTCATGGAACCCCTGATGACAAATAACTCTGCCTGGGAATAAAGAGAAACTTATCCTGATAACTCTGTGGGGAATACTGCCGAAACTGACATCATCATTGAATATCTCATGCCGATATCTTGCGTGTTTGGTAGTTCATTTGAGCAAGAGCTCTCTCTACCTGAACTGCTAAAATACAGGAACTGCTTCAGCAAAATAAATGCTGAAGATAATGCCAACTCCGCTGGGGATAGCCAGGTGCTACAGAATTATTCCAGCAAAATAAATGCTGGAAGAGTGAAGTCAACCCTGCTGGGAAATGGGACTTAAACCAAACACCTTGTTGAAGTAGCATCCTGTTGGGGAATATAACTCTGCTGGGGAATAGCAGACGCGCCAAATACGATTGGACTTCTGCTGGAGAGTGAATTGATATTACACAGTATTCCTGACAAAATAAATGCCAGGACCCACAACCAACTTTGCCGGGGAGAGTCTTAACCTTCGAGTTCCACTGGGAGGAAAGAACACTTGCTGAAGAGAGAGAACTCCGCTGGGGACGGAATGATTCTCTTGGGGAAAATCAACTGACTCCACTGGGGGAGAGTAAATGACTCTGCGGGGAGAGGTAAACTGCCTGAATACAGCTCACGGATATTAATCTTCTGCGGCTGAACCACTCTGCTTGAGATAAGGATAAATGACTTGGCTGGGGAATGTCTTTTGGATAAGCTGCGACGAGCTGGAAAATTTGATCACTCTTCGGTGAGGAACTTGGTTATCTCGGAAGCGCGACCTGCGCGGGGATCGAATCTCTCGCTACGAACTCCTGGTCCATACTGCAATCTTTGGATCGTCCACCTTCTCGGAACTCTGCTTCGGGGACACTAACATGCCCCAGTCTGTATTCTTGAACACTTCTTCTAGTCAGAACTCTATCTTGAAATAGCTTGCCCCTGATTGACTGATTCGTGGAACAATGCCCATAGCTATGAGAGATTTGCCAAATCTTGACCTGACTGCCCCAGATTTACTGATTCTAGGATGACTGACTCTACCTGAATTAATCAGTATAGCTTGCCCCAGTTCACGAAACATTTGGGCATTCTGCATTTTATCCTGATCATACCTTCCACTGTAGGAATCTTTCCTGTCGGCATGCGCTTACTCGCAAGTAACACAAGTTGTTCTGCATAAAAGATATATTAAACGCAATGCATATGACAGTTTCAAAATCCAAGTCTGTTCACTGAAAAAATTTTGTGACTTGTAATGAATCAATTATTAAAATGTCAATATGAAAGCTGGTAAGAGGAACCCTTTTAGGAGTCAGAATCGACGAGATCTTTACTGACGTATGCTCTTGACCAAAACCTGTTTCAATTAGGACTTTTCCGGGTTGTAACGTGGTCAGGTTCACGGTTAACAAGGAAAGATATAGGCTCAAAATTTATTTCGACCCACCCATTCTTCGTGATGTTCTCCAATCCTATGTTCAGCTAATCTGACTTCAGCGTTCACCTATTAGAGATGGCATGATAGGAGTGATGGTTCAGGATACCACACATGTTTTTGTTCTTTGTGAGTGACAGTCTTTTGCTTTCCGTCTTTGGGTACCTGGAGTCACACGACTTTGTCCTTTTCGAAGGCTTTTCTTTGCTTTGACAATCCTTTTCGTCTTTCGTTTTTTTTTTCATTCCCTAACTTTTGCCTGGACTGAGTATCTTTTGAGATTCTTTCGATTTTCCAGTCCAGCGGGATGCCCCTGTTTTTGCCTAAGTCATTCGTTTTCAAGCTTTGACTTAGCGGGCTTTTGATTCTTTTCGCTTTTCGTTTGTTTTTTTTTTTTCGAACAAGTCGCGTGACACTGGTTTGTCTGACTTTTTTGTGAAATAATGTGACTGTTTCACTCTTTGTTGGCAAGGTTTAACCATTGTGGTTCTTTAGGCACGACCTATACAAGTGTGATTTATCCTCAAACGGACATTCCTTTCGTAATTCGGACGCTTGGTCAAACTAGCTGATACCTACCTTGCCCCGGGTTAAGATTTAGGGTTTTTTTTCATTTTCAAGAAAAAGAACCTCTTACTACTGGCTCGAAAGGGGTTATCAAGGGATTATCTTCCTTATATCTCCAGTGTTTATGGATTGAAACAATGCATGTATCTCATCAACAAGTTTTCTTATCCAAAAGCATACAATCGGAATATTATTCGTCATCTGCTTTCGTCATCCTCCCCAGATTCCTGCTAAAACAAGCATTAAGCATTAAAGAAAAACAAAGAGTGAACACGACTGGATTAATTCAAAACATGCATATTCATTTCGTTTATCAATATCAATTTGAAAAAACAACAAGTTTAAAGAGCGAAATTTGCAATTACACAGAAAAGAAACTACAAATGCGAGGATATGAACAAGATAACATGGAAAATATCGGTGTCTCAGAACTGGACTTTCTGCACTTTGACTTATTGGCGAGTCAGCCATCCTCAAAAGCTATCATCAGGGGTAGTCTACTGCTGTCTCGATCTTCTCTCAACGGCCCGGTCAAATCTGGGAAACCTTTTCATCATCCCGGCTTTTGCTTGTCTATGGCCTTGCACCGCCTTGGGGACCCTGTCAGAGAAGTTAATGATCTGCTGTCGATTAAATCTTGGACGTTATGCTTGAACGCGTGGCAACCTTCAATATCATGTCCGGGAGCCCCGGAGTGGAATTCACAGTGCCTGCTCGCATCATAGCCATCCGGCAGAGTGCCGGTTATTGGCGCCAGAGTTCTTTTCTCCACCAAGTTCAATCTTAGTAGTGTCTGTAACAAATCTGCGTACGTTGAGGGAGGCTTCTCCAACACCCTCCTTGGCTTCTTTCCCCGAATTCTTTGCTGAGTCGTATACTGGCGTCTTGTACGCTGCTGGCTTTGCTCGGACGTTTCCTTAGGCTCACACGTTATCATCCTTAAGTTCAACCCTGGTATCGGCAACTGTTGTGGACATGGAGACTTAGCTTCCAGTGGCTCTGGGATATACCTCGATTCATCTGCAACCTCTGGCGGAGAAATGGGAACATCAGTTCCTGCAACTTTTATGCCCCCGGTACAAACTCAATTATTTTCTCATCCAGCAAATCTTGAATCTTATGCTTAAAAGCTTTGCAGTTTGCAATGTTATGCCCCGGTGCTCCGGAGTGGAAGGCACAATGGGCGTTCAGGTCATAGTCTGGTGGCGGCTGCCCTGTCAGTGGAACCAAAATGTGGGGCTCAACCAGTTGAAGTTGGAACAAGAGTTGCACCAGCTGATCATAATCCACAGGGATCTCATCAAATACTCTGTTAGAAAACCTCATTCTCTTACCACACCTCCTTGAGTTATCCTGCAAAATCAATTGCGACTGCTGACGAGGAGACTCCTGAGCTTCGAACCGTGGAGAGGGTCTCTTAAGCCTATCCTGCGTGGGTAATGGTTCTTCAGACCCCTGAGGAACAGATAAGCCAGCCGCGTCTTCCGACATTTGCCCTCCTTCTCTCCTGAGTACGTTCCTTAATACTTCAGCCATCAACCCTATCTGTGCCTTCAGTTGGCAGTTCTCTTCTTCTAGCGTCTCTTGATTCGAGCGCAACTCTTGCATATCTTTCGTGAACTGCCCCAGCTGGCCTCGAACATCCGTTAATTCTGCTTGAACCTGGTTGATGGCTACCCCCACAAGTTGGCGTATGCGGCCTGGGAGAAAACCTTGATTCTCTAGCTGAGCAAAATCGGCAGCCCTATCATTAGCCCGTGCAATCAGAGGCTGCACCATATTCTGCAACTGTTTCTGACTCTCGACCATGGCTTCCATTACCTGTATGAGCCTCATTATATTGTCGTGCACCTCTTGCATCTCAGTCGGATCCTGACTCATGACTTCCTTACTGCTGCTTCTTGTTGAAAGCCAGGGAATTCTTTGGTCGCTAATCTTGGAGGACCTGATGAGATACAGGAGATGAGATACAATTTAATAATTACCTGTAATGCAACATGAATATGAATGCAATGCAATGTGTGTGTCTGTGCATTAGGGAAATTCATTCCCCGATTCTAGTGTGAAGGTGCCAGTGCGGTGACAGCGCTAGCAATACAAAGATCGGAGCTGAATCACAAAAAGCCTCATATATTGCAGAGAAAACCAATAGGCCAAGAATACAATGTTACTGAGTATAATAAGAAGGCATGACCTCAACCAACAATCCTGGTGATGGTCAGCACTGTGCAAATAAAGCATACAAGTCAATACAAGAAATGTTCAAGTACTCCCATAAGCCTGATACTCTTCTATCAACTTCTTGGTCTCTGGATGACCTGGTCGAGTGAGCAGCCCTTCAACAAGTTGGTTTCTTCGTTTGAGCACGCGTCGCACGTCTCCAGCAGTTTCCTCCCATGCCCCTTCTCTGAAGCGATCCTCTAGCTTCCGCTTCTGAGACACAGCTTCATCTCTGCCTTTGACGGCCTTGTTCAGTGCATTCTGGAGACTATACCGGGTCATCACTTCTTCTTCACACTTCTTGATGCTGGACTTCAACTGCTCTTCAAGGTCGGAAATTTGCTGCTTCAACTTATCTTCCTTCTTCTTATTGTTGGTGAGCGTGGCATTCCAAGTCTTATTGCAAGAAGAGATTTCTCGGTGAGCGATGTCAAGCGCCTTCTTTTTGGATTCGAGCATGTCGTGGGAGCTTCTGAACTCTTGCCCCAGACGTTCGCGCTTCTTCTTTTCCTCAGTCAACTCAGCCCCTAGTCTGTTCACTAGCTCAATTTGCTGTTGGAAAGCATAGACGGCCTGGTTTTTCTCACTGCGTGCCTGGGCTAGCTCTTGCTCTAACCCTTCGTTGATCTTCATCAAGGCTTCTTTTTCTTTCACAACTTGCTCGTAGGCTTCCTTAGAAACAGTAGTTGGCTCTGCTACCGGAATAGGAAAAGGAACTGGTGCATCTAGAAATGGCATCCTCAACTGACTGGCTCTCTCCTGGATCCACTCTCTGTAAGGTGCATAGGCCTGACAGTCATTCTTCCCTAACAACGGCTTCCCTCTTCGGTTAATACGCGTCCAGGCATGCTGCAACTTGGCCAATAACTCCCCCTTCAAATCTCCGGTGAAGTACAGAGATTCCTGTACTTCTTCCTCCTTTGGTGGGTTCTTCAGCGCATATCCGAACTGACGGACCAACAGAGATGGGTTGTAGTTGATACCCCTTTTTCTTCCTATCAGCGGGACATTAGGGTACCCCGAACAACTGAAGATGAGCTCAGATCCTAGCAGGTCTCGATCAAACCACTCAACGTCTTCGGAAGATAGCCTCATTAGGCGCTCTGACCAGCTAGCGGTGGTTGCACTCTCCACGAAAGATCCCTTCCTGGGAAGATGACTCTTGAACCACATATTCAACAAAGGCGCACAGCAGTAAACCACATTTCCCCTTCTGTTTTCATTCTTGTAGTGCAATGAGTGGTAGAAGTCTCCTATCAACGTTGGCACTGGATTGCCGGCAGCAAATAGATGGAAAGCGTCCAAGTCTACGAAATTGGGCAAGTTAGGAAACAGCACAATCCCATAGATGCATAGAGCCAAAATAGCATTGAAAACCACCCAACATCCGCTCTTGGCATACTCCTGAGCTTTGCCAACCAAGAAATCAAGAGAGAAACCTGAAACCCCAAGCCAAGAAGTCACTAACAGTTCTGCAGCGTCCATATGCAAGGCTTTGGCTAAGTCCTCCAACTTGGGCTCAGCAGCAGAGTGAATAAATGGAACCTTGTTCTGCACGGGTAGCTCAGTAAACTCCATATACTCCTCAATGGTAGGCCCTAGAATGAAGTCAGCAAACGTAAAACATCTCAATGCGGGGTCATAGAACTGCATCAAGGTGTACAGCCCGTTCATCTCATCAGCAGTGGGCTTGTAGACTAATCTCAGTAGTCTCCCATGACTCATTCTGAAGCTTCTCCTAACCTCCTCATTAGCAAGAGATATCAGACCAAGCAAAGAAGTAATATCAGGTGTAGGCAGCTTATATGCAACTGTTTTCCTCAAACTAGCCATAATCAATACTCGGAAGTCTGGGCACTAGAATCGGAGGATATGCAAATGCACCTGCAGCACAGACACACGTTAATGGGATGCAATGATAATGAGTATGCAACAATGTAATGCAAATAACATGCAACAGGGACCAAAGGCCAGCCTGAACCATATCACGAAGTCTCAAATAGACTCTCTAGAAGTCCTCAAACCCTGGTCTCAGATAGACCTAAAACAAAGCTCCAACAATGGTCTCTGACAGACCTAAAACCATAACTCCAACTGGCCTCTGGTAGACCTCAAATCACATCTCCAACTGGTCTCTGACAGACCTCAAAACTCTCCAACTGGTCTCTGACAGACCTCAGAACACATCTCCAAATGGTCTCTGACAGACCTCAGAACACCTCTTCGAATGGTCTCTGACAGACCTTATAACTCTCCATAAATACCCAGGATCTCTGATCAAGAAATAACCGGTATCTGAAAGTCTAGCTACCTGCATAACCCCAAACCCTCTCACAGGTGGATGTCCTAGTAACTGACAAAGGTATGGCATCTTATGCGGTCGTCGGCGTCACAGACTTTCAAGGTTGATGATACGATTCCCAGAAGGAGTGGCATCATCAAATCCTGAAGAGGCCTCACTTAGCCAACTTCCAAATGATCGGTTCCCGGAGTCGACAATTCAGCTGACCAACAACCCCTTCGACCCAAAGGGTAGAAAAAGAAGCCAACCAGAAGAACCTCGTCCGAGTGTAGATTTCATGAGACACTAATGTAAGCAAAGCCAGCACGCGCCCACTACTTTCTACTCTAATTCTAGGTGCACTCAAGCCCAGGTCCGGCTTATCTCTCAATCATAGAACCACCCATCACACCCCAATACAGCAGTAATAATCAATATATAATGCTGAAAATAAAGGTCAGAAATATAAATCCATACAAAATCCTCGACGGGAAAGCAAGCGTTAGGATTGACTCTCTTAAGGGACGTTGAATCCCAAATGCATAAGAACTATCGCAGTCCTTAGCAGCCAGGGGACGTTGGATCCCCAGCAGAGTCGCCAGCTGTCGCTACTGCGAAAATCGGCGCCGGCTGAACAGAAGAGTCGCCTCCGTGCGTTATTTATCCCACGGGAGGGAAAGGAAACGCTCAGAGTAAACCTCGCACAACACGGGAAAGGTATGGTCGTCGCAACCAAAACCTGGATTCGGGAGTCGGTTACGCAAGGGGGAGGTATTAGCACCCCTCACGTCCGTCGTACTCGACGGGATCCTCGCTTGTTTTTGGGTATGGATTGTTATTCTATCTACTCTACAGGTTAAAGGTTAAAAGAAAAGAAAATGAAAATAAAATGACTCGGCAAAATATCGCACTTTATGCCTACGTATTCCCGTCTGGAACGAGAAATCAGAGTCAACGTAGTTCGCCTACCTACGGGAAAGGAGGGGAAGGTTGCTCGCTAGGATATCGCATCCTATGCCTACGTACTTCCACACCGCATGGAAGATCAGAGCAAACGTAGTTCGGATCACGTACGACACACGTCTGTCTTGGTTGATTTTATTCCTTCTGAAAAAGGTTTTTCTGATTAACAGTCCCGGCGGACAAAATGACGTCTTGATGAGTTCACATTCTTTTACGGAAGAAGTGTCTTTTATGGTGTTTGAAATTTTATTGTATTTTCTGTTTGTTTTGAGGAAGAAGAGACAGAACTCTAACCTACGGTTGCGAAGGAAATCAGACTAACCTAATATTATCATGCATGGGTTAAGACCTAGTGTCTATCATACTCCTCTCTTGCACAGAGAGAAACAGAGATCCTAAGGGAATAGCCGGAAACAGAAACAATAACAGATATATACAGTAAAGCAATAAAATGCATGGATGCAACAATACAAGCGAGGCAAGGGAGTCCCACTCAACCTCGAACCTGGAAAACAATAGGCAAAAGTGAACAGACTTCACTTTCAACCCAACAGGGTAAACAACAAACAATACAGTCCAGAAAACCAAATAATACATCAAGAATGAAATACAGCAATAATAAACAGCTACAGCAGCTCTGCATCAATATCCATCTTCAAGTCATCATCAAACAACTATAAGCTTCAGGCAAGCAGCAATCTCCATCTCCACAGCTTTCCAGCAAGGTCTTGATCATCAATCTTCAGTCTACAATGGCTTTTCTTCAAGTCCCAAACTCCAGGAGAAACATCAGTCAACCAGATGAAGTGAATGAATGTTAGACAGTCAATTACCTACCAAGGGTGGTTCATCAACTGTTAACATTAAACAGACAGTTTTCTCTCAAAAGTTCTATCTTTCAAATACATTCACTGGTCCTTCCAAAGGAAGGAGGTGGATATTTGAAAGAGACTTTGAATCATAGAGAAGGGATGGATGCAGACAAGGCACTCCATGTTTGAGAAGCAAGCTTTCTAATCTAGAGCTCTGCCTAGCTCCTAAACCCTAATCTCCTCAACAGCTGCTAGCAGGAATCTCCTCTTCAACTCTGGAAGTTGGCCTTCAGTCTCTGGATCTCCAATGGCTTCATCATCACAAGTCTTCAGCTTCCCCAATCCCCAGACAATCCCAATACCCACACAGATAAACAGATCATAATCCCCAGAGGGCACACCACACCAGTCAAACAAATATAGCAGTATATACTAGTAGCAGTAGGGGAATCCTGGTGATTTCTAAGGGGATCTATCCTATGCCCATAACCCCTATAGTCCATACCCCAAAAATCAAATGAAAATTTCCTAAAAGAATTAAACTATCTCACCTAAGTTGATTTAAAACCCTAATTTTGATCATGTTATTCACACCTAAATTAAACGCCTAAAATTAATTCCTAAAAATATGAACTAAATTGTATATACAAGCTAACAATGTCTATTAATCAACCTAAAAATAATGGGTGAAAAATATTAAAGCATTTATTAGAACAAAAATTAACAAAATCATGTATGAAATGAAACACCTAAAATATGCATTTATTTGGAAAATATGGGAAAAATATCAAATAAAAAATAAAATGCAATTTTTATTTTTTATAATTTTCTATACATCTTGAAAAAATTAATGCAAAAAGAATCAATTGAAAATATGCATTTTTCTATTTTTTATGATTTTTTAAAGGATGAGAAAATGTTAAAGAAATTAAAAATGACAAAATAGAAAATAAAAGGAGAGGGGGGTCTGAATAGCCAAAGCGCTCAGTTGTTTTATCCATGTGGGCCAGAAGATGGGGTGCGAATAGAATAAAGAGTAAGGCCCATACGCGCTTCAGAATTTTAACAAAAAATAAAAAACTCAAAACGGTGTGGATAGCAATATTTCCAGTTAAAATCATTGGGCCTGCGCTGGGAGGGGTGCGAATAGTATTCTGGCATAAGGCCCAGTCCAAATCCTATCTGCCTCCCACGCAGGAGGGGGGACAATGAGTAATTGAGGGGTGTGGATCAGCAAAACGGATTTTGGGCCCAAAGGCTATCCAAACCCTAGCCCACATCAACAAACAACAAAAAATTATCTTCTCCTACAACCAATCTGGTTACTGTTCACCAAACCCTCCCCAAACCCTGATGCGCCATCGTCCTCCAACCTCTCTCCTCTCTGCCATTCCCCTTCAGAAAACCTCTCCACACACTCTCAAGAATTCTCAAACGAAACAACAACAAAATGCCCCAATCTTACCAACAATCCCCTCCATCCATGTCTCAAACAACATCAAACCCTAACCATAACTAAATCCCCGCGAATCAACATAAACTAACGCCGCATCATCAAATGGAAGAACCATGCAATGAGATCGAAATGATGTGTACCTGACTTGAGCAAGAACTAGCGAAGATTTCTTGAAGCTCGTTGGAGAAAAAAGGTTCTCAGAATCTCTCAACCAAGCGCTCCTCTCAAAATCTCTGGGCGAAGCAAGAACGGGACGAGGGATTCTTGAAGCTCGTTGAAGATTTTGGAGAAATTCTGCGAATCTTGAGCGTTCTCACGATCTGGAAACGGAAGGAAGATTGAAGGTGTTGCTGGAGATCTTTGAAGGTTCTTGGAGGAGATGAAGAACAACGAAGACTTGAAGAATTTCTGGGTTTTCTGGAGATTTCTTTGAAGATCGATGGATGAATCTGAAGAACCTTTGGAGCTTTCTGGATATTTGGATGAATGTTCTTGTTGAATGAATTTCTGAGAAGGTGAATACAACGTCGTTGACGAAGATTGTTGATCAAGTGAGAAAGATTTCTGGAAAACTGTTAGGGGTGGTGAAGGTTGGATCAGAGATTGGATGAGTTTGTGACCGGAAGGGATGATCGGAAACTGGAGGTTAATGTTGATGATGTTGATTGGAGGACGATGAAGGAAGGAGGTGAGGGATGAAGGTCTGGGAAAAATTGGGTTTCCGGTGAGACGCGGCGGCCGGAGTAGGTTAGGGTTGCTGGCGGTGGGAGCTCACCGGATTTGCATGCCGGCCGGTGGGCTCTCAGGCGATGTGTGAGGTGGAGACAAGTGTCTCAGTGGGAGTTCTGCATGGAGGACGCGTGGCGTGCGTGGAGAGAGAGTGGAGTTCTGAGTGGTGGCGTGTCAGTGTATGGATGTGAGTCAGAAATGAGGTGGCAGCTGGTGAATGAGTAACGTGGGGTCCCTCGGGTGCAACACGTGGCTGAGGGATATTTATACAGCTGAGATTACTCTGGATTCTTCTAGAAGTTTCTGGACCTTGCTAGAGACTTGGACGAAAATGGGCTTGCTGGACTGATCTGGAAATGGACAAAAACCAGAATTGGGCCTTATGGATTGAAATGGGGCCCAAACGAAAATGATATCAAAAAACTCAGAAAAAACTGAATTAAGAACAAGATTAAAGATCTAATTAACATCTAATCCTAATTAAATAACTAACTGATGATTAACCTAATTAATATCTAATAAGATCTCAATTAAACCTAACAAGGGAATTAACTCTAATAAACCTCTAAAAAAATCTAATAAACCCACTAATTCAAAATTTATTAAATCCCTAGTAAATTTCCTATATTACCTATTTAAATTCTATAAAAGAAAAATCATTATTAATAAAAGAAAAATCTATTTACTTCTATATTAAAAATGCCATTAAATTATATACTATCTAAAAGAATATATTCAAAAATCAATTAATATTCTAAAAGAAAAATCTATATTATTCTAAAAGAAAACCTCTTATTAATAAAAGAAAAACAAAACTATATTCTTCTATTAAAATGATTAAAAATCTATTAACACTATTTAAAAAACTATTAATATTCTAAAAAATATTCTATATCTAAAAAATATATTCAAAATTCAAGAAAAATCTATATTATTCTATATTAACCCAAAAATGATTTAAATATCTAATAAAACCCTAATAATGGCCAATTAAATTCCAGAAAATTCACAACAATTCCCGAAGGGACAAAAGTAGCACCGAACGGCAAATAAAACCACGAGAGCGCCCCGAAATAGCCGGTAAAAATCAATAGACACCGAAATAACCCAAAAATACGATTCTGCCTATCTGAACTGATTAGAAAAACCTGAGACGCGAGACGAGAGCTGTGATCCTGATAAAACCAAAATAAATGAAAAATGCACTGTATGCGATATGCAGATGCGAATGCGGTTATGCGTCGAAACATGGGGCCAGATACGAGACCCGGTTGGTCAAATTTTGGGGTACAACACATTCCCGCCTTCTTTTGGTAATAACTACATACTCGTCGCTGTAGACTATGAGTCTAA
The DNA here is from genome assembly GCA_963859935.3 of Lathyrus sativus. Taxonomy (NCBI): domain Eukaryota; kingdom Viridiplantae; phylum Streptophyta; class Magnoliopsida; order Fabales; family Fabaceae; genus Lathyrus; species Lathyrus sativus. Next base: position 181,825,194 of record OZ012739.1, read on the forward strand.
ATGGATAGAAGTCATTGCTGCTCCAACAAATGACGCACGAGTAGTAATCAAACTCTTCAAAAACACAATCTTTCCTAGATTCGGTGTACCCAGACTCGTCATAAGTGACGGCGGATCACACTTCATATCGCGAATCTTTGATAAACTTCTTTCTAAATATGGAGTCCGACACCGAGTAGCTACACCCTATCATCCGCAAACTAGCGGACAAGTAGAGGTCTCGAACAGGGAAATAAAACAGATTTTGGAAAAGACTGTCGCTACCTCAAGGAAAGATTGGTCATCAAAGCTAAATGAAGTTTTATGGGCTTACAGGACCGCTTTTAAGACACCAATAGGTACTACACCCTACAAATTAGTTTACGGTAAATCCTGCCATCTCCCTGTAGAATTAGAGCATAAGGCCTTCTGGGCCATTAAGACACTTAATTTCAACTACACCGAGGCAGGAGAAAAACGAATCTTGAACATACACGAATTAGAAGAACTTCGATTGGACGCTTACGAAAATGCCCGTATCTACAAACAACAAACTAAAAAGTGGCATGATAAACGTTCAGTCAAGAAACAATTCAGTTGTCGCTTCCGCGAAACTAAGGTGCTGGCAAAACAGAAGAGTCGCCACCTTTCGTTATTTATCCCTCGTAATGGGAAAGGAAACGATCGGAAAAACCTGACGAATAGGTATAAGACAAGGTCATCGCAACCGTTGTCTGGGTTCGGGAGTCGGTTACGCAAGGGGAAGGTATTAGCACCCCTCACGTCCATCGTACTCGATGGGATCCACGCTTTTTGTGTTTACTGGACGAGTTGGTTTATCTATCTACCTATCAAGGCTGGTCTGAAAAGGAAAGAAAATGACTGGGCAAAGCGTCGCACTTTATGCCTACGTATTCTCATCAGAGAATGAGAAATCAGAGTCAACGTAGTTCGCCTAACTACAGGTTACGGGGAAGGTGGCTCGCCAATACATCAGTATTGCGCCTACGTACTTTCAACAGATATGAGAGATCAGAGCTTACGTAGTTCGGGATAATACGGATTACGGGGATTCAGATTCATCTGTTTTATCAAGTAGGGTTAAACAGCAGTTCCAGCAGTTAGGGGCAAAGCCTGTTTGCGATGGCGCTGAAGTTTAACGACACTCTTTTCTTCAGAAAAGCTTCCTTTGAATTATGGGCCCATGGGGAAAAAAGGTTTGAAGTTTGTTTTCTGTCTTTTACAAAAGAACTGTTTTTTATTGTGTTTGCAATTTCAATCGCACTAAAGACTATGACCTGAGAGTGAATGCGTCGCATGTCACCCAAAGGGTGCCATACTAAACATCCAGACTGTTGGAAAGAAACTCTCCCACAATCCTTTCTCAGATAGCTTAAGGCTCGTAACGTACGAAAGAAATCATTAATGATTACTGTATCTTAAGCTGTTTTGAGATGAGAAGAGAACAGGTTCAACTAAGGGGAGGCTATCAAGTCCTACTGTTGTCATGCCAAGGATTCATCCTATGGTTGAAGTTTGAACAGGGAACTCCTAGAAGTTATCATGCATAGGTTTCAACCTAAAGTTCTAATCATCACTTCCTCATCAAAGGAAGAGAGATTCCTAGGGGATCATATCAATGATAAACAAAAACAGATAAAGCATCAGCTTAAACAGTAAATAGTGAACGACTGTAAAATGCATGCAATGCAAGTGAGGGAGGAAATGTGTGTGGGGCAGCAGCCTCCACAAGCTCATCTCAACCTCAAGCCAGATATGAATACCAGTAATCATACAGAGGACATAACATGCTATTAAGCAAAATACAATAAACTGCAATCATACAGTAAAAATAACATGCTATCAAGCAAACTAACCACATGGGCAAGGGAGCTGGGCTCTACCGAATACCCGCAAGCAAAGCCATACCGTAAAAATACAAGCAGAGGGAGCAACCCAACCTCTAGTGCAATCATGCTCCTAGATTAAAGTCAGTCTAGATATGAACTTATTCTAATGCATCAAGCAAGTCAAACAAGGCACATCAGCACAGAAAAGAAAACAGAAAAGAAAGCAGATCAACAACTTCCTCTCAGCTTCAAGCTTCTGACAGCAATCCAGTCTTCAGAATTCAACCACCCTTCAAGGCTATCATCCTCCATGACAAGCATCAACTTGCTCCTCCAAGATTTCAACCTATCAAACATAAGTATTAACTTGTTCTCTTTTCTCCAAGCTTCAGCTCCTCAGTCAATTCCACCCTCAGGCTTCAATCCTAACTGCAAGTATCAACTTGATCTTTCAGGCTCTCACTGTACCAGTGCAAGTGTCAACTTATCCTTTATTCCTCTAGCCTCAGCTCTATACTCAATCTCAATTGAATCCTCTTCATAAGCATTAACTTAGTCTTTAAGCTTCAGCTCTCTTTGCTTTACCAGTATCAACTTGGTCTTCTTCTCCTACAAGCTCCAGCTTCTCAGAGTAATCTTCAATCACCTGGAAGTGTCAACTTCATCCTTCAATTCTTTAATCCTCAGCTCCTCACTCAATCTCCATTGGATCCTCAAGTGTCAACTTGTCCTTCTTGCTCCTCAAGCTTCAGCTGCAATGGCAATGCTCAAGGAATCATCCTTTTCCACACTCTTCAATGAAGTTCTCATCGTCAAACTCAAGTCCAACATCTTTCGAGATACTCAAACCAGAAGACAATTGATTTAACAGAATGAGTGGAAATGATAGACAACTTATTGACAACCAAAGGAAGCATGCAAGGGTTTATCATTATGAGAGACTGGTTCCCTCAAAGTTCTACTTCCTAGATAAAGCCACTCATCCCTCCAAACGAGGGATGTGAATATCTTAGAAGGACTTTTAGTCATTGGGAGGAATGGCAACACAAGATGCTTTCCATATTTGTGAAATAAATCATTCTAATTATAAGGCTCTCCTTATGTCTCCTACCTCTTAAGTTTTCATCAGACACCTTCAGGAACAAGCAAACCCCTAGCTCCAAGCAACTTCAAGCAACTTCAAGCATCCTTACCTTGTCTTCAACTTGTCTTCAATCTCAACCAAAGGCAAACAAAGCAAAACCCTAATCTAAGGGAACTAAAGAAGTTAATCTAGTTGAGTTAGTAAGTTAGGATCACCTAAAACCTAGTACTAAAGTTAGTCCTAACTAAAATACTAAAACCAATTGTAAAATCCTAAAAAAATAACTATGGGAACCTAGGTCAATCATGACTCTACCCTATTAATTCCAGAGATCAAATCATCAAATGAGACCTAGAAATAAATTCTACACTATAAGGTACTAAACCTAAACCCTAAAAAGAAGCACCTAAATCTCAATCTAGAAAGCACACCTATTTTCATCACAAAAATGTGATAAAAATACTATGGGAGCATACATGTATAAACTAATCACATACAAAAAATTAGGATCAAAGTCATCACCACTTGATCACACAAAATTCCACAAAATTAGGTATCAAACATAACCATTTTAATATCAATTAAAATGTAAAATTCCCATAAAATCAGAAAATTCATTAAATGAAAATATTTTTTTTCTAAAAAATACTAGACTCAATCATGAGTATAATGCAAAAAGAATGGGATTAATTGGATTATTTTTCAATTTTATATGATTTTTTCAAGAACCATGAACAAAATTAAAAAATAATGAAAATCAAAATAAAATAAAGACACGTGTGGTGCAAATAGCAATGACAATCAGTTCATTCTATGGGTTGGGCCATGAGGGGGTGTGGATATCAGTTATTTCACTAAGCCCAACATCAGCTACTAAATGAAACGATGCGTTTTATTAATTCAGATCCTTCACAACTTGAAATTAAAACGTGGCCGTTGGATCACTCTTCTAGTCAAAGGTATCACCACATCCAATGGCTCTAGAGTCATCTTCTACCTTTTGAACCTCTGAACTTCGCGCGCAGCTTCGGCCACCACCGGTGGTGCTCCGGTCATCGTCCCCAACCCTAACTCTCTCTAGGATCCTCCATTGCAAATGGTCTATACATGAATCTTGTCCTAAATTCCCTCACGAATTCATTGATGCCCTCTATTCTCTCTGAAACCTCAAGATTCGCCATAACCAATTCTCAACCGAAAATGGTAACACACCTATTTTGTCTCTAATTCTCAAATTAACTATCTGAAAACCTTCCTACACCGTTCTACAATGCATCTAACATCCTAATTCATCTTGATTCTACCTAATTCATGCTGGAGGAAGAAAGTTACTAACCTGAAAATTCTTGATGAACAGATGCACTAAACCTTCAAATCAAGCTCTCCAACCTTCCAGACACGATCAATGGATCCTTTCCTTGCTTCTGTATGCAATAGAACTGGTTGAAAACTCCTGAATCTTGAAACCCGATGGTGAGTTGCAGATGGAAAAATTCAATTGCTCATACACGATTCAGCCACGAATTCCCTTGGATTATGATCTGGAATCAATCCCTAGCATCCATGGAAGAAGTTTCAATCAAGAAAATGGATGGAAAGTGAAGAAATTGGTGAAACCAAATTCAGTTGCAAGCTATGCAATTTCAATCTCAATCTATGCTCTTTCCTTCAATCATCACCAACCTTTGTATTGGATCACCTCTACTCAATATATAGATGATGTATGGATGATCTAGAACCCTCTAGATCTTTCTAATGAGAGTTTCAATCTCTCATGTCATGAGATTTTAAACCATATGCCATGATATGCATAATTCTGTTTGCAGCTTGAAACCAATCTCATTCTCTTCCAATTTCTCCCCTAGTGACATTTTGAAAGTGTTTAGCTTGCAAAGGGCTTTGGTTATGCCTTGATTCTAGGTTTTGCACATGTTACTTGTGATGTAAGTAATCACCTTTCAAAGCAAGTCCACAAATTAGACCTCAAATCAAAAATGTGGCTAAACCAATGTTCTTAAAATGTTTTCTAGAGTCAAAATGATATATCACATGCCATGGTTTGGATGTGTAGATTGAAAATATCAATTTCCAATTTTGGTTCATTTAACTTATACCCTTATTTTAGGTCATTTTTGCAACTTTGAGCTACAATCATTTCCAACATCTCATGACCTCCTTACTAGCCTTAAAACATCATTTTGAACAAGTTTGATGTTGAACATTTTTCCATTTGAAGCTTGGAAATAGGAGTTATGGCCTTATGCTTGAAATGACCTATAATCTCCAAATGACCAAAATGCCCTTGACTTGTCAAAACCATAACTTGAGTTCTACAAATCCTATCAAGGACTTCTATTACTATCTAGAAATCTAAGAGAATAAGGAACAACATCCATGTTGACCAAAAGTTCATAGGAAGCATCCTTCTTGGGCAAAAGTTTGATGCAAGTTGGGCAACTTTCAAGCCCCCAAATCCACATACCTCAGATGACCTGTAACTTGTCAAAGTCATAACTTGAGTTCTACAAATCCTATCAAGGACTTCTAGTACTCAAATTAAAGCTAAGAGCATGCTCTACAACATTCATGTTGGGGGTAAGATGAGATGACAATCATATCCTGAGCTAAATTGCCTTGAAGATAGGGGTCAAACTAGGGGATTTTACACTGTCAAGCCTCAGAAACCCTAGCTTGAAACTTCTCAAACTCTTCAATCATGATGAGTTAACCTTGTAATCATCCTTATAACATCTCAATGCATAAATCCATGATCACATGGCCTTTGAATTAGGTCTCAACCTTTTTCCAAGTCATCAGTTGACCTAGGGTTGACCCAGTCAAACCCTAATTACACCACTCATGGCTGAGTCTTCTTAATCTTGCATAATGACCTGTCTAGGCCTCAAAGTGATCTTCAACACTTCTCATGAGCTCTCTCAAGACCTCAAGTCCAACTTCATGGCTTCAGAATCATCTGAGGACTTCCCACAACTCTCAAGTTAGGAGGCACACACTCTTGGTTTCAACCACTCTCTCTGAGGATCTTTTAACTTCTCTGACAAGGATATCAACCCTTGAGCACTTGAATAACCTTATTAGCTAGCTTCAATCTCTTGTGTAGCCCTTGATTGGTAGTCATACCTCTTGATCTCCTGCACACATGTCAATGAAATGCAAATGATAATGCTAATGTGAATGAAATGAAACACAAGCTAGGTAAAGAAATGTTGAGCAAATTTTAGGGTGCAACAACTGCCCCTATTCAAACGGATTGAACCTGACTGGGTGAGAAGCGAACGACTCTCAAACAATCAAGGTAAAAGACGGTTGAATACCAACAAACCCAGAAATTTGCCAACTGCACAAGTACATGGTACTCGGATGGGGACAAATCTTCGGAAACTGAAATATTAGCTGCACGGCAACTAGCTGGGGAATTGGTCACACGGTAACCGGTGATACATGGTCGATCATGCCGTCAGGCATCAAGATTCCTCGGGACCCATCAGGTCAACAATCATGCCATCGGGCATTCAAAGAAATTTTCGGGCATCAGCCGGACTTCATCAGTAAGTCGGGAATAGAATTCTCGGTCAATCATGAACCAATTGGGGATATCCGAACTTCTGTCATCAGGCACTCCGCATCACCTAAGGGAACTGCTTCGTCAATACGGTTGTACTTCAATCATCAAGTCTTCGAGGGAAGTTTCAACTTCGCTGTTCGGAAACTTGTTGGGGATGACACATCTCCGCTGGGGATTCTGGAGGACTATCAAGTAACTCTGCTTCGGGGATCCAGAAATCATTCTGGGTGAAGCATCTCTGCTGAGGAAATCAAGAATCATCTTGAAAAAATAACTTTGAGGGGACTTCAAGAATCATCCTGAACCCATAACTCTGCTGGAGATTTCAGGAATCATCCCGAGCAAACACTCTGCCGGGTATTTTAGGAATCATCCTGAGCGCCTCTCTCTGGCGACTTTACAGGGAATTTTAAGAATCATCTTAAACGAACGCCTTCGCGTGAGAATTCAAGAATCATTTTGGGCAAACGACTTTGCTGGGGAATTCAAGAATCATCTTGATCAAGCGGCTTTGCGAAGGAACACCTGCAAAATAAGAACGGTAACGACCTAGCTCATGTTTCATATGCATATGCTTTGACAACGGCGCAATGCTCCACACGGTGGAAATGCTACGCATTTATGATAAATGCTATGCAATCATGCAAAATGCTGCGACCCCGTTAGCAAAATAAATGCTGAAGGGAGAATCCTCCTGTCAAGGAGAAAGAACCACTCTGGTGGGGGGAAGGGATCATCCTACCACGGAGAAAAGGTCACGCCAATCTCAATCGGACTCCGCATGGGGAAGCAAACTTCAGTTGACTGCTGCAGGGGAACGAAGCTCTACGAGAACCTGGACCTGCTAAGGAAAGCGATGTCGATCGCAGAAACAAACTGTACGGCGCTCGCAGCCAAACCTTTCCTGGGGGTAATGACTCCGGCGGGGAAATACAGCATCAGCTATTCAACATTCTACTGGGGAAGACCAATCATGGCCTGAACTGCTTTCCAAGGGCTCGTCTCTCTTGGGGAACTGCAAGCTCGGCTGGGGAAGAAGGAATCGTCCTGCTTCGGGGGGAGAGTACGACTCTGTGGGGAATTTCAATTCTCCTGGAGACTTCAGTCTGGAACTTCCACTTGCTGCACACTTCAGTATATGACTTAGCTGGGGAGATGACATTCCTTCAGGATACCTCTGATTGGGGAGAGAATCTTCTCTGCCTGGGGAAAACATATCAATGCTTGACGATCTCACGTTCGGACTCTGCGGGGAGAGGCTGTTGAACTTTGCTGGAGAAGAAGGAATCATCCTACTTGGGGGCGCGCACGGCGTACTGCCTGGGATATGCTACACCTGCAACAACACAAACAAACAGCCAAGACACCCTTCTCAAAGGGACCTATCAAGGTTATCATCTTGCGACAATGTTCAAGTAATTCATTGTTTCAACAATCGGTGGCCTAGGCCAGTAAGTTTAAGTATGCGCATTTTATCAAAAGCATCGGCGTTCTTTTTCGCAAACAAACCAGGTAAATGCTAAACAAACAAACAGAATTGCTGAATAGTATACATTTTATTGATAACGAACCCTTGAATGGGTAAAAATGTTTTACAACAAAGGCAAGCTCCTGGAATGAGGAAGCCGCGCAAACGTAAAAACATAAATATACATCAGTATATACACAAATGTCGGCAATGAGGCGTAGACGAACACCATGAGTTGATCCCTCTATGACCCACTCGACTTCGATACTTCTCCGACGCTTCAGCTTCAGAAGAGATTGATTCAGATAAACGGCCCTCAGGTCTTCCAAACCATTAAACAATGAAAGTCCACACGCAGAATGCAGTCATTTGCTTTTTCAAATCCCTAACTTTTGCCTGAATTACCCTTTCGGGTTTTCGATTGACCGGGATACCCTTTTTTGCCAAAGTCGCCCTTCCAAGTTTTCGACTTTGCGGGTGTACGTTCTTTTCTTTATATCCCTAATTTTTGCCTGAACCTTTTTCCTTTTTTATGGTTCGCCGGGATGCCCCATTTTTGCCTGGATATTCTTTTTCTTTCCAGCGGGTCATTTTTAAGCAAAGTATTTTTTAACTGCGTCCGCGTTCACCGGGGATGCAAAATCTTCACCATCCATCGTGGATAACAACAAAGCTCCTCCCGAAAAGACCTTGCTGACGACGTACAGACCTTCATAATTGGGAGTCCACTTGCCCCGGTGATCGGAGTGTGGAGGAAGAATCTTCTTCAGGACGAGATCACCCGTCTGAAAGCTTCTAGGACGCACCTTCTTATCATAAGCTTTCTTCAATCGGCTTTGGTATAGGCGACCATACGCAATCGATGCTAACCTCTTCTCGTCCATCAGGCTGAGTTGGTTTAGTTGGTTCTTAATCCATTCTGCCTCGTCGAGTTTCACATCAACCAAAACTCGTAAAGAAGGGATCTCCACTTCTAACGGTAGGACAGCTTCCATACCGTACACTAAGGAGAAAGGAGTTGCCCCGGTCGATGTACGTACCATCGTACGATAACCGTGCAGGGAGAATGGAAACATCTCGTGCCAATCTTTGTAGGTCACAACCATCTTCTGAACAATCTTCTTAATGTTTTTATTGGCCGCTTCAACGGCGCCATTCATCTTCGGCCGATAAGGAGATGAGTTGTGGTGTTCAATCTTGAAACTCTGGCACAGCTCCTTCATCATCTTGTTATTTAGATTCGAACCATTATTAGTAATGATCCGCTCGGGAATTCCGTAACGACAGATGATATCCCTCTTTATGAATTTAGCCACCACCTGCTTGGTCACATTAGCATATGAGGCTGCCTCCACCCACTTGGTGAAGTAGTCGATAGCTACTAGAATGAAGCGGTAACCGTTAGATGTAGTGGGCTCGATCTTGCCTATCATGTCGATGCCCCACATGGAGAACGGCCACGGGGAGGACATGACATTCAAAGGGCACGGCGGCACATGAACTTTATCAGCATAAATCTGGCACTTATGACATCTCTTCGCGAATTTAAAGCAATCTGATTCCATCGTCAACCAGTAGTATCCTGCTCTCAGGATCTTTCTTGTCATAGCATGCCCTCCGGCGTGCATACCAAATATGCCTTCATGGACTTCTTCCATGAGCATACTCGCCTCTTTCTCATCTACACATCTGAGTAGCACGAGATCGTGGTTTCTTTTATACAAAACTCCATTAGGATTGAGATAAAAATATCCAGATAGCCTCCTCAGAGTCTTCTTATCCTGGGTTGACGCTCCCGCAGGATATTCCTTATTCATAAGGAAAGTCTGGATGTCATGGAACCATGGCTTGTCGTCGGAGGCTTCCTTGATCTCAAAGATGAATGCAGGTCTATCAAGACGAGAAAGGACAATTCTTGGAGCTTCATTCCAAAAATTGACTTTATACATTGAAGCCAACGTGGCTAAGGCATCAGCCATCTGGTTTTCCGCTCTGGGCACATGATGGAGTTCCACTCGATCAAAGAACGGAAGCAGCCTTCTAGCATAGTTCATGTACGACACCAAATTCGATTGACGAGTCTCCCACTCCCCTTTAATCTGGTTAATCACAAGCGCCGAGTCACCATATACGTCTAGGTTCTTGATTCTCAAATCAATTGCTTCTTCTAGACCCATGATGCATGCTTCGTACTCCGCTTCATTATTGGTGACTGGAAATGTCAGTCTCGCAGTGAACGGGATGTGGGATCCGTGGGGAGTCGTGATGATCGCCCCGATGCCACTTCCATAAGAATTAACCGCCCCGTCAAATATCAATTTCCACTGGGATTTCCTATCTGGCCCCTCGTCGGGCAACGGCTCATCGCAATCTTTCGCTTTGAGAAACATGATATCCTCATCAGGGAATTCAATTTTCATAGGCTGATAATCCTCGATCGGCTGTTCGGCCAAGTATTCAGACAGTACACTGCCCTTAATGGCCTTTTGGGAAACGTACTGAATGTCATATTTCGTCAACACCATTTGCCATCTGGCGATCCTTCCCGAAAGCGCTTGCTTCTCGAAGACATACTTGATCGGATCCATCTTCGAAATTAGCATGGTGGTATGATTGAGCATGTACTATCGTAAACGTTTGGCAGCCCAGGCTAGTGCACAACACGTTTCCTCCAGCATCGAGTAACGAGATTCACAGTCTGTGAACTTTTTACTCAAGTAGTAAATGGCATGCTCCTTTCTGCCCATCTCGTCGTGCTGACCGAGAACACACCCCATACTATTCTCAAGAACTGTCAAGTACATGATTAAGGGTCGTCCGGCCACTGGGGGTATCAAGATTGGAGGTTCCTGTAGATATTGTTTTATGTTATCAAATGCCTTCTGGCAATCCTCGTTCCAGATAATCGCCTGATCTTTCTTTAACAGTTTGAACATCGGTTCACACGTGGCCGTGAGCTGAGAGATAAACCTTGCAATATAGTTTATTCTGCCCAGGAAACCACGAACTTCTTTTTCTGTTCTTGGCGCTGGCATTTCTTGTATCGCTTTAATCTTCGCAGGATCAACCTCGATGCCTCTTTCACTCACGATAAACCCCAGTAGCTTTCCGGACCGTACTCCAAAAGTACACTTGTCAGGATTCAGCCTCAACCTAAACTTCCTAAGCCTCTCAAAAAGCTTCAGCAAATTGACCAGATGTCCCTCCTCCGTTTGGGACTTCGCAATCATGTCATTAACATAGACTTCAATCTCATGATGAATCATATCATGAAACAAAGTAACCATTACTCGTTGGTAAGTGGCCCCTGCGTTCTTTAGACCGAAAGGCATTACCTTGTAGCAAAATGTTCCCCAAGGAGTGATAAACGTAGTTTTCTCCATGTCCTTCGGCGCCATCTTGATCTGATTGTAACCGGAGAAGCCATCCATGAACGAAAATACGGAGAACTGGGCTGTATTGTCGACCAACACATCAATATGAGACAGCGGGAAATCATCTTTAGGGATCGCCCTATTCAAATCCCGATAGTCGACGCACATTCGTACCTTACCGTCCTTCTTCGGTACAGGCACTATGTTGGCGACCCACAGAGGGTAAGTAGTGACCGCTAAGAAGCCAGCATCAAGCTGTTTCTGCACTTCTTCTTTGATCTTAACGGCCATATCTGGTCGCGTCCTCCTAAGCTTCTGCTTAACGGGAGGACAATCTTCTCACAGCGGCAAGTGGTGGACCACGATGTCAGTATCAAGTTCGGGCATATCCTCGTATGACCAAGCAAAGACGTCACTGTACTCTCTCAGCATCTCGACCAATCTCTGCTTGACATCACTCTGCAATACAGCCCCTATCCTGACGTTCCTGACAAGTTCTTCAGAACCCAGATTCACGATCTCGATCTCCTCTTCATGAGACAGAATAACTTTCTCTTCTTGTTTCAACAAGCGGGCCAACTCTTCAGGAAGGTCTTCGTCTTCATCAATCTCTTCTTCGGCTTGATAGATCGGGAAATCGAAGTCGAAGTGAGTCGTAGAAGGTCCAGAGTCGATTTCATCTGCTCTGTGGATCCTGCAATAACAAGGGTTAAGCTTAAAACAAGGATATGCAGGTTAGCACAAACCCCATTGCCATTTTATTGTTTTTCAAAACAAATATAAAACGGGAATAACAGAGATCACAATATTTGAATACGAAGAAAAACGCCTTTTGATTTATTGATAAAATGCATGTACATAATCAAACGAGGCCCTGACAATAAAACCACTATGCCCCTGGTAGGACATAGGGTTGTACAATGATTGGAAAAAGTAAATCATTACTCTTCGCTTGTCATCTGGATGATATCCTTGACGGACCAGTTGGTAAGGCTCTTGCCTGACTTGCTTGGCTGGATCCAAGAGTCTAGGTCACAGTCGCTATCTCCGCTGTCTTCAGACACCGCGTTGACGCTTTCAAATATCACCCCGCCACTGGTAAACTAGATCGACCCTTTACCTCGCGACGCACTGCTAGAATAGGAGGCTTCAGCTCCAGGAGAGTATCCCGGCCCGAACTTGTCTTGCTTGTTAGGTATCTCCAAAATTCGCCCCCAGCCTGGGATAGATCCAGCTTGAACAACGGCCCGGGCTTCCTTGAAGGAAGAGAGAGTCATCTCTGGCTTTTCAGTGACTACAGGAGATACGTTCTTGACTTTAACAGCTTCGAACGCTTGGCATAGGGGTTCGTGGATTTCCCCATCCATCTCAACATATTTGAAGGACGACAAATGGCTCACCATTATGTCTTCCTCGCCACATACAGTCACGATGCTACCTCCGACAGCATACTTCAGCTTCTGGTGCAACGTGGAGGTCACGGCACCCGCCAAGTGGATCCATGGCCGGCCCAAGAGACAGCTGTAGGCAGGCATGATGTCCATAATGTAAAAGACCGCGTTGAATGTTTCCGGCCTGACTTGGATTGGCAACGTCACCTCCCCGAAAACATGGTGTTTGGTTCCATCGAACGCTTTCACAACCAGATCACTGGGTGTGCAAATCACTCCGCGAGTATCTAACTTCATCAATGCCTTCTTCGGAAGAACATTAAGTGATGACCCTGTGTCGACCAACACATGAGACATGATTGTTCCCCTACACTCTATCAAGATGTGCAGGGCGCTATTGTGGTTCCTCCCCTTCAGCGTCAGCTCCAGGTCGGTAAACCCTAACCCATTTCCAGCATTCACGTGGGCTACGACCTCTTCCAGTTGGTTTACCGATATTTCCTGCGGTACATACGCGGCGTTCAACACCTTCAGCAGTGCGTTGCGGTGTGCCTCAGAATACAGCAACAAATTCAGGATGGAAATCTTTGAGGGTGTCTGATGGAGATGATCCACGATCTTGTAGTCACTTTTTTTAATCAACCTCATAAATTCCTCGACGTCTTTAACAAGTAAGTCTTTTTCTACCCCACGGGGGATCTCTTCAACGACTTTACTTTTCCCTTTATCAGTTGCATCAGCTCTGTCCGCTTTGTCCGCCACGACCTCAGGTGGTGCAAATACTCTTCCGCTGCGAGTAATTCCACTAATGCCCGCCAGGTTCTCCACAGACGACCCAAACGGTTCTAGTTCCAACTTCTGTCCGTTGCAGTAGACTTCTGCCCCGTAGTGCCATAGGACAGCATTAGTGCTTTCGAACGGTATTGGCCCAGCTTTGGTGATGGTAATCGTGGGCGGTCTGGGAGCAGAAATAGTTATCGTCTGGCGAGGGATGGTGATGGTGGCAACCTCATCATCTTGCTTCAGCATTACCTCTCCTGATCCGCTTTCGGCCCTCCGGCTAAACTGTAAGATCCCTTCAGTCATCAGACTTTGAATTCCTTCTATCAACTGTTCACATCCATCAGGACTAGTCGCACAGCCCATACACAACTCTCCACAACCTGGAAAGAAACCTCTTTTCATCAGCTTAGCTTTAACGAAGCTAAGCGGTGTCTTCAGATCTCTGACGTCAGTCAACAAATCCAAACCCTCGTCTTCAATAATGGCGTTTACTCCACCTCCTCTATGGTTCGGCATAGGGTTCTTCGTGACGTTTGGCACATTATCTGAGAAGTTGATGATCTTAGCGTCCATCATGTCCTGCACCTTATGCTTGAAGGCTTTGCAATTCTCTATTGTGTGGCCTGGTGCCCCTGAGTGAAACTCACAAGTTGCATTCGCGTCATAACCTGGCGGAGGTGCCCCTGTCAAGGGAGCCAAAGTTCTCTTCTGGATCAACTGTAGCTGAAGCAAAGTCTGCAATAGTTGCGCGTACGACATGGGCGGTGTCTCGAGGTGACGATTCGACAGAGGTGCCCGATTCTGATACTTTCTGTACCCTTGTTGATTCGGCTGCTGGTGCTACTGGTGCTGCTGCTACTGTGGCTGTTGAACTGCCGGGATAGTTATGCTGGCCACCTGTTGGTGAGGGCCTTTACCCTTCCTTCGAGCGTTGGTCACAGCGCTCGTTTCTCCTTCATGTCTTTTGCCACTATAAGGTTTCTTTCTGCCTCCTCCAGCTGAGGATGAATCACCCTGAATTTTCCCCAGTTTGATCCCATTTTCGATGTGCTCACCCGTGATAATGAGATCTGAGAAGGTTCCAGACATATTGCTGACCAATTTCTCATAATAAACCCCTGGGAGGGTGGCTACAAACATTTGCACAAGCTCACGTTCAACCATCGGCGGCTGAACCCTGGCTGCCAACTCACGCCATCGCTGGGCGTATTCCTTGAACCCTTCGTTGTTCCTATGCGACAAATTCTGCAGTTGGACTCGGTTCGGGGCCAAGTCACTGTTGTATTGGTAGTGGTGCACAAATGCTTCAGCGAGGTCCTTCCACGTGCGCACACTGGTAGGTTCCAGACTCATGTACCATTCGAGGGAGGGTCTGGACAGACTGTCTTGAAAGAAGTGCATCAGCAACTTCTCGTCCTCAGAATGAGCGGACATTTTTCTGTAATATGATCTCAGGTGGACGCGAGGACAAGTGGTGCCCTTGTACTTTTCAAAGTCAGGTACCTTGAACTTGGGAGGCACCTTGAAATCAGCAATCAGTCCCAACTTGGACATATCAACGCCCAGGGTGTTCTGGTTCTCGATATTTCTCATCTTATCCTCGAGTGCCTTGAACCTAAGTCGTGCTTCAGCAGTCAGCTCACCTTCAGCACCTCTCTGAGAGAACACATCGTCTTGACGATCTTCCAACCACGGCTGAGGCCCGAACAGATTCCCAACACCTGCATTGCCGTTGCCCAGCCCAACATTGACATTAGCTTCAAAATTTCCATTACCGACGCCCGTCGTATTGCCGTTGAGTCCCATGTTAGCTATCACATTGCTTTTGGCACTGCCGTTCCCCCCGGTCACGGGGACGCCATTCTAAGGAGTTTCAACAGGTGGAGGAGTAGGAACGGTCCCGCCATGGAGTACGCCATTGCTATCAACCCTTGAAATCAGAGGTTGAACCAAGGTTCTGAGCCGATCCTGGCCATTGGCGACCGCTTGCATGAGCTCCATGAAGCGGTCCATTCTTTCGCGGAGTTCTTGAACATCAGTCTGCACTTGCTCCATGATTCTGGTTTGATTTGCTCTGGTCGGATAGCGGTGGATAGGTCTCTGATCAATCCTGGAACAACCTGAAACAACCTGAAAATACAAAGGGGTTAGGAAAAAAAATGACAAAGTGCTTGTTATGCAGATGCTTCATGCAAATGCAAACGTGTGTCTCTGCGTTAGGGAGATTTCCCCCGATCCTAGTGCCTGAGTGCCAGTGCTGATAATAAGAAGTCCGAGTCCAGTCATGGAAATAACATCTCATATATAAAGAAAGCCCATCAAGGCAGTACACAACATTAGTGAGTACAAGCTGAATCAATAGCGTGACCTCAGCCAACAAGCCTGGTGATGGTCAGCATACAACAATGATCAAACAAAAGGAGTACAAATAGTCAAGCACGGCCACGGGCGCGAAACTCTTCTAACAACCCCTTCGTTTCTGGATGATCAGGCCGAGTGAGCAACCCTTCGACGAGTAACTCTCTCTGCATAATGGTGTATTGAAGACCTTCGACCGAATCTTCCCATGCTCCTTCGCCGAAACAATCTTCTAGCTTCCGCTTCTTGAATTCAAACGTCAGTTTGCGCTCCTTCAGGTTAGTAAGAGCTTTGTTAAGCTGGCCTTCGGCGACATATCGGCGAGCGGTTTCTTCATCAAACCTCTTCTCACTAGCCTTCACCTGGGCTTTCAGCTTGGAGATTTGTTGCATCAGCTTATCCTCCCGCTCTTTCCTGTTGGCCAGGGTGGCCTTCCAATGCTGATTAAACTTGGATATTCTCCGGTACGCTTCATCCAAGTGCTGCTTCTTCGTGGCCAGCACATCGTTGACAGCTTTGAAGTCTTGACCCATGCGCTCGCGCTCGGCTATCTGCTTAGTCAAATCTGTCCCCAGCTGGTTCGCCAGCTCTGCCTGCCTCTTGAAGGAATGAACAGCTTCGTTTCTCTCGCTCCTGAGCTGAGCCAATTCTTTCTCCAGTTCTTCATTTGCCCTCTCCAATTTATCTCGCTCAGCTAACACCCGATTATGCTGCTGAATGGGCACGGTAGTAGGCTCTTCAATCACTGGAGGGCTTTCCGACTTGGCAGGGGGAAACAACATCCCTATAGCATCTGCTCTGGCTCTGATCCACGTCACATACGGAGCGTAGGCTTGACTATTTCTTTTCTCCAGCAATGGTTTTCCCCGCTTACTGATACCATTCCAAGCGCGCTGAAGCTTAGATAACATATCCCCCTCTAGAAGACCAGTGAGGTACATAGATTCCTGCACCTCTTCATCCTTCGGCGGAGCTCTCAAAGCATAAGCAAACTGTCGGACCAACAGAGCTGGATTATAGTTTATACAGCCCTTCCTGCCTATCAAAGGCACGTTCGGAAACCCGCTGCAGCTGAAGATAATCTCGGTACCCAACCTATCTCTATCAAACCAGTCAATATCCTCTGCAGATAGACTCATCAAACGCTCGGACCACTCAGCTGTGGCTGGAAACGAAGCAAAGGGACCCCTCTTGGGTAGATGACTATCAAGCCATCTATAAAGCAAGGGCACACAGCACGAGACATTCTTACCCCTTCTGTTCTCATTTTTATAGTGAATGGAATGGTAGACATCTCCTATCAAGGTAGGGACTGGATTCCCTGATGCAAAGATGTGGAAGGCGTCGAAGTCCACAAAGTCGGGCATATTGGGGAACAGAATGATGCCATATATGCACCGAGCGAGAATGGCGTTGAACACGACCCAACATCCGTCTTTGGCGCACTGCTGAGCCTTTCCCACTAAGAACTGCAAGGAGAAACCGGGAACCTTGTTCCAACTAGACAATACCAACTCGGAGGCATCCAGATGAAGTGACGGAGCTAGACTAGCCAGGTCAGGCTCGGCGTCCATATGAACAAAAGGCATCTGCCTCTTGATAGGCACACCTAACAAATCAGCATATTCCTCTAGCGTGGGTGCGAGAACGAAGTCCTGAAAAGTAAAGCATCTCAACGGAGGATCGTAGAACTGCAGCAGAGCATGCAACCCATTCAACTCGAACGCAGAAGGTTTACGAACCAAACTGAGCAATTTGCCGTAAGACTTTCTGAATTCATCTCTCACAGAATCATCTGCTAAAGCAATCAAACCAGTCAGCTGAACCACATCAGGGGCAGGGAGCTTCTAGGCCACGGTCTTCCTCAGAGAACCCATAACAATACAATAGAAGGCCAGAAATCCTGAATCGGGGGAAACGGTACCTGCAACACAGACACACGTTAATGAAATGCAAATGGGTATGCAAAGCAATGTAAAATGCAATCATGCAGCAAGAGATCAAGGCAACTGTGTTGTGGAGATTCTGTATCAACAAAACCATGATGCTGCTCTGTCAAGAACAACCACTATATCTGATAATAAGAAAACCCCGGTATCGGACCACGAATCTGCTCTGTCAAGAACACACACACATAGGACCATAAATCTGCTCTGTCAAGAACAAACATCTGATACAGGACCTCTGATGCAGGACCAAAACTCTGCTCTGTCAAGAACAAATATCTGCTAATAAGGACCTCTGATGCAGGACCAAAACTCTGCTCTGTCAAGAACAAACATACATCTGCTGATGAGACCCTCTGATCCCAATCATAAACCTGCTCTATCAAGAATAAATACCCATCTCTGAAGATAAGGTCCTCTGATATAGGACCATAACTCTGCTTTGTCAAGAACAATCATATATCTGATGATGAGACCCTCGGATCCCAACAAAACTGATCCACTATCAAGAAAACCAGGTAGTCTGAAGGTCAAAGTTTCCTGCAATAAACCCAACCCTGCTCACAGGTATGGACCTAAACTGACTCAAGTTCGGCATCCTATGCGGTCATCAGCGTCACAGACATTCAAGAGGGGTGATACGATACCCAGAAGGTGTGGCATCACCAGCTCATGAAGCGGCCTCACTCGGCTGAATCCCAAATGATCGGTCCCCATAGTCGACAATCCTCCAAACCAACAACCCCCTCAACCCAAAGGGTTGAAAAAGAAGTCAACCGGGAGAACCTCGTATGAGCGTGGATTTCATGAGACACTAGTGCCTGCAAAGCAAGCACGCGCCCACTAATTTCCATAACTAATGCTAGGTACACTCAAGCCTGGGTCTGGCTTCTCACTCATCAGAATGCCCCTCCCACAACAGCACAGATAATCATATCATACTGAAAATAAAATGCGGGAAATACAAATGCGATAAATAAACACAACCCAACAAGTAATCATACAAGCGCTAGGATTGACTCTCGCAGGGGACGTTGGATCCCTAAACTGACTCGCATACGGGACGTTGGATCCCAAGAAACTATCAAGTCCCCAGCAGAGTCGCCAGCTGTCGCTTCCGGGAAAATAAGGTGCCGGAAAAACAAAAGAGTCGCCACCTTTCGTTATTTATCCCTCGGAACGAGAAAGGAAACGATCGGAAAAACCTGACGAATAGGTATAAGACAAGGTCATCGCAACCGTTGTCTGGGTTCGGGAGTCGGTTACGCAAGGGGAAGGTATTAGCACCCCTC
Source organism: Lathyrus sativus (assembly GCA_963859935.3). Classification (NCBI taxonomy): domain Eukaryota; kingdom Viridiplantae; phylum Streptophyta; class Magnoliopsida; order Fabales; family Fabaceae; genus Lathyrus; species Lathyrus sativus. The sequence continues at coordinate 181,844,305 of OZ012739.1, forward strand.
ATGTCCATCGTACTCGATGGGATCCACGTTTGTTGTGTTTACTGGACGAGTTGGTTTATCTATCTACCTATCAAGGCTGGTCTGAAAAGGAAAGAAAATGACTCGGCAAAGCGTCACACTTTATGCCTACGTATTCTCATCAGAGAATGAGAAATCAGAGTCAACGTAGTTCCCCTAACTACGGGTTACGGGGAAGGTGGCTCGCCAATACATCAGTATTGTGCCTACGTACTCTCAACAGATATGAGAGATCAGAGCTTACGTAGTTCGGGATAATACGGATTACGGGGATTCAGATTCATCTGTTTTATCGAGTAGGGTTAAACAGCAGTTCCAACAGTTAGGGACAAAGCCTTTTTGCGATGGCGCTGAAGTTTAACGACACTCTTTTCTTCAGAAAAGCTTCCTTTGAATTATGGGCCCACGGGGCAAAAAGGTTTGAAGTTTGTTTTCTGTCTTTTACGAAAGAACTGTTTTTTATTGTGTTTGCAATTTCAATCGCACTAAAGACTATGACCTGAGAGTGAATGCGTCTCATGTCACCCAAAGGGTGCCATACTAAACATCCAGACTGTTGGAAAGAAACTCTCCCACAATCCTTTCTCAGATAGCTTATGGCTCGTAACGTACGAAAGAAATCATTCATGATTACTGTATCTTAAGCTGTTTTGAGATGAGAAGAGAACAGGTTCAACTAAGGGGAGGCTATCAAGTCCTACTATTGTCATGCCAAGGATTCATCCTATGGTTGAAGTTTGAACAGGGAACTCCTAGAAGTTATCATGCATAGGTTTCAACCTAAAGTTCTAATCATCACTTCCTCATCAAAGGAAGAGAGATTCCTAGGGGATCATATCAATGATAAACAGAAACAGATAAAGCATCAGCTTAAACAGTAAACAGTGAACGACTGTAAAATGCATGCAATGCAAGTGAGGGAGGAAATGTGTGTGGGGCAGCAGCCTCCACAAGCTCATCTCAACCTCAAGCCAGATATGAATACCAGTAATCATACAGAGGAAATAACATGCTATCAAGCAAAATACAATAAACTGCAATCATACAGTAAAAATAACATGCTATCAAGCAAACTAACCACATGGGCAAGGGAGCTGGGCTTTACCGAATACCCGCAAGCAAAGCCATACAGTAAAAGTATAAGCAGAGGGAGCAACCCAACCTCCAGTGCAATCATGCTCCTAGATTAAAGTTAGTCTAGATATGAACTTATTCTAATGCATCAAGCAAGTCAAACAAGGCACATCAGCACAGAAAAGAAAACAGACAAGAAAGCAGATCAACAACTTCCTCTCAGCTTCAAGCTTCTGACAGCAATCCAGTCTTCAGACTTCAACCACCCTTCAAGGCTATCATCCTCCATGACAAGCATCAACTTGCTCCTCCAATATTTCAACCTATCAAACATAAGTATCAACTTGTTCTCTTTTCTCCAAGCTTCAGCTCCTCAGTCAATTCCACCCTCAGGCTTCACTCCTAACTGCAAGTATCAACTTGATCTTTCAGGCTCTCACTGTACCAGTGCAAGTGTCAACTTATCCTTTATTCCTCAAGCCTCAACTCTATACTCAATCTCAATTGAATCCTCTTCATAAGCATTAACTTAGTCTTTAAGCTTCAGCTCTCTTTGCTTTACCAGTAATAACTTGGTCTTCATCTCCTACAAGCTCCAGCTTCTCAGAGTAATCTTCAATCACCTGGAAGTGTCAACTTCATCCTTCAATTCTTTAAGCCTCAGCTCCTCACTCAATCTCCATTGGATCCTCAAGTGTCAACTTGTTCTTCTTGCTCTTCAAGCTTCAACTGCAATGGCAATGCTCAAGGAATCATCCTTTTCCACACTCTTCAATGAAGTTCTCATCTTCAAACTCAAGTCCAACATCTTTCGAGATACTCAAACCAGAAGACAATTGATTTAACAGAATGAGTGGAAATGATAGACAGCTTATTGACAACCAAAGGAAGCCTGCAAGGGTTTATCATTATGAGAGACTGGTTCCCTCAAAGTTCTACTTCCCAGATAAAGCCACTCATCCCTCCAAAGGAGGGATGTGAATATCTTAGAAGGACTTTTAGTCATTGGGAGGAATGGAAGCACAAGATTCTTTCCATATTTGTGAAAGAAATCATTCTAATTATAAGGCTCTCCCTATGTCTCCTACCTCCTAAGTCTTCATCAGACACCTTCAGGCACAAGCAAACCCCTAGCTCCAAGCAACTTCAAGCATCCTTACCTTGTCTTCAACTTGTCTTCAATCTCAACCAAAGGCAAACAAAGCAAAACCCTAATCTAAGGGAACTAAAGAAGTTAATCTAGTTGAGTTAGTAAGTTAGGATCACCTAAAACCTAGTACTAAAGTTAGTCCTAACTAAAATACTAAAACCAATTGTAAAATCCTAAAAAAATAACTATGGGAACCTAGGTCAATCATGACTCTACCCTATTAATTCCAGAGATCAAATCATCAAATGAGACCTAGAAATAAATTCTACACTATAAGGTACTAAAACTAAACCCTAAAAAGAAGCACCTAAATCTCAATCTAGAAAGCACACCTATTTTCATCACAAAAATGTGATAAAAATACTATGGGAGAATACATGTATAAACTAATCACATACAAAAAATTAGGATCAAAGTCATCACCACTTGATCACACAAAATTCCACAAAATTAGGTATCAAACATAACCATTTTAATATCAATTAAAATGTAAAATTCCCATAAAATCAGAAAATGCATGAAATGAAAATATTTCTTTTCTAAAAAATACTAGACTCAATCATGAGTATAATGCAAAAAGAATGGGATTAATTGGATTGTTTTTCAATTTTATATGATTTTTTCAAGAACCATGAACAAAATTAAAAAATAATGAAAATCAAAATAAAATAAAGACACGCGTGGTGCAAATAGCAATGACAATCAGTTCATTCTATGGGTTGGGCCATGAGGGGGTGTGGATATCAGTTATTTCACTAAGCCCAACATCAGCTACTAAATGAAACGATCCGTTTTATTAATTCAGATCCTTCACAACTTGAAATTAAAACGTGGCCGTTGGATCACTCTTCTAGTCAAAGGTATCACCACATCCAATGGCTCTAGAGTCATCTTCTACCTTTTGAACCTCTGAACTTCGCGCGCAGCTTCGACCACCACCGGTGGTGCTCCAGTCATCGTCCCCAACCCTAACTCTCTCTAGGATCCTCCATTGCAAATGGTCTATACATGAATCTTGTCCCAAATTCCCTCACGAATTCATTCATGCCCTCTATTCTCTATGAAACCTCAAGATTCGCCATAACCAATTCTCAATCGAAAATGGTAACACACCTATTTTGTCTCTAATTCTTAAATTAACTATCTGAAAATCTTCCTACACCGTTCTACAATGCATCTAACATCCTAATTCATCTTGATTCTACCTAATTCATGCTGGAGGAAGAAAGTTACTAACCTGAAAATTCTTGATGAACAGATGCACTAAACCTTCAAATCAAGCTCTCCAACCTTCCAGACACGATCAATGGATCCTTTCCTTGCTTCTGTATGCAATAGAACTGGTTGAAAACTCTTGAATCTTGAAACCCGATGGTGAGTTGTAGATGGAAAAATTCAATTGCTCATACACGATTCAGCCACGAATTCCCTTGGATTATGATCTAGAATCAATCCCTAGCATCCATGGAAGAAGTTTCAATCAAGAAAATGGATGGAAAGTGAAGAAATTGGTGAAACTGAATTCAGTTGCAAGCTATGCAATTTCAATCTCAATCTATGCTCTCTCCTTTAATCATCACCAACCTTTGCATTGGATCACCTCTACTCAATATATAGATGATGTATGGATGATCTAGAACCCTCTAGATCTTTCTAATGAGAGTTTCAATCTCTCATGTCATGAGATTTACAACCATATGCCATGATATGCATAATTCTGTTTGAAGCTTGAAACCAATCCCATTCTCTTCCAATTTCTCCCCTAGTGACATTTTGAAAGTGTTTAGCTTGCAAAGGGCTTTGGTTATGCCTTGATTCTAGGTTTTGCACATGTTACTTATGATGTAAGTAATCACCTTTCAAAGCAAGTCCACAAATTAGACCTCAAATAAAAAATGTGGCTAAACCAATATTCTTAAAATGTTTTCTAGAGTCAAAATGATATATCACATGCCATGGTTTGGATGTGTAGATTGAAAATATCAATTTCCAATTTTGGTTCATTTAACTTATACCCTTATTTTAGGTCATTTTTGCAAATTTGAGATACAAGCATTTGAAACATCTCATGACCTCTTTACTAGCCTTAAAACATCATTTTGAACAAGTTTGATGTTGAACATTTTTCCATTTGAAGCTTGGAAATAGGAGTTATGGGCTTATGCTTGAAATGACCTGTAATCTCCAAATGACCAAAATGCCCTTGACTTGTCAAAACCATAACTTGAGTTCTACAAATCCTATCAAGGACTTCTAGTACTCTATAGAAAGCTAAGAGAATAAGGAACAACATTCATGTTTACCAAAAGTTCATAGGAATCATCCTTCTTGGGCAAACGTTTGATGCAAGTTGGGCAACTTTCAAGCCCCCAAATCCACATACCTCAAATGACCTGTAACTTGTCAAAATCATAACTTGAGTTCTACAAATCCTATCAAGGACTTCTAGTACTAAAATTAAAGCTAAGAGCATGCTATACAACATTCATGTTGGGGGTAAGATGAGATGACAATCACATATTGAGCTAAATTGCCTTGAAGATAGGGGTCGAACTAGGGGATTTTACACTGTCAAGCCTTAGAAACCCTAGCTCGAAACTTCTCAAACTCTTCAATCATGATGAGTTAACCTTGGAATCATTCTTATAACATCTCAATGCATCAATCCATGATCACATGGCCTTTGAATTACGTCTCAACCTTGTTCCAAGTCATCAGTTGACCTAGGGTTGACCAAGTCAAACCCTAATTACACCACTCATGGCTAAGTCTTCTTAATCTTGCATAATGACCTGTCTAGGCCTCAAAGTGATCTTCAAAACTTCTCATGAGCTCTCTCAAGACCTCAAGTCCAACTTCATCGCTTCAGAATCATCTGAGGACTTCCCACAACTCTCAAGTTAGGAGGCACACACTCTTGGTTTCAACCACTCTCTCTGAGGATCTTTTAACTTCTCTGACAAGGATATCAACCCTTGAGCACTTGAATAACCTTCTTAGCTAGCTTCAAGCTATTGTGTAGCCCTTGATTGGTAGTCATACCTCTTGATCTCCAGCACACATGTCAATGAAATGCAAATGATAATGCTAATGTGAATGAAATGAAACACAAGCTAGGTAAAGAGATGTTGAGAAAATTTTGGGGTGCAACATCAGTGAGGGAGACATCGTACTGCTATTTAATTCAAGATTAAAACTCTTCCCAGGTAAACTAAAATCTAGGTGGTCTGGACCTTTTGAAGTGACTAAAGTACTTCAAAGTGGAGCTGTTGAAATTACCGATAAGATGAATGCACCGTTTATCGTAAACGGGCAACGTCTAAAACATTATAATAAGAACGAAAACAGCCCTCAAGTCTGCAGTATGGCATTGCTTGAGCTTCCAGCTCAAACACCCGAATAGCTTGTCACCAAGCTATCATCAGGCTTTAGACGTTAAAAACAGCGCTTACTGGGAGGCAACCCAATTTTCCCGTATTTTCCTCGTTACTGTATTTCATTCTCATTTTTTATTTAAAATTCTACTTTGAAACTTTAACAAAAATTCTAAACTTAAAATTGCTACTATTTTTACTTTCTTTTATTTTAATTTTTATTTTATTATTCTCTTTTATTTTTATTTTATTTTTTTACCGCCTTTTGTTTTTAAAAATCCTGACTTCAAATTTCTGTTTTAAACTTTTCAGGATTTTAAAAGCCTTCAAACCTTCCTCCTGTTTTTTCTCTGACTTACCTGCGAGTATGGCCGCGTACGACTTCACAAAGGTTCATTTTCGAGGATTAGCTCAAAAGGCAAGATTTGAAGCATTAACTGAAAGAGACATAGCCTTAACACTGTATTATGATAAGTCTACCATGGAGAAACTAGGAATTACAGATAGCATCCAATACCTGTTTAATCAATTAGGCTGGGAGAACACTTCTTTGAAAACCCGTTTTGCTACCTATAAGGACCTCACCTACGAATTCCTTAGTTCCTTCAGGTACTTACCCAACTATGGTTTTGGATCCAACACAGAGCTGATCACCTTTAGGATGTTTGGGATGGACTAAACCCATAGCCGGATGTCATTAGCTAACCTCCTAGGATTTCCTAGCGGACCACATGTGTTCATCAGTGCCGAAGATGACGATCTTGATTTTGAACTCAACCAGTTCTGGGGTAGAATCACAGGCGATTATCACCCTGACCCAAACAACATGTATAATGATGAGATTCATAACCCAGCTTTCAGATACTTTCATAAGATACTAGCTCACACCCTTTTCGGAAAAGAAGAAAATATTACTACAGTATCTAAAGAAGAGTTATTTATCATGTTCTGTGCTTCTCAGGGCCGTACAGTGAATGATGTACCTTTTATGATGAGATCTTTCCGACGCCTCACTCAGGACCCAGAATCACCTATTCTAATAGGAGGCCTTGTGACAATGATTGCCCACGAGCTTGGCCTTAGATTCCACCTAAATGCAAGCACTAGTTTTGGCACCATCCGACCCATGAATATCCAGTTTTGCTTTAACAGGCGCATTTTAAGAACTATGGGACCTGGACCTTACGAGTACCTCATCAATGACAAACCTGTCCAACTATTCACATTGCCAAATCATCAGATGACAAGTATCCATAACAAGGATAACTGGGTTTATGAATTGGATGAGCCTATGGGACCTCCTTCACCTCAATCAACACCACAGAATTACATGTACGACAGTGATCACATCTCTGAAGCACATGATTATATGTACTATGAGGATGTTGTATCAGAAGCTGAGGTAGACCCTACGACCCCTCCGCATTACAACACCTATCCTGAGCCCATTCCTGAGGACATCACAAGCAGACATCAGCGAACTCGTAGTCTTCATGGACTTAGTCTATGACCAGCTCGACTACTACGCCCGGAAGTTCGACGAATTGAAGGCACGAAAAGACTGAGATATTAGCTTTAGTTTAGTTTAGTTTAGTTTTTCTGTTTTCCGTCCGTTTTCAATTATTTTGATTTTTTGCATTGTTTAATTTCCCTTATGTATTACATTACAAACAATCATTTTAATTACATGCTATTTCAATTGTATTCTTTATTCATTGATTCTGTTTTTACGTTATCCTATGTTTCTTGGCTGATATAATGCATTGCCACATATATCCTAGGCCTTAAAACCATTTCAAGAACACCTCCATAGCAAAATTCTGCGTTCTGCAGATTTTGCTGGTGTGATGACCGTCACAAAAGCCTGACGCCCGTCACACGGGTGACGACCGTCACGAGCCCAAAATTGTTATCTGCTATAACAGGGGTTGCGTTTTCTCTCCCACTCCCATTCTTTCAACTTCCAATCATCACAAACTCAAACCCCACTTCCAATTTTCGTTTTTCCATCTTGCTCCATATATTCCAACTCCCATTTCAACTTCCTAATCCACTTCTGTAACATTTTTCACTCCACAGAACCAACTCAATCCACATTTCCTCAGCATCCTCCAACAATGGCGAGAAACAATGAAACCCCAGACCTCAGCAATATCGTGTTCAGCGACGGCGACTCCGGAGAGAAACAACGAGCCAACTATATCGCCTTCCATCACCGGTCGCTACATTCGACCCACTATCCGCATATCCCATCGCTCACGGAGCTCGGCCTCCTTGACGGCGTCACTTGGATGCTCCAAAGAGCCGGCATCTAGCACCTCTGCACAAATCCGCAGCCGACGTATGAACAACTCACCCTCGAGTTCCTCAGTTCGTTCAGCTACTTCACTTCCAGCGGCGACCTCAGCCAACACTCCGGCGCCGCATGCTTCCGTATGTTCAGCAAGATTGAGCCTACAACATCTAATGGACATCGTTTCATCCTGGTAGCCATTGATTACTTCACCAAGTGGGTGGAAGCAGCTTCCTATGCTAATGTCACTAAGCAAGTGGTAGCCCGGTTTATCAAAAAGGACATCATTTGTCGCTACGGAGTGCCCGAAAGAATCATTACTGACAATGGTTCAAACTTGAACAACAAGATAATGAAGGAATTGTGCCAGAATTTCAAAATCGAGCATCACAACTCATATCCATATCGTCCAAAGATGAATAGCGCTATCAAAGCGGCCAACAAGAATATCAAGAAGATAGTGTAGAAGATGGTTATAACCTACAAGGATTGGCATGAGATGTTGCCCTTCGCTTTGCATGGATATCGTACTTCGGTACGTACCTCAACTGGGGCAACTCCTTTCTCGCTGGTGTATGGCATGGAAGTTCCTACCATTAGAAGTCGAGATTCCTTCTCTGAGAGTTCTAGTCGACGTCAAGCTTGATGAGGCAGAATGGATAAGAAACAGATTGAAACAGCTCAGCCTGATGGATGAGAAAAGGCTGGCATCTATCGCATATGGTCGGTTGTATCAGAGCCGGATGAAGAAAGCTTTTGACAAGAAGGTGCACCATCGAAGCTTTCAGATGGGCAAATTAGTGTTGAAGAGGATTCTCCCTCCACAAACAAATCACAGGGGAAAATGGACTCCCAACTATGAAGGTCCATATGTCGTGCGAAAGGTTTTCTCTGGAGGAGCCTTGCTGTTATCAACCATGGATGGTGAAGATTTCACATCCCCTATGAATGCAGACGCAGTTAAAAAATACTTTGCTTAAATTGACCCGCTGGAAAGAAAAAAAAATATCCAGGCAAAAATGGGGCATCCCGGCGAACCGTAAAAAGAATAGGTTCGTGCAAAATTTAGGGATATTAAAGAAAAGATGTAAACCCGCAAAGTTGAAAACCTGAAAATGTGACTTTGGCAAAAATGGGTATCCCGGTGAATTGAAAACCCGAAATGGTGATTCAGGCAAAAGTTAGGGATTTAAAAAGCAAATGATGGTCTGCGTTGATCTTCAGAGTAGTGGATTGAGGGAGGACCTGAGGGCCGTTTATCCTAATCAATCTCTTCAGAGGACGAAGCGTCAGGGAATCATCGAATTCAGGCAAGTCAGAGATGGATCAACTCATGGTATTTGTCTGTGCCACATTGCCGACAATTCTATATATTTCTATGCATTTCTATAAATTTTTTGCGCAACTTCCTCTTTTCAGGGGTTGCATTGTTGTAAAATCTGCCTATTTACAGGTCATTTGTCAATAAAACATATACTATTCAGTAATTGTTTGCCTTGCTTTAATCTTTACTGTTTTGTTTACGAAAAATGCTCGATGTTTTGATAAAATTGCGCATACATAAACTTGCAGGCTTTGGCCAATAATCATTAAAACTTTAATTTATTTGAGCAATGTGACGAATGATGATTGAGATAGTTCCCTTTGTGCATGATATCTTTTTTGTTTGTTCATTTTTGCAGTCTCATTACCCTTGGGGCAATTTATAGAGGTGTATCCCCGGCAGGATCACCGTTCCCCAGCAAGTGGAGGTCATGCATCTTCGTCCCCGGCAAGGGTTTGTTCTATAGTAGATAGTGTGCAGGTAGAGGGTATATACTTCTACCCAGCAGATTATTGGTACACACTCATTCCTCGGCAGTTTAGGCTGAATTCTCCAGCAGGGTAGAATCAACCCCAAAGAGTCGAGATTGATATCCCTCGAGAAAGTCAGGTATGTGTCTGTATCCTCAGCAGATTGCAGGTACACAGTTACTCCTCAACAAAGTCGTCAGAGTTTTCTCTACCCTCAACAGAGTCAGCAGAAGCTGGTTTCCCCACAGAATCTAGACATGTGATATGGTATCACCTTAGAGTCTGAAATGGTGATTCGTTCCCCAAGCAGAGGTCGAAGAGGTTCCCTCTCATTGGCTAATCCCTAACAGAGTTGGCAGAACAGTTTTTCTTCCCCGCAGAGTGGAGTTACTCCTTAAGGATTGTTATCCTCAGCAAAGAGAGTGTGGTTGGTTATCCCCAAGCTGAGTAATCCTCGGCAGGGTGGATTTTTACCTGCAGTAGAGCAGAATATCCAGCAGGGTGGAGCTATTCCCCCAGCAATAACTTTGACTCCCCGGTAGAGTCGTCTGTTCCCCTAGAGTGGTATTCTAGGAGGCCATCCAGGGCTGATTTCCTCGATAATGTGAAGTTAATCTCAATGGTCGACTGTTATCCCCTACAGAGTCATTGGAAGGCCGCTCAGGGCATTTCCTCTCAGTAGGATTTGATTTGATTTCCGGCAGAGTAAAGTTATTGGTTAGCATGTGGTGCTTTTTCCCCAGTAGAGTGTACTTGTTTTCCCCAGCCGATTCGGGCGAACCCCAGAAGAGTTGTGTTCTGGTTAGCCGCGCAGGGCATTTTCCCTCAATAGAGTTTGCATTGATTCCCCAGTAGGGTGGATTTTTGGTCTCGTCAGAGCAATATTATCTAAGAATTTCCTTTTTAGAAAGTCATCCAAGTCTTGTTTTTCCCAGTAAGTCCAATCGTAATTGGCATTTTCCATCCACCCCTAGCAGGGTAGCCTTTATCTCTTAAGCATTTATTTTGCTGATTCAGTTCTGGTGCGTCTGCATTCGTGCATAGCATTCTCTGAAACGCGTAGCATTTCCATTTCGTATTGTTGCACCCCAAAATTTGCTCAACTTTTTTCTTACCTGGTTTATGTTTTATTGCATTAACATTTGCATAGTTATATCATTTGCATATCATGATATCATTCATATAGCAGGGGATCAAGTGTGATTCTTATCAATAGAAGCCTAGCAAGAGGTCTCATTCAATATTGAGAAGTTATCAAAGTCATCAGGAGGTGATTTGAGGGCCTAAGGGTTTAGATGTTTGAGTGTGAATCTTCTCATAACTTGAGGATCAACTGAAGACCATCAGAGGGATGTGAAATGTTGAATATGAGAAGAGGATGTGTATGGAGCTTATAGAATGCCTAGGGGGCCATGGGAGAGCTCAATCAAGTCAATTTATCAGATGCAAGAGCCATAGTTGAGGTGCAAACAATTAGGGTTTCATCTGGGTCAATCCTAGGTCAATTGTGTAATTGAAGAGTATCAAAGCCTACTTTTAGGTCATGGAGTTCATGAAATGATATGTTGAGACATTTATGGTGTTGTTCCAAGATCAAGTCAAGAAAATTCAAGAGTGTTGGAAGTTGCTAAGTTAGGGTTTTAGTGTAAAATCCCCTATTTAGTGCCTAACTTCAAGACCACATAAGTCAAGATGCAAGTTTCAAATGGATCTTTGGCAAACATTAAACTTGTAGAGCATCTCAATACCTTTAATTTTAGTACTAGAAGTACTCAAGGGGATTTATATAACTCAAGTTATGACTCAGACAAGTTACAAGTCCTCAAATGCCTCTGAAATTTGTCTGTGAAAATCATCTGACTTCAAAGCTATGTTTTACCTAGAAGGAGGTTTCACCTGAACTTTTGGCCAACATGAAAGTTGTTCCTCATGATCTTAGCTTTCTAAATAGTACTAGAAGTCTTCCATCTGATTTGTAGAACACAAGTTATGAGGTTTACAAGTCAGGGGTATTTTGGGAAAGTGAGATTATAGGCCATTTTCAATCATAGGTCAAAATCTCCAACTTGCACTTTGTCGCTACTGCGAAAATCGGCGCCGGCTGACAGAAGAGTCGCCACCATGCGTTATTTATCCCACGGGGGGGGGGGGGGGGGGGGCGGGGGGGAAAGGAAAAGCTCAGAGTAAACCTCGCACAACACGGGAAAGGTATGGTCATCGCAACCAAAACCTGGGTTCGGGAGTCGGTTACGCAAGGGGAAGGTATTAGCACCCCTCACGTCCGTCGTACTCGACGGGATCCACGCTTGTTTTCGGGTATGGATTGTTATTTTATCTACTCTAAAGGTCAGGGGTTAAAAAAAAAAAAAAAGAAAAGAGAATGAAAATAAAATGACTCGGCAAAGTATCGCACTTTATGCCTACGTATTCTCGCCTGGAACGAGAAATCAGAGTCAACGTAGTTCGCCTACCTACGGGAAAGGAGGGGAAGGTTGCTCGCTAGGATATCGCATCCTATGCCTACGTACTTTCATACAGCATGAAAGATCAGAGCAAACGTAGTTCGGGCCACGGAAGACACAGGCTTGTCTTGGTTGATTTTATTCTTTCTGAAAAAGGTTTTCTTGATTAGCAGTCCCGGCGGACAAAAATGACGGCTTGATGAGTTCCCGTTCTTTTACGAAAGAAGTGTCTTTTATTGTGTTTGAAATCTTTATGGTATTTTTCTGTTTGTTTTGAGGAAGAAGAGATAGAATTCTAACCTATGGTTGCGAAGGGAAACAAACTAACCTAATGTTATAATGCATGGGTTAAGACCTAGTGTCTATCATGCTCCTCTCTTGCACAGAGAGAAACAGAGATCCTACGGGATAGGCAGAAACAGGAACAATAACAGCTATAATAAAGCGGTAAAATGCATGGATGCAACAGTACAAGCGAGGCAAGGGAGTCCCACTCAACCTCGAACCTAGAAAATAATAGGCGAAAGTGAACAGGCTTCACTTTCAACCCAACAGGGTAAACAGCAAACAATACAACCAGGAAATCCAAACAATACATCAGAAATGAAATACAGTAATAAAAAAAACAGCATCAGCAGCCCTGAATCAACATCTGGCTTCAAGTAATCTCCAATCAGTTACAGGCTTCAACAAGCATCAATCTCCATCTTCATGGCCTTCAGGTAAGGGCTTTGATCATCAGTATTCTATCTGCAATGGCTTTTCTTCAAGCTCAAACCTCCAGGATGAGGGATCAGTCATAAGAGTGGATTGGGTGTTAAGAAATCAGTTGACTACCAAAGGTGGTGAACAGACTGCTTCTAACACAAAAGACATTTTCTCTCAAGAGTTCTATCTCTTAGACACTATCACCAAGCCTTCCAAAGGAAGGGGGTGAGTGTCTTAGAGAGACTCTGAATCACAGAGAAGAATGGATGCAGACAAGGCAATCCATGTTTGAGAAACAAGCTTTCTAATCTAGAGCTCTGCCTAGCTCCTAAACCCTAGTCTCTTCAGCATCTGCTAGCAAGAATCTCTTCTTCAACTCTGGAAGTTGGACTTCAACATCTGAATCTCCAATGGCTTCATCTTCTCAAGTCTTCAGCTCTCCCCAAATTCCCAGACAATCCCAATACCCACACAGACAAATCAATAGTCCCCAGAGGGCACACCACACCAGTCAATCAGATATACAGTACATTAATAGCAGTAGGGGGAATCCTAACTTTTTCTAGGGGATCTAATAACTACCCATAGCCCCTATAGTCCCATAACTAAACTAGTCAAACCCTAAGTCCTAGGGGAAAAGAATCAAATCTCCTAAGTCATCACCTAAAACCCTAGTTTTGTTCATGTTATTCACACCTAAGCTAAACACCTAAAATTAATTTCTAAAAATGGGAACTAAATTGTATCTACAAGTTTAATGTCTAAACTAAACAACCTAAAAAGAATGGACAAAAAATATTGAAGCATTTAATAGAACAAAAAATAACAAAATCCTGCATGAAATGAAACTATTTAAAATGCTATTTATTTGAAAAATATGAGAAAAATATCAAATAAAAAATAAAATGCCATTTTTATTTTTTATAATTTTCTTGACTCTCTAAAGAAAATAATGCAAAAAGAATGAATTAAAAATAATGATTTTTTTATTTATTATGATTTTTATAAGATGCATGAAAAATGAAAGAAATTAAAATAGAAATATAAGGAATAAATGGGAAGGGGTGTGGAAAGCAAGAAAAACAAGTTCAGCGCATTGGGCCCATCAAATTGGGGGGTGCGAATAGCTGTCTGAGCCCAATTCCCCCCAATAAATGAAACGGTGCGTTTCAGCGTTCAAAATCTCCCTCCGTTTTCAGCTTTAAACGTGGATCGTTGGATGGTGATTCTAGTCAAGAGTCAAACTGAGATCGTGTGGTCCCTGACCTTTCTTCAACCTCCAGCCATTTAGGGTTTCAGAAACCCTTCTCATGCACGATACTTCCATCTCTTCGTGCTCTCTCCACACGCCATGAAAACACACGATTCCAAAAGCAATTTTGCCCTAAATCTCTCCCTCTACACAGCTATAACCATAGTTTCCATTAAAACTCACGCAGTCAAACAATTCGATGGAGATAACAGTTGGGATCCAATCTTTGCACCTGTGATCAACTCAACCAAACCTTGCCAATTTTCATCCTAATGTAATCACTACGTTGCACTGATCATTCTGAGCTCATCTTCCATAATTATCATCCCCTAAACTAGGTTTTCTTGCTCATTCAAGTTTCATCACTCTGCCTCCAAACTCCATATTACTCTCCCTAAGTTTCAAGAATTAAACTCCTATGGTTTCTAAGCAATTCTATCCTAACCACATGATCTACAACAGCCTGAATAATGAGATTCGAAAGATTATGCATACCTTGCAAGTGATGATGGCAATGGTGGTTAGACTCCAATTCAAGCCTTGATACTTGCTGAAAGTAATCTCCAACGAGTGTATGTGCTTCTGTTTGCAGTGATTCTTGCTCAATCCTTGTGAATTACTCTATTCCATTCTTCATGCAAATTGGAGTTTCAACTTGAATCTCTTTAAACAGCCACAAATTCTATCCAAGTTCTTGTGCCAATTACTCCATGATGATGGTGGATGATGATGATAACAGAAATTAGAATGATGGAGGAAGTTTTAATGGAGTTTTGATGAAAATGCAACTTGGAGTGAAGAAGATAAATGGTACAATTCTTGATCAATTCAACCACTTCTTGATGTGAATCATAGTGTTTGAATGATGATGATGAAGATTCAATCCAAAGATGTGAGAGTTTTGAGAGATTTGTGAGAGTTTGTGAAGCTTATGCCAAAATGAGAAAGTGAATGAAAATTGAGGTTTTGAACAAATGGAAGCACCAACCCTTGCATGAACCAACTTGTATGAATATATAGATGGGGATTAGAACTTCCTAGAAACTTGGAGAAGTTTCCCTTGCACTTTTCCCTTTCAATTTGGTTTATGTAACTTTTAATTCAAGCAACCATGGATAACTCTTAAATCTTGAACCAAACTCAAAATTCTACTTTATCCAATGTCTTTAAAATGATCTTTCCATTCAAAATGACCTATAATTTTGCTCCATTTGGCCAAGATATGAAAAATCTCATTTTTAAGGCCATTTTTATTCATTAAATTCAACAATTTAGAAACCTTGTGCTATTAATCTTTCCAATCTCTCATGGTCACTTTTCTAGACTCAAAATGTCATTTGGAGCAAGTTTGATGTTGTAAAGTTTTCCATTTGAAGCTTCCTTGTATGAGTTTTGGGCATAGGTTAAAATGACCTGTAATTCACAAATGACCAAAATACCCTTTGCTTTCCCAGACCATAAATTGAGTTCCACACATCATATGAAGGCATACTATACCATTCTAGAAAGCTAAGACAATAAGGAACAATTATTATGTTGACCAGAAATTCATTTGAAATCTCCTTGAGGGGTAAAAATTGCTTGGAAGTCAAGTCACTTTCACAGACAAAATTTCAGATACCTCAGATGACCTGTAACTTGCAAGGACCATAACTTGAGTTCTATAAATCTCCTTGATGTATTCCACCACTCAAATTAAAGGTCTTGAGATCCTCTACAAGTTTCATGTTGGCCAAGGATCTATTTGAAGCTTGCAGTTTGACTTATCTTGCTTGGAAATTTGACCTAAACTAGGGGATTTTACATAGAAACCCTAATTTAGAAACTCCTCTTCTCCTTGATTTCTCTTGGATTCTTCTTAGCACAACAACATATCCTTATTCTCCATGTCAAATGATGAACCCCACATCTCTTCAATAGCCCTTAATGCCCTCAAATCAATCAATTGACCTAGGGTTGACCTAGGGTTGACCCAGATGAAACCCTGGTTGACTGTCTTCAACTGCAATACTTGTGATCACATCAACAACTTGTTTCCTTCTTCAAATGACTTTCTAAGTCCTCCAAGATGTCTAGATACCCTCCATGCTCAACTCACAACTCATAATTCCCTTGTTGATCCTCAGATGCCCTCAGATAGGAGATAGACTCAAAACTTGATCCACTGACCTCTCTGCTTTCAAATTCTTTTCTGATGACTTGAATGAGATTGAATTAGGATAATAACCTCTGGATAGGCCTCTAGAGATGAGAATAATGCCTGATCCCCTGTTGAATGACTTGCTATGCTTATGCTATGCAGATGAGTAACCTATGTACATGATTCTTTATGCAAATGCTAATGACATTGAAACATAAACCAAGTGAACAAGGTTGGGCAAATTTTAGGGTGCAACAGCTGCCCCTATTCAAGCGACTTAGACCCGATTGGGTGAAGAGCCCGGAGCCTTCAGACATTTGCGGTACGAGACGGTTGAATACTAGTGAAACCAGAAATTTGCCAACCGCAAAACTAAATTGTGCTCCTGCTTGAGGAAATACATTCATCAGCTGAACCTGACTGTTACAGTAACCCACTGATCTTGCGAGACCGTGCTAGGGATTATTTTCATCGTTCTGAAAAAGATTCTATCATTGCAGAGACAGAACACTGTCCACGTCAGGACGCCGGCTTCGTTGATTTGGACAACCTCAATAACTTTGTTGGGGATGGCGTGTCTGCCTTCTCGTCAGAAATAAATCGTCCATGTTAGGAATAAACTCTTTCACGTTAGGAGTAACACCGTCCACGTCAGGAATAACATCGTCCACGTTAGGAATAACATCTTCTTCGCCAAACTCTTCCATGTAAGGAATAACATCGTCCACGTTAGGAATACCTTTCCACGTAAGGAATCCATCCACGTTAGGAATAACTTCGTCCACGTTAGGAATGACATCGTCCACGTTAGGACTCACCTTTCCACGTAAGGAATCCATCCACGTTAGGAATAACTTCTTTGTCAAACTCTTCCACGTAAAGAATACGTCTTCTTTCGAATCTGCCCACGTCAGGACTAAACCCCTTCCCCGTCAGGAACACACTCCTTCTTTCCACGTCAGGAATACAAGTCTCTTTCCATGTAAGGAATGCTATCTTTCCTCGTAAGGAATCACACCTCGATTTGAATCTGTCCACGTAAGGACCCCAATCTTTCCACGTGAGGAATATAATATCAATCTGTCCACGTTAGGACTCCGGCTTGATATGTCCGCGTAAGGGCTCAATCTTTTCCACGTAAGGAACCACATCTTTCCACGTAAGGAAACCTTTTCTCAAACTGTCCGCGTCAGGACTTAAACTTTTCCACGTAAGGAGACGACCTTATCTTTCCCCGTAAGGCATACAACTCGTCTTTTCTGCGTCTGTCCACATCAGGACTGAACTTGCTTTTCCACGTAAGGAGCTGAAGCTTCTCTTTCCACGTAAGGAATAAACCTGTCCACGTCAGGACTCACGTTTCGTCTTGATTTGTCCACGTCAGGACTCACCTCTTGACTTGTTGAGGACTTAAGACTTGTCCACGTCAGGACTCACACTTTGCCCACGACACAAAGAAGGATAAACTCGTCCACGTCAGGACTCTCGCCTCTTGTCATCACAAAGAACTATAAACTTGTCCACTTCAGGACACCCCTTTAGCCATTACGAACAAAGCTATCTGCTGGAAATAAATTGTCCACGTCAGGACACCAACACGAGGAGTAATCAATCTTGTCCACGTCAGGACTACACACTCAATCCATACCGAGAACTCGAACCTGTCCACGTTAGGACTAACACACATCGTCAACTTGAGGAAATGTCCACGTCAGGACTCCACATTCCAACAACCTTCTCTAGCACACAGAAAACCCGTCAATAAAATTTGTCCACGTTAGGACTCATCCTTCCATCGGTCCACAAATTTCTTATCACTTACGTTACAGCAACTTTGAGGCTGGCTCTACTGGGGACCTTTGGAAATCAGACTTCCGGATGCCTGTTCTGATAACCGGCGGTAGCCTCTGAAATTCTGATTCCTGAATCCTATGAATGCTGACGTAACAACAACTTTGAAGGAAACAGTCCGCTGGTCGGACTAGAGCAAATTCAACAGGAAATCCTGGCGGGGAAATAAGTAACTCTGCTTGGGGACAAAGAGAACTTCATCTTGACAACTCTGTGGGAAGTAGTGCCAAAGCTGACACTTCGTGAAATATCTCACGTCGAAATCCTGAATGTTTATTGATTCACCTGAGCAAGGGCTCTCTCTTCCTGCAAAAGAAACAATACTTGAAACAAACAGCTAACCAACCTGGTTTATGTTTCAAAAATGCGTATGTTTGACGGTGATGCAATACTCCATTTGACATGGAAATGCTACACTTTTATTTGGTGGATGCAAGTATGACCCTATATGCCAATGCAACTGCAGACTTGAACTGCTGGGTACAGAAACTGCTTCAGCAAAATAAATGCTGAAGATAATGCCAACTCCGCTGGGGATAACCAGGTGCTACAGAATTATTCCAGCAAAATAAATGCCGGAAGAGTGAAGTTGACTCAGCCGGGGAATGGGGATTTAAACCAAACACCTCACTGAAGTAACATCCTGCTGGGGGATGTAACTCTGCTGGAGAATAGCAGATGTGCCTGGTATGATTGAACTTCTGCGGGAAAGTGAATGGATATCATACGGTATTTTGACAAAATAAATGCCATGATCCACACCAACTCTGCCGGGGAGAGCCTTAATCTTCGAGTTCCACTGGGAGGAATACTTGCTGAGAAGAGAATTCCGCTGGGGATAGGATGATTCTCTTGGGAAAAATCAATTGAATCCGCTGGGGGAGAGTAAATGACCCGGCGGGGGGAAAGTAAACTGCCTGAATGCAACTCACAAATGCTAATCTTTTGCGGCCAAACCACTCTGCTTGAGATACACCGTCTGAGTACCGCCCACAATCTTGGAACCGCCAATTCTGCTGAAGATAAACGACTTTGCTGGAGAATATCCTTTGGATAAGCTACGACTAGCTGGGGAATTCTATCCTTCTTCAGGAAGAACATGCATGACCTGCGTGAGGGTCGAGTCTTTTATTACTGCAGTCTCTTGATCATCTTCCTCGTACGGCTATGAAACCTGCAACAACACAAACAAGACAAGACAAGCCTATGCAACCAACTTGATCCAGATTAGTGACGTTATTTTCAGTTAACTCAAAGCTTTAGCAAATGTTGGCAAGGGCCAGTGACGTTATGCATATGCTAGTTTCATCAAACTTAGGCGTTAATCGTGCACAAAATAGTAAAGAACAGTGTTAAGTACTGAATAACGTATTTTATTGATTGGGCCCCTGAATGGGCGGAGTTTGTACACGGGATGTAACTCCTGAAAAGAGGAAGCTACGCAAAGCAAATATACAAGTATACACAGGAAGCATAAATATTGACAAATTAAATTTGTACACATGTCGGCGACGGGATGCAGATGAACACCATGAACTGATCCTCCCATGACTCGCCCGACTCTAATGCTTTCCCGGTATCCTCACTTCTGAAGAGATTGTATTAGATAACCGAATCCTCAAGTGTATTCTCCCGCATTGATGCTCATTGCAATATCAAATTCGGACCGCAGTCATTTGCTTTTCAAATCCCTAACTTTTGCGTGAACCGCCCTTTACGGGTTTTCAATTCACCGGGATACCCCTTTTTGCCGAAGTCGCCCAGTGTAGGTTTTCAACTTCGCGGGTGTACATTTTTTTCAATTTTATCGCTAACTTTTGCCCGAACCTTTCATTCTGTTTTTGGTTCGCCAGGATGCCCCATTTTTGCCTGGACTCTCTTTTTTCTGTCCAGCGGGTCTATTTTAAGCAAAGTATTTTTTAACTGCGTCCGAGTTCACAGGCGACGTAAAGTCTTCTCCGTCCATGGTGGACAACAACAACGCTCCTCCTGAGAAGACTTTCCTGACAACGTATGGCCCTTCGTAGTTGGGGGTCCACTTGCCTCTGTGATCTGCTTGCGGCGGGAGAATCCTTTTCAGCACAAGGTCGCCCGTCTGAAAGCTTCGCGGATGTATCTTCTTGTCGTACGCTTTCTTCATTCGGCTCTGGTACAAACGACCATATGCTAGAGAAGCTAGCCTCTTCTCGTCCATCAAACTCAATTGGTTCAACCTGTCTTTCACCCATTCTGCCTCGTCTAGCTGAATGTCTCGCAATACCCTCAGAGAAGGGATCTCAACTTCCAATGGTAATACCGCTTCCATTCCGTATACTAACGAGAACGGGGTTGCCCCGGTTGATGTGCGTACCGTCATACGATAACCGTGCAGAGCAAAAGGTAGCATCTCATGCCAATCCTTATAGGTCACCACCATTTTCTGAACGATCTTCTTGATATTCTTATTGGCCGCCTCAACTGCGCCATTCATCTTGGGTCGGTAAGGGAAGGAGTTGTGATGTTCGATCTTGAAATTCTGACAGAGCTCCTTCATCATTTTGTTGTTCAGGTTTGAACCGTTGTCCGTGATTATCCGCTCGGGGATCCCATATCGGCAAATGATATCTCTCTTGATGAATCTGGCCACCACTTGCTTCGTTACATTTGCATAAGACGCCGCTTCCACCCACTTGGTGAAATAATCGATTGCTACTAGAATGAATCGATGCCCGTTAGAAGCCGTAGGCTCGATCTTTCCAATCATATCGATTCCCCACATCGAGAATGGCCAAGGCGATGACATCACATTCAGAGGGCTCGGAGGCACATGGATCTTGTCAGCATAGATTTGGCACTTGTGGCACTTCCTCGCAAACTTGAAACAATCAGTTTCCATAGTTAGCCAAAAATAACCTGCCCGCAGCAGCTTTCTTGTCATAGCATGTCCACCAGCATGCGTACCAAAGGTACCTTCGTGTATTTCTTCCATGAGCAACTTTGCCTCTCTTTCGTCTACACAACGCAACAGCACCAAATCGTGGTTTCTTCTGTATAAGACGCCATCCGGGTTCAAATAGAAATTGCATGCTAATCTCCTGAGAGTCTTCTGATCTTGACTGGATGCCCCAGCCGGATACTCTTTATTCTTCAGGAAGTTAAGGATATCAAAATACCATGGTTTGCCGTCGGATGCTTCGTCAATAGCAAATACATAAGTTGGTCTGTCAAGCCGAGAGATAATGATTCGGGGAGCCTCATTCCAGAAGTTGACTTTGTACATGGAAGACAAAGTGGCGAGGGCGTCAGCCATTTGATTCTCTGCCCGCGGTACGTGATGCAATTCAACCTTGTCGAAGAAAGGCAACAATCTCCTTGCATAATTCATGTAATGTATCAAGTTGGGCTGACGTGTCTCCCATTCCCCTTTGATCTGATTCACCACCAGAGCTGAGTCTCCGTATACGTCTAAATTCTTGATTCGCAAATCAATGGCTTCTTCAAGCCCCATTATACAAGCTTCGTATTCGGCCTCATTGTTGGTAACGGCAAAGGTCAATCGGGCAGTAAACGGGATGTGCGACCCGTGTGGCGTGGTGATGATTGCCCCTATCCCGCTACCGTAAGCATTCACAGCTCCGTCAAATATCATCTTCCATTTGGAACCCAACTCTGGTCCTTCGTCTGGCAACGGCTCTTCACAATCTTTCATCTTTAGGTACATGATATCCTCGTCAGGAAAATCAAACCTCATTGATTGGTAATCTTCAACAGGCTGCTCCGCCAGATACTCAGACAGCACACTCCCCTTTATAGCCTTCTGCGAGACGTATTGAATGTCATATTCAGTCAAGACCATCTGCCAACGGGCAATTCTACCTGACAACGCCTACTTTTCAAATACATATTTGATAGGATCCATCTTCGAGATGAGCATGGTTGTATGATTCAGCATGTACTGCCTCAAACGCTTGGCGGCCCAGGCTAGCGCGCAACAAGTTTTCTCAAGCATTGAGTATCGAGATTCACAGTCTGTAAATTTCTTACTCAAATAGTAGATCGCATGCTCTTTTCTCCCTGTCTCGTCATGTTGATCGAGAACACAACCCATGCTTCCCTCAAGAACCGTCAAATACATTATCAAGGGTCTACCTGCCACTGGGGGTATCAAAATAGGAGGTTCCTGCAAATACTGCTTTATTTTATCGAACGCCTTTTGACAATTTTCGTTCCACGTTACAGCTTGGTCTTTCTTCAACAGCTTGAATAATGGTTCACACGTGGCAGTTAGGTGAGATATGAACCGAGCAATGTAGTTCAACCTCCCTAAAAACCCGCGCACCTCTTTCTCTATTTTAGGCGTCGGCATTTCTTGAATCGCTTTTATTTTAGCAGGATCGACCTCTATTCCTCTTTCGCTTACGATAAACCCCAGCAGTTTACCCGATCTCACCCCGAAGGTGCATTTGTTAGGGTTCAGTCTCAGCCTGAACTTCCTAAGTCTTTTAAATAACTTCAGCAGATTCACCAGATGCTCTTCCTCCGTCTGGGATTTGGCAATCATATCGTCAACATAAACTTCAATCTCTTTATGCATCATATCATGGAAAAGAGTCGTCATCGCACGCTGATATGTTGCCCCAGCATTTTTCAAACCAAAGGGCATCACTTTATAGCAAAATGTTCCCCAAGGCGTTATGAAAGTAGTCTTCTCCATATCCTCTGGCGCCATTTTGATCTGATTATAGCCTGAAAAGCCATCCATGAAGGAGAATACGGAGTATTGAGCAGTATTATCAACTAACACGTCAATATGAGGAAGTGGAAAATCGTCTTTTGGGCTTGCTTTATTCAAATCCTTATAATCCACGCACATCCGAACCTTGCCATCTTTCTTTGGCACTGGTACGATGTTAGCAACCCAGGAGGGATACTTTGTCACAGCCAGGAAACCAGCGTCCCACTGTTTTTGAACTTCCTCTTTGATCTTCACTGCCATATCTGGTCGTGTTCTGCGAAGCTTTTGTTTGACCGGCGGGCAATCTTCTTTCAGTGGCAGGCGATGCACGACCATGTCTGTATCGAGCCCTGGCATGTCTTCATATGACCAAGCGAATACATCATTATACTCCCTGAGCATTTCAACCAGTCTTCGCTTGATATCACTTTGCAGTGCGGCTCCGATACGAATATTCTTCTCAACCCCTTCCGACCCCAAGTTGATAATTTCGATGACCTCATCATGAGGCAGAATGGCTCTTTCCTGTTGCTTCACCAACCAAGACAGTTCTTCAGGAACATCACTATCTTCGACAACCTCTTCTTCGGCCTGAAATATCGGGTGCTCAAAGTCGGGACGAGTCATAGGTGGTTCAAGGATGTCATCTGAAAATGTTATCCTGCAAAAGGAACGGTTAAGTGCTTCAAAATGCGTATAAAGCGAACAACCACGTTGCCATTTTATTGAAAAATATAAAACAAGAAAGACAGGGATTACAGTATTTGCACATGAAAAAACGCCATTTATTTAATGATTGACATGCAATGTTCATAACAACACAGCCTTAAGCAAATCATGATGCCCCGGGCAAGACATCAGATTATTCAACAATTAATAAAGCAAAGCATTACTGTTTAAGAGTCACAGGAACAAGCTCCTGAATAGACCAGTTGCACAGTCCCTGTCCTGGCGTGCTTGGCTGAATCCAGGCATCCATATCACAGTCGCTGTCTCCTTCGTCAGACTCCGAAGCAGCGTTGATGGTTTCATGACACACTCCACTGGCAGAGATGGTGATTGGCCCTCTGAAACGGGGCGCCCCCACGGAAGGAGTTGATGACGACGGTTGGTATCCCAGCCCGAACCGGTCCATCTTCACAGGAATGTCCAACACTTTACCCCAGCCCTTTGCTTCTCCTGCCTCCACTAGAGCTTGGGCTTCTTTATACGATGAGACGGCTATCTCCGACGCTTTGCTCGGCCCGGGACCTTTGTCCTTGATACGCAACCCTTCAAATGCCTGGCAGGGTGTTTCGTGGATCTCTCCGTCGACCTCCACATATTTAAATGACGACAAATGGCTGACCAGGATGTCTTCTTCTCCGCATACAGTGACTACGCTGTCTCCGACCATATATTTTAACTTCTGATGTAGGGTGGACGTGACTGCCCCAGCCCCATGGATCCAGGGTCTTCCAAGCAAGCAGTTGTATGCAGGCTGTATATCCATGATATAAAACTCAGTTGCAAACACCTCCGACCCTACTTGCAGAGGCAACGTGATCGATCCAAAGACTGTTCTCCGCGTGCCGTCAAATGCTCTGACTACCAAGTCGCTGGGCGTGCACAAGATTCCTCTAACATCCAGCTTCATCATTGCCTTCTTAGGCATCACATTCAAAGACGATCCGGTGTCGACCAATACATGCGACATTACTGATCCTCTACACTCGATAGATACGTGCAGCGCCATATTATGATCTCTCCCTTTCGGGGTCAAATCAAAGTCAGTAAAGCCCAAGCTGTGGCCTGCATTCACATGTGCCAACACTCCTTCCAGTTGATTCACGGAGACGTCTTGGGGTACAAAAGAAGTATCCAGGACTTTCAGCAAAGCATTTCTGTGAGCTTCCGAACACAACAGCAATGACAGGATAGATATTTTGGACGGCGTCTGCTGCAGATGCTCCACAATCTTATAATCACTTTTTCGAATCAAACACATGAACTCTTCTACGTCTTTCGATGCCGATTCTTTGTCACTCGCTTGCACTGGAACATTCTCAACCGCTTTCCCTTTTCCTTTTGCTAGTCTTTCGGCCTCCACTTCGGGGGATATAAAGATCCTACCACTCCTTGTCATACCTCCTGACCCAACAACATTATCCACAGTCTCGGCTGGCTGCTTATTAACATCAATTTTTATCCCGTCACAATACACCTCCAACCCATATGACCATGGGAATGCTTTCGTGTTCTCGTACGGGATCGGCCTGGCCTTAGTTATGGTGATCGGTGGTCGCTGAGCTGGTGTTGCGATAGTGATTGTCTTTCGTGGAATCGTTACAGTGGCCACATCACTCCGATTATCTGTTACTGCCCCTGCAGGCTCTTCAGTTGCTGCCCGGTCAAACTGCAATATGCCTTCATCAATTAAAGCCTGAATGCCTTTCTTCAAATCATCACACCCCCCAGCTAGGGTCCAACAGTCTAAGCAATACTCGTCACATCCCGGGTAAACACCCCCTTGCAACAGTCGGCTCTTTATCTCGCTCAGCGGCGTCTTTAAATCTTCGACATTCACAATCAGATTCAACCCTTCCTCAGTTAGAATGGCGTTTGCCCCGTGATTAGGCATGGGTTTCTGCACTATATTCGGACCTGCCGTTCTGAAATTGATAGTCTTATTGTCCAAAAGATCTTGCACAACATGCTTAAAAGCATGGCAACCCTCTATATCATGGCCTGGAGCCCCAGAATGAAACTCACAGTGCCTGCTTGCATCATAACCAAACGGGGGAGCTCCCATTATCGGTGCCAGAGTTCTTTTCTCTACCAGGTTCAATCCCAACAATGTCTGCAGTAAATCAGCATATGTCGAGGGAGGCTTCTCAAACACTCTTCTCGGTTTGCCGCCCTAGAATCTTCGCTGAGCCTGCTGTGCCCCCTGCTGAGGCTGCTGCTGCATTGGCTGCTGCTGAGACGGTTGTTGTTGTTGAAGTGGTTGTTGCTGATATGGAATAGTAACACTCGCCACCTGCTGCGGCTGACGATATTGGTTTCGTCCCCTGCCTCGGCCTCGGCCTCGGCCTCCAAATACTGCGCTTGCCTCGCCCTGACGGCGCCCACCAAAAGCCTTCCTATTACTGCCAGATGCAGTCGATTCTTCAACCTGGAATTTTCCTTGCTTAATGTTACGCTCAATCTTTTCTCCCATCAGAATTAGGTCTGAAAAACTGGCCAGAGATGTGTGAAATAGCATGTCATGAAACAAGCCTGTGAATGTGCCAACGAACATGTCATTCATTTCCTTATCTTCCACAGAAGGACGGACCCTGGCAGCCATATCGCGCCACCTTTGCGCGTACTCTTTAAAGCTCTCCCCCTTCTTCTGAGACAGCCCTGCCAATTGGACCCGATTGGGCGCCAAATCGCTGTTATATTTGTAGTGAGCTACAAATGCCTCTGCTAATTGCTTCCATGTCTTGATATTAGTTGGCTCCAACCCCATATACCATTCTAGGGATGGGCCTGACAAACTATCTTAAAAGAAATGCATTAGCATTCTTTCATCAGTTGAGTATGCAGACATCTTTCTGTAATAAGCTCGTACATGCACTTTCGGACACGTGTCCCCTTTATACTTATCGAACGCAGGAGCTTTGAATTTAATTGGCACCCTCAAGCCAGGTACCAAACCCATTGTTGCCATGTCCAAACCCACAGCACTTTGGTTCAGGACTCCCCTCATCTGCTCTTCCAGCATTCTGATCTTCTGGGAGTCATCCATCGGCCCTTCGAATCCTCCGCCGGAGAAAGCGTCCTCCTGCTGATCTTCTTGCCACATACCATTTCCCGCTCCATACCCCTCATATCCATTATTACGTCCAGCCCTGATCTGATTCATCCCCGGACCTCGGCCTCTGTTGCCGTACCCTTGAACTCCTCCAGCAGGACCAAAAGCCATAAATCCAGCACCGTTTCCATTTCCAAGACCTCCGTAGCCCGGATTGGCCGCACCATAACCATCTTGCCCAAAGCCTTGAGCATTGAAACCATATTTCCCAGTGTTATCGAATCCCTGATCATTGAACCCGAATCCAGTATTGACAAAGCCGTTGCCTCCCATATTATCACCCAAATTGATGTCACCAAGCCCAACGTTATGGACAGCAGTCTCATTCCCAACTCCGACGTTACCATTCACAGCAGCGGTAGCGTTGTTGACATTAGCAGCAGGTATATTGACTACAGGCGGAGCCACTGGCGTGGGAGTGCCGTCCCCATGAACAGTATCGACCCGTACAGACTGATGATCCTCGTTACCGTGACCGGCATTTCGAGCCAACAGAGGTTGGACCATGGCTTGCAGATTTTCCTGACCCTTTGCAATAGCTTCCATGGTCTGCATGAAGAGAGCGAGCTTCTTGCGCACATCTTGCATCTCGTTCTGCATTTGATCCATGATTCTTCGACAGTTGGTGCGGGTAGAATAGCGGTGCGGGTGTTGATCTGCAATCCTGGAAAGTACCTGGTACAGAGCATGAAATAAGACACTATTCAAAGATTACCTGTAATGCAATATGAATATGAATGCAATGCAATGTGTCTGTGCATTAGGGAAGTTCATTCCCCCAGTTCTAGTGTGAAGGTGCCAGTGCGGTGACAGTGCTAATGATATAAAGACCGGAGCTGTATCACAGAAAGCCTCATGTATTACTGAGAAAACCAGAATACAATGTCGCTGAGAGTACAACAAGAAGGCATGACCTCAACCAACAATCCTGGTGATGGTCAGCACTATGCAAATAAAGCATACAAGTTACTACATGAAATGATCAAATCCTCCCAAAAGTCTTGTACTCTTCTATCAACTTCTTGGTATCTGGATGACTTGGTCGATCAAGCAGCCCTTCAACCAGTTGGTTTCTCTTCTTAAGAACACGGCGCACGTCTTCAGCAGTTTCTTCCCATGTCGCTTCTCCGAAGCAATCTTCTAATTTTCGCTTTTGAGACACAGCTTCATCTCTGCATTTGATTGCCTTGTTCAGTGCATGCTGGACACTATACCGGGTCATCACTTCTTCCTCACACTTCTTGATGCTAGACTTCAACTTCTCTTCGAGGTCGGAGATTTGCTGCTTCAACTTATCCTCCCTTTTCTTATTGTTGGTGAGTGTAGCATTCCAAGTCTTATTGCAAGAGGAGATTTCTCGGTGAGCGATGTCAAGCGCCTTCTTCTTGGATTCCAGCATGTCATGGGAGCTTCTGAACTCTTGCCCCAGACGTTCGCGCTTTTTCTTTTCCTCAGTCAACTCAGCCCCTAACCTGTTTAACAGCTCGATTTGTTGTTGGAAAGCATATACAGCCTTGTTTTTCTCGCCGCGTACCTGGGCTAGCTCTTGCTCTAACCCTTCGTTGATCTTCAACAAGGCTTCTTTTTCTCTCACAACCTGCTCATAGGCTTCCTTAGAAACAGTAGTTGGCTCTTCTGCCGGAATAGGAACAATGACGGGTGCAGCTGGAAATGGCATTAATAACTGACTTGCTCTTTCCTGGATCCAAACCCTGTAAGGTGCATAGGCCTGGCAATCGTTCTAACCTAACAGTGGCTTCCCCTTGCGGTTAATACGTGTCCAGGCATGTTGCAACTCAGCTAGCAATTCTCCCTTCAAATCACCGGTGAAGTACAGAGATTCCTGTACTTCTTCCTCCTGAGGTGGATTCTTCAGTGCATATCCGAACTAGCGAATGAATAGAGAAGGGTTGTAATTGATACACCTTTTTCTTCCTATCAGCGGCACATTAGGGTACCCAGAACAACTGAAGATGAGCTTAGATCCCAACAGGTCTCGATCAAACCACTCCATATCTTCCGACGATAGCCTCATCAGGCGCTCTGGCCAACCAACTGGGACTGTAGTCTCTGCAACAGATCTTCTCTTAGGAAGGTGGCTCTCCAACCACATACTCAACAAGGGTGCACAAAGATGAACATTCTTCCCTCTTCCCTTCTCATTCTTGTAATGCAGTGAGTGGTAGAGATCTCCGAGTAAGGTAGGTACAGGATTACCAGCGGCAAACAAGTAGAAAGCATCGAAGTCCACAAAATCCGGTATATTGGGAAACAAGACTATGCCATAAATGCACAAGGCCAACACAGCATTGAAAGCAACCCAGCACCCGCTCTTGGCATACTCCTGGGCTTTACCAACTAGGAACTGAAGTGAGAAGCCTGGAACTCCATGGGAAACAGTAGTCAATAGTTCAGAAGCATCAATATGCAAAGCTTTTGCCAAGTCCTCCGGCTTGGGCTTGGCGCCAGAATGGATGAATGGAACCTGGTTCTGCACGGGCAGCTCAACATACTCAGCGTATTCCTCCAGGGTTGGTCCCATAATAAAGTCAGAGAACGTAAAGCACCTCAAAGCAGGGTCGTAGAATTGCATCAGAGCATACAACCCATCTAACTCTACCTCTGTAGGTTTACACACCAATCTCAGTAGTCTACCATAACTCATCCGGAAACTCCTTCGGACATTCTCATCAGCCAGAGAGATCAACCCAAGTAAAGGAACAATATCAGGAGTAGGCAACTTGTAAGCAACTGTTCTCCTTAAGCTAGTCATGATCAAACACTCAGAAGTCCGGGCACTAGAACTTAGGGAAATGCAAATGCACCTGCAGCACAGACACACGTTAGTGAAATGCAAATGGTAATGGATATGCGGTAATGCAATGCAAGTAACATGCAATAGGGACCAAAGCTGTAGTTGAATAGCCTGGACCATATCAAGAAGTCTCAGATAGATTCTCTAGAAGTCCTCAAACCCTGGTCTCAGATAGACCTAAAACAAAGCTCCAATACTGGTCTCTGATAGACCCCATAATCACAACCTGAATGGTCTCTGGCAGACCTCAAATCATATCTCCCCCTGGTCTCTGACAGACCTCAGAACACATCTCCAAATAGTCTCTGACAGACCTCGGAACACACCAAATGGTCTCTGACAGACCTTAGAACATATCTCCACCTGGTCTCTGACAGACCTTAGAACCCTCCATAAATATCCAGGATCCTGATC
The DNA here is from genome assembly GCA_963859935.3 of Lathyrus sativus. NCBI lineage: Eukaryota > Viridiplantae > Streptophyta > Magnoliopsida > Fabales > Fabaceae > Lathyrus > Lathyrus sativus. Next base: position 181,874,202 of record OZ012739.1, read on the forward strand.
AAGAAACAAACCGGTGGTCTGAAGGTCTAGTTACCTGCATAACCCTGAATCCCCTCACAGGTGGGTGGCCCTATAACTGGCACAAGGTACGGCATCCTATGCGGTCGTCGGCGTCACAGACTTTCAGGGTTGATGATACGATTCCCAGAAGGAGTGGCATCATCAATTCCTGAAGAGGCCTCACTTAGCCAACTTCCAAATGATCGGTCCCCAGAGTCGACAATCCAACTAACCAGCAACCCACGCCAACCAAAGGAAGGGGCAGGAGGCCAACCAGAGGAACCTCGTCTGAGTGTAGATTTCATGGGACACCAAGGCAAGCAAAGCAAGCGGGCGCCCACTAATTTCTACTCTAATTCTAGGTGCACTCAAGCCCAGGTCCGGCTTCTCACTCAATATCAGAACACCCGTCACACCCCGGATACAGCAACAATAAACAATATACAAAGCTGAAAATACAGGGTTAGACATATAAAATAACTCCATACAAAATCCTCGACGGGAAAACAAGCGTTAGGATTGACTCTCTTAAGGGATGTTGGATCCCATATGCATAAGAACTATCGCAGTCCTTAGCAGTCAGGGGACGTTGGATCCCCAGCAGAGTCGCCAGCTGTCGCTACTGCGAAAATCGGCGCCGGCTGACAGAAGAGTCGCCACCATGCGTTATTTATCCCACGGAGGGGGGGGGGGGAAGGAAACGCTCAGAGTAAACCTCGCACAACACGGGAAAGGTATGGTCATCGCAACCAAAACCTGGGTTCGGGAGTCGGTTACGCAAGGGGAAGGTATTAGCACCCCTCACGTCCGTCGTACTCGACGGGATCCACGCTTGTTTTCGGGTATGGATTGTTATTCTATCTACTCTAAAGGTCAGGGGTTAAAAAAAAAAAGAAAAGAAAAGAGAATGAAAATAAAATGACTCGGCAAAGTATCGCACTTTATGCCTACGTATTCTCGCCTGGAACGAGAAATCAGAGTCAACGTAGTTCGCCTACCTACGGGAAAGGAGGGGAAGGTTGCTCGCTAGGATATCGCATCCTACGCCTACGTACTTTCATACAGCATGAAAGATCAGAGAAAACGTAGTTCGGGCCACGGAAGACACAGGCTTGTCTTGGTTGATTTTATTCTTTCTGAAAAAGGTTTTCTTGATTAGCAGTCCCGGCGGACAAAAATGACGGCTTGATGAGTTCCCGTTCTTTTACGAAAGAAGTTTCTTTTATTGTGTTTGAAATCTTTATGGTATTTTTCTGTTTGTTTTGAGGAAGAAGAGATAGAATTCTAACCTATGGTTGCGAAGGGAAACAAACTAACCTAATGTTATCATGCATGGGTTAAGACCTAGTGTCTATCATGCTCCTCTCTTGCACAGAGAGAAACAGAGATCCTACGGGATAGGCAGAAACAGGAACAATAACAGCTATAATAAAGCGGTAAAATGCATGGATGCAACAGTACAAGCGAGGCAAGGGAGTCCCACTCAACCTCGAACCTAGAAAACAATAGGCGAAAGTGAACAGGCTTCACTTTCAACCCAACAGGGTAAACAGCAAACAATACAACCAGGAAATCCAAACAATACATCAGAAATGAAATACAGTAATAAAAAAAACAGCATCAGCAGCCCTGAATCAACATCTGGCTTCAAGTAATCTCCAATCAGTTACAGGCTTCAACAAGCATCAATCTCCATCTTCATGGCCTTCAGGTAAGGGCTTTGATCATCAGTCTTCTATCTGCAATGGCTTTTCTTCAAGCTCAAACCTCCAGGATGAGGGATTAGTCACAAGAGTGGATTGGGTGTTAAGCAATCAGTTGACTACCAAAGGTGGTGAACAGACTGCTTCTAACACAAAAGACATTTTCTCTCAAGAGTTCTATCTCTTAGACACTATCACCAAGACTTCCAAAGGAAGGGGGTGAGTGTCTTAGAGAGACTCTGAATCACAGAGAAGAATGGATGCAGACAAGGCAATCCATGTTTGAGAAACAAGCTTTCTAATCTAGAGCTCTGCCTAGCTCCTAAACCCTAGTCTCTTCAGCATCTGCTAGCAAGAATCTCTTCTTCAACTCTGGAAGTTGGACTTCAACATCTGAATCTCCAATGGCTTCATCTTCTCAAGTCTTCAGCTCTCCCCAAATTCCCAGACAATCCCAATACCCACACAGACAAATCAATAGTCCCTAGAGGGCACACCACACCAGTCAATCAGATATACAGTACATTAATAGAAGTAGGGGGAATCCTAACTTTTTCTAGGGGATCTAATAACTACCCATAGCCCCTATAGTCCCATAACTAAACTAGTCAAACCCTAAGTCCTAGGGGAAAAGAATCAAATCTCCTAAGTCATCACCTAAAACCCTAGTTTTGTTCATGTTATTCACACCTAAGCTAAACACCTAAAATTAATTTCTAAAAATGGGAACTAAATTGTATCTACAAGTTTAATGTCTAAACTAAACAACCTAAAAAGAATGGACAAAAAATATTGAAGCATTTAATAGAACAAAAAATAACAAAATCCTGCATGAAATGAAACTATTTAAAATGCTATTTATTTGAAAAATATGGGAAATATATCAAATAAAAAATAAAATGCCATTTTTATTTTTTATAATTTTCTTGACTCTCTAAAGAAAATAAGGCAAAAAGAATGAATTAAAAATAATGATTTTTTTATTTATTATGATTTTTATAAGATGCATGAAAAATGAAAGAAATTAAAATAGAAATATAAGGAATAAATGGGAAGGGGTGTGGAAAGCAAGAAAAACAAGTTCAGCGCATTGGGCCCATCAAATTGGGGGGTGCGAATAGCTGTCTGAGCCCAATTCCCCCCAATAAATGAAACGGTGCGTTTCAGCATTCAAAATCTCCCTCCGTTTTCAGCTTTAAACGTGGATCGTTGGATGGTGATTCTAGTCAAGAGTCAAACTGAGATCGTGTGGTCCCTGACCTTTCTTCAACCTCCAGCCATTTAGGGTTTCAGAAACCCTTCTCATGCACGATACTTCCATCTCTTCGTGCTCTCTCCACACGCCATGAAAACACACGATTCCAAAAGCAATTTTGCCCTAAATCTCTCCCTCTACACAGCTATAACCATAGTTTCCATTAAAACTCACGCAGTCAAACAATTCGATGGAGATAACAGTTGGGATCCAATCTTTGCACCTGTGATCAACTCAACCAAACCTTGCCAATTTTCATCCTAATGTAATCACTACGTTGCACTGATCATTCTGAGCTCATCTTCCATAATTATCATCCCCTAAACTAGGTTTTCTTGCTCATTCAAGTTTCATCACTCTGCCTCCAAACTCCATATTACTCTCCCTAAGTTTCAAGAATTAAACTCCTATGGTTTCTAAGCAATTCTATCCTAACCACATGATCTACAACAGCCTGAATAATGAGATTCGAAAGATTATGCATACCTTGCAAGTGATGATGGCAATGGTGGTTAGACTCCAATTCAAGCCTTGATACTTGCTGAAAGTAATCTCCAACGAGTGTATGTGCTTCTGTTTGCAGTGATTCTTGCTCAATCCTTGTGAATTACTCTATTCCATTCTTCATGCAAATTGGAGTTTCAACTTGAATCTCTTTAAACAGCCACGAATTCTATCCAAGTTCTTGTGCCAATTACTCCATGATGATGGTGGATGATGATGATAACAGAAATTGGAATGATGGAGGAAGTTTTAATGGAGTTTTGATGAAAATGCAACTTGGAGTGAAGAAGATAAATGGTACAATTCTTGATCAATTCAACCACTTCTTGATGTGAATCATAGTGTTTGAATGATGATGATGAAGATTCAATCCAAAGATGTGAGAGTTTTGAGAGATTTGTGAGAGTTTGTGAAGCTTATGCCAAAATGAGAAAGTGAATGAAAATTGAGGTTTTGAACAAATGGAAGCACCAACCCTTGCATGAACCAACTTGTATGAATATATAGATGGGGATTAGAACTTCCTAGAAACTTGGAGAAGTTTCCCTTGCACTTTTCCCTTTCAATTTGGTTTATGTAACTTTCAATTCAAGCAACCATGGATAACTCTTAAATCTTGAACCAAACTCAAAATTATACTTTAGCCAATGTCTTTAAAATGATCTTTCCATTCAAAATGACCTATAATTTTGCTCCATTTGGCCAAGATATGAAAAATCTCATTTTTAAGGCCATTTTTATTCATTAAATTCAACAATTTAGAAACCTTGTGCTATGAATCTTTCCAATCTCTCATGGTCCCTTTTCTAGACTCAAAATGTCATTTGGAGAAAGTTTTATGTTGTAAAGTTTTCCATTTGAAGCTTCCTTGTATGAGTTTTGGGCATAGGTTAAAATGACCTGTAATTCACAAATGACCAAAATACCCTTTGCTTGCCCAGACCATAAGTTGAGTTCCACACATCATATGAAGGCATACTATACCATTCTAGAAATCTAAGAAAATAAGGAACAATTCTTATGTTTACCAGAAATTCATTTGAAATCTCCTTGAGGGGTAAAAATTGCTTGGAAGTCAAGTCACTTTCACAGATAAAATTTCAGATACCTCAGATGACCTGTAACTTGCAAGGACCATAACTTGAGTTCTATAAATCTCCTTGATGTCTTCCACCACTCAAATTAAAGGTCTTGAGATCCTCTACAAGTTTCATGTTGGCCAAGGATCCATTTGAAGCTTGCATTTTGACTTATCTTTCTTGGAAATTTGACCTAAACTAGGGGATTTTACATAGAAACCCTAATTTAGAAACTCCTCTTCTCCTTGATTTCTCTTGGATTCTTCTTATCACAACAACATATCCTTATTATACATGTCAATGATGAACCCCACATCTCTTCAATAGCCCTTAGTGCCCTCAAATCAATCAATTGACCTAGGGTTGACCTAGGGTTGACCCAGATGAAACCCTGGTTGACTGTCTTCAACTGCAATACTTGTGATCACATCAACAACTTGTTTCCTTCTTCAAATGACTTTCTAAGTCCTCCAAGATGTCTAGATACCCTCCATGCTCAACTCACAGCTCATAATTCCCTTGTTGATCCTCAGATGCCCTCAGATAGGAGATAGACTCAAAACTTGATTCACTGACCTCTCTGCTTTCAAATTCTTTTCTGATGACTTGAATGAGATTGAATTAGGATAATAACCTCTGGATAGGCCTCTAGACATGAGAATAATGCCTGATCCCCTGTTGAATGACTTGCTATGCTTATGCTATGCAGATGAGTAACCTATGTACATGATTCTTTATGCAAATGCTAATGACATTGAAACATAAACCAAGTGAATAAGGTTGGGCAAATTTTAGGGTGCAACACACTTGTCAAATGGATTTTTGTTCAACATGAAAGTTTTTCAAAATAGGGTTTTTAGGCTAACCAAGAAGTCATGATGGATTGATTGGGCTCATAGCAAGGCTTGGCTTGAAATGGCTTGAAAAAGAAGATTTTCAAAGGATTCAAAGTTGGAAAATTCAAATAATTGGTTAAGTGACCAAAACATGTCAAATAAGTGATCATTTTGATTGTAAATTTCATTTTAAACACAATGACATTGGTGGATTTTTTAGTTTACGCCAATTTTCTCAAGTTACAATGGTGTTTCTTCATGTGCAAGTTACACATCCAAATTCTTCACCAAGGCATTTCAAGTGCTCTTTTTGGTCTGAATACATTCACAAGGTAACTTTTAATTGAAAGGGAAGATTCTAGAACAATTTCCATGGCCAACTCGTGACTGTCATGTGAAATTTTGAAGAGGAAATCAGAATTTGTGAACTACTGAATTGGGCCTCATTCAAGTTTCAAAAGCCCACAAACTCATTCTATATAAGGATATCATTGATTCTATACTCAGTTTGGAGCTCATTTCATGGTGGAGGCTGAGTTTGCATTTGAAATTTCAAGGGAGCAAGTGAGAATCGTGTTTTGATTTCCAAGCTGATTCATAGCAAATTAAAGGTTGGAGACTCTTTCTCTTGCATCACTGATCGTGTCTGGAGAGTTTTGAAGCAAGAAACAAGCTCTAGCTACCTCTGTTAGTGGATCTACAACAGGTATGTAACCTTCAAATTTCTCATAATTCTAAGGAGATGTAGATCAATTTGCATATGTGGATAGGATCTAATAGAGACATAGGTCGTTTCTGGATTGAAATTGGAACAATTAGAGACAATTTAGGTTGAAGTGAATTTTCTGTTTGGACACGATTTGGTTTGATCTTGAGGAATTAAGTGGAATTGGATAGATCAGAGTGATGTATGAAGCATGAGGAACATTTCTGTATGATTAGATTTAGGTTTGGTGATGATTAGAGTTGAGGTGATATTTGAGTTTTGGATCGGATTTTAAAATGCACGAGGATTCAGTTGATTCTAAGGTTATATTTGAAATCTACATGAAAAATTGAGCAAGATTGGTGTGAAGTTTGTTGGATTTGGTCACCTGTGAACAATGTCTCACCCGAGAAGACGGTTGTTTCCATCGTGAGAGTCACCGGAGCTGTTCACCCTCGCCTGAGTTCCAAGGAAGAAGATGATGATCTAGCCATTGGATGAGTCTGAGAGTTTGACTTAGTATCTCGATCGTGTGGCTCATGTTTGATCTGAGATTTTGCCTCCAAGCCAAAACGATGAGTTTCATTAATCCCAGTCAGCGTGTGACTAGGATGCCTGCGTGGACGCGCCCATAGCCCTTGGATCTGCATACCTTGTCAACCAATCCAACGCTCATGTTATTTTCTTCAGTTTTATTTTCTTTTATTCATTTTTGTTTTATTTTTAATGCAAATTGATTCTAAAAATCACAATAAATCCATTTTTGATCTGAAAAATATTTTTAAAATATCTCCATATTCCTGATTGAATTTGTGATTTTTTGGGATCAATAAATTGCATTTTCACGCATTTTTCAATTTTATTTGATTTTTCTCATTTTGTTTATTTCTTTAATTTTTGCATACTTGTCTATCTGCCTTGTTGATTTTGGTGTGACCATTTGGTTTTGATTCTGACTTTAATTTTTGGATATGTTATAGGTTAGATGTGTATGCTCCCTTAGGATTTTTATTAGATTTTTTCAACAATTATAGGTTCTGTTTTAGGTGAGATGTTTAGAGCCTTCCCAAACTTGTGGTTTACCTTGACATGTTTCAATTTCGGAATTGTTTAGTGGACCTAGAAGTTGATTTAGGCTTTGATATTTGAACCTTAGAATGTTAAAACATCCATGTTCCCCTAGGAAATTTATTAGATTTTTATAATTTAGTTTTCTATTTTAGGTAGATTTTGCAAGTTGGTTGTGTATTTGGTGTTCCATCTTTGGTACCTTTCTTTGTTTGGTCTTTTTGGTGGCTTTGGAGCTTGAAGTGCTTGGATTCCTTTTTGGAGGAGCTTCTGGATATCTGGTAGCTGTTGTAGCTTGGCTTGTGGAGCTTGGATTTCAAGTTTTCTTCCTATTTTAGGAGCTTTTTAGAAGCTTATAGGATTAGGGTTTTAGGAAGAGCCATTAGAACTAGCCTTTCTTCTTTCATCAAACATAGAATGCATTGTTTGCTTCTATCCTATCCTATGATGCAAAGTCCTCTTAAGGAAACTCCATCTCTCCTTTGGAGGGATGAGTGGCACGCCTTAATGAGTAGAACTTTTGAGGATGCACTTTCTTTAATGTTGGTTCCAGATGAATTCCTTTGGTTTTCATCAGGTTTCTTAACATTGTAACTTGATCTCAATGGTGATTTCTCTTCTTGTGGAACTTGCTAGAGCTTGAAGATGAAGAATTGTAGAGGCTTGAAGATAGGAGCTAGCTTGAAGATGAAGATTCTTTGCTGTCAATTCAACTTTGCTGACCAGAGCTGCTGTTGAAGGTTGAAGTTGCTGTCTGTAGAAGTCTGTTGTTGCTGCTTGGGCTGCTTTCCTCTGCTTTTCTTTTGTTGTATTGTCTATTTACTTGTGTTGCCTGCCTTTAGGTTTGAGGTGGAGCTTGTCTCCCCTTGCCTGTTGTTTTCTTAGGTTTGAGGTTGAGCCGGACTCCCTTGCCTCGCTTGTACTGTTGCATAACATGCATTTTACTGTTTACTGTTTACTGCTTGCTTTCTTTTGCTGTTTTCCCCTAGGATCTCTGATTTCCTCTGTGCAAGAGGGAATTATGACAGACATTAGCTTTTTTAACCCATGCATGATAACTGTAGGTAGATTCCCTTTCAACCATAGTTTTAGGGTGTCTTTCTCTTCTCATCTCAAAACAATTTAAAAACACAGTAATAAGGTTAATTGAAGTCGTACGTTACGAGCCTTAAGCTATCTGGGAAAAGGTTGGTGGAGGGTCTCTCTCCAGTAATCTGGATGTTAGTGTGGTACCCTTTGGGTGACATACGAAACGTTCACTCCTGGGTCATAGTCTCTAGTGCGTGTGATATTGCAAACATCCTAAAAAACAGTTCTTTCGTAAAAGACTCAAACAAACATGCAAACTATGTTTTTGTCCTCTTGGACCCTTAATCAGGAAAACCCTTTCTTAAGGAGATAAAAAACTGTCAAACAAACTTGTGTCTTCCGTAGCCCGAACTACGTTTGCTCTGATCTTTCATGCCGTGTGAAAGTACGTAGGCACGAGATGCGACATCTCGGCGAGCAACCTTACCCCCATAACCCATATTTAGGCGAACTACGTTGACTATGATTTCTCGTTCCAGACGGGAATACGTAGGCATAAAGTGCGATACTTTTCCGAGTCATTTTCTTTTCTTTTTAGACCAGACCTTTAGAGTAGATAGATAAACACACCCTTAGGTAGAAAACAAGCGTGGATCCCGTCGAGTACGACGAACGTGGGGGGTTCTAATACCTTCCCCTTGCGTAACCGACTCCCGAATCCAGGATTTGGTTGCGATGACCATTCCTTTCCCTCTTTGCGTTAGGTTTACTCTGAGCGTTTCCTTTCCCTCCTTTGGGATAAATAACACACGGTGGCGACTCTTTTGTCATAGCCGGCGCCGATTTTCGCAGTAGCGACACCTGGCGACTCTGCTGGGGACTCCAACGGTTCCCTATGCGAGTCAATCCTAGCGCTTGTTTTTCCGTCTGGGGTTTTGTATGTATTTATCTTTCTGTCTTTACTTTTAGTACTGTATATTATCGTTTTCGTGCTGTGGGTAGAGGGTTAGTTTGAGTGATTAGCCGGACCTGGGCTTGAGTGCACATAGACTTAGAAGTAGAGAGTAGTGGTTAGCCTGCTTGCTTTGCTCGCACCAGCTAGCTACGGAATTTACCCTCAGACGAGATTCTCTTTGATGGCATCTTGCCTGGCCCTTTGGGCTCGACAGGTTGTTGGATTTGAGGGTTGTCGACTCTTGGAACCTATCATTTGGGATTCGGCTAAGTGAGGCCTCTTCAAGGGATGATGATGCCACACCTTCTGGGTATCGCATCATCGCTCTTGAAAGTCTGTGACGCTGATGACCGCATAGGATGTCGTACCTCGTCTGCGAGTTAAGTACATACCTGTGAGGGGTAGGTGGGTCTTTTTGCAGGAAAACTCTGGCCTCAGAATACCTGGTTTGTCTCTATCAGTGAGAATTGGTTGTGAGGGTTCTTTTGTGGTTGATTTGGTTTGAGGAGAAGATCTGATGGTTCTCAAGTTGCAGTACAGCACAACACAGTTCTTCATCATTGCACTTGATCCCCTGTCTGCATATGTATTTGCATTTTCATGTTTGCATTTCATTAACGTGTATTTATGTTGTAGGTGTGCTTTTTCCCCTTAGATTCTAGTGTTCTTCTTGCCAGACATGGAGTCCATGAAGAGGACAGTTGCTTACAGGTTGCCTTCTCCAGATACCAGTTCCTTATTGCAGTTGGTTGCTCTAGCAGATCAGAGAGTCAGGGCTGAGTTTAGAGAGTCCTATGGGAAACTGCTTAGTTTGATGTGCAGACCTTCTGTGTTTGAGATGACTGGATTGTATACTTTGATGTTGTTTTACGAGCCTCAGTTGAGATGCTTCTTGTTCTCTGATATGCTAGGAGTTCCTGTGTTAGATCAGATGCCTTTTATTCACGAGGATACTAAGCCTGAGTTGGCTAAGCTTGCTGAGATTGTCAGTTTAGATGCTTCTGAGTTCCCCGGAGGTTTGGTCAAGCTGAATGGCCTTTATGGTTTTCATCTTTCTTGCTTGGTTGAGAAGGCTATGCAGTGTGTAAAGGATGGATGTTGGATTGTCTTCAGTGCTATTCTGGCTGTTTGCATTTATGGGATTGTATTGTTCCCCAACTTGCCTGATTTTGTTGACTCAGATGCTTTCTTTATTCTTGCCTTGAAGAATCTGGTGCCTACTCTCTTGGGTGACGTTTATCATTCTATTCACTATAAGAATGAGAAGCGTCGGGGAAAGAATGTTTCTTGATGTGTACCTTTTTTATCCAGATGGTTTCAGGGACATCTTCCTAAGACAGGACCTTTTGTTGATACTGCTGGTACTTTAGATTGGTCTTCTCGATTGATGGGATTGTATGCTGAGAACATTTTTTGGTTTGATCGGAACTTGCTCGGAGTGAATATTATATATAGCTGCAGTGGCTTTCCGAACGTTCCTTTGATTGGACGGAAAGGTTGTATTAACTATAACCCTTCTCTGCTTGTGAGACAATTTGGCTATGCTTTGAAGGACTCTCCGGTTGAAGACAAGATACAGGAATCTCTGTATCTCACGGGTTTATTAGATGGAGATGTTTTGGTCAGATTGAGGCATGCTTGGGGTAATGTTCACAGAAGAGGAAAGACATTGCTTGGCAAGAGTGACAGTCGAGCTTATAATCCTTATCGACTCTAGATCCATGAGAGAGTTAGGACTTCTTTGATGCCATATCCTGCTGTAGAGCCTTTGTATCTTTCGGTGGTTGAGGAACCTACTTCAGTAGAAATTGAGAAGTATAACAAGCTGCTGGCTGAAAAGGAAGAATTGCACAGAGCAAATGAAGAGTTAGAGAAAGAGATTTTCCAGCTTCGGCATGAGAAGAATGAGGAAACCTTCACTTTGAAGAAGCAGATAAGATGATTAATAGGTTGGGTTCAGATTTGACTGAAGAGACCAGCAGGAGAGAGAAGTTGGGAGTAGCCTTGAATGGTTTTAGTAGTGTGCTTGCTACTAAGAAAGAGCTTTTGAATAAGGCTTATTCTCGACTTTCCGAATGGGAATTTTTGTGGAATGCCACGCTTACTAGCCGGAAGGGGCGTGAAGATGAGTTGAAGCTTCAGATTTCCCAGTTAGAGGAGCAGCTCAGCGCTAAGTGTAACAGCCCAAATTTCATTAAATAATTAATTGTAGTAATTAATTGATTTAGTGGGATTTTATGTTAATATTGGAATTAATTTTTATTAATTGGAATTAATAGAGGATTGAAAGGAAATTGGAAGGAAAGAAAATAAAAAGGAATATATAAGTGAGGAAGAAAAGAAAAGAAAGTTAGAAACATTTGGAAAGAAAGAGGAAAGAAAGAAGAAAGAAGAGAAAGAGAGGAGAAGAAGAGGAAAAGTGGAAATCATCAAGAACCAACATCAAAGCTCTGATTAATCGAGGTAAGGGTGAGAAATGTTTCTATTTGATCATTGCATGATGTTATGTATGTTGGGTTGGGGTTTTGGTAGAGTTTTCATCACTTTCCAATTAGGGCAAATGTTGGATTAATCGGTAGATTGATGATTTAATCGGTTGGAACTGAGTAATAACGCCGTAGAATAGTCGGGTAACATGTATTGATGCTATTTGTACTGATTTGGATGTTTGAGGTTTGGTTGATGATGGATTGATGAAGGAGAGGCAGAATGGGGTTCTGTTCTGCGCAGGTTCGCTGGCTCTCGCCAGGCGAGCGAAGGCGAAGCTTCGCCAGGCGAAGCCTAGCGAATGCTGGCGAGTAATTATGATTAAGTCCCAGTGGACTTTGCTGGCGAGTTCGCCAAGCGAAGTTGGATAGCGAAGGTTCGCCCAGCGAAGGTGCTGGCGAATGGTGGCGAATGAAGTCAGTAGCTACTGACTTGGGCTCGCTGGGAAGTCTCGCCAGGCAAAGCCTAGCGAGTGTTTGCTGAGAGAGTTTGCCAGGCGAAGGCCAGGCGAAGGTTCGCTGCGAGGGTTCGCCACGCGAATGAAGGCGAATGTGACATCATTTTTCTTTTGCTGTGTTGCTCATGTGGTGATAGTTTGATTGATTCACATAGGTTAATACCTCTGTGATATGATATAGATATGATCTATTGTGATGATGTGTACTGTGGGTAGCCTCCGGGCGTGAATCCTAGTTGATGTGCGATGCGTATTAATTATGATAAATAGAAATACATGTGAATACAATGATGAATGTATGTGTATTGTCCAATGAACTTGCGAATGCTTAATGGGTATACAATTATGTAATGAGTATGCATGAGAACATTTTGAATATGTGTGCATAACTTATAATTGTATGATTGGTATTGCGATGTGAATACCTTGATTGTTGTGATAATTAGAGATACATGGGAATACAATGAGGAATGTATGTGTATCGTCTAATGAATTGTGAGTGCATATATGTATGCGATTGTTGTGTGAATGCATGGGAACATATGTGATATGTGTGCATTGTTGTTGAATATGATGATGTGTGAAATGAATACATTGATAAATGTTTGATATATGTTGTATGTGCAATCATGATGAAATTCTCGAAGGGGTGAATTATTCGAATGCATGGGATTAAGACGCGGGAACGGTCTTAAGTGCATTTATTGTGATTGGTTGATTGTACATGCATCATTCAGTCAAGAGGCAATGTTTGTTTGTTTCGTGGAAACTAGTGGCTTGTCCCAAACCTAGAAGGGTGGGTTTGAAGCCTATGGGACGGGCTTGGTTGTTATCGGTCTAGAAGGGTGGACCCGGTTTAAAGTAAAAACCGAAAAATGATAACGAGTTATCGGTCTAGAAGGGTGGACCCGGTTTAGAGTGAAAACCGAAAAAAGATAACGAGAGTCGGTACCGCATAGCATTGAGTTGCATTGAATATGTTGAGTCACATTGCATAATATTTTTGTGGTACAAATGTGCTTGTGAATGATTGTGAAGTCAAGCATGAAGGGATGTGCTTGTGGATGTTCATAATGTTGATATATGTGAACGTGATATGATTATGATTATGAGAATGAAGTGTGGTGAGAAATGTGAATATGTGTTATATGATACCTATATATACGTAATCTTATGCCTTGATTATTATGGTTATATTTCTCACCCTTCTGCTGTTTTATAATGCTCTATGAGGCATTGCAGATTAGGATGCTGGAGTCCTTTTTGTGAAGTTATCTTCATTCTTTTGAGTCGGCTGCTCTGATGTGTAACACCGGGTAGTTAGACTAGTATAGTCATTCTTTTGTGATACATTGCGATGCATCAGCTGATGTGGTTTTGTAAACTAACTGATTAAATGATTTTATCTTCCGCTTAAATTTAAATGTTGAAATGTGATTTCTAAAACTACGAAAACGTTACATATTTTATGGAGCAAAAATGTTAAAGTGTTTTATTGGTGAAGTTGTGACATTCTTCTTTTATACCTTATTCTAAAACTTTTACTCTGATGAATTTGTATATGCTTAAATGTTTTATATGCATTTATTTGGGGTATAGAAGGGGGTGTTACAGTAGTGGTATCAGAGCAGGTCGGTCCGTCCGGCCAAGTTGTTAGAGTGTTTTTCCTGTGTGTTATTGATATGCGTGTGTTGCATTATCAATATTGGTTGTTCTTACGTGGTTCTGTTGTTGGAATTAGTAAGATGGTTGCAGGAAGGAACGACGATGCGATTGCGGAGGCATTGACGAGATTGGCGGGGGCAATTGGGCAGAATCCTCCGGCCAATGTGAATGTGAGGAATCATGCTGATGATGGATTTCGTGCTTTGGGGAAATTCCAAAAGAATAACCCTCCAGTCTTCAAGGGGACTCATGAACCGGACAAGGCACAAATTTGGTTGAAAGCTGTGGAAAAGATTTTTCGAGTTATGAATTGCTCGGATGCACAGAAGGTGCAGTTTGGGACTCATATGCTCGAAGAAGAAGCTGAAGATTGGTGGGGTAATACTCGCCAAAGATTGGAGGAAGATGATATTGTGATTACGTGGAATTTGTTTAGAGAAACTTTTCTGGAGAAGTATTTTCCAGAGGATGTGCGGGGGAAGAAAGAGATCGAATTTCTTGAGTTGAAGCAAGGTAATTCGACGGTTGCTGAGTATGCGGCTAAATTTGAGGAGTTGATCAAATTTTGTCCTCACTATAATACTGGTAATGCTGAGAGGTCTAAGTGCCTCAAGTTTGTGAACGCTTTGAGACCCGAGATTAGACAAGCTATTGTGTACCAGGAAATCAGACGGTTTTCTGAGTTGGTTAACAAGAGCAAAATTTATGACGAAGAAAGTAGGGCTAGGTCCAGCCACTACAAGAGTCTAAGTGACAAGAAAGGAAAGAGACAATTCAGAGGAAAACCTTACGTAACTCCTGCTGATAAGGGGAAACAAAAGGTTGGTTTTGGCAAGAAGCCAAGTGGGGGAGTTTCTACCTCAGTTAGATGTTATAGGTGTGGTGAAGAGGGACACCGTGCTTCGGAATGCAAAAGTGTTGAGAAGGCGTGTTTTAAGTGTGGCAAGCCAGGCCACAAGGCTCTGGAATGCAGAAGTGGTGCGGGTGTGACTTGCTACAATTATGGTGAGCAAGGACACATTAGTACCAAGTGTGATAAGCCGAAGAAGAATCAAGGGAGTGGAAAAGTGCTCGCTCTATCTGGATCTGAGACTGCTAGTGACGATCGCTTGATCAGAGGTACGTGTTTTATTAATGGTATACCTTTGATCGCTATAATTGATACCGGAGCTACGCATTCTTTTATTTCTTTGGATTGTGTTAGGAGGTTGAATCTTGAGTTGTCTGTGATTGGTGGCGGTATGGTTATTGATACTCCTGCTATGGGTTCGGTAACTACACCGTATGTTTGCTTGAATTGCCCGTTGAGTATTTTCGGTAGAGATTTTGGGATTGATTTAGTGTGTCTTCATTTAGATCAACTGGATGTCATTCTTGGAATGAATTGGTTAAAATTCAATCGTGTGTATATTAACTGTTTTGACAAAACGATTATTTTTCCCGACTCGGATGTTGAAAGGGAATTGTTTATGACGAGGAAGCAAGTGAAGGAATCGGTACAAGATGGGGCTAAGGTATTTATGCTTATGGCAACTTTGAGGACTAGTGAAAGTGAAGAGATTGATGCTTTGCCCATTGTTAGAGATTTTCCGGAAGTATTCCCTGAAGAGATAAAGGATTTACCGCCGAAGCGAGAAGTGGAGTTTTCGATAGATTTGATTCCTGGAACTAGTCCGATATCGATGGCTCCATATCGTATGTCGGCCTCGGAGTTAAAAGAGTTGAAGAGTCAACTTGAGGATTTGCTTGAAAAAAAGGTTTATTCATCCGAGCGTGTCACCGTGGGGTGCACCGGTGTTGTTGGTTAAGAAGAAAGAGGGTTCTATGAGGCTCTGTGTGGATTACAGACAGTTGAACAAGGTGACTATTAAGAATAAGTATCCACTTCCAAGGATTGATGATCTGATGGATCAGTTGGTTGGTGCAAGCGTGTTCAGCAAGATTGATTTGAGATCTGGGTATCATCAGATCCGTGTGAAAGCTGAGGATATTCAGAAGACGGCCTTTCGGACGAGGTATGGACACTATGAGTATTCTGTGATGCCATTTGGTGTGACTAAGGCACCAGGTGTATTTATGGAGTACATGAATAGGATTTTCCATCCTTATTTGGATAAGTTTGTGGTGGTGTTTATCGACGACATCTTGGTTTATTCGAAGAGCGAAGGAGAGCATGTCGAGCATCTGAAGATTGTGTTATCTGTGCTGAGAGGGAAGCAGTTGTTCGCGAAGCTTTCTAAGTGTGAATTTTGGTTGAAGGAAGTTAGTTTCCTTGGTCATGTGATTTCTAGTAGTGGTATTGCGGTCGATCCGTCGAAGGTTGAAGCGGTGTCGCAATGGGAGACTCCGAAGTCAGTTTTTGAGATCAGAAGTTTTCTTGGTTTAGCCGGTTATTATCAGAAGTTTATTGAAGGATTTGCTAAGTTATCGTTGCCGTTGACACAGTTGACTAGGAAAGGTCAAGCCTTTGTTTGGGACGCCAAGTGTGAAGCGAGTTTTCAAGAACTTAAGCAAAGGTTGACGACAACTCCTGTTTTGATTCTGCCAAATCCAGAAGAACCATTCGTTCTGTATTGTGATGCTTCTTTGATGGGTTTAGGAGGTGTGTTGATGCAGAATAACCAAGTTGTAGCTTATGCTTTGAGGCAACTCAAAGTGCATGAGAAGAATTATCCGACACATGACTTAGAGTTGGCCGCCGTTGTGTTTGTGTTGAAACTTTGGAGGCATTATTTATTTGGCGCAAGATTTGAAGTGTTTAGTGACCACAAGAGTTTGAGATATCTTTTTGATCAAAAGGAATTGAATGCAAGACAAAGAAGATGGCTTGAACTTTTGAAGGATTATGGTTTTGGCTTGAATTACCATCCGGGTAAAGCGAATGTAGTAGCGGATGCATTGAGTCGGAAATCATTGCATATGTCGGCGTTGATGGTGAAAGAGTTAGAATTGGTTGAGCAATTTTGGGATTTGAGTTTGGTATGTGAGAGAACTTCTTTTGGATTTAAGTTGGGTATGTTAAAGCTTACAAGTGGTATTTTGGATGAAATTCGAGAAGGACAGAAATCGGATTTGAGCTTAGCTGATCGGTTGACTTTAATCAACCAAGGTCAAGGTGGTGATTTTCGGATTGATGAGAATGGTATTATGAGATGTCGGGATCGAGTTTGTGTTCCGAACATGGTTGAGCTTAAGAAGAGCATCCTTGAGGAAGGACATCGTAGCGGATTGAGTATTCATCCGGGTGCTACTAAGATGTATCAGGATTTGAGGAAAGTATTTTGGTGGCCTAGTATGAAGAAGGATATCGCGGAATTTGTATATTCTTGTTTGACTTGCCAGAAGTCAAAGATTGAGCATCAGAAGCCATCGGGTTTGATGAAGCCGTTGTTTATTCCTGAGTGGAAATGGGATAGTATCTCCATGGATTTTGTATCGGGTTTGCCGAGGACGCCGAGTAATTTTGAGGCTATTTGGGTCATCGTGGATAGATTGACAAAATCTGCTCACTTTATCCCTATGCGTATGGATTACCCGTTGGAGAAGTTGGCTAAGTTGTATGTTGAGAGGATTGTGTGTCTGCATGGTATTCCGTTAAGTATTGTTTCGGATAGAGATCCGCGGTTTACTTCGAGATTTTGGGAGAGCCTGCAGAGTGTTTTGGGTACTAAGTTGCGTTTGAGTTCAGCGTATCATCCTCAGACTGATGGTCAGACGGAGAGGACGATTCAGTCGCTTGAAGATCTTTTGAGAGCTTGTGTATTGGAAAAAGGAGGAGCTTGGGATAGCTACTTGCCTTTGATTGAGTTTACCTACAACAACAGTTTCCATTCGAGTATTGGTATGGCACTATTTGAGGCGTTGTATGGTAGGCGGTGTAGGACACCATTGTGTTGGTTCGAGTCCGGAGAGAGTTCTGTTGTTGGACCCGAGTTAGTTCAACAGACTACTGATAAGATCAAGATGATTCAAGAGAAGATGAGAATTACTCAGAGTCGTCAGAAGAGTTATTATGACAAGAGGAGGAAGGCACTTGAATTTCAAGAGGGAGATCATGTGTTTCTTCGAGTCACTCCGATGACCGGTGTTGGTAGGGCACTGAAGTCGCGCAAGTTGTCGCCGCGTTTCATTGGTCCTTATCAGATTTTGCAAAGGATAGGAGAAGTGGCCTATCGTGTGGCTTTACCACCGTCGCTTGCTAATCTTCACGACGTATTCCATGTATCTCAGTTGAGGAAATACATTGCGAATCTGTCTCATGTAGTCCAAATAGATGATGTGCAGGTGAGAGATAACCTGACTGTTGAGACATCACCTATGCGGATAGAGGATCGGAAATTGAAGCAACTTCGAGGTAAAGAGATTGCTTTAGTGAAGATCGCTTGGGGAGGACCGGCTGGTGGAAATGTTACGTGGGAGCTTGAGAGCCAGATGAAGGAGTCTTATCCAGAACTGTTTGAATCAGGTAACATTTTCGAGGACGAAAATTCCTAAGTGGGGGAGAGTTGTAACAGCCCAAATTTCATTAAATAATTAATTGTAGTAATTAATTGATTTAGTGGGATTTTATGTTAATATTGGAATTAATTTTTATTAATTGGAATTAATAGAGGATTGAAAGGAAATTGGAAGGAAAGAAAATAAAAAGGAATATATAAGTGAGGAAGAAAAGAAAAGAAAGTTAGAAACATTTGGAAAGAAAGAGGAAAGAAAGAAGAAAGAAGAGAAAGAGAGGAGAAGAAGAGGAAAAGTGGAAATCATCAAGAACCAACATCAAAGCTCCGATTAATCGAGGTAAGGGTGAGAAATGTTTCTATTTGATCATTGCATGATGTTATGTATGTTGGGTTGGGGTTTTGGTAGAGTTTTCATCACTTTCCAATTAGGGCAAATGTTAGATTAATCGGTAGATTGATGATTTAATCGGTTGGAACTGAGTAATAACGCTGTAGAATAGTCGGGTAACATGTATTGATGCTATTTGTACTGATTTGGATGTTTGAGGTTTGGTTGATGATGGATTGATGAAGGAGAGGCAAAATGGGGTTCTGTTCTGCGCAGGTTCGCTGGCTCTCGCCAGGCGAGCGAAGGCGAAGCTTCGCCAGGCGAAGCCTAGTGAATGCTGGCGAGTAATTATGATTAAGTCCCAGTGGACTTCGCTGGCGAGTTCGCCAAGCGAAGTTGGATAGCGAAGGTTCGCCCAGCGAAGGTGCTGGCGAATGGTGGCGAATGAAGTCAGTAGCTACTGACTTGGGCTCGCTGGGAAGTCTCGCCAGGCGAAGCCTAGCGAGTGTTCGCTGAGAGAGTTCGCCAGGCGAAGGCCAGGCGAAGGTTCGCTGCGAGGGTTCGCTAGGCGAATGAAGGGGAATGTGACAGCATTTTTCTTTTGCTGTGTTGCTCATGTGGTGATAGTTTGATTGATTCACATAGGTTAATACCTCTGTGATATGATATAGATATGATCTATTGTGATGATGTGTACTGTGGGTAGCCTCCGGGCGTGAATCCTAGTTGATGTGCGATGCGTATTAATTATGATAAATAGAAATACATGTGAATACAATGATGAATGTATGTGTATTGTCCAATGAACTTGCGAATGCTTAATGGGTATACAATTATGTAATGAGTATGCATGAGAACATTTTGAATATGTGTGCATAACTTATAATTGTATGATTGGTATTGCGATGTGAATACCTTGATTGTTGTGATAATTAGAGATACATGGGAATACAATGAGGAATGTATGTGTATCGTCTAATGAATTGTGAGTGCATATATGTATGCGATTGTTGTGTGAATGCATGGGAACATATGTGATATGTGTGCATTGTTGTTGAATATGATGATGTGTGAAATGAATACATTGATAAATGTTTGATATATGTTGTATGTGCAATCATGATGAAATTCTCGAAGGGGTGAATTATTCGAATGCATGGGATTAAGACACGGGAACAGTCTTAAGTGCATTTATTGTGATTGGTTGATTGTACATGCATCATTTAGTCAAGAGGCAATGTCTGTTTGTTTCGTGGAAACTAGTGGCTTGTCCCAAACCTAGAAGGGTGGGTTTGAAGCCTATGGGACGGGCTTGGTTGTTATCGGTCTAGAAGGGTGGACCCGGTTTAAAGTAAAAACCGAAAAATGATAACGAGTTATCGGTCTAGAAGGGTGGACCCGGTTTAGAGTGAAAACCGAAAAAAGATAACGAGAGTCGGTACCGCATAGCATTGAGTTGCATTGAATATGTTGAGTCACATTGCATAATATTTTTGTGGTACAAATGTGCTTGTGAATGATTGTGAAGTCAAGCATGAAGGGATGTGCTTGTGGATGTTCATAATGTTGATATATGTGAACGTGATATGATTATGATTATGAGAATGAAGTGTGGTGAGAAATGTGAATATGTGTTATATGATACCTATATATACGTAATCTTATGCCTTGATTATTATGGTTATATTTCTCACCCTTCTGCTGTTTTATAATGCTCTATGAGGCATTGCAGATTAGGATGCTGGAGTCCTTTTTGTGAAGTTATCTTCATTCTTTTGAGTCGGCTGCTCTGATATGTAACACCGGGTAGTTAGACTAGTATAGTCATTCGTTTGTGATACATTGCGATGCATCAGCTGATGTGGTTTTGTAAACTAACTGATTAAATGATTTTATCTTCCGCTTAAATTTAAATGTTGAAATGTGATTTCTAAAACTACGAAAACGTTACATATTTTATGGAGCAAAAATGTTAAAGTGTTTTATTGGTGAAGTTGTGACATTCTTCTTTTATACCTTATTCTAAAACTTTTACTCTGATGAATTTGTATATGCTTAAATGTTTTATATGCATTTATTTGGGGTATAGAAGGGGGTGTTACACTAAGGATGCGAAGATTGCTGAAGAGGCATCTCTTAGACGTGACGCTGAGTTTAGAGTGAGCAGCATGGTCAAAGAAATGAGGGGTTGTGAATTGAAAGCTGGCTTCAAGAGATGCAGGTTGGATGAGTGTTTTGGCAAGGGAGCCTGTGTAGAGGACGCCAAAAAGCTGAGATCCACTGTTAGGCGACACGCATTACTGATACAGGAACTGATCTCCAGACCAGGTCATCCGGAGACGCTGAGGCTATTGGGAGATGTCCGGGCGCTCCATCCGTCCTGATTTATCTTTGTTTTTCTCTTGTAGTTTGTTATTCGTACTTGTATTTTGACCATCGCCAGGCTTGTTGGCCGAGGTCTTTTCAGTTGTATTCAGTTGTATCTTTGTGCTCTGCCGCTTGGCATTTGTTTATGTATGAGGTTTCTGATTCTGCGCTTGCTTACTTGGGACTCCATTGTCATTATGGCTTCTTCTCCGGAACTAGAATCGGGGGGAAATTAACCTGTTGCATATTTACATGTGTGCATCTGCATATTCATATTGCATGACAGGTACTTTTTTGAGCTCGAATCTTATCTCCTGCGTCTTTCAGGTTGTTTCAAGATTGACGAACATAGAATTCACCGGTACGCTACAAGAAGCAACAGTAAGAAGATCATGGATCAGGTACAGTCTGAGATGCAGGAGATCCGGGATAGATTGGCCCAATTCATGCAGACTATGGAAGCTGTGGCCAAGGGCCAGGAACATCTTCAAACTCTGGTGCAACCGCTGCTGGCGCGAGCGGCTGGTAATACTGAATACAACTCTATTCATGTTGAGACCCCTCGCAGGGAGGAAGTGATACCAAATGCTGGTGAGAATGGTACTGGCAATGGCAACGACAACGTTGGTAATAGAAATGTTGATAATGTTAATGGGAACATGGAAACCAACAGGAATGTTGGTATCAATACTGGTTTCGATGACAACAATCAGGGTTTTGGCTTTGGCAATCGGGATGGTAATGATGGCTTTAATAATCAGGGCTTCGGCAACGGAGGGTTTGGTGATAATAATCAAGGTTATGGTAATAATGGCTACGGCAATGCTGGGTTTGGCAATATGAATACCAATGGTGCTGGGATGGGTCCTTTCAATACTGGCTTTAGGACAGTGGTTGCTAATCAAGAGCTTGGTAATCTGAGGTATGACCCCAGGTTCTTCCAAAGTGGTCATGATCATGGTCGTAATGCTGCTTATGACGGGTATGGTAACGAGGGTCCGTGCTGGGAAAGAGATCGTCAGGAAGATGCCTTTTCTGGGCAAGGTATGGGTTTTGAGGGTCCCACTGATAATGATCGGAGGATTAAAATGCTGGAGGAACAGATAAGAGGTATAGCCAATCAAAATTCTGCAGGTTTGGACATGGCTACCATGGGGCTGGTTCCTGGGCTGAGGGTGCCATTGAAGTTAAAAGCTCCCACTTTCGATAAATATAAAGGGGATACATGCCCACGGGTTCATGTGCGTTCATATTACCGGAGGATGTCTGCTTACTCTGATGATGAGAAGATGCTTATGCATTTTTCCAAGATAGCTTGTCAGGACCATCGCTGGAATGGTACATGGGACTAGAGCCTGCACAGATCGGAAGTTGGAAAGAATTGGTTGATGCTTTCGTCAGAAATTACCAATACAATAGTGACCTTGCGCCAAATAGGGTCCAGCTTCAAAGTTTTTCACAGAAGAATGGGGAGACTTTCAAGGAGTATGCCCAGCGTTGGCGGGATCTGGCGGCAAGAGTCCACCCACCTATGGTTGAAAGGGAATTGATTAATATTTTTGTTGGAACATTCTCTGGGATGTATTATGATAAATTGCTCAATTGCTCGATGGGTAGTTTCTCTGACATGATACTCATGGGAGAACGAATTGAAAATGGCATCAAAATTGGTAAGATTCAAGCTGGTGAATCGACCTCAGCAGGAGGTGCAAAAAAGGTCTTTGGTGGTAAAAGATAAGGAGACGCCAGCGCAGTGTATGGTGGTCGAGGACGAGGTAGAGGTAGGAATCAGTATATTCAACAACAGGTTGCTAGTGTGACGATCCCTATACCTCAACAACGACAACAACCACAACAACAACAGCAACAACAACAAAGGCATAATCCTGCTCAGAGAAGGATTCAGAATGGGAAGCCAAAGAGGGTATTTGATACACCTCCGTCAACGTATGCAGAATTGCTTCAAACGCTGTTAAGTTTGAATCTGGTTGAGAAAAGAACATTGGACCCGCCCACAGGAGCGCTTCCTTATGGGTATGATACTAGTAAGCAGTGTGAATTTCATTCTGGGGCACCCGGACATGATATCGAGAGTTGTCATGCTTTTAAACACAAAGTCCAAGATTTGATTGATAGTAAAGTCATTAACTTCAGTCAGGACGGTCCCAACATTGTACAGAAACCAATGTCGAATCATGGAGCGAATGCTATTCTGACAGAAGAGGATTTGGATTTGGTTATGGACGTAAATGACCTGAAGACACCTCTAAGCTATGTTAAAAGAAGATTGTTGAAAGGAGGGGTCTTCCCCGGTTGTGATGAGTACTGTTTGGATTGTTGGACCCGACCAGAGGGCTGTATTGATTTGAAGAGAGGTATTCAGGCCATGATTGATGAGGGAACTTTACAGTTTGACCGTACTGCTGTTGAGAAACCTAGTGAGGTAATACTTGAAAAGCAGGATGAGGTCGCGACAATTACAATTCCACGAAAGACTATTACGATATTAGCGCCTGCCAAGCGGCCAATTATCACGATAACGAAAGCAGGGCCCATTCCTTATGAGAGTGCGAAAGCTATTCCGTGGAATTACGGGTTGGAAGCTTTTTGCAACGGGGAAATGATTAATGTGGATAGCCAGCCGGCAGGGGCAGTGGGCAGTCTTGTTGGAGCGGGAGGCATGACCCGCAGTGGTAGAGTTTTCACTTCACCTGAAATCGAGGCTGAAAGGATTGCTAGAGGCAAAGCCAAGGTGAATGAAGGAGGACCTTCCCAGTCGAAAGAGAAAGAAACATCGATCAAAGATGTAGAAGAGTTTATGAGGTTGATTCGCAAAAGCGATTATAAGATTGTGGAGCACTTGCAGCAGACGCCCTCCAAAATTTCAATACTATCTTTGTTGCTTTGTTTCGAGGCTCATCGGAATGCCTTGTTGAAGATCTTGGATACATCTTTTGTACCTCAAGAAGTAACCGTTAATTAGCTTGAGGGCGTACTGGCGCATGTGAATGCCGGACAGAGCCTGGGATTTACTGATTTTGATTTGACGCCTAGAGGTCGGGACCATAATATGGCTTTGCACATTTTAATGGAATGCCGGGCACTATTATGTCGCACGTTCTTGTAGACACCGGATCATCTTTGAATGTGTTGCCGAAGAAGGCTATGATGAAGCTAGATGTCCGAGGAATCATATGCACGCCAAGTGACTTGGTCGTGAGAGCTTTTGATGGGACCAGAAGGTCGGTGTTTGGGTCCATAACTTTGCCACTCCAGGTCGAGCCGGAAGTGTTTGACACTGTGTTCTACATCATGGATATACATCCAGCTTACAACTGTTTACTTGGGCGACCATGGATACATTTTGCAGGGGCTGTGACGTCCATGCTGCATTAGAAGCTTAAATACATGGTTGATGACAGTGTTGTTACTACTTACGGTGAGGAAGACATTCTGGTTAGTCATCATTCGTCATTCAAGTACGTTGAAATGGATGGGGAGATCCATGAGACGCCATGCCAAGCCTTTGAAGGGTTGCAGATCAAGGACAAGTCTCATGTTACCAGCAAAGGGCCAGAGGTGGCCATGTCTTCGTACAAAGATGCTCAGGCAGTGGTTCAGGCTGAAAAAACCAAAGGATGGGGCCAAGTCTTGGAAATTCCTGTCAAGATGGACAAGTTTGGGTTGGGGTATCGCCCGACGTCGTCATCTTCCGCATCAGGCGTGCCAAAGTTTAAAGGACCAGTGGTGATCACTCCAGGTGGAGTCTGTTATGAAACGATTAATGCTGTTTCCGATGCTGAAGACGAAGATAGTGAATGCGATATGGAATCGTGGATCAAGCCAGGCGTGCCAGGACAGAATCTGTGCAACTGGTCTATCCAGGACTTTTCCAAGTGACTACAAAACAGTAATGATTCGTTTTCTCGATTATTGTATAATCCTGTGTCCTACCCGGGGCATAGTGATTCTGTTTTAGGGCTACCTGCTTATGTGTGTACTTTGTTTAATCATTAATAAAGGCGTTTTTCTCATGCAAATTTTGTGATCCTTGTTTTTCCTGTTTTTGTTTAACAACAAAATGGCAACGTGGTTATGTGCTTTGTTTGCATTATTTGAAACATTTAACCATTCTCATTGCAGGATTCATATTTCAGACGACACCGATCACGAACTTCCTATGACTCGCTTCGACTTCAAGCACCCGATATTTCAAGCAGAAGAAGAGATTGTTGAGGATAATGACTTATCAGAAGAGCTAACTCAACTTTTGAAACAAGAAGAGAGAATCATTCTGCCTCATCAAGAGGAAATTGAAATTATCAACGTGGGATCTGAAGAGGTTGTCAGGAATATCCGAATAGGGGCTGCATTGCAAGGTGATATCAAGCGAAGTTTGATCGAAATGCTTTGGGAGTATAGTGATATCTTTGCTTGGTCTTACGAAGACATGCCTGGGTTGGATACTGATATGGTGGTTCACCATTTGCCATTGTGTGATGAGTCTCCGCCGATTAAGCAAAAACTCAGAAGAACTCGACCAGATATGGCTGTGAAAATTAAGGAGGAAGTTCAGAAACAATGGGATGCTGGTTTTCTGGCTGTCACAACTTATCCCTCATGGGTCGCCAATATAGTACTTGTACCAAAGAAAGACGGTAAGGTGCGGATGTGCGTGGACTATCGAGATTTGAATAGGGCGAGCCCAAAAGACGACTTTCCACTTCCTCATATTGATGTGCTGGTCGACAACACCGCTCAATTCTCCGTGTTTTCCTTCATGGACGGCTTTTCGGGCTATAATCAGATAAAGATGGCGCCGGAGGATATGAAGAAAACAACTTTTATTACCCTGTGGGGAACGTTCTGCTACAAAGTGATGCCCTTTGGTTTGAAGAACATCGGGGCAACATATCAGCGAGCTATGACAACACTCTTTCATGACATGATGCATAAAGAGATCGAAGTCTATGTTGACGATATGATTGCCAAATCCCAGACGGAGGAAGAGCATCTGGTCAATCTTCTGAAATTGTTTAAGAGGCTTAGGAAATTCAGGTTGAGGCTGAATCCTAACAAGTGCACTTTCGGGGTGAGATCTGGTAAGCTATTGGGGTTTATAGTTAGCGAAAAAGTAATTGAGGTTGATCCTGCTAAGATAAAAGCAATACAAGAAATGCCAACGTCGAAAACAGAAAAAGAGGTTCGTGGCTTTTTAGGGAGATTGAACTACATTTCCCGATTCATATCTCATCTAACGGCCACGTGCGAGCCATTATTCAAGTTGTTGAAAAAAGATCAGGCTGTGACCTGGAATGAAGATTGTCAAAAGGCGTTTGAAAAAATAAAAGAATATTTACAGGAACCTCCAACATTGATACCCCCAGTAGCCGGGAGACCATTGGTTATGTATTTGACGGTTCTTGAGAAAAGCATGGGTTGTGTTCTCGGTCAACATGACGAGACTGGACGTAAAGAGCATGCGATTTACTACTTGAGTAAAAAGTTCACAGATTGTGAGTCTCGTTACTCAATGCTCGAAAAAACGTGTTGTGCGCTAGCCTGGGCTGCCAAACATTTGAGGCAATATATGCTGAATCATACAACCATGCTAATTTCAAAGATGGATCCAATCAAATACGTGTTTGAAAAGCAAGCACTTTCCGGAAGGATTGCCCGATGGCAGATGGTATTGACAGAATACGATATTCAGTATGTCTCTCAAAAGGCTATTGAAGGTAGTGTTCTGTCAGAATACCTAGCTGAGCAGCTAATTGATGATTACCAGCCGATGAGGTTTGATTTTCCTGACGAGGATATCAGGTACTTAAAAATGAAAGACTGTAAGGAGCCGTTGCCTGATGAAGGTTCAGAGCTGGGTTCCAAATGGCAATTGATATTTGACGGTGCCGTCAATTCATACGGAAGTGGAATAGGGGCAATCATTACTACTCCCCATGGATCGCACATCCCATTTACTGCCAGATTGACCTTTCCAGTTACCAACAATGAGGCCGAATATGAAGCGTGCGTTATGGGTCTCGAAGAAGCTATTGACCTGAGAATTAAAAATCTTGATGTGTACGGAGACTCTGCTCTAGTTGTAAACTAAATCAAGGGAGAG
The DNA here is from genome assembly GCA_963859935.3 of Lathyrus sativus. NCBI lineage: Eukaryota > Viridiplantae > Streptophyta > Magnoliopsida > Fabales > Fabaceae > Lathyrus > Lathyrus sativus. The sequence continues at coordinate 181,901,222 of OZ012739.1, forward strand.
TGGGAGACTCGTCAGCCCAATCTGATACCCTATATGAATTATGCAAGGAGGTTATTACCTTTCTTTGACAAGGTGGAATTGCACCATGTACCACGAGCGGAAAATCAGATGGCAGACGCTCTCGTGACTTTGTCTTCAATGTATAAAGTTAACTTCTGGAATGAGGCTCCCAGGATAGTTATCTCTCACCTTGATAGGCCCGCTTTCATATTCGCCATAGAGGAAGCTTCCGATGGCAAACCGTGGTATTATGATATCCAGAATTTCCTGAAGAACCAAGAGTATCCGGATGGGGCATCCAGTCGTGATCAGAAGACTCTTAGGAGATTGGTTGGCAATTTCTATTTGAATAAGAATGGGGTTTTGTACAAAAGAAACCACGACTTGGTGTTGTTGCAATGTGTGGAAGAGAAAGAGGCTAAGTTGCTCATGGAAGAGATCCACAAGGGTACATTTGGTACACATGCCGGCGGATATGCAATGACGAGAAAGTTATTACGATCAGGGTATTACTAGCTGACTATGGAAACAGATTGTTTCAAGTTTGCAAAGAAGTGTCATAAATGCCAGATTTATACGGACAAGATTCATGTGCCTCCGAGCCCTTTGAACGTTATGTCATCACCTTGGCCTTTTTCCATGTGGGGAATTGATGTGATTGGAAAGATTGATCCCACGACATCCAACGGACATCGTTTTATCTTGGTAGCTATTGATTACTTCACTAAATGGGTTGAAGCGGCATCGTATGCTAATGTTACCAAGCAGGTGGTAGCCAAATTTATCAAGAAGGATATTATCTGCAGATATGGAATCCCGGAGCGGATTATCGCTAACAACGGTTCAAATTTGAATAACAAGATGATGAAGGAATTGTGCCAGAATTTCAAGATTGAACATCACAACTCTTCTCCTTATCGGCCCAAGATGAATGGCGCGGTTGAAGCGGCCAATAAAAACATAAAGAAGATCGTTCAGAAGATGATTGTGACCTACAAGGACTGGCATGAGATGTTGCCTTTTGCTTTGCACGGTTATTGTACAACGGTATGCACATCAACCGGGGCAACTCCTTTTTCATTAGTATATGGTATGGACGTTGTCCTACCATTGGAGGTTGAGATTCCTTCTCTGAGGGTTTTGCGTGATGTCCAACTTGATGAGGCAGAATGGGTGAAAGATAGATTGAATCAGCTCAGTTTAATGGACGAGAAGAGATTGGCTTCTCTAGCATATGGTCGGCTGTATCAGAGTCGGATGAAGAAAGCTTATGATAATAAGGTGTGTCCTCGAAGCTTTCAGACGGGCGATCTTGTGCTGAAAAAGATTCTCCCACCATAATCAGATCACAGGGGCAAATGGACTCCCAACTATGAAGGTCTATATGTCGTTAGAAAGGTTTTCTCTAGAGGAGCCTTATTGTTATCCACCATGGATGGTAAGGATTTTACATCCCCTGTGAACTCGGACGCAGTTAAAAAATACTTTGCTTAAAGAGACCCGCTGGACAGAAAAAGAATATCCAGACAAAAATGGGGCATCCTGGCGAACCATAAAAAAGGAATAAAAGGTTCGGGCAAAAGTTAGGGATAAAATTGAAAAAAGGTACACCCGCGAAGTTGAATACCTGAAAAGGGCGACTTCGGCAAAAAAGGGTGTCCCGGTGAATTGAAAACCCGCACAGGGCGGTTCACGCAAAATTTAGGGATTTGAAAAAGCAAATGACTGCGGTCCGAGTTTGATATTGCATTGCTTAGTGGTTTGGGAGTACCTGAGGGTCGTATATCCGAAACAATCTCTTCTGAAGATCGAGTATCGGGAAAGCATCAGAGTCAGGCGAGTCATAGGAGGATTAGCTCATGGTGTTCGTCTGTACCACGTTGTCGACATGTATACAAATTTTCTTTGTGCTTCTGTATATTTGTATTTTGTTTGTGCGTAACTTCCTCTTTTCAGGAGTTGCATCCAGTGTACAAAATTTTTCCTATTTACAGGCTCATTATCAATAAAGCATATTATTCAGTATTTGATGATTGTTCTTTACTGTTTTGTTTGTGAAAAACGCCGATGTTTTTGATGAACTTGCATGTACATAAACTTGCTGGCCCTTGCCAATAATTGTTAAAACTTCGAATTGATTGAATGAATGTCACGGATACTAACTGGGATAGATCTTGTTGTATAGATTTGTTCTGTCTCGTTTGTGTTTTGCAGGGTTCTCACCTTTGAAGCAAACAGTCAAGGAATTTGTGTTTCCCCAGCCAGAGTCCTGTGACCTAGTGATTGTATCACTTCTCAGCAGATTGAAGTCACATCTTATCCCAGAGAGAGTTGAGATGGTAATTATCCCTAATGGATGTGGGTTGTCCTCCCCAGAAGAGTATTCCGCAGGAAAGCTGCCAAGAGAGTATCCTTAGTGGATTTTGATGTCCCCAACAGAAGGTGCATTCCCAGTAGTGAGTATGTACACATGCAATACCCAGCATGTGTAACTCCCGCAAAATATAACCAAGTCGTCTTTGGTTCAGAAGGATTATCCCCGCGCGTGACTGTTTTTCCTTCTCCCTAGCAGGTTGTTTTTCCTCCGACAGGACGAACATCATCAGCAGAGTTTGTAATTTCAAGCTTGTGAGCCATTCCCGAACAGGATGGTGATCCCCAGCGGAGTTGGTTGCACCTGTCCGACATTTATTTTGCTGGAATATGTCTGTGGTAGCTGGTTATCCCTAGCGGATTTGGTTTCGTCTTCAACATTTATTTTGCTAAAGCGCCTCTTGGCATCTTTGCATTTTGCATATATCATCATATTTGCATCTACTCAAACGCGTAGCATTTCCATGCCGTATGGAGCATTACACCATTGTCAAACATACGCATTCTGAAACATAAGCCAGGTTGGTTACCTCTTTGTTTTCAGGTGTTGTTCCCTGTAGAGGAGTGAGATTCTTGCTCAGAAGGATTTCTAGATATTCAAATTCTCAGCGTGAGATAGGTGATGATAACGTTCGTCCCCTAACAGAGTTGCTTAGTTAAGTTTCTCTTCATCCCCAGCGGGGTTTTTCTCAGGTTGCTGTTACGTCAGCGTTAAAAGGTTTCATGGCTTTAAACTTTCGGAGTTGTCACTAGTGATTTCCCCGGTGAAATTCTTCCCCACAGAGTTGCTTGGTTAAGTTTCTCGTATTCCCCAACAAAGTATTCTTCAAACGGATCCGTGTTGACGGAGTTGTTACCTGTGATTGACAGAGATTGTTATCCGTGTTTACGGAATTGTTACTTGTGATTGACAGAGATTGTTATCCGTGGTGACGAAATTGTGCCTGTTATTGACAGAGATGGTTATCCGTGTTGACGGAATTGTTTCCCCGTGCTGACGGTGATTGTTATCCGTGTTGACGGAATTGTTGCCTGTGGTTGACAGAGAATTGTTACCTGTGATGGACAGAGTTGGTTATCCGTGTTGATGGAATCGTTACCCGTGCAGACGATGATTGTTATCCGTGTTGACGGAATTTGTACCTGTGTTGACGGTGATTGTTATCCGTGTTGATGGAATTGTACCTGTGTTGACAGTGATTGTTACACATGTTGACGGAATTATTACCCGTGATTGACGGAGTTGGCCCTAGTGAAGTCGCCAGTGGTTATTATCCGTGTTGACGGAGTCATTACCTGTGATTGACAGAGATCGTTATTCGTGTTGACGAATTTAGTCCAATTGTGGACGAAGTTGTACCCATGGTGATGGAATCTCTCCTCATGTTGACGAAGTTTAGTCCAGTTGTGGACGGAGTTGTTCCTTGCAAAGTTAATTCGATGCCTGTGGCGTCACATACGGGGTTGATGTTGAAATCCAAAGTTTTATCAGATGATTGATCAGTTGTTGCCGTAACAACTGGGTTCAGCGTAACAGATGTTGTTCCCCGAGCAGTTTTTGCAGCTTATTTCTGTGGTTGGCAAATTTCCGGGTTTCTGGGTATTCAACCGTCTTCTACCTCGATTGTTTGAAGGCCGTTCGCTCTTCACCCAGTCGGGTCCAAGCCGCTTGAATAGGGGCAGCTGTTGCACCCCAAAATTTGCTCGACTTTTTTCTTACCTGGTTTATGTTTTATTGCATTAACATTTGCATAGTTATATCATTTGCATATCATGATATCATTCATATAGCAGGGGATCAAGTGTGATTCTTATCAAGAGAAGCCTAGCAAGAGGTCTCATTCAAGATTGAGAAGTTATCAAAGTCATCAGGAGGTGATTTGAGGGCCTAAGGGTTTAAATGTTTGAGTGTGAATCTTCTCATAACTTGAGGATCAACTGAAGACCATCAGAGGGATGTGAAATTTTGAATATGAGAAGAGGATGTGTATGGAGCTCATAGAATGTCTAGGGGGCCATGGGAGAGCTCAATCAAGTCATTGAATCAGATGCAAGAGCCATAGTTGAGGTGCCAACGATTAGGGTTTCATCTGGGTCAATCCTAGGTCAATTGTGCAATTGAAGAGTATCAAAGCCTACTTTTAGGTCATGGAGTTCATGAAATGATATGTTGAGACATTTGTGGTTTTGTGCCAAGATCAAGTCAAGAAAAGTCAAGAGTGTGGGAAGTTGCTAAGTTAGGGTTTCAGTGTAAAATCCCCTATTTAGTGCCTAACTTCAAGACCACATAAGTCAATATGCAAGTTTCAAATGGATCTTTGGCCAACATTAAACTTGTAGAGAATCTCAATACCTTTAATTTGAGTACTAGAAGTCCTCAAGGGGATTTATAGAACTCAAGTTATGACTCTGACAAGTTACAAGTCCTCAGATGCCTCTGAAATTTGTCTATGAAAATCATCTTACTTCAAAGCTATTTTTGACCTAGAAGGAGGTTTCACCTGAACTTTTATCCAACATGAAAATTGTTCCTCATGATCTTAGCTTTCTAAATTGTACTAGAAGTCTTCCATCTGATTTGTAGAACTCAAGTTATGAAGTTTACAAGTCAGGGGTATTTTGGGAAAGTGATATTATAGGCCATTTTCAATCATAGGTCAAAATATCCAACTTGCACTTGTCAAATGGATTTTTGTTCAACATGAACGTTGTTCAAAATGGGGTTTTTAGGCTAACCAAGAAGTCATGATGGATTGATTGGGCTCATAGAAAGACTTGGTTTGAAATGGCTTGAAAAAGAAGATTTTCAAAGGATTCAAAGTTGGAAAATTCAAATAATTGGTTAAGTGACCAAAACATGTCAAATAAGTGCTCATTTTGATTCTAAATTTCATTTTAAACACAATGAAATAGGTGGATTTTTTAGTTTAGGCCAATTTTCTCAAGTTACAATGGTGTTTCTTCATGTGCAAGTTACATATCCAAATTCTTCACCAAGGCATTTCAAGTGCTCCTTTTGGTCTGAATACATTCACAAGGTAATTTGCAAATGAAAGGGAAGATTCTAGAACAATTTCCATGGCCAACTCATGACTGTCATGTGAAATTTTGAAGAGGAAATCAGAATTTGTGAACTACTGAATTGGGCCTCATTCAAGTTTCAAAAGCCCACAAACTCATTCTATATAAGGATATCATTGATTCTATACTCAGTTTGGAGCTCATTTCATGGTGGAGGCTGAGTTTGCATTTGAAATTTCAAGGGAGCAAGTGAGAATCGTGTTTTTATTTCCAAGCTGATTCAGAGCAAATTGAAGGTTGGAGACTCTATCTCTTGCATCACTGATCGTGTCTGGAGAGTTTTGAAGCAAGAAACAAGCTCTAGCTACCTCTGTTAGTGGATCTACACCAGGTATGTAACCTTCAAATTTCTCATAATTCTATGGAGATGTAGATTAATTTGCATATGTGGATAGGATCTAATAGAGACATAGGTCGTTTCTGGATTGAAATTGGAACAATTAGAGACAATTTAGGTTGAAGTGAATTTTCTGTTTGGACACAATTTGGTTTGATCTTAAGGAATTAAGTGGAATTGGATATATCAGAGTGATGTATGAAGCATGAGGAACATTTCTGTATGATTAGATTTAGGTTTGGTGATGATCAGAGTTGAGGTGATATTTGAGTTTTGGATCGGATTTTAAAATGCATGAGGATTTAGTTGATTCTAAGGTTATATTTGAAATCTACATGAAAAATTGAGCAAGATTGGTGTGAAGTTTGTTGGATTTGGTCACCTGTGAACAACGTCTCACCGTAGAAGACGATTGTTTCCACCGTGAGAGTCACCGGAGCTGTTCACCCTCGCCTGAGTTCCAAGGAAGAAGATGATGATCTAGCCATTGGATGAGTCTGAGAGTTTGACTTAGTATCTAGATCGTGTGGCTCATGTTTGATCTGAGATTTTGCCTCCAAGCCAAAATGATGCGTTTCATTAATCCCAGTCAGTGTGTGACTGGGATGCCTGCGTGGACGCGCCCATAGCCCTTGGATCTGCATACCTTGTCAAACAATCCAACGCTCATGTTATTTTCTTCAGTTTTATTTTCTTGTATTCATTTTTGTTTTATTTTTAATGCAAATAGATTCTAAAAATCACAATAAATCCATTTTTGATCTGAAAAATATTTTAAAAATATCTCCATATTCCTGATTGAATTTGTGATTTTCTGGGATCAATAAATTGCATTTTCATGCATTTTTCAATTTTATTTGATTTTTCTCATTTTGTTTATTTCTTTAATTTTTGCATACTTGTCTATCTGCCTTGTTGATTTTGGTGTGACCATTTGGTTTTGATTTTGGCTTTAATTTTTGGATATGTTATAGGTTAGATGTGTATGCTCCCTTATAATTTTTATTAGATTTTTTCAACAATTATAGGTTCTGTTTTAGGTGAGATGTTTAGAGCCTTCCCAAACTTGTGGTTTACCTTGACATGTTTCAATTTTGGAATTGTTTAGTGGACCTAGAAGTTGATTTAGGCTTTGATATTTGAACCTTATAATGTTAAAACATGCATGTTGCCCTAGGAAATTTATTAGATTTTTATTATTTAGTTTTCTATTTTAGGTAGATTTTGCAAGTTGGTTGTGTATTTGGTGTTCCATCTTTGGTACTTGCTTTGTTTGGTCTTGTTGGTGGCTTTGGAGCTTGAAGTGCTTGGATTCCTTTTTGGAAGAGCTTCTGAAAATCTGGTAGCTGTTGTGGCTTGGCTTGTGGAGCTTGGAGTTGAAGTTTTCTTCCTCTTTTAGGAGCTTTTTAGAAGCTTATAGGATTAGGGTTTTAGGAATAGCCATTAGAACTAGCCTTTCTTCTTTCATCAAACATAGAATGAATTGTTTGCTTCTATCCTATCCTATGATGCATATTCCTCTTAAGGAAGCTCCATCTCTCCTTTGGAGGGATGAGTGGCATGCCTTAATGAGTAGAACTTTTGAGGATGCATTTTCTTTAATGTTGGTTCCAGATGAATTCCTTTAGTTTTCATCAGGTTTCGTAACATTGTAACTTGATCTCAATGGTGATTTCTCTTCTTGTGGAACTTGCTAGAGCTTGAAGATGAAGAATTGAAGAGGCTTGAAGATGAAGATTCTTTGCTGTCAATTCAACTTTGCTGACCAGAGCTGCTGTTGAAGGTTGAAGTTGTTGTCTGTAGAAGTCTGTTGCTGCTACTTGGGCTGCTTTTCTTTTGTTTTATTGTCTGTTTGCTTGTGTTGCCTACCTTTAGGTTTGAGGTGGGGCTTGTCTCCCCTTGCCTGTTGTTTTCTTAGGTTTGAGGTTGAGCTGGACTCCCTTGCCTCGCTTGTACTGTTGCATAGCATGCATTTTACTATTTACTGTTTACTGCTTGCTTTCTTTTGCTGTTTTCCCCTAGGATCTCTGATTTCCTCTGTGCAAGAGGGAATTATGACAGACATTAGGTTTTTTAACCCATGCATGATAACCGTAGGTAGATTCCCTTTCAACCATAGTTTTAGGGTGTCTTTCTCTTCTCATCTCAAAACAATTCAAAAACACAGTAATAAGGTTAATTGAAGTCGTACGTTACGAGCCTTAAGCTATCTGGGAAAAGGTTGGTGGAGGGTCTCTCTCAAGTAATCTGGATGTTAGTGTGGTACCCTTTGGGTGACATACGAAACGTTCACTCCTGGGTCATAGTCTCTAGTGCGACTGATATTGCAAACATCCTAAAAAACAGTTCTTTCGTAAAAGACTCAAACAAACATGCAAACTATGTTTTTGTCCTCTTGGACCTTTAATCAGGAAAACCCTTTCTTAAGGAGATAAAAAACTGTCAGACAAACTTGTGTCTTCCGTAGCCCGAACTACGTTTGCTCTGATCTTTCATGCCGTGTGAAAGTACGTAGACACGAGATGTGACATCTTGGCGAGCAACCTTCCCCCCATAACCCGTAGTTAGGCGAACTACGTTGACTCTGATTTATCGTTCCAGACGGGAATACGTAGGCATAAGTACGATACTTTGCCGAGTCATTTTCTTTTCTTTTTAGACCAGACCTTTAGAGTAGATAGATAAACACACCCTTAGGTAGAAAACAAGCGTGGATCCCGTCGAGTACGACGGACGTGAGGGGTGCTAATACCTTTCCCTTGCGTAGCCGACTCCCGAATCCAGGATTTGGTTGCGATGACCATTCCTTTCCCTCTTTGCATTAGGTTTACTCTGAGCGTTTCCTTTCCCTCCTTTGGGATAAATAACGCACGGTAGCGACTCTTCTATCATAGCCGGTGCCAATTTTCGCAGTAGCGACACGTATGGAGCTTTACGCCATATTCAAACATATGCATTTGAAACATAAGTCAGGTTGTTACCTCTTTGCTTTCAGGTGTATCTCCAGCAGATGGTTGATTTACTTTGCCTGTGTGGTATCAAGACCATGGCAGATTATGATTTCTTTTGCCCGCGCGGTATCCAGACCCCGGAAAATGTTGATATTTCTTTATTCCCCATGGTGTCCAGACCATGGCAATTTGTGACGTGTTTCTTTAGCCCGTACAGGTATCTAGACCTCGGTAAAAGATTTATGAGGGATGCGTTTCATCTTATCAGATGTTTCCCCAACATAGTTACTTGGTTAAGTTTCTCTTCATTCCCCAATGGGGTCGCCACCAGAGTTGCTTGGTTAAGTTTCTCTCTTTGCTCTCCCCTCCAGAGTTGCGTGTTTAAGTTTCTCTTTCCCCAGAGGAGTTTCTCTTGTGTTATCACCAAAATTTTATCAACTGCATGTTGATCGGGCCTTCGGGTTCGATGCCTATATTTATTTAACAGATTCCTAGCAGCGATGTCAAATGTTCTTATCAACTGCGTGTTGATCTGGCCTTCGGGTTCGATGCCTGTTTTTTATTCAACAGATTCCTGGGAGCGATGTCAAATGTTTTTCTCAGCTGCGTGTTGAGCCAACCTTCGGGTTCGATACCTGCTTTTATTTAACAGAAGCCTGATGGTAATGTCAGATGTTTTTCTCAACTGCATGTTGAACCGGCCTTCGGGTTCGGTGCCTATTGTATCCAATAGATGTCTGATGGTGATATCAGACGATATTTCCAACTTAGTTTCGTTGCCTACATGTTAGCAGATGTTTCTTCTGAATGCGTGTTGGTGCTTTCTGGTTGGTAATCAGTTAGTTTGCTGCAACTACCAAATTTAGTTATTTCCGAAGATTTTGTCCCCAATCAGGGTTTGCAGTTTTATTTTTGCAGTTGGAAAATTTCTGGGTTCTTTGGTATTCAACAGTTTTTACCTTGATTGTTTGAAATTTGTTTTCTTTTCACTCATTCATGTTCAAGTCGCTTGAATAGGGGCAGTTGTTGTATCCTAAAATTTTCCCAACCTTTTTCTTTACTTGGCTTGTGTTTCATTTCATTTCTTTAGCATTTGCATGTACATAACATGGTTCTTTGCAGGGGATCAAGGAAGGTGTGTATTCAAGAGAAGAGTATCAAGGGTTCCAAGTTCAAGGAAGAGTGTTTAATCAAGTCATCAAGTGCTTATAGTCACCAAGAAGTGGTTAGAGATCATTGAGAGAATGGATTGGTATGTATTGCTCACCTCCTATCTTGGGGGTCAATTGAGGTTCATCTGAGGCTCATAAGCTCATGGATATGGATATGAGATGATTGGAGAGCTCATTGAGTGATTTTGAAGCCATTGTGGAGCTCATCTAAGTTGTTATTTCGTGTGCAAAAGGTTGCAATCAAGGATTGTACACCTAGGGTTTCATCTACTTAGCGCAAGGTTAACTGTGGATTTGAAGGACATTGAGACTTGGTTTTAAGTCATTGGAGTCATGGGAGGTTATGTTGAGACATTTAAGAGGGTATTTCAAGATCAAATCAAGGAGAATCAAGAGTGTGAGAAGTTACTAAATTAGGGTTTCAGAGGTTTGTCAGTGTAAAATCCCTTAATTAGTGCCTAACTTCAAGACCACATATCTCAAGATACAAGTGTAATCTCACTTTGATGTAAACTGGAGGCTTGTAGGGTATGTTCTAAGATTTCTTTTGAGTACTAAAAATCATCCATTAGGTTTGTAGAACTCAAATTATGATGCCATCAAGTTAGAGGTCTGAGATGAACCATATTTTTCAGTAAACAAAAGTCAACCAACTTCCAAGGAAATTTTAACCTAGAATCATGTTTCTCCTCAACTTTTGATGAACATGAAAGTTGTTCCTTATGATCTTATCTTTCCAAAAGGTCCTATAAGTCCTTCATCCCATTTGTGGAACTCAAGTTATGAAGCTTGCAAGGCAGGCGTATTTTGGGAAACTTTGATTATAGGTCGTCTTCATTATAGGTCATTTTCATGCCTTTGTACACTTCAAATGGAACTTTCACCAACATGAAAGTTGTCCTAAATTACCTAAAATTCATCATCAAACTTAAGATTATCATGAAGTAGGCATGGTTAGAGGAATTGATGAAGAAATTCCAAGTGAATTTGAACTTAAAATCATGAAGTCAATTAATCAAACTTTAAGACTTTTTCATGCCATTTTTCAACCCATTTATGTTCACAATGTTCAAATAAGTGAGATGCATAGGATAATTTTGAAGTGACCCTCTTCTTCCTCAAGTTCAGTGGAGTGATTCTGCATAGTTTGAAGCAAGCTCAAGCTCATTTGAAGCTCCAACGGAGAGACTCCTTTAGGTAATCTTCAAATCCAAAATTCTATCATGTTATAGCTTAAATCCATGCCATTGTTGTTGCATCTGAAGCCCTACACCTGGTAGGCAAATTCTGGTAGCTTGTTTGTGATGTTTGATGCCATTTCAGTTTTGTGCTCAAATTTTCCATCGTTTGATTCTCCTTGTTTATGCATGATAAATGATTTTTGAGCTTGGATTTGGATAGTACGTGAGCTGGCCTTCATTTTGATATAAAATTAGGCACGATTTGGTTAGGTTTGAGAATCTGATCTTCGGCCACCTCATCGGAGAAGACGACCAGAGCTAGGCCTCCGGCATCTAGTTCAAACCTCAGGCGTGCTTGTGTGTCTCTGTTTGACTCCTTGACCAGGCCAGATGAACGGTTGTGATGGCTTTGACCTTGCCTGCGTGTTATTTGACCAGCCACGTCAATTAGTGAAATGATGTGTTTCACTAATTGAGCTGAGTTCAATTTATTTGGGCTTTTGATGCTATTTGCACCCCTTTTCAATTGAGGCCCAATGAATTGAACTGAAATCCTTGCTATTTGCACCAGGCTGCTTTTTTGTTTTATTTTATTTTGTTTTTAATTTCTGTTTTGATTTAATTCAATCAAAAATAGCTCCAAATATCATAAAATTCCGAAAAAAAATATTCTCTGACACCTTAGGGTGTTAATTAATTTATGATATTTTTTATTTTTTTTTCCTTTTTTTTCAATTAAAATGGGAATTAAATGTTGGAGGTGTTTTTAATTGAGTTTTTTCTTGTTCCTTTGATTACTTGCTTGGTTATTGATCAAATTTTAATATCCTATGAAGGAGACTTCTTCCTCATGTTTTTGATGAGTTGAAGTGTCTCTGAGGATGACCTTGGTCAAGGTTTGACCATTTTTTGTGTTACTTTTACGTCATTTCTTTTGACCCTCGACAACCCTCCTTCAAAATAGTGCACCCTTGTGAATCAAATTCTTTGGTGATGTTTTGAATGGACATTGGTTATGTTATCTTGGCCTATGGTTGCCAACTTATTGATGTGCTTTTGAGATTTTATTTGAATTTATTTGAGCCATTTTACTATTTTTGGAGTAGCTTGCAAGTCAAGCTATCCCTAGGGATGGTTCACACAAACACTTGACCTAGTTTTGATGGGAAATGACCCTTGTGGATCCCAAATGCTCCCAACTCTTTTTGATTCTCATTTCTAACGCGATGAAGTGGTTGGTGATTAATTTTTAGGTCATACACATGTTTATTTTTTGTTGTGAGTTGCATTCTTTTTAGGCTTTCCATTTGAAGTTCAATGTTGAAAGTGTTTAGGACTTAGGTCCTTTACCATGCCTATTCTTGCAACTTGCTTTGGGGTATTTCTTCTTGGCTTTGTGCACTCTCTCCCCTTGTTCTTACCTCTTTCCAAGGACCATTGAATCCCATTTGAGATGGTTTGGTCCCTTCTTTGGAGGAACTTTGAGCATATCATGAATGGTGACTCATTTTGAGGATTTTTGGTATGTTTTCTCTTGTTTGATCTTGATGATGATTTTGGTTGAGACTCTTTGAGTTACTTGCTTCCGAAGCTTGATATCCCATCTCTCATCTTGATCATGGTTGGCCTTTTGGCTTTCTTGCTTTGTTGTTGAGCTAGTGATTGATATGAAAGTGATTGTAAGGATTCCATTCTTCTTACTTTATCTCACTTTTGTGTGAGCTTGCTTGAGTTCTTGTGTGTGCTTTTATTTTATTGTTCTTGCATCTCTCATTTGCATACTTGAGGTTGAGATGTGTTTGTGGTGGCTACTTCCCCACACTTTGTTCCTCCCTCTTTTCTTCATCCTTGTTTGTGCATTACATGTTTGCATTCTTTCTTCTTTCACTTATGCTTTCTTCTTCTTCTTCTTCTTTTGTCTTCCTCTGCCATGTTCCCTTAGGACCTCTAATCCTTCTTATTCAAGATGGATTATGATAGACATTAGGATTGAAATCATGCATGATAACATTAGGTAGCTTTCTCTTTTCATCCCAATCATAGGTGCACTTTGTATGAGAACTTTAGGTTGAGTCTTAGTCTCCCTTTAGAGTGGTGTCTCTCTTCTCATCTTCAAACTTCTTCAAGACACTTAATAATGGATAATAAATATTGTACGCTACGAGTCTTAAGCATTTGAGAAATGATGATTAGGGGGCCTCCTCTCAATTGTCTAGAGTGTTTAGCGTATGTCCTTTGAACGATATGCGACGCATTCGCTCCTAAATCATAGTCTTTAGTGCAACATGAATTACAAATCAAATTTAATTCACTTCTTGTCTAAAAAACAGAAAAACAAACATCAAATCTTTTTTATCCTTCGGAGTTTAATTTGGAAACCTTTTTCATAAGGAGAGTTTTGTTAACTCTTGGTTCTACCGCAAATAGGTAACGCCTAAGTCTCCAATGCTCGAGCAACATACACCTAACTGCTATAACTAAGTTTTAACCCTACTCGGGCCTAAAACACTTGAACCAACCTGTGGTCTTGTCAGCTCGAACTATGTTTGCTCTGATTTCTCGTACCAGACGAGGATACATAGGCACAAGACGACGATGTCTTGGCGAGCAACCTTCCCCACCTTCACCCGTAGTTTTCCAAACTACGTTGACTCTGACTTTCCCATTGCATGAGGGAATACGTAGGCATAGAGCGGAGATGCTCTATCGAGTCTCTTTTCTTTTATTTTGTCCCTGTGGCCTGTAGCTTAGATAGATAAACACCCTTTAGACAGATAACAAGCGTGGATCCCGTCGAGTACGACGGACGTGAGGGGTGCTAATACCTTCCCCTTGCGTAACCGACTCCCGAACCCAAGATTTGGTTGCGATGACCTGTCTTTTCCCTTCTTCTAGGTTTTCTCTTATCGTTTCCTTTCCCTCTTTTGGGATAAATAACGAATGGTGGCAACTCTTCTGTCCTTGCCGGCCCTTCTTCGTAGCGATGCGACACCGTGCTTCGGGTGATAAAGGAAAGCAGAAACATGTTGCTGGGAAGAAACCAAGTAGGGGAGGAAATCCTTCCAATCCTCTCAAGTGTTTCAGATGTGATGGCGCGGGTCACCGTGCGAATGAATGTCAGAATGAGGTGAAGAAGTGTTTTAAGTGTGGAAGGCTAGGTCATGTGGCCACGAATTGTAGAACCAACACACCAACCTGTTACAACTGTGGTGAGCAGGGTCATACCAGTACCCACTGTTAGAAACCGAAAAAGTCTCAGACAGGTGGGAAAGTGTTTGCATTGGTGGGAGCTCAGCCTACCAGTGAGGATCGTTTGGTCAGAGGTACGTGTTACATTCATAACACTTCGTTGATTTCTATTATTGATACGGGTGAAACTCACTCGTTTATTTTTGTGGATTGTGTGAAGAGACTGGGGCTTGTGCCGTCTACTTTGAGTAGAGGGATGGTGATTGATAATCCATCTATTGGATCAATCACTACATCTTTAGTATGTTTGAATTGTCCTATGTCGATCTTTGGTAAGGATTTTGGAGTGGACTTGATTTGTCTACCACTCAGTTAGATGGATGTTATTCTATGGATGAATTGGCTCGAGAGCAACTATGTTTATATTGATTGTTATAGGAAGAGGTTATTATTCTTGACTCCTGAAGAAGAAGGAATGGCTAGTCTTATATCTACTACGGAGTTGAGAATCTTGGTAGAAGACGAAGCTAAAGTATTTGCAGTGTTCACTTTGGTATCTACGGAGGGTAAGTCTTCGATTGAGGAATTACCTGTTGTAAGATAATTTCCTGAAGTGTTCCCGAAGGATGTTGCAGAGTTACCTAAGGATGCAGTCCGTCTCTAAGGTCAACCAAAAATATCCAGCCCTTAAAATCTTTTTCGCCATTGCATGGCCACCGGCATAAGTGTCGAATGTCCCCTCGTGCACTTCAGTCATTAGCAGATACACTTCTTCTTCGTCAAAGCATCTAACTAGAATCATGTCGTGATTTCTCTTGTATAGGATGCCATTGTTGATGAAGAACTTGGATGATAACCTTCGTATGGCTCTTTTGTCGACTCTGGATGCATCAGCTGGATATTCCTGATTTTGAAGAAATTTCTTAATGTTGTGAAACCAAGGCTTCTTATCAGACTCTTATTCTACCATCATGATATATGCTGGCATAGTCATTCTTTCGATGCAGATCAAAGGCGCCTCGCTAACAAACTAGACCTTCCACATCGATGCTAGCATGGCTAAAGCATCGGCAATGTGATTTTCTGCTCTCGACACATGTTTGAAAGTAATTTCATCGAAGTATTTGATCATCTCTAGGATGTGATCTTTGTATAGGATTAAATTTTCATGTCGGGTCTCCCATTCTTCTCTGAGTTGATGTATCACTAAAGCAGAATCACCAATCACTTCCAAGATTTTGATACGGAGGTCAATAGCAGCTTCTAATCCCAGGATGCAAGCTTCATACTCGGCTATGTTGTTGGTACAGGAGAAGCAAAGTTGGGCGGTGATGGCAGTATACCCCCAGTTGGATTTTTCAATACAACTCCAATGTCGTGTCCATTCATATTAGACGCTCCATCAAACATCATCTCCCAGCGGGATCCCGGTTCGGGATCTTCTTCAAGACCGGGTTCTGGCTTCAAATGTTGAATGTACCTTACATCTTCTTCGGGAAACTCAAACTTGAGCGGTTGATAATCATCCACCGGATTCTCAGCAAGGTGTTCTAACAAGACACTACCTTTGACGGACTTTTGAGTGACATATTGAATATCATACTCTGATAAGAGCATGTGCCATCTGACCAACCTCCCAGAATGAGCTGGCTTTTCAAAGATGTACTTTATCGGGTCCATCTTGGAAATTAGCATAGTGGTATGGCAAATCATATATTGTCTTAGATGCTTGGCAGCCTAGA
Organism: Lathyrus sativus; assembly: GCA_963859935.3. Classification (NCBI taxonomy): domain Eukaryota; kingdom Viridiplantae; phylum Streptophyta; class Magnoliopsida; order Fabales; family Fabaceae; genus Lathyrus; species Lathyrus sativus. The sequence goes on from OZ012739.1 coordinate 181,917,248, forward strand.
CTAGAGTACAACAGGCTTTCTCTAGAGGTGAGTAACGACAAGAACCAACCCGTTGAATCTTCCTTTCTTGTTCAGATAGGTAGATTGCATACTCTTTCTTTCCTGACTCGTCAGTTTGGCCTAAGACGCAACCCATTGAATTTCCAATACTGTCATGTACATGAATAAAGGCTTTCCTGGCACCGAAGGAATTAATACTGGAGGCTCTTGTAGATATTTCTTGATCTTCTCAAATGTGTCTTGGAAGTTTTTATTCCATATCATCTTTTGATCTTTTCGTAATAACTTGAAGATTGGTGTGCAGGTAGGTGTCAGATTAGAAATGAACCTAGAGATGTAGTTTAGCCGTCCAAGGAAACCTATGACCTGTTTCTCTATTTGAGGAGCGGTCATTTCTTGAATTGCTCTGACTTTATCGGGATCCACTTTGATTCCTCATTGACTAACAATAAAACCGAGTAGTTTGCCTGAACGAACCCCAAAGGTGCACTTAGCCGGATTTAGCCTTAATTGGTACTTTCAGAGTCTTTTAAACAACTTCAGCAAATGATCCAAGTGGTCCTCTTCATTTTGAGATTTTGCAATCATATCGTCTACATACACTTCAATCTCCTGATGCATCATATCATGGAAGAGTGCGACCATAGCCCATTGTTATGTTGCTCCTGCATTCTTTAGACCGAAAGGCATGACCTTATAACAATAAGTGCCCCAGGGTGTAATGAACGTTGTTTTCTCCATGTCAGTCGGGTCCATCTTTATTTGATTGTAGTTGGAAAATCCATCCATGAATGAAAGTACTACAAAATTGGTTGTGTTGTCTACCAAAGTGTCAATATGCGGAAGAGGGAAATCGTCCTTTGGGCTGGCTTTGTTCAGATCCCTATAGTCTACACACAGTTTGACTTCTCCATCCTTCATTGGGACATGCACAATGTTGGCCACCCATTCTGGGTATTTTAATACTGCTAAAAAGCCTATGTTAATTTGCTTCTTGACTTCATCTCGGAATTTGAGAGACATGTGAGGTCGAGATCTTCGAAGCTTCTACTTAATAGCGGACAATATGGCTTCAAAGGGAGCTTGTGCATAACAATGTCGGTGTCCAATCCTGACATATCTTGATAGGACCAAGCGAATACATCAGCGTAATCTTTGAGAAGTACTATCAATCTATTCTTGACTTCTGCCCCCAATGATGCTCCAATTTTGACTTCTCTCTTCTCTCCTTTAGATCCTAAGTTGACGTCTTCGATCTGTTCTTTGTACGGCTGAAGATAGGAATCTTCGTGTTCGGTCATCCTCCTCAATTCTTCAGGGACCTCTGAGTCTTCATTGCTTTCTTCTTCGGCTTGAAAGACAAATGGACCACTACCAGAAGGGACTGAATGATCAACGAATTCTGTGGGTGATGGAGGTGTTCTGTATGTTTTTATAGGTTTGAGAATGATCAGACACACACATACAGACTTGCAGATGAAGGGTTGTTTTTAAGTTTCCAAAAAAGTTGCCATTTTTCCTTTTAACAAAAATAGTGAAAATGATAAGCAGAAAACAAAACAAGAGTTTTAACAAAAACTCTTTTTCATTTATAGATCTTTTCAAATCGTAAAGTGGCCCATACAAAATGAATTACTAGCCTTGGGCAAGACCAGGAAATTTTTAAAGAAAATAAAGCTAACAAGCAAATGCATTACTCTAAAGGTAAAACGACAGGGATTTCCACAGTTTCCCAGTTGTGCAATGCTGCTCCACCTCGTAACCCAACCCTTGTCGATCATTTTTTGCATGAACGTTGACTTCTATAACTTCCCCCCATCCCATAGGGATTCCTGTCTTCATTGCAGCCCTGATGCTCTAAACAGAAGCAAAAGATGGACCACAGGTTATTGTTGACTCGTCAACCAAAATAGCATGGGCAATTTTCAGGGATTGGAAAGCAGTTTCAAGCGCATCTTCATTAGCTTCTATGTATCTGAAGGAGGATAGGTTACTCATCGTCAGGTCCGCTTATCCATGAATTATGACCAATTGGTTATTGATGACGAACTTCATCTTTTGGTGCAGAGTGGAGGTGACAGCGCCTGCTGTATGTATCCATGGCCTTCCCAGTAGACAACTGTAAGCCGGATTGATATCCTTCACTTGAAAAGTGATTTCAAAGATCTGAGGGCCTATCATGATTGGCAGATCAACTTCCCCTATCACCGTTCTTCTCGAGCCGTCAAAAGCTTTTACAACAAAAGAAGTAGCCTCATTTCAGCTCCTTAGTAGGCCAATTTAGCTAAAGTCCTCTTAGGTATCACATTGAGCGTCGATCCTGTATCAACATGCACTCTGGATAGCGTGTCGTCTTTGCATTTGATAGATACATGCAAGGCACGGTTGTGCTTACGCTTTTTAGCTGTTAGATCACTATCGTCAAAGCTTAAGGTGTTGCAGGTTGTGATGTTGGCGACGACTGAGTCAAATTGTCCCACTGTGATATCCTTTGTCACGTGAGCTTGTGTCAATATCTTCATAAAGGCTTGACGATGCGCAGAGGAGCTCAACAATAGTGACATGATTGAAATTTTTGACGACATTTGATTAAGTTGATCCACCACTCGATAGTCACTTCAACGAATGATTCTCAAGAATTCTTCCTCGTCGTCTTTGAGGATCTCTTTCCCCTTGTTGGTGGGCTCCTTAGATATATCCTCTTTTGGAATGGCTTCCTTAAGAACTGTGGTAGCAGCTTTAGGAATGGAGGTGGTTGATTGAGGAACCACAGGACTTGCTCGAGGCTGATACACTTGACCACTTCGGGTCATTCTGCTCGTGCCAACAATGTTGGTAACATTTTCGTACTTCTTCCCCTTAATCTCATTACACCATGAATAGTCATATTTAGGTATTATAGCCCTTGGGTGAGATCTCGGTCCTCTTCTTGGATTGAACCGGGGTTGGTCCTTTCAAAACTTGGGTACAGGATCATCGCAGAATACCGGTCAGCCAACTCTGTGCTTGGTTACATGGTTGTTGTTATTCCTGAAGACCGCTCTTTTGCTGGGTTCTTCAGGCATGTTGAACACTGGTCCAATTACTTCCACATCCTCCTCCTTCTTTCTGCTACTGATCTGCAGCATTCCCTGATCGATTAATGCTCGGACATCCTTTTGCACAAGGTTACAACCTTGCAAATTCAACATGCATTCCTCGTTGTTTTCATGAGAACTCTTGAGCACCCATGCTTGAGCAAGCCTTTTATCCAGTTCTACCCATGGAATTTTTACTTCTGAGGCGATTGTGAGAGTCTTCATTTCAGGTTCTTCCCCTTTTTTGGTTATGGAATTTACCCCACCATGGTTTGGTAGAGGGTTATCCTTCACGTTCGGGTGATTGTCCTTAAATGATATTATGTTCTTTTCTATTAATTCTCGGACAATGTGCTGAAGCGCGAAGCAACCGTCCAAATTATGCCCAGGGGCACTTTCATGAAAAAGACAATGTGCGTTCGGATTATAGTTGAAAATTCTAGCCAGCCCATGATGGATGTTCTAACAGAAGTTATAACATACACGGTGACATTCACTACAGACCTACTATTATGCAGCAATAAGAAAGCAGTAAATAACACAGTTCGTTGTTGACCCAGTTCAGTGCAACACACTTACATCTGAGGGCTACCAAGCCAGGGAGAAATTTCACTATCAGTAGAATTAATTCAGAGTCAAACCTCCAGTTTGCACTCCTCACTTAAAACCTACCCAATGATAATTTAACCTAGAGACTCTCTAGACCTGAGTATACCCACTCACTCCCTACAATCACACACTAGTGATATTAAACAGTTACAAATTAAACAGTAGAATGAAGAGACACTTCAACTACACACACACACACACCTTGATCTTGCTTCAAAGCTTTGATCAAGTGACACGCACTGTTACTTAAGAGCTTCGAGTGGTACACAGCCTAGAAACTACCTAACCAATGCAATCAACAGTTGCTTGAATTACAAGTGATCCTAAGACACAATCGTGAAGAACAACCTCTTCACTTCTAAACCACTATGGTGATTTCTCTGCTTATCTATCTTCAACTGCTGCCTTCTAGGATTGCTTCTCATGTTATTTATAGCAGCAGATCAGTCCTTGGGCCTGGGCGCATACATTGGGTTTTGTCCATCATAATACCTCTCTTTAGTATTCAGCACGTTTTCCACTTTAATCAGGTACATATTAGTTCCCCTAGGGCGTCTAAAATGTCTCCTACACTCCAGCTTGAGCTTCTGAGTTGTTTCTTGAGTTCTAGCTACCAGAATAACAAACTTCCGCTTGATGTCATACGACCTATGTCATAACATTGAGTATGACATCCAACTTAACTTATAGTTAGCTTAATTAACTTACCCTGCACAGTCTATATTATGAATTTAACAACATCAGACATGACTATCATTCATATACTAATATTTTGCCACAAAAATGCAGCCAATCAAGAGCACTTACAAACTCCCCCTTTGGCAAATTTTTGGCTAAAACACTTTGTACTTACATCAGAGATTTCCACACAGTAGAAGACTTAACATAGGTCCTGTCATGCAGGTAAGTCACTTGCTGCTCAAGCTCTCAGAATCCTCACAGTTGGCTTTTAGCCCTGTTAACACTCACTTTGTTAACTCTCTGTATACTTCTACTACAGATGTCACCCTTTGCTAGTTGAGTGACATAGTTACTCCCCCTTAACTGATGCACATCAGTTGTACACTTCACCTACAAACAGCCTGCAGTGACATATATTCCTCCAGCCTGCTCTGGATGTTATGAAATTGAGGATAACATCCTGTCACACAGTTGTGCAACTCCCCCTGAAGGAATGCACTATGCTAAGTTGTGCAACTCCCCTTGAAGGGATGCATTCTGCTCCTTGCAGACATACACAGAACTCTTAAGCATCTTGTTTGGATCACCCATGTTAGTACCTACAGCATGTCAGTCCTAGTTCTAACATACATGGCATACATATCATATCAGTAACAACCCAAACAGCTGTTATCACACACACACATCTCATTAGCAGCACCTGTAGTTACACTAATATCATAAGCAATACGGTGCACATGCACAAGTACAATTCATGAATGTCTTGTTCTTCCACCTGTTGTTACTACCACTACCACATAACCTGTGGTACTCATATTGGTTATCCACCAATTCTTCCATCTGTTGTACCTGCTCATGTTTTTATCTAACACTCTCTCCCCCTTTTTAGCCATAAATTGAGATCCAACTAACAAATAGCATATATCATACATGTGTTTGGAGTTATATAACCTGCTCATATAGATCATAAAAAAACAGATTGTCATAACAGTTCTCACACAAGCCTAATAAAACAAATCAAACCAATACAACAACAACCCTTCTTCTTGCACCACCTCAGCTAGCAGTGGTTTGAGCTATAAGACATTAGTCTTCTTCTGCAGCTGAGCTGGACCTGTCCTCCTCAATCTCTCCAGGGCCTTCTTCCTCAGCATTAGTGCCTTCCTCCTCAGCACCAGTGCCTTCCTCAGCAGCATCTTCTGAGCCAACTTCCCGACTTCCCTCTTCCCTAGTACCATCATCTTCCTTTGTGGCACCTTCTTCCCTTGTAGCATCCTCTGAGCTGTCATTATCCTCATCTTCCTCAAGAGATTGTAGCAATTTTTCAAGTGTTTGCTTTCTTGCATCCAGTTCCTTGCATGTTTCTTTAATGATGGTCATCACTTCAGCTTTTCTGGCTTTGGGACCCCTTTTTGATGTCTTAGTGGATGCCATGGCAATGTCTGAAACATGGGTTCCTTGAAACAGTTTGTGATGAAAGGTTAAGGGAGTTTCTCTTTTGCTTGCTACGTCACTGGTCTTGAGGATATTTGGAAACTGTGCTAACATGATTCCACTGATGAGGGAAGGAAATGCTATAGGTCCTTTGATGCTATAACTGCCAACATGCTTCATTGTTTGATCAAAGATGTATGTGCCATAATCCATTTTGGTCTTGGTTCCCACAGCATAGATGACCCTCTCCAGGATGGTGGCCACTGATGATTTGTGATTGGTTGGCACCCAGTTTGCAGCACCAATCTTGTGTAGCAAGGCATATTTCATGCTCAGCTTACTGGCAGCAAGCTTCCCTTTTGATGGCCACTTCCTGACTTGATTCCCAATTATCACTTGACATATTTTTTTGTCAGAGATGGTTAACTCAAGCACAACCTCATTTGTTCTTTCAATGAAGTTGTTAATGATGGTGGGAGTGAAGACAACACCATTTCCCCTGACAAACACTTTCCCAAACTCAGGCGATTTTCTATCAGCACATTTATCAGATAAATTAACTATAAATTCTTTGACCAGAATTTCATAGCATTGGGAGAACTGAGTGATAGGTTTCATCAAGCCAGCTTCACATATGAGGGTCACAATCTCCTTGTTTTCCAGAGCATTTTGAGCAAGCTCTCTCTCCAGGGCCAACCTCTTTTGGTATACATACTTCCACGTGATGACACCTGAGGGATAGTGGAAGGAGATGTTGTCAAGGGGCACCTTAGGAACATTTTCAGCCAGCTTGCTTGAAGCAGGTTTCCTCTTTGCTTGGGTGTCAGTGACATCCATATCAACATCCGAATCTGTTTCTTGTTCTTATCTTGATTCAATCTTTCTCTTCTTGATGGTTACCTTGATCCACCCTTTGGAGGGTCCAACCTGAGTCCTCTTAGTTCCAACCTTCTTGGTGGTATCTTCTTACTCAGTAGTCTTCTCAACATCCCTTTTCTTGAGTGAGCTTTGGTCAACTACCTTTTTCCCTTTTCTTTTCATCAATCTTTTGGCAATGCCTGGATTGATCATTGCTATGAGATCATTGTCAGAGTACTCGTCTAAGTTGACTACCTCAGCATCTTTGGCTTCATGCAAATCATCATCCCTTTTATCATACCCTTCATCCTTATTCTTCTCTTCTGGAGGGTTTTTTCCCAATGCTTTGACATTGTGTGGGACATTACTTTGATCACTTTGATTAGGCTCAGTCCCTTTAATGGGAATGTTGAGGGCACTAGCAACCATCACAGTAATTTCAAGGTGCGTTCGTCTTGCTTCTTCAGTATTTAGGTCACCAGATGTAGTCGTAGGAGTAGCTTGACCTGAGCTAAGGATTTTTGATTGTCTTGCATGCTTCCTTTTAGGTTTCTTTACCAGCAATCCTTCAGGAGTCATCATCTGCAGTGGAGCAATCTCTAGAGCCTCATTAGGGTTCGCTTCATCGGGACTGGTGTTCATCCTGGAGGTTGGTTGCGCCATAGTGGTTGTTGTTGAAGAAGATGAGGGAACTTTTTTGTGCTTGTTTGAGACGGTATGGAAGCTGGAGCGTTTATGAAGAAACCAAGAGTAGTGAGAGTGTGTTATGTACGTGGGAGTAAGGTATGATTGCCCACTAGGAGGGAACGTACCGTTTTGACTCATCATTAAATGACTTAGTATCAAAATGTAATTCCCCATTTCCTTTAATTGCTATAACTCATCAGCACTAGAGGAACTTAAATTTTAAAATTGAGGTTCCTTGATGCTTCTTGACTTCTCGTCAGCAGTATTTAGGATACAGCCACCAGGTGTTGCCCACGCTTTTTTCCCTTTCCACACGTTACACTCAAGCATGTCTCCCTTAAACTCCGCAGATCTTGTTAGAATGGTGCCCTTAATGTCACAGAAAAAAGTCATGACATTAGGGATGACATTGCTTCTAATCTGCAGAGTATCCTCCATGGACTCCATCAGGTTCCAAAATAGTCTATCTAGTTTTACCTGATGCCCAATCTTTACATATCCCATCTTGTCTAGACTTCCTACCTGACTTTTCTTACACCCTTTTCTTCTTTCTGACGCATATTTTGAGTGTCCTTTTGCTGAAGCTTTGGATCTAGTTCTTTTCTCCAACCCTAGGTGGTCCTTCTTTTCCTTATTAACCTATCCATGCATGTTACTTCTTGGCTCCCATAGGTAACATTTATTCTTGGATCTAGATCCCCTCATTTCTTCCTTACCCTCTTCATTGATCACCACACACTTGTCTTTGGAAAAGTGTACTTTAAGGCCTTGATCACATAGCTGACTTATGCTTATTAGGTTAATAGTTAGTCCTTTAACTAACAGGACATCCTTCAATTCTGGAGCTTTAGGACTGCCAAGATGTCCAACACCTGTGATTTCTCCTCTAGCTCCATCCCCAAAGGTTACATGACTAGATGAATGATGTTTGAGTTTGATCAACAGATTCTCAATTCCAGTCATATGCCTGGAGCAGCCACTGTCAAAGTACCAATCCTTATTGGTTGACATTCTTAGGGAAATGTTAGTTGTTAGAGCTACAGTCTTGACAACCCATTGTTCTTGCTTCTTAGGTACTTCCTTCTTCTTGGGCTTGGCTTGATGCTGCCTCCAGCTCTGGTTGGCATGATGCTTCCTTTGTCCATGATGCTGTCTTTTTCCATGATTACCCTTGTTATCACTTCTTTGGCTAGGAAATCCATGCAACCAGAAGCACACAACTCTAATATGCCCAAGTTTTCCACAGTGGTAGCATCTATGCCTTTGGAATTGTCTCTTGACTTGATTCCAATTTCTGTGTGGAGGATGTTGTAACTTTGACTGTGACATCCTTTGTAACTTTTGAATTCCAGACTGCAACCTCTTGAGTTTCAAGACAGTATTTTGTTTTTCAACAAATCCTAGACTAGACCTATTTCCTGCAGTCTGACCACTCTGAAGAATCTACTCTAGGATGTCAGATCCAGAGTTGAGCATCCTTGTGGATTTTGTCATTTGCTCCTTTTCTCCTTTCAACTCCTTTACCTCTCCTTGGAGTGAGTTTATAGTAACTAGATGCTCTCTCTTTTCAGCTTCTAGCTCTTTGATGAGCTTCTTTTGATGCTCTCCTTGTTGGTACAGTTTTGTGCTTCTGATGGATAACGTTTTATATGATTCAGCTAGTTCATCATAAGTTAGCTCCTCTTCACTTGAGTCTTCATCAGATACACACACACACACACACACACTGTTGAGAACAGTTACATGTTTGGATGATTCTCTTTCTGATCTGTTGTACCCCAAATTTGACCAACCACTCTAGCATATGTTTCATTTCATCTGCATCAGCATAAGGCATAAAAGCATTGCATAACATATCATTATTTGCATTTTTACAGGGATCAGGAAAATGTGTATTCAAAATATATGGAGAATAGGGAGGTCATTTTCCTAAGTAAAAAATATAATTGAGACAAGTGCACAAGGTGGGGTTTGAACCCACCACCTCTTGCTCCACACCCCTCACCTTTACCACTCAGCCAGGCGCACATTTGTGAACAACAATGAAAAGGAAAACTATATATTTTAAGTATTGAAAATAGAGGCGCGTAAAATAAAATTGTGGTGGATTCTGCTCCCACCAAGATTCGAACTCGTGACTATATGGTAAACAGGCGCATGACTTAACCACTGGGGTGGCGATACATCCAGCGATTATCCCACCCCAGTTTTGTTAAGTACTTTGTTTCGTTCGTGGCTAGGCAAAAGATGAAGAGCAAATGATTATGCGTGAAGAATGAAGACTGGGCAAAACTTATCCATTTTCAGCGAAACGAAATTCAATCTTGCTTGTTTTTTTTACAAGGTTTAGTTTGGTATTCTCAATTTTTACGTTGGAGGAGTATTGCTTAGGTTACAATTGAAATTGCAAAAAGGAGGGAAGTGGTTTAACCGTGTTTGAATGGTACAAAACTTTGCTATTTCAAGACCAACACCAAAGGTACTTTGCTTTGGACGTTTTTTGCATCTTTCACCAATATGGACAAGCAAGCAGCCACTACAACTGGCTGCAAACCCTAGTCTGTACTACCATCTCACAACAGGACACGAAAAAGCTCAGCAAAAAGGATTTTTGATTTTTTAAATTGAGGGTATAAAAGGCTAAAGGGAGAAGGAAACCCTAGCAGCCACGAGTTTTTGAAAAGAGCATCTCAAAGAGTTGGATACTGGGAGCTGCTCTCAAGGAAGATAGGCTGAATTTGCAAACAAGGAGGAACTCTACAACTTTCTGTGGATACCAAGTCTCCTTCCTCAGGTATGAATGTGTGGAGCCCTTTTTATCATAAGCATTCACCATGATTGGGTATTTGTTCCTTTAAGTTTTGTTTTCAATTTCATACATGTTTGAAAAAAGCTGAAGTTGCCTATGATGTTTTTTTGTTTGAATCTGGAGGACATATAAGGGATACATGTGTTATGGTCATTTGTACTGACTTGTGTTAAGCTTAAAATTGATTAAGAGCACTACTGTTTGTGAGTTCATTAATTTGCTCCATGTTTCTGTTGAGTTAACTTGCTGAGTCATTATTCTTGGTTATGCTGTTTTGAAATACTGACTATTTGTGGTTGTTTGCTAAGTGTGGATCTACTTTTTCTTTGAACAACCTTTGCCTTGATGTTAATAACAGTTTCTGTATAAGGTTGATGGCCTCTTATGTTTTCAAAACCTCATTTAAGTCCTAAAAGAAACCTTAATTGTTGGTGTATGGTTGGTCATAATGAGTTATGTGAATCTAATGTTAACATGCTACATGGTCAAGTCTTGAGTTCTTTTCTTGCAAGAGTTTTGGTTCTTGTTTAATGTTCAGACATGAGGTTGTGTTTCGTGCTAGTAAATGTGCTATCCTTTTGCTCTATGTGCTGCTGGTTGTGATGGATGCTAAATGAAGCAGTAGGATATCTAGGGGGCTTTTTTGCTTCTCCTGCTTTTCAAGTTCCTATTCTGTTTTGCTTTTTCTTTTTTATTTGAGTCTATTTGCTTCATTACCTTAGTTCTGGTCTAGGTGTGAATTTTGTCCATTTGGTAGCTTTTATGTGCTTTGGTCATTTATGATGTGTTGCTGCCAGTTTCAAATGGATATTGAATGAATGCTGTTAAGTTTGATTTTATGTTTGACCATGGAAGCCAGATGATGCTGTTTGCTTAGTGTGTGGAGCATTGTGTTACCATGTTTAAACTTGTATGTAAGGCCAAATGCAGGTGTGTCTTAGGGTGATGACAGGTTGTTCCATGTGTGTGTGTGTCTTGATTGTGCAGGATTTATGTGTGTTTTGTGTATGTTATGTTCATGATAGGTGGTTTGGTTTATTAACAGCAAATCAGATGTGTTGTTTATTCTGCCTCATCAATTTTGTTGTCTATGTTTGATTACTCTCTTTGATGTCATCACATGATTGGTTTAGTCTGTAGCAGCATATGCTTGGAATTTTGATTTGTTCACTTTGATTGTTGTATTGAAATCTGCAGCATTTGCAATTTGTTCTGTTTGAATTTTTAATGTTGTTTCTCTTTGAGTCAGTACTGGGGTCAGTTGTTGATGTTTGATATCTTGGTTTTCATGGCATGATGATTCTATGAGAGACATTTTTGAGATTATTGCCATGCTGTTTTGTTGCTTTAATTCATAGAATCAAATTCACATATTTTGCCACAAGCAATTTAAATATACCAAGCCACAAATTTCTTCATTTACTGCACACATTTCTTTCCTCTTCTCTGTTTGATTTGCTTTAGGTTAGCTCATAAGCATATGGGCCTCTAGACAGTGTGTTTTACGTGTGTATGAACCCAACCTCTTCGTGTATACTATGCTTGTTCTGCTTAACAACCCCACTCATCATGTATGATACAATTGCCACTTGATAGTTATGTGCATTTCATGATCAACTCAAGGTTTAGACTCATTCATAATCACATTGTGAGCTTCCAAACTGCTGTCAACTAAAGGCCATATCAGCATGAACATACTTTTGCATAAGCTGTTTCCAAATTGAAGTTTGTATTTAAATTGATTCATTAACATTGCCTAGGGTGTATGTAGTTTTAAAAGAGATGAATATGTTGTTTATATCCCTACATGTATGTCTGCTGTATTGTTGATGAAAGCTGATCCTTAACAGTAGGAGCACTTTGAACATTGAACTTCCCTTTTCTTTTTGAAACTTGCAGTCCTTTGTTTTTGCTTTTGAATTCACTGCACACCTTTAACTTGGTCATGCTGACAGTGTTTTCTTTTTTTTTATGTCTTTTGTTTCTTGCTGGATTGTGTGCAGTATTATGATTATTGCTAAGCTTCAATGATGTAGGTTTGAATACCATTAAGTGTTTTGTTCCCATGTTGGTCTTAGATTTGAATGTTGTTGTTGCTGTTTTGTTGGATATTTTGGTAACAGTATTTTGAAGCTTTTATTTGTGATAGAAAATTGGTGTTTGAGTTATACTTCGAGTCAGAACCATCTGGGTCTTGCTATTGGTTTGGTGTGTAGATTAGCAAGGTTTCTTTGAGCATGTTGACAGCAGAGCTGCTGTGCTGTTTTGTTTTATTTATTTGGTTTTCTTTAAGTTCTGTTCCTGTTGTACATGTGCTGTAATTTGTGTTTGGCTTGGAATTAAAACCTGTTTGGATTACTGTTGGGAGTTTGTCAAGATTCAGTGTTGGTTTGCTTATTAGTACATGTTTGAAATCAGGATTCATTTGCAAATTGAATGGTGTGCACAATGTTGTCTTAGGCTTAGATGTTAGCTTTTGTTTGGATTTGAGTTTTGTTGTGGATTACTCCAATAATATGCAATTTGGTGATCATTGTTTGCTTCATTGAAAAGCTGGTCGTGTTCTTTAAATTTAATCCATAAATATTGATTCTCAAGCATGTATAGACCTTTGTTCACTCATGTTTATGTCAATCATAGCTTTTGGTTTCCATATTGCATTTCATAACTTTGCTTTGCATTTCCATTCGCATTTTTAATTACAAGCATCATGTGGAAATTTGAATAGCATATTTGTCTTCCTCTCTGAAAAACATGTAGAACAGACTCAAGGTTTGCTCAGTTTCATGCGGTATTGACAAAGTTACGACAGCTTTTGCATTAAGTTCTTTTGTTTTATTTTTTTGGCCCAGCTTTCTTTGAACGAATACTATGTATATTTTTCTTTCTAAGTTAATCATTGGACGTATCACCGCCCCAGCGGTAAGAATTTGTGCGTTACATTGCCCAGTGCCTGTGTTCGAGTCCAGTGGAGGACACTTTTTATTTTTATCTCCTTTTTTCTTTTTCCACTTTATATCTTTCTTCCTTCTATTTTATTTTTCTTCCTTTCTTCTGTAACAACACGCGTGTGTGTGTCCTGGTGGTTAAGTGTGGTGACTTAAAACCAAAGGGAGTGGGTTGAATCCCCACCCCTTGCACTTTTTTTAATTTATTTAGTTTATTTAATTGTTTTAAACCATAATTTTCAAAATCCATAACTTTGGCATACTTACTTATTCTTGATCCATTCTTTTTGCAAATTACTCATAATTTTAATTATTTTCATTTAATAAAACAATATTTCAAATCATTGATGATTTTAAAGACCCTTGACTTACTTGAAGGTTGACCTTCTATTAGGGTTCGCGCGCGCTGTATTTTGTAATATTTTCTCAAAAAATAACTGTTCTTGGTATTGAATTAAAATAAGAGGATTGGGTGTAGTCCCCTTCTTCTTCGAGTGTTGGGACGCCCACTGTAGTGAGGGTGGTCCCGACACTCGTCTTTCAATACGAAGACGCTTCTAAACTTTTCTCTCCTAAAAAACCTCGGTCCCGTACCGAGTCTATTTTCAAACTATCTTTCAATAAATCATTTTTTTCTTTGTATTGAATTAAAGAGAGGGGATTAAGTGTAGTCTTCTTCCTCTCCGAGTGTTGGGATGCCCACTGTAGTGAGGGTGGTCTCGACACTCGTCTTTCAATACGAAGACTCGACTTTATCCACCATATCTCACTTTCACAACTCCCTTCCGTAACCTTTCGCACCTAAAACCTCGGTCTCGCACCGAGTGCATTTTTCAAAATCATTTTTATAACAAAACTTGAATGGTCGTGGAGTGGTTAGGCGTAGGCCTTTCTCCTATCCCGAGTGTTGACATTTACCGTAGGGTTCTCTGTCACAAAGCACTTACCATTCAAAACCAAAAACACTTTAATAAGAGAACGAATTTCTCTTTGCATTGAATTAAAGAGAGAGGATTGGGTGTAGACCTCTTCTTCTCCGAGCGTTAGGATGCCCACTGTAGTGAGGGTGGTTTCGACGCTCGTCTTTCAATACAAAGATGCCTCGTTCACCACACAATTTTCATAACAAAAACTTTGAGACAAAGAATTGGGTACTACTCGTAGGGGTTACTATCCGAGGACATGTCTCGCCCCCCTAAAAAACAATCCAATCAATCAAATGTGACATCTTGCCTCGCATGGCGAAAACCTAATCATTTCAAAAAGGATATGTTACGTCCGTTCTACCGCAAACAGGTAACGCCTAAGTCTCCAACGAGCAAGCAGCAAAACACCTAACTGCTAGAATGCGCACGATAGCATCATCCATAAAAAACATCAACACACCGTAGGCCGAACTACGGCTGCTCTGATTTCTCATACCAGATGAGAATACGTAGGCACAAGACGGCGATGTCTTGGCGAGCACAATCCCCCCTATCTGTAGTTTCCCGAACTACGTCGACTCTGACTTTCTCATACTTGTTGAGAATACGTAGGCCTAGGACCGCGAAGTCCTACCGAGTCCGTTCTTTCTCCACTACCCTCCGTTACCTCTCTCTCCCTGTTTCTAAACCCTTCTCTCTTATTTTGGAACACTCTTTTATAATATATTATTTAGGCAAATAAATTCACACGTCGACAAACAAAAGGTTCCCATCGAGTACGATGGATGCGAGGGGTGCTAATACCTTCCCCTCGCATAACCGGCTTCCGAACCCGTTCATGGTTGCGAGACCATCTTATCCATTCTTTTCTTAAGGTTTTCTCGATATTTTCCTTTCCCCTCATGGGATAAATAAAGTTCGGTGGCGACTCTTCTGTCCTTTCTTTTTCGCCTCCCCGTCGTTGCGTCGTTGCATTTTTCGAGTAACGACAGCTGGCGACTCTGCTGGGGACCACCTAGCAAGCCACACCTATTTTGTTTTTCGCATTTGTGCTTTATTTGTTTTGCTATTTGTTTTATGATTGTGTTTCTTTCTGACTTGTTGGGTTTATTATTTGGTTGGTGAGATAAAGCTTTCTACCCGAGCTTTCGAGTATGCACTAAGTTAGGAGGTGGTTTCTTTCTGATTTACGAGACTTATGACTCGTTGAGTTGGATCGAATTCCACCGCTCAGATGAGACCCCAGTGGAATAATGATGTCTTACGTGTAGTCGTAATGACATTCTTATTTTCAACTTGGGAGTCCGCGATTCTGAGGACCTTTGTAGAACCTTATTCCAAAGGTTACTAAAACATGACGCTGTGTTCATCCTTTTTGAAAGGAGTACCGTCTTACGAGTAGTCGTTATGATGGGAAACTTTTGAGGGTTAGTGCATAGGACTTTGTTTGAAAAGCCTTTTGGAACACCCTCTCAAACCAGTAGATTGCTCACCCGATGGAAAGATACCTTGTGTTCTTGTCTTGCAGGATTTGTGACGTTGATCTTGTTGTTGTTCCATTATCATATGCATTCATTAAGCATTGCATTGCATATCATTTTTTGCATGTCAAGAGACCTAAGAAGCTATGATTATCTCAGGTATTAGTGAATTCAATGGCTGATCAAAGGAAAAGAAGCACAAATTCCATAAAGTTCAGGGAACCAAAATTGGAATCAATTCAAGATCTTCTGGTCGGAGTGCCAAAAGTTATCAAGATCAACATTCAAGGGAAACATGGGAAACTACTTGATCTCCTCCACTCTAGGGTTGATACTTGGGCCTTGTATGCCATGGCTCAATTCTATGATGCGCCTCTCCGGTGTTTCACTTTTCAAGACTACCAGTTAGCTCCTACCTTGGAGGAATATTCTCATATCTTAAATATTAAGATCAAAGATCAACCTGTCTATACTGGTTTGGAAGAGGAACCAAAACCTGTTGTCATTGCTCTCGCTCTTCATATCACCAAAGAAGAAGTCAAGGAGGGGCTAACAAGTAAGGGAGGTGTTCAAGGTTTTCCACTGAAATTTCTGCTAGAAAAGGCTACTCAATACAAAGCTGATGAAGATTGGGAGAAGTTTGGTGTTAGTGTTGCTCTAATGATTTATGGGATTGTCCTCTTTCCAAATATGGACAATTTTGTAGACATCACAGCTATCATTCTCTTCATACAAAGGAATCCCATTCCCACGCTCCTCGCCGATGTTTATCACTCCATTCATTGGAGGAGTGAAAAGAAGGGAGGAATGATCCAATGCTGCTCTCACCTACTATACCAATGGTATGCTTCTCATTTGCCAAAGAAAGGACCGTTCGTGGATAACAAGAAGGAATTAAAATGGTCCCAACGCATCATGTCTCTAGAAGCTAGTGATATTGCTTGGTACTCTCATGAGTATTATGATGTGGAAATCATTTTTAGTTGTGGAGGATTCGGTAATGTACCTTTGATCAGTAGGGCCGGTTGTATTAACTATAATCCAGTCATGGCGTTACGCCAGTTGGGTTATGCTATGGAAGACGAGCCCGAGGCAGAAAAGGTTCAGAGTTTCTTTCTGCTAGCCACATCAGAAGACCCTGCGTTTGTCAGGAAGATTGCTAAGGCTTGGGGCAAGATTCATACAAAGGGAAGGAAGGAGTTAAAAGCGAAGAATTGTGTGGCAAAGGAGCCATACAACTGGTGGTTACTAGCCAGAGTAGCTGAAAGGTCGTTGCCATTTCCCTTAGAGCCCTCTATGCGAGAAGCACCTCCTGCTCCCACTCATGTATCCATAGAAGAATATGAAAAACTGAAGCTAATAGTGGAGAGATTGACTAAGGAGAATCAGGACCTTCAGAATGAAGTCCACCAAGCAAATGTGGAGAGCGGTCAGTACAAAAGAAAGGTGGAGTTTGAACAGGATCAAGCGGCTGAGAATAGCAAAAAGCTAAAATTAGAAACGGATCTGAGAGTCAGGTACCAACAGGGTTACGAAGGGGCTGATGCATCATTAACAACTCTCCGACAACGCTTAAAGGATACCAAAGCTTCTTGTGATAGGGCATGGCACTTCTTTGAGATAGCCTCTGCCGAAAAAAAGGAAATACGAGAGAATCTTGAGGCTGATATTAGGGATCTTGAAGAACGACTGAGAAACGCCTTGACCCTAGCGGAAAATGAACGAAGACTCAAAGAGGAGGCATTGGAAGATTCATATGTCACATCTGACCTGTGGAATAACAAATGTCAAGAATTGGAAACTGCCCAAGAAACAGCCCTTCTGTGGAGGAATCGTTTTGAGGCTTTGCAAAGAGATAATGCGCAGTGGCTCGAGAAAGAGGCTCAGCTCAATGAGTTGTTGGACACCCATGTGGATTCTATTTGTTATTACCAGTCGACTCTAGATACGTGTCGTGCTAGGTACAACGATTTGGTGGAGCATTGCAACCTCATGATCCGTGATATCCCATGGAGGTTGGAAAGCGCCATTCAAGATTTGGAAGGAAATGATATCCCCCCTTCTGTTCACCACTTTATCCAGCTCTGCGACCAAATGGTTAGGAGGTTCATGTTCGAGACGAAGAAGCTTGAAGAGCGTCTCCAAAAGGAGAAATTCTAGTTTTTAGTACTCTTGATTTTCAGTCATTTAGTGTTTTCCTTGTAATGAGAATTGTTATTCGGCATAATCAGCAAATGTTTGTATTGAATCTTCCCAAATTAATGAGAATTTGCTTTTGGTCTAATTGTGTTTTCTTTATTATTTGTTCATTCGCAATTCTATAATACCGGTTATAATCATAGGTTTCGAAAGTCTCTTGAGCATTCGCATGAACTTGCACATCATTTTGCATTCCCTGAAACTCAACCTCACACCACTTGCCATTTCAGAGAGAAAGAGAGGGAAAGAGAAAGAGTAAGCTGACTTCTCAACACTCCTACAACACGCGGGGAAATCAGCAGAGAATTATGGATCAGGTTCAAGCCGAGCTTTTGGAGTTTCGTGAGAAGATGGCACAATTCATGGAGATGATGCAGGGGGTGGCCAATGGACAAGACCAGTTAAGGACATTGGTTCAACCTTTAATAGCTCAAGTGGATGGAAGTGGCGTTTTGCACGGTGGGGCTGCTGCTGTCCCCCCTCCTGCTAATGGTGGAACCTCGCAAGTCAACGGTGGCCCAACTGTAGTCAACCTTTCGGGCGGAAGAGAACAAACTGGAATCCCCATCCCAGTTGTGGCAGGCGCCATACCTACTAGCGTGAATCCTCAATGGGACCAAGATGAACAGGATGATATCTTCTCCATGAGGGACCTTGGGGGAGGGCTACGATCCGACACCAATAGAAGGTTTGATGAAATAGAAGAAAAGATGAAGAGCATTCTGGAAAACCAGAACACTATGGGGCTTGACATGTCCAATCTGGGACTGATTCCGGGACTTAGGATCCCTCCAAAGTTCAAAGTGCCAGATTTCGATAAATACAAAGGAACGACATGTCCAAAGGTGCATATCCGCTCCTATTTTCGAAGGATGTCGGCATACTCTGATGACGAGAAGTTGCTTATGCACTTCTTCCAAGATAGTCTGTCAGGGCCTTCTCTGGAGTGGTACATGGGTTTGGAACCTGCCAATATTCGGAGCTGGAAGAATTTAGCAGAGGCCTTTGTCCAGCATTACCAGTATAATAGTGACTTGGCACCAAATCGCGTGCAGTTGCAGAATCTATCCCAAAGGAGCAATGAGTGTTTTAAAGAATACGCCCAGAGGTGGCGAGAGCTTGCCGCTAGGGTTCAACCTCCCATGGTGGAAAGAGAACTAATCGATCTATTCGTGGCCACGTTGCCCGGAATCTACTACGAGAAGTTGGTGAGTAACATGTCAAGAAGCTTCTCGGACTTAATTATCACGGGCGAAAGAGTTGAAAACGGTATAAAACTGGGGAAAATTCAAGCAGCGGAAGGGACCTCATCTGGAGGTGGAAGAAAGTTTTTTGGTGCGAAGAAAAAGCATAATGAAACAAATGCAGTGTACGGCTTTAACAACCGAAAAAGATACTTGGATCAGCGTCAGCAGCGACCGTAATACCAGCAACCGTCACAAGTAGCGAGTATTGCCATCCCGGCGACACAGCCTCCACAGCAGCAACCGCGTCAACAGCAGGAGCAACGACCTCAACAACAAAATTATGCACCGAGACAATTCCAGGATAGGAGAAGGGTGGCGGATAGACACTTTGACACACCGCCAATGCCATACGCTCAGTTGCTACAACACTTAATTCAACTGCAGTTGGTCCAGAAAAGGACAATGGCACCTCTAACTGGCCAACCACCTCCTGGATATGACGCCAACGCTAGGTGTGAATTCCACTCTGGCGCCCCCGGCCACAGTATTGACAACTGTAAAGCCTTCAAACATAAGGTACAAGACCTTATCGATAGTAAAGCTATCAATTTCAATCAGGATGCGCCAAGCGTGGATCGAAATCCCATGCCTAACCATGGTAGGGGTGGTGGTGTGAATGCTATTGACAGTGAGGAAGGCCTGAACTTGGTGGCCAGAGTAGAGGATTTGAAGACGCCGTTAGGTTTCGTGAAGAGCAAGTTGTTAGAAGGAGGGGTATTCCCAGGCTGCGGAAAGGATTGCGAAGACTGTATGATCTGTCTGGTAGGATGTCGGAACCTAAGGAACCATATACAGCACATGATGGATGACGGTTTGTTACAATTTGATAGAATTTGTGAGAAAAATGCTAAAGAGGTAGTCATCGAAGATAAGGATGAGGTGGCCACCATATCCATCCCATACAAAACAATTACAATTTCTGCGCCTCCGGCAAGGCCCACTATTATATTCACAAAGGCAGGACCCGTACCCTATGAAAGTTCTAAAGCAATTCCTTGGAACTACGGGGCCGAGGTCTACTGCAATGGTCAAAAGCAGGAACTGAGAGGCTCACCGTTGGATTCTGTTGATAATTTGGTAGGAACTGGAGGAATGACTCGGAGCGGGAGAGTATTTGCACCTCCCGAAGTAAGCACAGAAAGGGCTGATAAAGGTAAGGGTAAGGTCATAGCGGAAGAGAATTCTCAGGCTAGAGAAGAGGAAGCTTTGCTGAAGGATGCGGAGGAATTCATGCGCTTGATAAGAAAAAGTGACTACAAAATTGTGGATCATTTACAACAAACTCCTTCAAAGATTTCTATCTTGTCATTGTTGTTATGTTCTGAGGCTCACAGGAATGCTTTGCTCAGAGTTTTGAATAATGCTTATGTACCTCAAGAGATATCCGTTAATCAGTTGGAAGGAGTGGTGGCCCATGTCAATGCAGGTAACGGGTTGGGGTTCACAGACCGCGACTTGACACCAAAAGGGAGGAACCACAACTTGGCTCTGCACATTTCGCTTGAATGCCGAGGAACAATGATGTCACATGTACTTGTTGATACAGGGTCGTCTTTGAATGTGTTGCCAAAAAAGGCATTGATGAAGATCGATCATCAGGGTCTATATTGTACGCCCAGTGATTTGGTTGTGCGGGCTTTCGATGGAACCCGAAGATCTGTCTTTGGGGAGATAACTTTGCCTATCCAAGTAGGCCCAGAGGTGTTTGAAACAGTTTTCTACATCATGGATATCCAGCCTGCTTATAGTTGTCTTTTGGGTCGGCCTTGGATACACTTAGCAGGCGCTGTAACATCGACTTTGCACCAGAAATTGAAATATATGGTGGATGGGAATATTGTGACCGTTTGCGGGGAAGAAGACATCATGGTGAGCCATCTGTCTTCATTCAAATATGTGGAAGTCGACGGCGAAATTCAAGAAACGCTGTGCCAGGCTTTTGAGACTGTCCAAATCAAGGAGAAGGCACCGGTCGAGGTCAAAGCTCCAGAAGTTGCCATGTCGTCATACAAGGAAGCACGGGCCGTGGTGGAATCCGGATCAACACAAGGATGGGGACAGGTGGTAAGCGTCCCAAACAAGCAAGATAAGTTCGGATTGGGATATAGCCCACATGGATCATCTTCACAAAGCACTCCACGTTACAAAGGTCCTGTCCAATTTACTAGTAGTGGAGTCATTTTTGATCAAATTAATGCCATATCAGATGAGGAAGGAGACAACGACTGTGATATGGATGCGTGGATCCAGCCATGCATCCCCGGCCAGGGCTTGAAGAATTG
This sequence comes from Lathyrus sativus, assembly GCA_963859935.3. Taxonomy (NCBI): domain Eukaryota; kingdom Viridiplantae; phylum Streptophyta; class Magnoliopsida; order Fabales; family Fabaceae; genus Lathyrus; species Lathyrus sativus. The sequence continues at coordinate 181,938,486 of OZ012739.1, forward strand.
GAGCATGGAGGAAATTATCATAGTGACTTATGAAGAGTAATTGATTTGTCTTGATTAATGTATTTCCATATGCTCTGCCCAAGGCATAATGGACTTTGTTTGTAGGGCCCTATCTTTATGCATGTGAACAATCTTTTTATCATCAATTAAAAGGCGTCTTTTCATTCAGAATTTTGTGATCCTTGTTGTTCTTGTTTTTATCTTTAACAATAAAATGGCAATGTGGTTTGTGTTTTTTGTTTGCATATCATTTAAAAGCATAAAATCATCATCATCGCAGGTTACACATTTCAGATGCCACCGACTCAGACTCGTCTATGACTCAGTATGACTTCGACAATCCGATCTTTCAAGCCGAAGAAGAGATCGAGGAAGACGAAGACCTGCCTGAGGAGCTTGCCAGATTGCTAAGACAAGAGGAGAAGGTCATCCTGCCTCATCAGGAGGAAGTTGAAGTTATCAACCTGGGGACAGAAGAAGATAAGAAGGAGGTCAGAATAGGGGCTACGCTGCAAAATAATGTCAAGCAACGACTGGTTGAGTTACTCCAAAAGTATAAGGATGTTTTTGCTTGGTCATATGAGGACATGCCAGGACTCGACACGGACATTGTGGTTCATCATCTGCCTCTTCGTGAAGAGTGTCCACCTGTCAAACAGAAATTGAGAAGAACAAGGCCAGACATGGCAGTGAAGACCAAGGAAGAAGTTCAGAAACAGTTAGACGCCGGATTTCTTGCTGTAGCCAACTACCCTCCTTGGGTCGCTAACATCGTACCCGTGCCTAAAAAGGACGGCAAAGTTAGGATGTGTGTTGATTATAGGGACTTGAATAGAGCAAGCCCAAAGGATGATTTCCCGCTTCCCCATATTGACGTGCTTGTTGATAACACCGCGCAATTCTCGGTATTTTCCTTCATGGACGGCTTTTCCGGATACAATCAAATTAAGATGGCGCCGGAGGATATGGAGAAAACGACTTTTATCACACCTTGGGGGACCTTTTGCTATAAAGTAATGCCTTTCGGGTAGAAGAACGCAGGGGCAACTTATCAACGAGCAATGGTCACACTCTTTCACGACATGATGCATCACGAAATCGAAGTTTATGTCGACGATATGATTGCAAAGTCCCAAACGGAAGAGGGGCACTTGGTGAATCTTCTAAAGTTGTTTGAGAGGTTGAGGAAGTTCAAATTGAGGTTGAATCCAAGCAAATGTACTTTCGGCGTACGGTCAGGAAAGTTGTTGGGGTTCATCGTTAGTGAGAAAAGTATTGAGGTTGATCCCGCGAAGATCAGGGCAATTCAAGAAATGCCAGCGCCAAAGACCGAGAAGCAGGTTCATGGTTTCTTAGGTAGATTGAACTATATTGCAAGGTTCATATCTCACCTCACCGCCACTTGTGAGCCATTGTTTAAACTTCTAAAGAAGGATCAGGCGGTCGTTTGGAACGAGAATTGTCAGAAGGCGTTTGAGAAAATAAAGGAATACCTACAAGAACCCCCAATACTGATGCCCCCGGTGGCTGAGAGACCGTTGATAATGTACTTAACAGTTCTTGAGAATTCTATGGGCTGTGTTCTCGGTCAGCACGACGAGACTGGAAGAAAGGAGCACGCAATTTACTACTTAAGTAAAAAGTTCACAGACTGTGAATCCAGATATTCAATGTTAGAAAAGACTTGTTGCGCACTCGCTTGGGCCGCCAAACGCCTAAGACAGTATATGCTAAACCACACAACCATGTTGATTTCAAAGATGGACCCAATTAAGTATGTATTCGAAAAGCAGGCGCTATCAGGAAGGATCGCTAGGTGGCAGATGATTCTGACAGAATATGATATTCAATATGTGTCTCAAAAAGCTATTAAAGGTAGTGTTCTGTCAGAATACCTTGCAGAGCAGCCAGTCGATGATTATCAGCCAATGAAGTTTGACTTTCCTGACGAAGACATTATGTACTTAAAAATGAAAGATTGCGATGAACCGTTGCCGGGCGAGGGACCGGAATTGGGTTCCCGGTGGAAATTAATCTTTGACGGCGCTGTTAACTCATAAGGTAGTGGGATTGGGGCAATCATTACAACTCCCCATGGATCCCATATACCATTCACCGCAAGGTTAACATTCCCATGCACCAATAACGAGGCCGAGTACGAAGCGTGTGTCATGGGTATTGAAGAAGCAATCGACTTAAGAATCAAGAACCTTGATATCTATGGAGATTCAGCCTTAGTGGTCAACCAAATCAAGGGGGAGTGGGAAACGCGCCAGCCAAATCTGATCCCATACATGAACTACGCAAGGAGGTTGCTACCTTTTTTCGATCGAGTAGAGCTTCACCATGTGCCGAGAGCAGAGAATCAGATGGCCGATGCTTTGGCTACTCTATCCTCGATGTACAAAGTTAACTTCTGGAACGATGCTCCAATAATTGTCATTTCGCGGCTCGATAGACCAGCATTTGTGTTCGCAATAGATGAAGCTCCTGACGGTAAACCATGGTTTTATGACATCCGGAACTTTCTTAAGAACCAAGAGTACCCGCCCGGGGCATCTACCCAAGATAAGAAGACTTTGAGAAGATTGTCCGGCAATTTCTATCTGAATCCGGACGGTGCGCTCTATCGAAGAAACCATGACTTAGTGCTACTAAGATGTGTGGACGAAAAAGAAGCAAATCTGCTTATGGAAGAGGTCCACGAATGTGCCTTCGGAACACATGCAGGTGGACATGCCATGTCTCGAAAGTTATTAAGGGCTGGGTATTATTGGTTAACTATGGAATCAGATTGCTTCAAGTATGCCAAGAAATGCCATAAATGTCAAATTTATGCCGACAAGATTCATGTACCGCCGTGTCCTTTGAATGTCATGTCATCACCATGGCCTTTTTCCATGTGGGGCATTGATATGATTGGGAAGATTGAGCCGACCGCGTCCAATGGACACCGTTTCATCTTAGTAGCTATCGACTATTTCACCAAATGGGTCGAAGCGGCCTCTTATGCCAACGTCACGAAGCAGGTAGTGGCCCGATTCATCAAAAGAGACATCATCTGTCGATACGGAATTCCTGAGAGGATCATTACCGACAATGGTTCTAATCTGAATAACAAAATGATGAAAGAGTTGTGCCGGACTTTCAAAATCGAGCATCACAATTCTTCTCCCTATCGCCCGAAAATGAATGGCGCCGTGGAAGCGGCCAACAAGAACATTAAGAAGATAGTACAGAAGATGGTGATAACTTATAAGGATTGGCACGAGATGTTGCCCTTTGCCTTACATGGATATCGCACTTCGGTGCGTACTTCAACTGGGGCAACTCCTTTCTCGTTGGTGTATGGCATGGAAGCTGTTCCGCCATTGGAGGTCGAGATCCCTTCTCTAAGAGTACTGGCAGATGTCAAATTAGATGAAGCAGAATGGGTAAAGAACAGGTTGAATCAACTCAGTTTGATGGATGAGAAAAGACTGGCATCTCTTGCGTACGGTCGTTTGTATCAGAAGAAGATGAAGAGCGCCTATGACAAGAAGATACGTCCTCGGAGCTTTCAGGCAGGCGATTTAGTGTTGAAGCGAATTCTCCCACCACAAAACGATCATAGGGGCAAATGGACTCCCAATTATGAGGGGCCATATGTTGTAAGAAAAGCATTCTCAGGAGGAGCCTTGTTGCTGTCAACTATGGATGGTGAAGATTTTACATCCCCGGTGAACGCAGACGCCGTCAAAAAATATTTTGCTTAAGAAAGCCCGCTGGAAAGAAAAAAGTATCCAGGAAAAAATGGGGCATCCCGGCGAACCATAAAAGGATAGGTTCGGGCAAAAGCTAGGGATATATAAGAAAATATGAACCGGCAGAGTTGAAAACCTGAAAGGGCAGCTCTGGCAAAAATGGGTATCCCGGTGAATTGAAAACCCGCAAGGGCGATTCAGGCAAAAATTAGGGATTTTGAAGCAATGACTGCGACCTGCGCATTGAGCATCACGAGCATAATAAACTCTAGGGAGAACTCGAGGATCGACCATTCAAATCAATCTCTTCGGAAGTTAAAGTATCGGAAAACGTCGAAGTCACGCCAGTCATGGATGAGTCGTTACATGGTGTTTGTCTGTATCACATTGCCGACATTTTGTATATTTTTCTTACAAATTGGTTTTTTGCGCAACTTTCTCTTTTCAGGAGTTGCATCCGATGTAAATTTGCATATCTTCAGGCCTTTCATCAATAAAACATACTATTCAGAAAAAGCTTTCTGTTCTGTTTTTACTTTTACCATTTTTGATTGCAAAAGACGTCTAACATTTTTGATGAGAAAAGAGATTGCATACATAAAACATGCGGGCTTTGCTAACTGTTAATCAAGACATTTGTTTTTTAACTAAGGTCACAATTGATAATTTGACGTTGGTTGTACAACACTTTTGTCTATTTGTTGTTGTCCCCAAGCAGTGGTTGATGATGTCTCCCTCCTTATCCAATCCCCCAGTCAAGTCAGCGGAGTTAATTTTTCCTCCCCCCACAGAGCGGAACTGACTCAGAGATTGTTCATCCCCAGCAGAGAGAGTGTGGGATAATCTCCCAGTAAATCTTGTTCAATATCCCCAACGGATGGTGGATTCAATCTCCGGCAGAAGAGAGTTATTCCACAGCAATCAACTGTGTCTCCCCAGTAGAGTTGTTCTGGCTAATCATTCATAATTGATTTCCCCAGCAGGGTGGACTAAGTGCTTGTCAGAGCAGTTTTACCCAGTTGTTCCTCGAAGGCTATCCAGAGCTTGTTTTCCCAGCATGAGTTTACCTGCGCTAGGCGTATCAGACATTGCCCCAACGGAGTTGGCTCTTTCTCTTTAGCATTTATTTTGCTAAAGAGGTCCATTTGCATCTACATACATGCATAACACCTACCCAAACACGAAGCATTCCCATTTCGTATGGAGCATTTCGTTATATCCAAACATATGCATGTGAAACATAAGCCAGGTCATTACCCTTTTGTTTCCGGTGAATCCCGCAGGTGACTAGTATCTTCGCCCGTGTGTTGGCTAGACTCCAGCTCATGATGCTCTCCCAGCGGATTTTTGTGGTTATCATCAATGAGCGGTCTTAATATCGTGAATCTTGTTGCTCGCTTATATTTAGCGAAAGTTTGACGGCGATGTCAGATGATTTGATTCTTCAACGGCGATGTTGGAAGTTTATTTTGACGGCGATGTCAAGTGATCTGATTCTTCAACGGCGATGTTGAGAATTTTGTTTCTGGCGGTGATGTCAGAGTAATTTGTTATTTCAGCGGCGAGGTTGGATGTTTGTTTCTGGCGGCGATGTCGGAGTAATTTGTTTATTCAGCGGCGAGGTTGGATGTTTGTTTCTGGCGGTGATGTCAGAGTAATTTGTTTATTCAGCGGCGAGGTTGGATGTTTGTTTCTGGCGGCGATGTCAGAGTAATTTGTTTATTCAGCGGCGAGGTTGGATGTTTGTTTCTGGCAGCGATGTCGGAATAATTTGTTTATTCAGCGGCGAGGTTGGATGTTTGTTTCTGGCGGCGATGTCAGAGTGATTTGTTTATTCAGCGGCGAGGTTGGATGTTTGTTTCTGGCGGCGATGTCAGAGTGATTTGTTTGTTCAACGGCGAGGTTGGATGTTTGTTTCTGGCGGCGATGTCAGAGTGATTTGTTTGTTCGGCGGCGAGGTCGAGTGGTTTGACTCTTTAGCGGCGATGCTAGATGTTTGTTCTTGGCGGCGATGTCAGAGGACTGACGGCAAGGTCAGAAGATTATTTTGAAGAGCTGACGGCGAAGTCAGGGGCTTTACCAAAGTCCTGTGAAAAATTGACGGCGAAGTCAGAAAATATTGAAGACCGACGATAAAGTCAGTTGATTTATAATTTTGACGCTGAGATCTGACAGCGAGGTTAGATGCTGTTAAGGGAGCTGACGGCGAGGTCAGACGTTCTACTTAATATGGGTGCCTGGCGGCAATGTCAGAAGTTCGTATCGCGGTTGTCAAATTTCCGGGTCCTTGGGTATTCAACCGTCTTTTACCTTGATTGTATGAAAGTCGCTTACCTTTCATCCCTTCAAGTCTAAGTCGTTTGAATAGGGGCAGCTGTTGTACCCCAAATTTGACCAACCACTCTAGCATATGTTTCATTTCATCTGCATCAGCATAAGGCATAAAAGCATTGCATAACATATCATTATTTGCATTTTTACAGGGATCAGGAAAATGTGTATTCAAAATATATGGAGAATAGGGAGGTCATTTTCCTAAGTAAAAAATATAATTGAGACAAGTGCACAAGGTGGGGTTTGAACCCACCACCTCTTGCTCCACACCCCTCACCTTTACCACTCAGCCAGGCGCACATTTGTGAACAACAATGAAAAGGAAAACTATATATTTTAAGTATTGAAAATAGAGGCGCGTAAAATAAAATTGTGGTGGATTCTGCTCCCACCAAGATTCGAACTCGTGACTATATGGTAAACAGGCGCATGACTTAACCACTGGGGTGGCGATACATCCAGCGATTATCCCACCCCAGTTTTGTTAAGTACTTTGTTTCGTTCGTGGCTAGGCAAAAGATGAAGAGCAAATGATTATGCGTGAAGAATGAAGACTGGGCAAAACTTATCCATTTTCAGCGAAACGAAATTCAATCTTGCTTGTTTTTTTTACAAGGTTTAGTTTGGTATTCTCAATTTTTACGTTGGAGGAGTATTGCTTAGGTTACAATTGAAATTGCAAAAAGGAGGGAAGTGGTTTAACCGTGTTTGAATGGTACAGAACTTTGCTATTTCAAGAACAACACCAAAGGTACTTTGCTTTGGACGTTTTTTGCATCTTTCACCAATATGGACAAGCAAGCAGCCACTACAACTGGCTGCAAACCCTAGTCTGTACTACCATCTCACAACAGGACACGAAAAAGCTCAGCAAAAAGCATTTTTGATTTTTTAAATTGAGGGTATAAAAGGCTAAAGGGAGAAGGAAACCCTAGCAGCCACGAGTTTTTGAAAAGAGCATCTCAAAGAGTTGGATACTGGGAGCTGCTCTCAAGGAAGATAGGCTGAATTTGCAAACAAGGAGGAACTCTACAACTTTCTGTGGATACCAAGTCTCCTTCCTCAGGTATGAATGTGTGGAGCCCTTTTTATCATAAGCATTCACCATGATTGGGTATTTGTTCCTTTAAGTTTTGTTTTCAATTTCATACATGTTTGAAAAAAGCTGAAGTTGCCTATGATGTTTTTTTGTTTGAATCTGGAGGACATATAAGGGATACATGTGTTATGGTCATTTGTACTGACTTGTGTTAAGCTTAAAATTGATTAAGAGCACTATTGTTTGTGAGTTCATTAATTTGCTCCATGTTTCTGTTGAGTTAACTTGCTGAGTCATTATTCTTGGTTATGCTGTTTTGAAATACTGACTATTTGTGGTTGTTTGCTAAGTGTGGATCTACTTTTTCGTTGAACAACCTTTGCCTTGATGTTAATAACAGTTTCTGTATAAGGTTGATGGCCTCTTATGTTTTCAAAACCTCATTTAAGTCCTAAAAGAAACCTTAATTGTTGGTGTATGGTTGGTCATAATGAGTTATGTGAATCTAATGTTAACATGCTACATGGTCAAGTCTTGAGTTCTTTTCTTGCAAGAGTTTTGGTTCTTGTTTAATGTTCAGACATGAGGTTGTGTTTCGTGCTAGTAAATGTGCTATCCTTTTGCTCTATGTGCTGCTGGTTGTGATGGATGCTAAATGAAGCAGTAGGATATCTAGGGGGCTTTTTTGCTTCTCCTGCTTTTCAAGTTCCTATTCTGTTTTGCTTTTTCTTTTTTATTTGAGTCTATTTGCTTCATTACCTTAGTTCTGGTCTAGGTGTGAATTTTGTCCATTTGGTAGCTTTTATGTGCTTTGGTCATTTATGATGTGTTGCTGCCAGTTTCAAATGGATATTGAATGAATGCTGTTAAGTTTGATTTTATGTTTGACCATGGAAGCCAGATGATGCTGTTTGCTTAGTGTGTGGAGCATTGTGTTACCATGTTTAAACTTGTATGTAAGGCCAAATGCAGGTGTGTCTTAGGGTGATGACAGGTTGTTCCATGTGTGTGTGTGTCTTGATTGTGCAGGATTTATGTGTGTTTTGTGTATGTTATGTTCATGATAGGTGGTTTGGTTTATTAACAGCAAATCAGATGTGTTGTTTATTCTTCCTCATCAATTTTGTTGTCTATGTTTGATTACTCTCTTTGATGTCATCACATGATTGGTTTAGTCTGTAGCAGCATATGCTTGGAATTTTGATTTGTTCACTTTGATTGTTGTATTGAAATCTGCAGCATTTGCAATTTGTTCTGTTTGAATTTTTAATGTTGTTTCTCTTTGAGTCAGTACTGGGGTCAGTTGTTGATGTTTGATATCTTGGTTTTCATGGCATGATGATTGTATGAGAGACATTTTTGAGATTATTGCCATGCTGTTTTGTTGCTTTAATTCATAGAATCAAATTCACATATTTTGCCACAAGCAATTTAAATACACCAAGCCACAAATTTCTTCATTTACTACACACATTTCTTTCCTCTTCTCTGTTTGATTTGCTTTAGGTTAGCTCATAAGCATATGGGCCTCTAGACAGTGTGTTTTACGTGTGTATGAACCCAACCTCTTCGTGTATACTATGCTTGTTCTGCTTAACAGCCCCACTCATCATGTATGATACAATTGCCACTTGATAGTTATGTGCATTTCATGATCAACTCAAGGTTTAGACTCATTCATAATCACATTGTGAGCTTCCAAACTGCTGTCAACTAAAGGCCATATCAGCATGAACATACTTTTGCATAAGCTGTTTCCAAATTGAAGTTTGTATTTAAATTGATTCATTAACATTGCCTAGGGTGTATGTAGTTTTAAAAGAGATGAATATGTTGTTTATATCCCTACATGTATGTCTGTTGTATTGTTGATGAAAGTTGATCCTTAACAGTAGGAGCACTTTGAACATTGAACTTCCCTTTTCTTTTTGAAACTTGCAGTCCTTTGTTTTTGCTTTTGAATTCACTGCACACCTTTAGCTTGGTCATGCTGACAGTGTTTTCTTTTTTTTTATGTCTTTTGTTTCTTGCTGGATTGTGTGCAGTATTATGATTATTGCTAAGCTTCAATGATGTAGGTTTGAATACCATTAAGTGTTTTGTTCCCATGTTGGTCTTAGATTTGAATGTTGTTGTTGCTGTTTTGTTGGATATTTTGGTAACAGTATTTTGAAGCTTTTATTTGTGATAGAAAATTGGTGTTTGAGTTATACTTCGAGTCAGAACCATCCGGGTCTTGCTATTGGTTTGGTGTGTAGATTAGCAAGGTTTCTTTGAGCATGTTGACAGCAGAGCTGCTGTGCTGTTTTGTTTTATTTATTTGGTTTTCTTTAAGTTCTGTTCCTGCTGTACATGTGCTGTAATTTGTGTTTGGCTTGGAATTAAAACCTGTTTGGATTACTGTTGGGAGTTTGTCAAGATTCAGTGTTGGTTTGCTTATTAGTACATGTTTGAAATCAGGATTCATTTGCAAATTGAATGGTGTGCACAATGTTGTCTTAGGCTTAGATGTTAGCTTTTGTTTGGATTTGAGTTTTGTTGTGGATTACTCCAATAATATGCAATTTGGTGATCATTGTTTGCTTCATTGAAAAGCTGGTCGTGTTCTTTAAATTTAATCCATAAATATTGATTCTCAAGCATGTATAGACCTTTGTTCACTCATGTTTATGTCAATCATAGCTTTTGGTTTCCATATTGCATTTCATAACTTTGCTTTGCATTTCCATTCGCATTTTTAATTACAAGCATCATGTGGAAATTTGAATAGCATATTTGTCTTCCTCTCTGAAAAACATGTAGAACAGACTCAAGGTTTGCTCAGTTTCATGGGGTATTGACAAAGTTACGACAGCTTTTGCATTAAGTTCTTTTGTTTTATTTTTTTGGCCCAGCTTTCTTTGAACGAATACTATGTATATTTTTCTTTCTAAGTTAATCATTGGACGTATCACCGCCCCAGCGGTAAGAATTTGTGCGTTACATTGCCCAGTGCCTGTGTTCGAGTCCAGTGGAGGACACTTTTTATTTTTATCTCCTTTTTTCTTTTTCCACTTTATATCTTTCTTCCTTCTCTTTTATTTTTCTTCCTTTCTTCTGTAACAATACGCGTGTGTGTGTCCTGGTGGTTAAGTGTGGTGACTTAAAACCAAAGGGAGTGGGTTCAATCCCCACCCCTTGCACTTTTTTTAATTTATTTAGTTTATTTAATTGTTTTAAACCATAATTTTCAAAATCCATAACTTTGGCATACTTACTTATTCTTGATCCATTCTTTTTGCAAATTACTCATAATTTTAATTATTTTCATTTAATAAAACAATATTTCAAATCATTGATGATTTTAAAGACCCTTGACTTACTTGAAGGTTGACCTTCTATTAGGGTTCGCGCGCGCTGTATTTTGTAATATTTTCTCAAAAAATAACTGTTCTTGGTATTGAATTAAAATAAGAGGATTGGGTGTAGTCCCCTTCTTCTTCGAGTGTTGGGACGCCCACTGTAGTGAGGGTGGTCCCGACACTCGTCTTTCAATACGAAGACGCTTCTAAACTTTTCTCTCCTAAAAAACCTCGGTCCCGTACCGAGTCTATTTTCAAACTATCTTTCAATAAATCATTTTTTTCTTTGTATTGAATTAAAGAGAGGGGATTAAGTGTAGTCTTCTTCCTCTCCGAGTGTTGGGATGCCCACTGTAGTGAGGGTGGTCTCGACACTCGTCTTTCAATACGAAGACTCGACTTTATCCACCATATCTCACTTTCACAACTCCCTTCCGTAACCTTTCGCACCTAAAACCTCGGTCTCGCACCGAGTGCATTTTTCAAAATCATTTTTATAACAAAACTTGAATGGTCGTGGAGTGGTTAGGCGTAGGCCTTTCTCCTATCCCGAGTGCTGACATTTACCGTAGGGTTCTCTGTCACAAAGCACTTACCATTCAAAACCAAAAACACTTTAATAAGAGAACGAATTTCTCTTTGCATTGAATTAAAGAGAGAGGATTGGGTGTAGACCTCTTCTTCTCCGAGCGTTAGGATGCCCACTGTAGTGAGGGTGGTTTCGACGCTCGTCTTTCAATACAAATATGCCTCGTTCACCACACAATTTTCATAACAAAAACTTTGAGACAAAGAATTGGGTACTACTCGTAGGGGTTACTATCCGAGGACATGTCTCGCACCCCTAAAAAACAATCCAATCAATCAAATGTGACATCTTGCCTCGCATGGCGAAAACCTAATCATTTCAAAAAGGATATGTTACGTCCGTTCTACCGCAAACAGGTAACGCCTAAGTCTCCAACGAGCAAGCAGCAAAACACCTAACTGCTAGAATGCGCACGATAGCATCATCCATAAAAAACATCAACACACCGTAGGCCGAACTACGGCTGCTCTGATTTCTCATACCAGATGAGAATACGTAGGCACAAGACGGCGATGTCTTGGCGAGCACAATCCCCCCTATCTGTAGTTTCCCGAACTACGTCGACTCTGAATTTCTCATACCTGTTGAGAATACGTAGGCCTAGGACCGCGAAGTCCTACCGAGTCCGTTCTTTCTCCACTACCCTCCGTTACCTCTCTCTCCCTGTTTCTAAACCCTTCTCTCTTATTTTGGAACACTCTTTTATAATATATTATTTAGGCAAATAAATTCACACGTCGACAAACAAAAGGTTCCCATCGAGTACGATGGATGCGAGGGGTGCTAATACCTTCCCCTCGCATAACCGGCTTCCGAACCCGTTCATGGTTGCGAGACCATCTTATCCATTCTTTTCTTAAGGTTTTCTCGATATTTTCCTTTCCCCTCATGGGATAAATAAAGTTCGGTGGCGACTCTTCTGTCCTTTCTTTTTCGCCTCCCCGTCGTTGCGTCGTTGCATTTTTCGAGTAACGACATGATCCACTGTCAGAATCTTCATTAGACCAAGTGACTGTTAGACCTTTTCCCTTCTTTTTGAGGTATGTGGGACATTCCTTTCTAACATGTCCATATCCCTCACACTCATGACACTGTACTCCTCTGCTTTGGTTGGCTTTATCTTTAGCTTTTTCTTTGTCAGCAGGCAAGCTTTTGAAATAAGGTTTAGACTTAACATCTATCCTTTTGGCCAATTTGTTGAACTGTCTTCCAAGCATGGCTATTGCCTCTGATAGATCTTCCTCCTTTTCATGACCTGAAGTCTCAGCAGTGTTTGAGATAAGAGCTATACTTTTGCTCTTTTTCTCCACAGCCTGATCACACATCCCCATCTCAAAGGTTTGAAGGGATCCAATGAGTTCATCCACTTTCATGTGGCATATGTCTTGAGCTTCTTCAATGGCTGTTACCTTTATGGCAAACCTTTTAGGTAGTGACCTTAGTATCTTCCTTACAAGCTTCTCTTCAACCATCTTTTCTCCCAAAGCTCCTGAGGTGTTAGCTAGTTCAAGAACATTCATGTAAAAGTCATGAATGGTCTCATCTTCCTTCATTCTTAGACTTTCAAATTTTATGGTCAGCATTTGAAGTCTTGACATTTTGACCTTGGAGGTTCCTTCATGAGTAGTTCTGAGAGTGTCCCAAACATCCTTTGCTAGATCACAGTGGTGGACCAGTCTAAAGATGTTTTTGTCTATACCATTGAAGAGTGCATTCAATGCTTTAGAGTTTCCAAGAGCCAATGCCTCTTGCTCTTTGTTCCATTCCTCTTCTGGAATTTGCACAGATACTCCATCCTTGTCAGTCTTCACAGGATGTTCCCAGCCAGAGTTTGCAGCTCTCCAAGCCTTGCTGTCTAAAGACCTTAGGAAGGCAATCATCCTAGGCTTCCAATAGTCATAATTAGAACCATCTAGAATTGGAGGTCTATTTGTGAATCCAATATCTTTATCCATAGTACCATAATTTTGTTTCCCTAGATCTCACCCAGTAATAAACAGGCAGGGTGCTTGCTCTGATGCCAATTGAAAATTATGGCCAGCCCAGGATGGATGTTCTAACAGAAGTTATAACATCCATTGTGACATTCACTACAGACCTACTATTATGCAGCAATAACAAAGCAGTAAATAACACAGTTGGTTGTTGACCCAGTTCAGTGCAACACACTTACATCTGGGGGCTACCAAGCCAGGGAGAAATTTCACTATCAGTAGAATTAATTCAGAGTCAAACCTCCAGTTTGCACTCTTCACTCAAAACCTACCCAATGAAAATTTAACCTAGAGACACTCTAGACCTGAGTATACCCACTCACTCCCTACAATCACACACCAGTGATATCAAACAGTTACAAATTAAACAGTAGAATGAAGAGACACTTCAACTACACACACACCTTGATCTTGCTTCAAAGCTTTGATCAAGTGACACGCACTGTTACTTAAGAGCTTCGAGTGGTACACAACCTAGAAACTACCTAACCAATGCAATCAACAGTTGCTTGAATTACAAGTGATCCTAAGACACAATCGTGAAGAACAACCTCTTCACTTCTAAACCACTATGGTGATTTCTCTGCTTCTCTATCTTCAACTGTTGCCTTCTAGGATTGCTTCTCATGTTATTTATAGCAGCAGATCAGTCCTTGGGCCTGGGCGCATACATTAGGTTTTATCCATCATAAAACCTCTCTTTAGTATTCTGCACGTTTGCCACTTTAATCAGGTACATATTAGTTCCCCTAGGGCGTCTAAAATGTCTCCTGCATTCCAGGTTGAGCTTCTGAGTTGTTTCCTGAGTTCTAGCTACCAGAATAACAAACTTCCGCTTGATGTCATACGACCTATGTCATAACATTGAGTATGACATCCAACTTAACTTATAGTTAGCTTAGTTAACTTACCCTGCACAGTCTATATTATGAATGTAACAACATCAGACATAACATTCATACATATACTAATATTTTGCCATAAAATGCAGCCAATCAAGAGCACTTACAATAGTAATGTGGAAAAGGATTAGGCGGAGCACCTAATTTTCTTTTCATGACGAGCCCTCGTTCCACCAGCATAGGAAACAATTTTGTATAGCTCATACGTATGGGTTGTATCCTTGGCTTACCACTTCGATCGTTTGCCCTCGGAGCCTGTGCTTGAGGTTGCTGCATTTGTTGGTTGTTGTATGGTTGCTGATCATATCTTTGATACTGATTGGATGTCCCCTACTAAGGACCTTGTTTAACCTGTTGTTGTTGGAAGATAGGTGTTACTGTTGCCACATACGGTGGTTGTTGATATCGTTGTTGCTGATTCTTTTGATGTTGTGCCCTTCTTTCATGTGTTACGACACTCACTTCACCTTCTTTCTTTTTATGGAAGCCGCTGGTTGGCTTTTAGGTAGCACCGGAGCTGGAGCTAGCAGTTGAATTTGACATTTTATCACTTTTTAGCCCTGCCTCAACTTTTACTCCTACAGCTACATTGTTGGAGAAGTTTGTTGTGACACTATTGATCAGTCTCTCGTAGAACTCAAGCCTAACTGTGTCCACGAACCAGTCAGCTAGTTCTTTTTCAGTCAGGGGTGGCTTGACTTGAGTAGCCGTCCCGCGCCATCTTTGCGCAATTCTTTAAAGGATTCAGTACTCTTCTGTGTCATGCTAAGAAGCTGACGACGATTTGGGGCCAGATCCATGTTGTACTTATATTGTTGTATAAATGCATCATACAAATCCTGAAAGTATTGTATCTTTGCCTAATCTAAACTCATATACCACTTGGCACATACCCCCTTGAGGCTATCCTGAAAGCAATGTATCAGTAGCTTGTCATTTTTGATGTGCGAGGCCATCCGTCTGCAATACATGATCAAGTGAACTTTGGGACAAGTGGTTCCCTCATATTTATCGAACATTAGCATCTTGAACTTTGGCAGAAACACCAACCCTGATACTAGACACATGTCTTTGGCTTCTGATCCAAAGACATTACTTCCTTCAATAGCTTTCATCCTTTTAGCCATGACGTCCATCTCTACCCTTAACTTCTCGTGTTTTTCGTCTTCGATTTCGAAACCATCGGGTATACCAAAGATGGGTTGACGAGTGTTAAAAATAGTTCGAGCATGTCTTGGACCTCCTGCCTGGGTGAAGAGAGGATTTGTCGTTATTGGAATAGCTTGTGGTTCAAAATTGAATGGTTCAGGATGGTTGAGCGAAGGCAGAAAATCCCTGGATATGCTGAACCGAAACTCAGTTGTTGAAGCTGGAATTGTTGGAGGGTTTGCCGCTGATGCAGCGATTTCAGAGACCACTGTAACCTGTGTATCCATCTTTGCTTTTATCACCTTAAGAACTTCCATAATCTGACTGACGTTGTCTTTGATTCCTTCGATGTCGTTGTCGATCTGGTCGATTCTTTGGTCATTGTCGGCCATCCTCCTTTGAGCTCTGGCTCAAGTGTTGTATCTGTGGGAATTCAGCGTGACTTATTTCCTCCTTTCTCTCTCTCTCTCTGGCGGACAAGAACAACAGATGAGCTGCAGAACCCATGCAAGACTATGCAGAATGATATGCAAATGCAAATGTAGATGCAAAAACCAACCATTCATGAAAAAAACAACAATTTATTTACAAACAAAGTTAGAAACACATATAACAACGTGCTTTAAAAGCAAATTTTCATTGATAGGTTGAGATCCATTACAATAGATGGCTCTTGCTAATAAGAAAGACCTTTCTTATAACAAAAGCAAATACAACAAAAGATTACAATCTTAAAAAAAAGCAGGAAATGGCGAAGTATTGATCGTTCTAACTAGACGACCCTTCTCCTTCTTGAGGCCTGGGCATGGTTTGATTCTGACGAATTACCTCCCACAGTTCAGCATTCTCACACTTTGCTTTGACTAAAGCATATTTCAGCTCATCCCTAGGCATATGAACCTCGGGCTCCATAGTGATCTCATAGGTATAAGTGTAAAACATTCTCAAGGCTATTTCCTTTTACCACAGTAGATAGGACCTTGAGGTTAAACAGCTCCCATTCCCTTATGTGGTTTCTCCTTGTAGAAGAGGATGACGCCAAGCATAACTAGCTTGAGTTTCAAGTTCTTCATTACTGCCTTTTTCACAAAAATAGGCTTTTAGCATATCTGGTTCAGGCTCTGGTCCTGTTGAGTATCCATGCTGGCGGTGAGCAAGGATTGGATTATAGCTGATTACCCCCTAGTACCAATGAGGGGTACGTTCGGGAAGTCCCCACCGCTCGAGATCATAATGACACTGCTGGTCTTGGTATCATACCAGTTGATTTCATAGTGTCTGAGAGTTATTAATTTTTCAACCCATGCTTCTTTGTTGGGGAGGATCCAAAGGACTTAAGTTATGGGCAAGTGAGAGATAAAGCACTTGCTAAGAAAAGTTGTACAGCATGAAAACTGTCCAAGATCGTACACCTTCCGGTGATGGATGACGATATAGGTATCTGCTAGCAATGTGCTCACAGGATTCTTGATGAGGAAGAGTCGGATGGCCTCCTCACTGATGAATTCATCACAGCTAGAATTGCCTCATAGATTCCCAAATTTCTGTTATCGTAATGAAATTCAGCCATCTCCATGAATGGTCTTACTTCCATTCCATAGAAACCACTCCTATTTACCAATTCTGCAGGCAGCTCAGTTGGCCTGATGTGTAGTGCCTTAGCAAGGTCTCTTCTTCTTGGTTTCCCATAATGATTTTTGAAGGTGAAAGGAATCCTCAAGTAAGCAGAGTAATCTTCTATTTTTGGGAGCAACTGGAAATCTGGGAAGATAAAGCAGTGATATACTGGATCATAGAATTCGACGAGTGCTTGTAGCATGTCCTCGTTGACTCGAGTGTTGAGTAGCGGCAGAAGATCTCCATACTTTGCAATGAAAGAGGTGGGGTTTCTAACAAGGCCTGCTAGGATCCTGAGATTACCCAATCTTAGGCTTGAATCAGAAACCTGTTTCTTCGTTCCATACCAATGTCTGCAAAGAAAATTTTTGAATTTCCTTGAATGGTAAGTATAATGAAAAGATGTAATGCAAATGCGACTGGTTTTAAAAAACTTAGAAGATCAATTGTGCCAAACCCTCGTTTTATTCATCGTTGGACAAAGTTACAACTTTTGAGACACAATACAAGAAGCTTAATTTACATCAAGAAACTAGGTTCCATGGTCTAAACTGAGAACTTCAGACTCGAGGCCTCTTCAACTTTTTCAGAATTGCATTCTCCATCACCAATTTATCCATTATTCCTTTCCAGGCTCTAGAGGTTGGATGGATATTTGAGTATTCATGAATGCTTTGAGTGGGCTTGATACTGGAGAAAAATTAATTATCCTTTGTTGCTTCCCTGTCAATCACTCGTCGTTCGAGCCAATCTATCAACTCATATTTTTCTTGTACTTCTCTAATGAGCCTTGTTTCTTCGGAGGAGAGCGCATAATATTTTCCTTCCCAAGTGTCCCTCTCGAGTTGAGCTCTCCAAGTAACTCGTAGTATTCCTCCATCTTCTCAATGGGAACGACAGAGGATGATGACGCGATAACGATATGCATATTCTTCTATGGGAGATATGGCATTTTTAAATCCTTCGCTCTAGGCTGGACCCATTGAGTGAATGGTTCAAAAGCTATGCAGTTTCTTTTTCCTAGGTCAGGTTTTTTCTTTTTCTGGATGTTTTCCCAAGCGTCAATTTTGTTGTTTCTCATGTTTTCCACTACTTCAATGTTGAGATAAAAGAAGCCAGATAAGAGCATATTGTTGGGTTTATCCGTCATCGGAAAACCAAACTGTCATCTGGCCAAGGCTGGATTGTAGTTGATTCTTCCTCTTACTCTGACGAGTGGTATATTTGGGAAGCTTTTGCAATGATCAAAATAAACTCCTTTTGGCAAATGGTTGACGAACCATTTGTACAACAAAGGTGCACAACAAAGAATAGCTCCTTTTCCTTGAAGTGCCTGATGATGAATTGAGTGATAAACATCTCCTAATAAGGTAGGCACAGGGTTGCCACTTAAAAGAATGGTAATGGAAGAAAAATTGACAATTCCTCGACTTCGGGAAACAATACTAATCCATAGATTAATAGAGCTAATACTGCTTCAAATGCGTCCATGCTCCCTTCTTTGGCAAGGTAGGCAGCTTTCTTGACTAAGAAATCTGAATGGAAACCTTCTACTTCGTTTTTGGTGGCACGGTGAGCTTTAATTTCAGATACTTCAAGGTGAAGAGCATCTGCTATTTGTTTCGGTGAAGGTAAGCTTTCCAATCCACTATAAGGTTTTTGATCTTTTACAGGGATTCCCACATAGTAGGCAGACTCTTCCAAAGTCAGCATCAACTGAAACAACGTATCATAGAACTGAACCAAAGTATTGAGGATCCCTTCTTCCCTCCCTGTCCTGACTAAGCTCAAAATCTTCCCATATCTTTTTCCAAATTCTTCTGACACTATGGTCCCTAGTTTCCGCAACTTGGATGTATCAGGTTTCTTGAAATTGTATCTCTTGGTATTTCTTGTTCCAATACCCATGATTTATCTAGGATTTTCACAAAGAGATCAACTGAGCTTTACAAAACCAGTTACAAAATGAAATGCCTTGATGAGATGATAAGACAATGCACACACAAAACAAAATCAAGTATTCACAAATACAATGCATATGCACACACAAGGCTCCTTAAGCTCAAGGTTAAAGCATGGAGTCAAAAGGTCTACCCATCCCCAATGATTTGTACTATGAGTTATTTGTACCTACCGAACGGGTTCTATCAAAGTTCCCAGAGTCATAGTAAATCCTTTGGATATTTTCAACCAATGCAACTACTTACGTGAGTCAATAATATTCTTAAGATAAACTCGTCTGAGTGTAGCATCGTGTGACAACCGTTGAGGGACTACTCCCTAACAGTTTCCACACTACGTCCTAAGAAGGCCAAGTATGATAAAAATATTACTAAAGGTCCTCAGCTTTATAGACTCCCAGGTTGAAACAATTAATGAATACACGACTACTCATGCAACACTAACCATCTAAAGGAGGTCTCCACTGAGCGTGATTACATCATATGTCAGACTTATTGGGACTACTCCCAACAATCCAACTATTGATCCTATCACAATCCTATCTCATGTGTCACTCAAATCCAGGTTAGGATTTATCTCACCACTCAAAGCACCCAATGTCCACAAAACAGATATATTGACAAATATACATGTAAGACAATATTCACAAATATAGCATACAATCAAACAAAAATAGGCTAAACCCTCAAGTACTTTTTAGTCCCAAGTGAAGTAGACATTTTTGTTGCGGTGAGAATCGTGATGTCAAGCTATTGATTAACTTGAATCTTAATTCATTAAATTCACAACCGAAATTTGATTTATCCAAAGGAAAGGTTTAAAGAAAGAAAGACCTTTTGCACGATGTAACAACAACGCTAAGAGATCGGGGGTTGGTTATGCCTAGGGTAGGTATTTCACATCCTAAACATATGTAGTACTCTACAGGAACCTTTTGTATGTTTGTATGATATGCTTGCTAAATGTTTGTTATGGTTTGGGATTGGGTATAATGTTACGGGTGTAGGTAAAGGCTTAAAGATAGTTTCTAAGTTTGCTCGCAAAGATATTGCATCCTCTACCTACGTATCCTAACTAGGATAGAATTAGAGCAATCGTAGTTCACCTCACTGAGGATAGATGAACACTTGATCATGATCAAGGTTCAAGGGGAACAGACATAACAATGCTTGCATAAATTTTAACAAAACTCTCTATTCTGAGTTGTACACTCAAAGGATATTAACTTTTACAAAAGCCAAGGGGGAAGTTTGTTGCACCCCAAAATTTTCCCAACCTTTTCTATACCTAGCTAATGTTTCATTGCATTCATTGTTACATTAGCATTTGCATTGCATTGTCATGTGTGCAGGGGATCAAGAGATGTGCCTAGCACGAGGAGGCTAACAAAGGTTCTGAGGATAATCAAAAAGCTTTATTCAAGCTATCATTCTCATCAAGTCTATCAAAAGAAGTCAAAGACCCTTGGAGAAGGGGGTGGATACAAGTGTGCATATCTCCTAACTTGAAGGTCATGGGAGATCATCAGAGAATTTTGAATCCATGGATGTGGGTGTAAAGCATTAAGAAAGCTCAGGAGATACCTTGGAGGTTATTGAGGGCCCTACCCAAGTCATTGTTTAAAGTGCAAGAGGACATAGCCGAAGGTGGTGCAATTAGGGTTTCACCTGGTCCACCCTAAATCAACTGTGAGTCTTGAGGAGATTAAGACTCAATTCCAAGCAATTATGATCATGGAAGGTTGTGTTGAGACATGTCATAAATAATTTCAATATCAATTCATCAATACTCAAGAGTGTGAGAAGTTGCTAAGCTAGGGTTTCTATGCTTGAGAGTGTAAAATCCATTGTTTGGTGCCCCAACTTCAAGACCACATAACTCAAGATACAAGTTTCATCTCATCTTAACTCCAACATGAGAATTGCAGATCATGTTATTAACTTTTGTTTGAGTACTAGACGTCATTCATCTGATTTCTAGAACTCAAGTTATGAAGCAGACAAGTTACAGATCATCAGATGAATGTGATTTTGGTCCATGAAAGTCAACCAACTTCCATGTCATTTTTGACCTAGAAAGAGGTCTGTCCTATTCTTGACCCAAACATGAGAGTTGTTCCTCATGATCTTAGCTTTCGAAAGAGTACTAGAAGTCCTTCTTTGGACTTGTAGAACTCAAGATATGAAGCTTGCAAAGCAAGGGTATTTTGGGAAACTTTGATTATAGGCCACTTTTGATTATAGGTCAATTTCACCGCCTTGCACATCTCAAATGACAAACTTTCCAACATTAAAGTTTCTCCAAATGGGGTCATTTGCTCAACGAAACCTCAAGGAACCATTGATTTGGCTTGGGATGAAGATTAGATGAAGGAATTTTCATGAAGGAAGCTTTAAAGGTCATTAAAAGTCAAAAAATTAAATTAATTCACGATGGACCAAAGTTGTGCAAATTTGTGCATATTTTGAGTGCATTCCATATTTCAATCACATTGACTATTGTGGATTTTGCAAATTGAACCAAAGAACCATGGCATTTCACATGTTGCTTCATCTTTAAGATACATACTAAAATCATGCCATTGATCACAAAGCAAGGATGAATCCTCCACCATTAGATCATATACATTGATAGCAACATGAATGGCACATATTCAAGGCTGAGCAAGCTCTATTTCGCAAGCTTCAAGTTCACCATGGGCAAGGAAAATTAAAATTCACTTGGGCTAGTTTAGACCTCCATTGGGCTTTTGATCCATTCCAATCACTTCTATATAAAATTGTGATCGTGTACAGCCAAAAGGAGGAGGAGTTGGAGCCAAATTCTGTTACAATTCAGTTGGAAAAGTGAGAGAGCAAGTGATTTTCGAATTTGAGATTTCTTCCATTTTCAAGCCAAATTGAGGTTGCAAAGAGATCTAGGAAGATCCAAGGAGTGTTTTTGGACGGTTAACTTGAATAATTCGTGTCCATTGAAGGCTCTGTGGAAGCTTTTAACCAGGTATGTAAAATTCATCATAGCTCATTGTATAGGGATCTTTCTTGCGCCATTTTCACATGTATGTAATCCCCATAGGTAGTAGATGGATTCTGGTATGATATTAGGGATGTTTGTGCCAATTTTTGGTTCTTGCTCAATTCTTGAGGAGCTTCGTTTTCCCATATTTATGCCTCAAAACTGAAAAAGAATGCTAGGATGATGATGTACATAGTGAGACAAAAAGATTGATGTGAAAAATGTTGAGTTTTGGCAATTGGTGAGAAGCGTCACTGTAGCAATTGAACGGAGAAGACGATCGGAATTAGTCCGGCCGTCGTCTACAAATCTCACCACCGTCTGGTTTCTCCCTCCCATATTTAAATGTTTCACTTCACACGTGGCTTCATTAGGTTCCTTGGATTGGTTGACTAAAGCGTTGGATGGACGAAACAAGACCTACCATGCACCCTCGTTTGACTTACCACACTGAACATACATGAAACTCACCATTTCACTAAAAGGTGATATGGACTGGGCTTCTGATTGATATCCCCACCCCCCTTCATGGCCCATCTGGATTTATAATGTGATTTAATTTCTATTTACCACAGGGTTTTTCCATTTTCATTTCTTTTTCCTTATTTTCTTTGTTTTGTGGTTGTTTACTTTTAATCAATTAAAAATTGCAAAACACTTCCAAAATTCATGAAAATTTTCCCCAAGGTACCTCAACAGGTTAAATGATTTTTCAAATTGGTAGATTGATTTTTAGATCATTTTTCAATTTATTGTGGATTTTCCTTGTTTGGTTGTTCTTTAAATAGGAAAATGTGCAATTTTTGTTTGAAATTTTATTTCCTTACCATAGCATCAAATAAACTTCTAATTTTTTGTGTGATGATTCTAGACACCTTGATTGATTTTTAGGTATTTTTGTTCTTATTTTTAGATTCCATTTGGATAGGTTTTGAATTAGATCTTTAGCACCCTTTCCCTTTGCCTTATCCATAGAACACCTTAGGGTTTTCCCCCCTGTTAGCATACTTAGACTGGGAGTTTGGCTCCCCAATTTTAAAGCTTGGTTCCTAACATCATAAGGACCTTCTAGGATGTTTCTTAGATTTTTTAGGCTGGTTTTACTATTTTTAGTGGATTTTGCATTCAGGCTGATGTTTGTGTGTTTACCATTGTGCCTTCACCTAGTTTACATTTTAGGTGATCCTTGTGCAAT
Source organism: Lathyrus sativus (assembly GCA_963859935.3). Classification (NCBI taxonomy): domain Eukaryota; kingdom Viridiplantae; phylum Streptophyta; class Magnoliopsida; order Fabales; family Fabaceae; genus Lathyrus; species Lathyrus sativus. The sequence goes on from OZ012739.1 coordinate 181,961,366, forward strand.
ACTTATACATCTAATTCTCCTATATCCATATCCTAGACATCTTAAGGCACTTGTAAGTTCATTTCCAAGTTCAAACAATGCTCCTTAGTTCACAACCTAGGCCTCTTTTGGATCCTTCTTGTGAGAGCCTAATTCCTCTTGTGGAGGAATTATGTGCATTCCATAAAGAATTTGAGCCATTGAGGGCTATTCTTTGAAGGTGATAGGATTGGTTAAGTTCCATGGTAGGTTCCTGTGGTTCTTTCTATGCTTCCCATCCTCATTCTCTTTTAATTCTCTAAGTCCTATATTCTTAGGATCCTTCTTGTGAGAGCCTAATTCCTCCTGTGGAGGAATTCTGTGCATTCCATAAGAAGTTTGAGCCTTTGATGGACTCTTGTGCTGATGCACATTGAACATAGTGAATTCCTTTGGTTTTCACTATGCTTTTCTTCTTTCCAAATCCTGTGATATTCGGATCCTTCTTGTGAGAGCCTAATTCCTCCTGTGGAGGAATTCTGTGCATTCCATAAAGAAGTTGAGCCTTTGAGGATTCAAGTACTTTGTACACACCTTCTTCTCATGTCCTAATTCCTCCTGTGGAGGAATTCTATGCATTCCATAAGAAGTTTGAGCCTTTGATGGACTCTTGTGCTGATGCACTTTGAACATGGTGAGTTCCTTGGATTCACATTGTGCTTCTCCTCATTCCTTCCTCAGTCCTATGATTTAAGGATCCCTTTTGTGAGAGCCTAGTTCTTCCTGTGGAAGAACTCTGTGCATTCCATGAGTGGTAGATCCTTTGAGGATTATCCTTGTATGATTAGCTTGGTTGAGTGCCATAGTAAGTTCATGTGGATCTTACTTTGCTTCCCATCATCATTCTCTTTATTCCTTCCTATCTGTCCTACATTCTTAGGATCCTTCTTGTGAGAGCCTAATTCCCCCCGTGGAGGAATTCTGTGCATTCCATAAGAAGTTTGAGCCTTTAGGGACTCTTGTGTTGATACACATTGGACTTAGTGAGTGGTCTCTCACTTTGGTTCCCCTCCTTTTGTTTTTCCTTCCATCTCCCTGATTGTGTGATGTTGTGCATTAGAAGTAGGGTATGCTTGATAGCTTTCTCTTTTCACTTCCATGTTTGCATTTAAAGGTTTAGTTTGTCTCCCTTTTCTTAAGTGCTTTCTCTGTTCATCTCTTGTTTGTATTAAAGGTTGAGGTGTCCTCCCTTGCTTGTATTGTTGCATTGCATGTGCATCTATTTGTATTTTATACTTCATCTGCTTGATAGCCTTCTTTTGTCTTCCTTTGGCATGTCCCCTTAGGGCTCTCATTTCCTTGTTTAAGGAGTGATGATAGAACTTTAGGTTGAATCCTTTGCATGATAACAAGTAGGATAGATTCCATTTATAAAACTCAACATTAGGACCATCTTGCATGACAACATTAGGGTTTTGATTAGTCCCCTGTAGAGTTCTTTCTCTCTTTTTATCTTCAAACAACAGTAAAACACTTAATAAAGGCAAATTTGTATTGTACGTTACGAGCCTTAAGCTACTTGGGAAATGATAATTGGGTGGTTGCCTCTCAATTATCTAGAGGGTTAGCGTATGTCCTTTGGACGATATGCGATGCATTCGTTCCTAAGTCATAGTCTATAGTGCAGTATGAATTACAAACATTCATTCAAAAACACTTCTCCGATAAAAGACAAAAACAAATACCAAACTCCTTTTTCCCTTTGGGGTTTCTTTAACCGGGAAAATATTTTCAGATAAAAGAGTGTTGTTAACTCTTAGTTCTACCATAAACGGTAACGCCTAAGTCTCCAACGAGCGAGCTGCATACACCAACTGCTAGAACTACCTGTTAACCCTACTCGGGTAAAAACATTTGAACAAACCTGTGTTCCGTTTTATCCCAAACTATGTTCGCTCTGATCTCTCATACCTGTTGAGAGTACGTAGGCACAAGACGCGACATCTTGGCGAGCAACCTTTCCCTTTTACCCGTAGTTAGCTGAACTACGTTTACTCTGACTTTCCCATTGCACAAGGGAATATGTAGGCCCAGAGTTGCGACGCTCTGTCGAGTCCTTTTTTCTTTTCTTTTAACCTAGACCATTAGGTAGATAGATAAACAACCCTTTTAGATAAACAAACATGTGTGGATCCCGTTGAGTACAACGGACGTGAGGGGTGCTAATACCTTACCCTTGCGTAATCGACTCCCGAACCCGAGATTTGGTTGCGATGACCGATCTTAACCCTTTTCGCTAGGTTTCCCCTGATCGTTTACTTTCTTTCATTTGGGATAAATAACGGTAGGTGGCGACTCTTCTGTCATTTCCGGCACCTTTTTTCGCAGTAGCGACAAAGGTAAGCAATCATCATCATGATTCTTATATAGAGTTAGCAAACTCTATCTTAAATTTCTAGCTGAAAGATACTCCTAACAAGGGGTAGGTCTTTTAGACTTAAAGCAAAGTCTAACGGATGTAGGTTCTAACTTAAATAAGTTATAGTTCAAGGTGAATTAACAAAGTCAGAGGGAGGGTAATAAACTATCTATGACAACGAAGTCAATAGAGAGACTTTCCTTCGGAATGGGAAAAGAGAAGGCAACTGGATGAGAACTAACAAGTTCTATCACTTGGGGAATAACTTAACAACGCTAAAAGCATACACATATAAGTATTCATTCAAACATGATGAAGATATAGAGCATGGTAACAACCAAGTGTCGCAACTGCGAAAAATAGGGCCGGCAAACTAGACAGAAGAATCGCCATCGAATGTTATTTATCCCAAAGAGAGGGAAAGGAAATGATCAAAGAAAACTTGACAAAACGGGAAAAGACAAGATCATCACAACCAAATCTAGGATTCGAGAGTCGGTTACGCAAGGGGAAGGTAAGAGCACCCCTCACGTCCGTTGTACTCAACCGGATCCACGCTTGTTGTCTAATCTATGGGTGAAAAACTATCTAAAGCTACTGTTAAACGGGGGGAAAGAGAAAGAACATACTCGATAGGACATCACCGTCTTGTGCCTACGTGTCTTCATCTAGTATGAAAAATCAGAGCAAACGTAGTTCGGGCTGACACGACCACTAATTGGTTCAAGTATTTTACTGAGTAGGGTTAAATATCCGTTCTAGCAGTTAGGGACGATGCCTGTTTGCGGTAGAACAAAAACTTAACACACTCTTTATGAAAATGATTTGCAAACAATCCTGAAGGATGAAAAGGTTTGATTTTATTTGTTTGTGTTTTTTAAGAGAAGAAGTGAATTGAGTTAGTTTGTAACTCATGTTGCACTAAATACGATGACTCGAGAGCGAATGTGTTGCATATCGCCCAAAGGGCATACGCTAAACGCTCTAGGCAGTGTGCGAGGCGGCCCCCCACCCTGTTGTACCCCAAAATTTGCCTTTTCGTTTTAACCTTAATCGGCTTTTGTTTCTTTACATTTTGCATTTTTTACATATCATAGCATTTTTTCTCAAGGCATAGGATCGAGGTGTTCCTGTGGCTCAAGTTCATTTCGGCGCAAAGGACTGAACAACGAACAGCGAGCATCAGAGGCTCGGGCATTTATTTTACCCAACGGTCAGGCGACCAATTTTATTTTATTTTTGCAGTAGAAACAGCAGTTCAGAAATCAACACTCAGGCTCATGTCAAGCATTTTTACAGTGATGACGTTCGAGAACAAGATTCAGAAGCTTAACAGAGCTCCAAATAGTCAAAACAGGGCAAATGGACAGATTTCCCTCCAAAAGGCGCCAAATTCAAAATTCAAAGGTGTTAATCGGTTAACGCATATGGTTAACCGGTTAACCAATGCAAAACTAGCCCAGATTCAAAGTTTCAGAGGTGTTCACCGATTAACCTATATGGTTAACCGGTTAACCAAAGCAGATTTTGCCTTGCACGTGAGATTTCAAGCAATTTTCATTTGGGGTTCATTTTTGGCCTTTGGAAATTCAAATTTTGCATGTGGGAAGGATCTAGAACCTCTTTAAAATTCAGATTTCCCTGCAAATGCCCACTCCTCATTCCAAACCTTGATTTCCAATCCAAATTCCCAAACCTTTCTTTGGATCCAAACCAAGAGAGTACTTAAGTGATTTACTCCAAACCAAACCATCTAATCCCTCATAATTCAATTCATTTTTCAGAATTCATTATTGAGCTCTCAATTTTCTCTCAAAATTCTCCACTTCCAAAGCCCTCACTCAAAGCTCTTAATCATTTGGATTCATTGATTTTTCATTGAAATCAATGGATTCTTGAGCATAAACCTCCATTTGTCATCATCATTAGATCACTTTTCATAATCAATTTTCGTGCAAATTGAGATCTGATTTTGGAGCTTGAGTTGGAAGTGCTTATTTGGAGTAATTTGGCTTAGAAGTGTTTGATCTTCATTCCTCTTGCAAGAATTATTGTGGATCTTGAAGTTTTTATGGATAATCTTGTTTGGATCTGCTCAAATTCAGTTTATCAACACTTACAGAAGCAAATCTCTGCTTTGAAGGTTGGAATTCTCGATCCGATCTAATTTTTGGGCTTATCATGTTAATCTTCATATTCGATTGAATTTTGGTTGATTTCGATCCGTTCAGATTGTGATATTGATGTGTGATTGTGTATCCATGCTGTTGGATCTCTGTTTTCTATTGTTAATTTCGTGCTTAAGTGATAAGTTGATCTTTTAGATCCTTGGATAAGATGTTTTTGTGCTAGAAGTTCTTTTTCTGCTGCTTTTTTTGGCCTCTGTTACAGTGTTTATAGGTTAACGTGTATGGTTAACCGATTAACCATTTCAAACTTTCAAATTTTTCAAACGTTAACAGTGTTAATCGGTTAACGCATATGGTAACCGATTAACCTGTTCAAAATTCCATATTTCCTAAACTTTTTAAGGTGTTAACCGATTAACCCCAGGGGTTAACCGATTAACACTGTAACAATGGGCCTGTTTTGCTGTTTTTCAAGGTGTTTTTGCATACCGTTCCACTTCGAATCATCATAGACCAGTGTGATGCATTAGGAGTGTGATGTTTGGTATATATGTCGCTGTTCTTGATCGTTTGATCACGACTTTTGTCGACTCGTTTTGTTCGATTTCCACTTGAATGCATATTTGTATATGTTGTTCAATGTGATGTTCATCCTTGCTTGCTTGAGCGAAGAGCTATGGACGAGATGCGCTTGTGGAGGCTGCTGCCCCACACTTCTTTTCCTCCCATTTTCTTTGATGATTGATGGTCGACGGTTGTAGAGGATTGTCTTCTCCCGTTACATCTCATCCGCTCATTTTCTTTTCTTTTTGCATGCTCATGAATGCTTGCATCTTTGCATGTGCATTTCATCTTGTGTTTTGCATCTTTGTTTGCTCCAAAGGGGTTGAGATATGCTTGTGGCGGCTGCTGCCCTACACTTTGTTCCTCCCTTTTTTCATGTTTTCTTCGTGTATGCATTTTCTACTTGGGATTAATCCTTCCTTTGTTCTTCATATGCATTTTGCCATGATCCCCATAGGATTCCTAGTCCCTCCGTCGGGGATGGGAGTAGGAGAGACATTAGGTGTTCAATCCAAGCATGCTAATATTAGGGTAGATGTTCCCCCTTTTTCATCCAAACCTTAGGACCACTTTGCATGACAATGTTAAGGCCGAGTTTCCCTTAGACCTTCCGTGCGTCTCTCTTCTCATCTCACAATAATCATAATTCATCTAATAGATGCGATAAATGTTGCGCGCTACGAGCCTTAAGCTACATGGGGAATGATGAGTGAGAGGTCTCCTTTCGCTTATCTAGAGTGTTTAGTGTACGTCCCGTTTGGGGGCGATACACGACGCATTCGCGTCCACGTCATAGTCTTTAGTGCAACGTGAATCACAAACTGAATTAATTCACTTCACTAAAAAACTCAAAAGAAATTTCAAACTTTTTTCCTTCGGGATTAATCGGAAACCTTTTTTTCCAGAAAAGAGTGTTGTTAAGCTTCAGTTCTACCGCAAACAGGCTTTGTCCCTAACTGCTAGAACGGAGGTTTAACCCTACTTGGTTAAAACACTTAATAACCTGTGGTTTCGTGTCGGCCTGAACTACGTTTGCTCTGATCTTTCATACCAGATGAAAGTATGTAGGCACAAGACGCGATGTCTTGGCGAGCAACCTTCCCCCCTTCTCTCCTGTAGTTAGCCGAACTACGTTGACTCTGACTTTCCCATTGCACGAGGAATACGTAGGCACAAAGCAGCGATGCTCTGCCGAATCTCCTTTCTTTTTCTTTTGTCCCTTGACCTCTAGCTAGATAGTTTTAACTCACCCTTTTAGATAGACAACAATGCGTGGATCTCATCGAGTACGAAGGACGTGAGGGGTGCTAATACCTTCCCCTTGCGTAACCGACTCCCGAATCCAGGACTTGGTTGTGATGACCTTGTCTTTCCCTTTTTGTCAGGTTTTTCCGATCGTTTCCTTTCCCTCTCTTTGGGATAAATAACGAAGGGTGGCGACTCTTCTGTTTTCCGTCGGGTGTTTTTCGCAGTTGCAACAGCTGGCGACTCTGCTGGGGAATCTCCGGTTCCCTATGCGAGTCACTCCTAGCGCTTGTCTGTTGCATCTTTGGGTGTTTACTTTTGTGCAGTTTTTTGCTTTATATACATTATCTGTTGTATATTATTGCATTTTGCATTCTTGTTGCTGCTGTGCGGTGGGTTGGGTTGTTCCATTGAGAGATAAGTCGGACCTGGGCTTGAGTATATACGTAGGATTAGTGTGGAGATTAGCGGGAGCTTGTGTGGCATTTGGCTGCGCAATAGCTCGCGTGAAATTCACATTCAGACGAGGTTTTTCTTCGGAAATATTATATCCTGCGCGTCTGGTGTAGTTGAGGGAATATTGACTTAGAGAGATTGTCGACTCTGGAGACCGTTCATTTGGGGGGTTAGCTAAGTGAGGCCGCTTCGTTAGACTATGATGCCAAACTAGAAATGGTGAACGTATCATCGTTTCTATAAAGTCTGTGACACTGACAACCCGTATAGGATGTCGTACCTTTCAAGACTAGAACCCACATGTGAGAGGGATGGGTTTTTGTAGGAAACCTGGCCTTCAACCAACCCTAGTTTTCTTGTCAGTGCAGAATTTTAATCCTGAGTGTTCCATCCAATGTATTATCTCAGTGTTTTGATTAGAGCGGAGCTCTGGTTGAATTCAGTCAACGGCACAGCAACGAGATTTGAACATGGGATACCTTGATCCCATGTTTGTATCTACATAATCATCTAGCATTTAACATGGAATGTATATGTGTTCGGAAGGTTCTCGTCTCTCCTTTGATTCTAGTACTGGTTTTCTGAAGAGAGGGGGAATTGTTGTGTACAAGTTTCTGACACTTGAGCTAGGACCTTTATTTGGTCTGATTTCCATGGCTGAGCCTGACGTCTTTGAAACCTTCCGGAAGGATCTTATCTGATATGTGAGAGGATTAATATGGTGTTCTTATCCATCTCTGCTGATCTTGTTTATTGAAACTAGAATCAAGGGGGAGATATCCCTATAAATACATAGACATGTTTGCATTTTGCATCTTGCATTCTCATGTGCATAGCAGGTGGTTCTCAGCGGCCTCGTCTTCTTATCTTTGTTTGGTTTTCTTAAGTAGCAGGATTGAGGAGTTCCGTTTCCGCAGATATCCAACTCGGGGGAATCAGCGAAGAGTAATGGATCAGATTCGGGCTGAATTGAAGGAAGTTCGAAGCCAGATGGGGCAGTTCATGGCAGGTATGCAGGTCTTATGTCTAGAGAGGAAGACGCTTAAGGAGGAGGTTCAGCAACTAAAAGCTCAGATGGGCCTGATAACAGAGGTGGTAATGAATATGCTAAGAAAGGAGGGTGATCAGATGCCCGAAGTCGCTGTAGAAATGGTTATTCCACCCATGCATGTAGAATCTCTCCCAAGGTGTGATGTGCCTCAAAGACCCGCGACACAACCTGGGGTCCCAAAGTTTCCCCGTCAACAGATACCTCTTGTTCCCCGAGACAATCTTAGGACTAGGAGGTATGGGTAAAGGACGAAGCAGCTCGAGAGAACCTTCGACCAAATCCCTGTGACGTATTCACAATTATTGCGGCTCTTACTTCAACTACAATTGGTTAAACTTCGGACTATGTCTCCACTTACGGGTGAGATACCACTGGGCTTTGATGTAACTGATCACATTGATTTTCATTCTGGGGCACCAGGGCACCATATCGAGAACTATAAAGCTTTTTAGCACCAAGTTCAAGATCTAATTGATGCAAAGGCAGTTGAATTTACGCCGGGGGCCGTAAGTGTACCAGGTGGGCTTGGTCCATTCAATGCCAAAGAGGTGGTTGTTCCTCTTATTTCTCCTGAAGCTACATCAGGTCAAGAGTGTGTCGTGCAATTTATGACTACAGAATCGCCGCACCCACAGCTATTTCCAGATCCTGGGCTAAGTCTGAGAGCGAAAGTGCATGAACGCGAGGAAATCCCTAATCAGCGCCAACAACCTCATGCTCCTCGACAGCAATACCCTTGGTGCTAGAATCAGAGTGGGCCTCGCAACAATTTGGAAAGGAGGAATGCTCCTCTTCATCCAGTTCCTATACCGTATAGTGAACTTCTTCCACATCTGATTCAGAACTCGTTGATGGAGCCTAAGACTCTCAAGCCAGTGCCAGAGCCATACCCTCCCGGATATGATCCCAGTGTTCAATGCGGATATCATGGAGGATCCATGGGACACTCAATTGACGATTGCAAAGCCTTTCAAGCCAAAGTGAAGCACTTTATTGACAAAGAGTACATATCCTTTCCCGAGGGAGATTTGGTTATGCATGCCGACTTCTCATCTGATTGAGTTTGAAGATTGCTGGTCCAGCGGCACATCAAGATCTGAAAGCCCAGTTCCCTGAAGCTGGCAATCTCTGTTTTTTATCATGTCATTTCTTTGCATTTGTAGTTTCTTTTCTGTTTAAGTGCAAATATCATTTGTAAAACTGTATTGTTTTCAATTGATATTGATAATGAAATGAATATGCATATTTTGATTAAATCCATTTGTGTTCACTTATGTTTTTAATTAATGTCTAACGCTTGTTTAAGCGGAATCCGGGGAGGATGACGAAGTTGAAAGACGCGCAAGCTTCTGATTGTATGCTTTTGAATGAAACCTGTTAATGATGTACATCCATTGTTTCAAATTCCTAAACACCGGAGATATAAGGATGATAATCCCTTGTCAACCCCTTTGAGCCTAGTAGTAGGAGTTTCTTTCTGAAAAACAAAAAAAAACCCTCAATCTTAACCCGGGGCAGGGTAGGTGTCAGCTTATTTGACCGAGCGTCTAAATTGCAAAAGGAGTGTTCTCGTTCAAGGATCAATCACACCTCTAGAGGTCGTGCCTAAATAGCCTCAGTGGTTATCCATTACCGACCAAGGAGTGAAACAATCACAATCTCTTTAACAAGTCAGACAAGACGGTGTCACACGGTTTGTTAAAAAAAAAAGAAAAAAGAATCAAAAGAAAAAAGCCCGCTAAGTCAATATCTTGAAAATAGGCGACTTAGGCAAAAATTAGGGCATCCCGCTGGACTTTGAAATCGAAAGAAGCTCAAAAGAGCCAGTCCAGGCAAACGTTAGGGAAAAAGCGGAAAAGCTAAAAGGATTACAAAAGAAAAATCCTCGAACAAACAAGTCATGTGACTCTAGGCACCAAAGACGAAAAGCATGCGACCGTCAATCCAAACACTTGTGGTTTCCCGAACCATCACTCCTGTCACTCAACCTTTGAAAGGTGAGCACTAGTGTCGAATTGGCTGGACTTAGGAGTGGAGAACATCAAGGAGAATGGGTGGGTTAAAATAAACTTTGAGCATTTATCATTTCTTTCGAACCATGAACCTGACCAAATTACAACCTTCAAAAGTCCTAATTGAAGCATGGTGGTTTCGAAAGCATACTTCGGTAAAGATCACATCGAAACTGACTCCTAAAAGGATTCTGCTCAACTCGCATGTTTTAAGGTTGACATTTTGATCAGTGATTCGTTCACTATGTCACAAATTGTTTTTCCAGTGAACAGACATGGATTTCAAAATTGTCATATGCATTGCATTAATATGTCTTTTGTGCAGAACAATTTGTTTTACTTGTGGGTAAGAAGTTGACAACAGGAAAGTTTCCACAGTGGAAAGTATGATCAGGATAGAATGCAGAACGCCTGGTACACCGGAGAACCGGGACAATGTATCACATGTTCATATCTTGGGAGTCATCCATCCAAAAGACAGTTAACCTAAGGCAATCAGGTCGAGATTTCGTAAATCTCTCGCAGTTAGTGGTTAATGCTTCACCAATCAGCCAATCAGGGGCAAAGTTATTGCGAGTTTGGGGCGGATTACCCTAAGAGCGTGTAAGTTATTCTTTGCCAGAAGGCAATTAATATGAAGATGTTGTGCAGTTCCCCGGGCTGGGGCAAAAATTGGGAACGAAGGAACTGTTTCTCTATATATCCTCAACGTTTATCAGAAGTGGTCCACCAGGTGTTGTACCCCAAAATTTTTCCAACCTTTTCTCTACTTGGTTTATGTTTCATTTCATTGTTCTAGCATATTGCATTGTATAGCATTTTGCATTTTACAGGGGATCAAAAGATGTATGTCTAACAAGAGGAATTTTTCAAGGGTTCTAAGCCTAATCAAGAGTTTGTATTCAAGTCAACAGGGGGGTTATCATCATCAGAGACAAGTCAAATCCCTTTGGATAAGAAGATAAGTGTATGTGGTTCACCTCCTGTCTAGGAGGCCATTTGAAGGTCATCTGAGGATCACAAGCCCATGGTTATGGAGTGAGATTATCATTTAAGCTCATGGGAGGCCTTCTAGGTCATTATGGAGTTCATTCAAGTGTTTATGCCAAGTGAAAGTGGCTATAGTTGAAGATGGTGCAATTAGGGTTTTCATCTAGTCAACCCTAAGTTAACTGTGAAATTGAAGGAGATTAAGACTCAATTCCAAGTCTTTATGGTCATGGAATATTGTGTTGAGATGCATGAGATATCATTTCAAGATCAATTCATCAAGAATCAAGAGTGTGAGGAGTTACTAAATTAGGGTTCTCAGTGTAAAATCCTCTGTTTGGTGCCCAACTTCAAGACCACCTATCTCAAGATAGAAGTCTCATCTCTACTTGACCCCAACATGAGACTTGTAGAGCATGTTCTTAGGTTTCTTTTGAGTACTATAAGTCCTTGATTGTATTTTTAGAACTCAAGTTATGAAGCAGACAAGTTACAGGTCCTCAGATGAATGTGATTTTGGTCAACAAAAGTCAACCAACTTCCAAGCCACTTTTGACCTAGAAGGATGTTTCTCCTCAACTTTTGATGAACATGAAAGTTGTTCCTCATGATCTTAGAATTCCAAAGAGTACTAGAAGTCCTTCATCGGATTTGTAGAACTCAAGTTATGAGGCTTGTAAGGCAGGGGTATTTTGGGAAAGCAGGATTACAGGTTATATTCATTAAAGGTCCATTTCACCACTTTGCACACTTCAAATGGAAATCTTTCCAACTTCAAACTTGCTCCAAATAGGGTCATTTGCTCAACCAAACATCAATGCATCAAAGTTTTTTCTTGGATTGAAGAATCCCTAAAGACATTTCCATGAAAAAGGCCTTCAAAGGGGAAAATCAAATTAAATTCATTTGGGATTATTTTGTACCAACCTTATGCATTTTTTGAGTGCCAAACACATTTCAAGCACAATGCCAATTTTGGATTTGGAATTTGATCTCAATTTGGTGGCCATTTTCATGCTTACTTCAAGTTTAAGTAACACTTACAAACCATGCCATAAGATTAAATTAAGGAGCCATTTTCAGCCCTTGGATCAACCTACCTCAGATGCAAGCTAGCTGAGCCATTTTTACAGCTTGGCAAGGTGATTTTCATGCACTTTTTGAAGTGGCAATGAAGTGAAGAAGTGAATTTCAATTGGGCTTAAGGAGCATAGAATTGGGCCTTCTTTCAATCCAAATTCATCATACTTATTCTCAGGATTACACACAAGCCTTCAAAACTAATTTTGGTGAGAAATTGGACAAGAACATATTGAGAAAAAGTGAGAGCAAAGTCAAAATCATTTTCATGTTTCAGTGAGTTTCAATCAAAACCAAAAATCTAAAAAGGTTTCCTGAGGTTGATAGAACATTTCTGGATGGTTTATTTTAAGCTTCACTAAAGAACAGAGCTCTGAGGAAGATTTCTTTTAGGTTTTCTTTCAATCCAAATATCTCACTGTTTATGCATTGTTATTGCACCATTTTTACATATTTGTGAACCTCTTGATGTATAGATGGTTTCTGGATTGATTTTGTGGTTGTTTGTAAGCTTTTAAGTTTTGAGCTCATTTCTTTTTCTTTTCGTTTTGTTTTATTTAAGCATGATCAATGAAAATGGGTGGTGGATTTGAAATCTACGTGACCTGGAGATCATTTTTGACTATTTATTTGCTCATTTTGATCAAGTTTTGAAGGACCTGGGTTTTTGGCCGTGGTTGGTTTGCTTGGTTCGCCGGAGAAGACGACCGGAATAGTGGTTCCGGCCGTCTGGTTTTTTCCCCCAAGTTTGAATACTTTCCCAGCCACGTGTGTTGTTTCTGTCCCTTGGATTTAATTACTTTTCATTTGCACGGCCAAGATTAAGACCTACCATGCGCCTTGTTTGACTGCACACACATGATCCACATTGAAACTCACCGTTTCATTTATTTGTTTTGCCTATCCACGTGTGTTGTTGTGTGCCCTTGGATGTGATTGCCTTTTGATCCAAATGTCCAGAGCGCGTTCCACCATGGGCCTCTGTTGACCTCACCCTGTTGCACCCCAAAATTTGACCAACATTTATTTATCCATCAAGTGTTTGAAGATTGATACCTTCATCAGAAAGTTCAGGAGATCCTCAGAGGAATTGGTTGAAACCAAGGTTTTGTGCTTCATAGCTTGACAGTTGTGGGAGCTCCTCAGATGATTCTGAGACTATGAGAATAAACTTGATGCTTTGAGGAAGTTTATGAGATGTCTTGAGAGCCATCATGAAGCCCAGAGAGGTCATTGTGCAAGAATTCAGAAGATTCAACCATGAATGGTAGAATTAGGGTTTTGACTGGGTCAATCCTAGGTCAGCTGAAGATTTGGAGAAGGTTGAGACCTAATCCAAGGGCCATGAGATCATGGAATGATGTATGGAGATGTTATAAAGATGATTCCTAGACCAAATCATCATGATTGAGGAGTTTGAGAAGTTTTAAGCTAGGGTTTCTAAAGATTGTCAGTGAAAAAACCCTAGTTTGATCCCTATCTTCCAGGCAGTTTTAGCTCAAGATGTGATTGATATCTCATCTTCCCCACAACATGAATGTTGTAGATATTGTTCTTAGATTTAATTTGAGTGGTAGAAGTCCTTGATAGGATTTGCAGAGCTCAAGTTGTGGTTTTGACAAATTACAGGTCATCTAAGGTGTGTGAATCTGGGTCCTTGAAAGTCACCCAACTTGCAGACAACGTTTGCCCTAGTAGGATGATTCCTATGATCTCTTGGTCAACATGAATGTTGAAGAGCATCTTCTTAGCTTTCTATAGAGTACTAGAAGTCCTTGATAGGATTTGTAGAACTCAACTTATGGTTTGAACAAGACAAGGGTATTTTGGTCATTTGGTGATTATAGGTCATTTTAAGCAAAGGCCATATCTCCTATTTCCAAGCCTCAGATGAAAAAACTCAAAACATCAAAGTTGTTCAAAATGTCATTTTAAGCCTAGAAAAGTGGTCATGAGTTGTTGGAAAAGCTTTTAGCAAGGATTGATAAGAATGGGTGAAAATGACCTAAAAATGGCTTATAACTTAAATGGATCCAAGTTGGAAATTGGTTTGGGAGATCTACAAATCCAAAATAGGTCATCCAATATGTCATTTTGAATCCAAACATCATTTTAAAAACAATGGTTCAAATAGATTTTTGATTTGAGGTCTTAAAATGGAGGTTACTTTGTAAAGTTCATGCTTGCATCATAAGCCAACTTGACAAAACTCCACATAAGGCAAAACCAAGCTTGTTTTTTCACTCATTCAATCCCAATATCTCTTGTAAGGAGATTTTGGCACAAAACAAAGGTCTAAGGCATGAGATATGGGATATACCACATGTCCTTAAAAGAGAAATTCCATGACTTTCCATTACTTTCTAGATGATTCTAGAAGCTCCTAGATGATTCTATGGATGATTATAAATTGAGAAGATCACAATGTGATCAAAGGTTGGTGAAATCAGTGGTGAAGAGTGAAGGAGAAAGTGGATTTCAAAGTTTCTTCAAAATCAAGCAAGCTTCCATTTCTTCATCTACAAGCTATCTTCCTCAAGATTCTTGCAAACAGAACCATATCCACCATTAGAGGATTCCTTGGAAGCAATTACAAGCCTTGAAGCTATCTCTAACATCACTCACCATCATCATTTGACAGGTTGGTGTTTTCATTGCCATCTCTTTAATTAGGTGCTAGATGTTTAGATCTTTAGTATAGAATGGCTAAGATAGGTTAGATGACCATTTCCATAGAGTTTCAGAGGATTTCATGAAGGTTGGTAGCAGATCATAGTTCTTTTCAAGATCAAGATCAAGCTGTGTATTAAGTTTTAATTGGTATGTGATAGCATAGAATGATGAGGGTAACATAAGGAACAAGTTTAGATCATTAGATTTGAGTTTGATTAAGGTTGATCACAGAGAAAAGAGGTTGAACCCAGGACTTTGAGCTATCGGGTTAGGAGCTACAAGAGGTTTCAGTGGAAAATATGAGCATGGTTAGATTCCTGGTAACACGTAGAGCATTTTTGCCTTTGGAAGTTTGTGATTTCATTGAGTAATGGAGGAGAACGAAGGAGGTGAAACTCTTGCATGGAGTTAGGGTTTCTGAAACCCTAGGTGGTGTTTTGGAGAAGACGGGTTTGTAACCGTTAGATCGTTCTGGTTATTTTGACTTAATCATCTCATCGCACGGCCAGAGTTTAATTTCAGAAACGGAGGGAAACATCAAGAGCAAAACGCACCGTTTGAATAAGTGAATAACCCTGGGCCTCAGAAATTCTTACTACTCGCACCCCACCATTGGCCCAGTCCAACGTTTCAACTAGAATCTGTTGCTATTTGCACCGTCTTCGTATCCTTTTTTCTTTAATTTTTCATTTAAATTCTGATAGCGCATTGGGCCTTGCTCATTAATATCTGCACCTCCCACATTCCTGGCCCATCTGGAATTCAACTGGGCGCTTTACTGTTAACACCCCCCATCCCCTTTTCTTTTATTCTTTTATTTTTAATTCCTTCTATTTTTCTTGCATATTATAAAATCCATAAATAATTGAAAAATGAATATTTTGAGTTGGTTCTTTTTGCTATAGGTCAATAATCCTGTCTAGAAAAATATCAATAAATAAAATTGGCATTTTATCTTCTTTTAGTATTTTTAGTATATTTTCCATGTAAATAGCTTTTAATGAGATTTAGGTGTGTACATCATTTTGTAGAATTTATTTTAGGACTTTCCCTTAGGCTTTTTAGTCCATTCTTTTTAGTGTGATTAGATATTGAACCTTAGTTCCCCCTGAATTTAATTCATTTTTTTAGAATTTAATCTTAGGTGATTTGTTTAGGTGAGATTAGTGTGAGCAAAATTAGGGTTTTAAGTGAGCATAGGTGAAATAGATTAATTCCTTTAGGATTTTTCATTTGATTTTTGGGGTATGGGACTATAGGGGTTATGGGTATAAGATAGATCCCTTAGAAGATATTAGGATTCCCCTACTGCTACTAGTATATTGCTTATACGTGATTAATTGTGTGGTGTGCCCTCTCTAGGGTTATCATTTTGCCTGTGTGGGGTATTGGGTTTGTTTGGGATTTGGGGAGAGCTGAAGACCCGTGATGATGAAGCCCCGTTGAAGATCAGAGAATGGAGACCAACTTCCAGAGTTAATGAGGAGTATCTCTTGCTGGTAGCTGCTGAAGTTTGTAGGATATAGGAGTTAGGCAGAGCTCTAGAGTAGCCATCTTGATTCTCAAACATGGAAGGTCTTGATTGCCTCCATTCTTCTCTGTGATACAGAGTCTCTCTAAGACACTCACCCCCTTCCTTTGGAAGGCTTGGTGCTAATGTCTGAGGGATAGAACTCTTGAGAGAAATATTCCTTGTGTTGATAGCAGTACATTTGCCACCCTTGGTGGTCAACTAATTGCTTAACACCCAGTTTACTCTTGTGATTGATTCCTCAGCTTGGAGATTAGGACTTGAAGAAAAGCCATTGAAGATGAAGACTTCATTAGAGATTGTGGAAGAGGATGAATCCTTGAAGACTGCCATTCCAGCTGAAGCTTGAAGAGCATGAAGATCAAGTTGATACTTGAAGATCCCTGAAGATGGTGAAGCCTGAAGGTGGAACTGATCAAAGAAGCTGAAGCTTAAGGGAGAAGATGAGTTGAAACTCATATTGTAGGGTTGATACCTGGAAAGCAGTTGATGATTGAAGTCTGAAGACTGAGTTGCTGCTGGAGGAGTTGAAGCTTTCTTCTGTTTTTCTTTTCTGTATTGTTTGTTTTGCTTGATTTGTCTGTTGCATTAGAATAAGTCCATCTAGAATAAGTTCAGTCTAGGAGCATGATTGCATTAGAGGTTGAGTTGTTCCCTCTGCTTGTATTGTTATTGCGTGGCTTTGCTTGCGGGTATTCGGTAGAGCCCAGCTCCCTTGCCCATGTGGTTTGTTTGCCTGATGGCACTTCATTTATTTTATCTGTATATTGCTTGATAGCATGTTGTTTATTTTTCAGTATGATTACTGTTATTTCATGACTGGCTTGAGGTCGAGACGAGCTTGTGGAGGCTGAAGCCCCACACACATTTCCTCCCTCACTTGCATTGCATGCATTTTACTGTTAAGCTGATGCTTTGTCTGTTTTGGTGTATCATTGACATGATCCCTTAAGACTCTCATTTCCTTTGATAAGGATTTGATGATAGGATTTTAGGTTGAAACCTATGCATGACAACATATAGGAGTTCCCTGTTCAAACCTCAACCATAGGATGAATCCATGGCATGATAACAGTAGGACTTGATAGTCTCCCTCCTAGTTGGGCCTGTTCTCTTCTCATCTCAAAACAGTTTAAGATACAGTAATCATGAATGATTTCTTTCGTACGTTACGAGCCTTAAGCTATCTGAGAAAGGACGTATTCCCTCTCAGGTCATAGTCTCTAGTGCGGTTGAAATCGCAAACACAATAAAAAACACTTCTTTCAAAACAGGAAATAAACCGTAGTTTCCCGAACGACGTTTGCTCTGATCTTCCATACAGTATGGAAGTACGTAGGCATAGGATGCGATGTCCTAGCGAGCAACCTTCCCCCGTAATCCTTCGTAGGCCAAACTACGTTGACTCTGATTTCTCATTCTCTGATGAGAATACGTAGGCATAAAGTGCGACGCTTTGCCGAGTCATTTTTCTTTTCTTTTTCAACCAGCCTTGATAGGTAGATAGATTATAACCAACCCGTCCAAGTAAACAAATAAGCGAGGATCCCGTCGAGTACGACGGACGTGAGGGGTGCTAATACCTTCCCCTTGCGTAACCGACTCCCGAACCCAGACAATGGTTGCGATGACCTTGTCTTACCCTTTTTCGTCAGGTTTTTCCGATTGTTTCCTTTCCCGCTCTGAGGGATAAATAACGAAAGGTGGCGACTCTTCTGTCATGCCGGCACCTTATTTTCGCGCAAGCGACACACCCAACACACACGTTTTTTTTTCTTTTTTTTCTGATGGACTGGGCTTGCTAATGGCACCCCACGTTTGTGAGCCCATTTGGTTTCCAACATTGCTGGGTTGCTATTTGCACCCAGCTTTTTATATATTTTATTTTCATTTCCCTTTTGTTTTTATTTTATATCTGGTTAGATTTAAATCATTTTAAAATATTTCCAAGAGTGATAAAATTCCACAAAAATATGTTTTAGACTCTTTGAGATGTCCTCTGATTTTAGGAAATTTTTATTTTATTTTATGAATTATTTTTCAATTAAAAATGGAATCTAACATTGGAAGTGTTTTATTTGACCTAAATCTTGACATGTTGTAGTTTTTATTTTGTTTCTCTCATCTCCTTTTGATCCAATGAGTAAAATTCAATCCTCATATCAATGATGAGTTGATGAATTTTTTAGGACCATTTTTCCCCTGTTGGTTGACTTTTGAGTTGACTTTTGATGCACTTCATTTGACCCTCAACAATCCTCCTTCACAATGGAGCACCCTTGTGAACCAATTTCTATGGTGATGCTGTGAAGTGATTTTGATTGTAATCTTTTGGCCTCTGGTTTCCAACTTGTTTATGAGCCTCTTGCATTTTATTTGGTTATTTTTGAATCATTTTCCTAATTTTAGGGTAACTTGCAAGTCAAGTTACCCCAAAGGGAGGTTCATACAAACACATTGACCTAGTTTGCCTTGGATATGACATTTATGGATCCTTTGAGCCTTCAATGACTTTTGATTCATATTTCTAACATGCTAAGGATGATGCTTGCCCATTTTTAGGTCATTACATTGTGTATTGCTTGTTCATTTGGTTGTTTACTTTTGAGTTTTCAATTAGGGTTTCTATGTGAAATATGTTTGCTTTCCTTTGGGAATTTGCTTACATTTCCTTGTGGTTTATTTGCTTTTTCTTTTGAGAGATTTTGTTTCATGTCCCTTGCTGTCCAATGACTTTGGAATCTCAATTAAGGTGGCTTGGTCCCTCCTTTGGAGGTACTTGAAGCAAGCCTAAAATGATGAATCCATGAGGACTTCTTTGTGCTTTCTTTTGCACCTTTCTTGTGATGCTCATGGTTGAGTGCACATTATGAGTTCCTTGTTGTCCTAATATTGCCTCCCATCCTCACTTTGTTTTAGGACTTCTTTGTCTTTCATTTGTGTTTGGGTTTCGGCATTGTGGTTGATGTTTGAATGGTTTAGGCCATTTCATCCCATTTTAGTGCACTTGTCTGTTTCTTTTGATGCATTTCTTGTTCCCTTCATCTCTTGAATTTATCATATTTTTGCTTGATGTTGAGATGAACTTATGGAGGCTACTGCCCCACAACAATTTCCTCCCTCACTTGCATTCCATGTTTGCATTCTTGCATGTTTAAGTTTTTTTTTTTCCTATTTCGTCTCCTTTCCCTTAGGATCTCTAATCTCTCTTGTTTGAGGGAGGTTATGATAGACATTAGGATCTTAACCATGTATGATAACATTAGGTAGCATTCCCATATCTCAATCTTAGGATCACCATTGCATGACAACATTAGGTTTGAGTTTAGTCCCCCTTTAGTGTCCTTTCTCTTCTCATCTCAAAACAATCATAAAACACCTAATAAAGGTTAATGATTATTCTGCGTTACGAGCCTTAAGCACTTGGGAAACGGTTGTTGAGGAGTTTCTCTTCAATGGCTTGGATGTTTAGTATAGCACCCTTTGGGTGATATGCAACGCATTCACTCCTAAGTCATAGTCTCTAGTGCGATATGAATTGCAAATCATTCAAAAACACTTCTTCTCTAAAAAACACAAAAACAAATCATTCAAACTTCTTTTTTTTTCCCTTTGGGGTCTTTAATCTTGGAAAATCATTTTCATAAGGAGAGTTTTGTTAACTCTTGGTTTTATCGCAAACGGTAACGCCTAAGTCTCCAATGGTCGAGCTGCATACACCAAACCGCTAGAACTGATTGTTAACCCTACTCGGGTAAAACAGTTGAACAAACCTGTGTTCCCTTTTAGCCTGAACTAGGTTTTCTCTGATCTTTCATACCAGATGAAAGTACGTAGGCACAAGACGCGATGTCTTGGCGAGCAACCTTCCCCCCTTTCACCCGTAGTTAGCCGAACTACGTTGATTCTGACTTCTCATTTCAGATGAGATACGTTGGCACAAAGCGTCGTTGCTTTGCCGAGTCACTTCTTTTTCTTTTGTCCTTCTGCCAGTAGTTAGATAGTTTCAATCACCCTTTCAGATAGACAACAAGCGTCGATCCCGTCAAGTACGACGGACGTAAGGGGTGCTAATACCTTCCCCTTGCGTAACCGACTTCCGAACCCGAGATTTGGTTGCGATGACCGATCTTATCCCTCTTTTCGTTAGGTTTTCTCTGAGCATTTCCTTTCCCTCTATTGGGATAAATAAGGCACAGTGGCGACACTTCTGTGATTATCGACCTCGATTTTTGCAGTAGCGACAGCTGGCGACTCTGGTGGGGACATGAATACCCCTTATGTGAGTCAATCCTAGCGTTTGTTTGTTTATTTTTGGGTGTGTACATATGTGCTTTATCTTTTTTTACTTTTCGCCTTTTACTTTCCGTATGATTCATTATTGCTGTGCTGTGGGGACGGATTATTCCATTGAGAGATAAGCCAGACCCAGGCTTGAGTATAGACTTAGCATTAGAAGTGGAGATTAGTGGCGAGCCTATATGCTTTGCATGCACCAGCTAGCCATGAAATTCGCGCTCAGACGAGATTCTCGTTAATGATTTTCTTTCTGGCCCTTTGGGCTCGAAGGAATTTTGGATCTGAGGATTGTCGACTCTGGGGACCGATCATTTGGGATTCAGCTAAGTGAGGCCTCTTCGGGAGATGATGATGCCAAACCAGAAATGGTGAACGTATCATCATTTCTTGAAAGTCGGTGACGCTGATGAACGCATAAGATGCCAAACCTTGTCAGTGGATAGGTCCTTACCTATGAGAGGGATGGGGTGGTGCAGGAAACTCTAGCCTTCAGATTACCCGGTTCTTTACAGTTTGGATTCTTGATATCAAGGGGTCCTAATATCAGTGTTTGGTTATGACTAAAGTGAAGCGCCGGTCTTCTCAAAATACAGCACAACAATCTTGATCTCCTGTTTGCATGTGCATTTTGCATTTTCATTTGCATTTCATTAACATGTATATGTGTTACAGGTGCATATTTCCTCCCCGATTCTAGCAATCTTGTTCCTTTTCTGACATGGAGTCTTTGAAGAAGACCGTTGCCTACAAGCTCCCTTCTCCTGATATCAGTTCCCTGTTGAGTTTGGTTGTATTAGCAGATCAGAAAGTGAAAGGAGAGTTCAAGGAATCTTATGGGAAGCTGCTCAGTTTGGTGTGCAAACCTTCAGTGTTCGAGTTGAATGGCTTATATGCTCTGCTACAGTTTTATGACCCTCAGTTGAGATGTTTTGTTTTTCTTAACTATGTCCTGGCGCCGACCTTGGAAGAGTATGTTGCGCTACTAGGAGTTCCAGTATTGGATCAGATGCCTTTTTACCATGATGATGCTAAGCCCAATCTAGCTAGGCTTGCTGCAATTCTTCATCTTGATGCCTCAGAGTTCTTAGGAAAATTGACCAAGCTGAATGGAGTGTATGGATTTCCTCTACCTTTTCTGGTTGACAAGGCTTTATAGTTTGCAAAGGACGGTTGTCGGATTGTATTCAATGCCATTCTCGCTCTATGCATATATGGTATCATTTTGTTTCCAAACTTGCCAGACTTTGTGGATACAGATGCCTTCTATATCCTTGCTTCAGGGAATCCAGTGCCCACCTTGTTATGGGATGTTTACCATTCTATCCATTACAAGAATGAGAAGCAAAGGGGTAAAAATGTGTCTTGTTGTGTACCCATGCTGTATAGGTGGTTCTTCAGTCACCTTCCGAAGGCGGGTCCGTCTGTTGCTACTGCTGGCACCTCAGATTGGTCTGCTAGGCTGATGGGTTTGTCTGCAAAAAATATTGTATGGTTTGATCGGGATATACTTGGTGCTGAAATCATATATAGTTGCAGTGGTTTTCCGAATGTCCCGTTGGTCGGAAGGAAGGGTTGTATTAACTATAACCCCTCTTTGTTAATCAGACAATTTGGATATGCTTTTAAGAGTCCTCCTAAGGAAGAAGAGATACAGGAATCTCTATATCTTACAGGCTTGCTGGAAGCTGATACTTTGGTTAGAATAGAGTATGCATGGAGTAACATTCACAGACGAGGTAAGACATTGTTAGGAAAGAGCAACAATCGAGCTTATGACCTTTACATGGTTTTGATCAAAGATAGAGCTGCTAAGTCTCTGATGCCATTTCCCTCAGTTGCGCCTTTGTACCCCATCATGATTGAAGAACCCACTGCCGTGGATATTCAGAAGTACAACCAACTGTTGCGTGAGAAAGAAGAGTTGAAAAGAGCGAATGAAGAATTAGAGAGAGAAATCATTCAACTCCGAAGCGAGAAGATTGATGTTGTCTATTCTTTCAAAAAGCAGACTGAACTTGTCAACAACCTAGGTACGGACTTGACGAAGGAGACTAGCGCCAGAGAATGCTCAGGTCGGGATTTGAACGCTGTCAGTAGTGTACTTGCTACCAAGAAGAAGGATCTGGACAAGGCTTACTTGGAGATCTCTAAGTTCGAC
The DNA here is from genome assembly GCA_963859935.3 of Lathyrus sativus. Lineage (NCBI taxonomy): Eukaryota > Viridiplantae > Streptophyta > Magnoliopsida > Fabales > Fabaceae > Lathyrus > Lathyrus sativus. The sequence goes on from OZ012739.1 coordinate 181,983,931, forward strand.
TCAGTATGGAATGCCACGCTCACCAATAACAAAGAGCGCAAGGACAAGCTGAAATAGCAGATCGCCAAGTTGAAGATTCAGCTCAAAGCGAAGGACGGGAAGATTTCAGCGGAAGAATCACTCAGATATAATAGTGAGTACAGATTGAGAAAAGCTATTGCAAACTTGGAGGATTGTAGGTTGAGAGCAGACACTAAGAGGTGCTGACTTGAGGCGTGCTTTGGGGAAGGAGCCTAGGAAGACCATGTTGATAGTCTACAACGCACCATTAGCCGACAAGATCTACTCATACAGGGTCTACTCGCTAGACATGATCATCCCGAGATGCGGAAGCTGCTAGAGGATTTTTGGTCTCGGCATTCAGCTTGATTGTCTTTCTTTGTATCTTGTTGTTTTGCTTATGTATTGACCATCACCAGGCTTGTTGATTGAGGTCATTTCTATTTGTACTCAATTGATGTATGCACACAGTCTGTTGGCCTGTTATTATATGAGGAGTTATTATTCTGTCTGCTTGTCTGTGGGGTTTTCCATGGTCCTTTCTTCTTCTGGAAACTAGAATCGAGGGGGAAATCTCCCTGTTGCATATATACATGTCTGCATTTAGCATTTTTTTGCATTGCAGGTGCATCAAAACTGTTTTCTTATCTCCTGTCTTCATTTAGTGTGTTTCAGGATTGCTGATAAAACAAATCACTGGTACGTGACTAGAGGAAGTCAGAAGAGGATCATGGAACAGATGCAGGAGAAAATGCAGGAAATGAGAGATAGAATGGCTCAATTTATGGAAGTAATGCAGACTGTAGCTAATAGACAAGACCAACTCAGGACCTTGGTGCAACCTTTGATTGCATGTGTTGATAATGACGGCGTATTACATGGAGGGGTAGCTATCAACCCACCTCAGGGTGAGACTCAGCATGCTAATAACGCTATCCCCAATACTAGCGTGATTGGAAATGGAAATGGCGCTGGAAATGGGAACGCAACTGGGAACTTTGAGAGTTAGAACTCTATGGGCCTTGATATGGCCAACCTATGACTTATTCCTGACCTGAGGGTACCGTAGAAATTCAAAGTCCCTGACTTTGATAAGTACAAGGGTACTACATGTCCTAGAGTTCACTTACGCTCATATTACAGGAAAATGTACGCCTACTCAGACGATGAAAAGCTGTTAATGCACTTTTTTCTAGGACAGTTTGTCTGGTCCTTCCCTTGAGTGGTACATCGGGTTGGAGCCTACCAATGTCCGTAGCTGGAAGGATTTGGCTGAGGCGTTCATGAAACATTATCAATACAATAGTGACCTTGCTCCAAACAGGGTTCAGTTGCAAAATCTTACCCAGAGGAGTAATGAATGCTTCAAAGAGTACGCCCAAAGATGGCGCGAGTTGGCCGCAAGAGTTCAACCTCTGATGGTGGAGCGTGAGCTGATCGACATGTTTGTGGCTACTTTATCTAGCATGTATTATGACAAGCTTATCAATTGTATGTCTGGCAGCTTTTCCGACATGATAATCACAGGGGAACGCATAGAGAATGGTATCAAAATTGGGAAGATTCAAGCAGGCGAAGGATCTTAAGCTGGAGGAGGAGGAAAGAAAGTCTTTGGCAACAAAAGGCGCGAGGGAGAAACCAACTCAGTATCTAGTTTTCAAGGAAGATGGAGAAGTCAACCTCATAATCAATATCACCAACAACGGGTCGCTAGCGTTACGATCCCTGTACCACAACAACAACAACCACAACAACAACAACCACAACAACAACAACAACAACAACAACAACGACAGCAACAGCCACCCCAACAAAATCAGCAGGGTTATCGAAGATATCCGGTTCGGCCAGCAAATAGAGTATTTGATCTGCCACCAATGCCATATTCCCAAGTGCTCCAAACTTTGTTGCAATTACAGTTGATCCAAAAGAGGACTCTGGCTCCTCGGAGAGGCCTACCACCGCCCGACTTTGATGTGAATGCACGATGCGAGTTCCACTCTGGGGCACCCGGCCATACTATTGACAACTGTAAAGCTTTCAAACATAAGTTGCAAGATCTGATTGATAGCAAAGCAATAGATTTTTCACATGATGCACCAAATGTTGTGCAAAACCCTATGCCAAATCATGGGCCGGCTAGGGTTGGTGTTGTTCTGGTAGAGGAAGGGTTAGATCTGATAATCGACGTGAATGAGCTGAAGACACCATTGAGTTTCGTGAAGGAGAAACTATTGAAAGGGGGAGTGTTCCTAGGCTGTAGTGAAGGCCGTGTCAACTGTTTGAGCCATCCTGAGGGATGTGATGATCTGAAAGAGTGTATTCAAAGCATGATGGATGGAGGAATGTTACAATTTGATCGGACCGCTGAAAGGAAACCCGTATAAAACAATCACTATTTCAGCGCCTCCAAGGCCACCTACAATCATCATCACCAAAGCAGGCCCTGTGCCATACGAAAGTACTAAGGCTATTTTGTGGAATTACGGAGCCGGGGTGTTTTGTAACGGGCAGAAGGTAGAATTGAAAAGCTTGCCTGTTGATTCAGTTGATAATCTTGTTGGAGTTGGAGGAATTACCATAAGCGGTAGAATCTTTTCGTCACCCGAAGTGGTGGCTGAGAAAACTGATAAAGGGAAAGGAAAAATAGTGGTAGAAGAAATTCCTCGGGTGGGCGAGAAGGAATCTCTGGCAAAGGACATGGAAGAGTTCATGAAGTTGATTAGGAAAAGCGACTACAAGATTTTCGACCATCTACAACAAACTCCTTCCAAGATTTCTATACTATCACTGCTGTTGTGTTCAGAAACGCATCGAAATGTGTTGTTGAAGACTTTAAGCACTGCTTACGTACCACAAGAAATATCGGTTAATCAGTTCGAAGGAGTTGTGACGCATGTAAATGCAGGAAACAGTATGGGGTTTACAAATTTGGACTTGACGCCAAAAGGCAGAAACCACAATTTGGCATTGCATATTTCACTTGAATGTCGGGGAACAGTGATGTCACACGTCCTTGTTGATACAGGGTCGTCCTTGATTGTACTTCCAATGAAAGCATTAATGAAGATCGATCATCAGGGTCTTTATTGTACACAAAGTGATTTGGTTGTACGAGCCTTTGATGGAACCCGAAGATCTGTTTTTGGGGAAATAACTCTGCCTATCCAAGTGGGCCCGGAGGTATTTGAGGCGGTATTTTACATCATGGACATTCAGCCTGCTTACAGCTGTTTGTTGGGTCATCCATGGATACATTTTGCTGGGGCTGTTACGTCCACTTTACATCAGAAGCTGAAATATATGGTCGGAGGCAGTGTTGTGAAGGTATGTGGGGAGGAAGATATCATGATTAGCCACTTGTCATCTTTCAAATACGTTGAGGTAGACGGAGAAATTCATGAGACTTTGTATCAAGCCTACGAAACTGTGCAAGTGAAGGACAAATCTCCAGTTGTGAACAAAGAACCAGAACTGGCTATGTCATCTTTCAAGGAGGCTCAAGCGGCCGTACAGGCTGGGGCATCACAAGGATGGGGAAAGGTGCTAGACATACCTCAGAAGCAGGACAAGTTCGGGTTGGGGTACCACCCATCATCTTCGTAGAGCACGCCACGCTATAAGGGGCCCGTCAAGTTCACCAGTGGGGGTGTCATTTTTGAGCAGGTCAATGTTGTTTCTAATGATGAAGCTGGGGACAGTGATTGTGACATGGACGCTTAGATCCAGCTAAGCGCTCCCAGACATAAGCTATGCAACTGGTCCATTAAGGAATTTGTCCAAGTGACACATGAACAGTAATACTTTATTTTCTCAATTATTGTGTAAACCTATGTTCTACCCGGAGCATAGCGGTATTCTATTCAGGGCATGCTTGTTTATGTTTGAACAATCTTTTTATCATTAATCAAAAGGCGTTTTTTCTCATTCAAATTTTGTGATCTTTGTTTTTCTTCTTTTTATTTTCTAACATTAAAATGGCAATGTGGTTTGTGTTTGTTTTGTTTGCATATCATTTAAGCATAAAATCATCATCATTGCAGGTTACACATTTCAGATACCACCGACTCAGACTTGTCTATGACTCGGTGTGACTTTGACAATCCGATCTTTCAAGCAGAAGAAGAGATTGATGAAGACGAAGACCTACCCGAAGAGCTTGCTAGATTGTTGAGACAAGAGGAGAAGTTCATCCTTCCTCATCAGGAGGAAGTTGATGTCGTCAACCTAGGAACAGAGGAAGATAAGAAGGAAGTCAGAATAGGGGCCGCGTTGTAAGATAGTGTCAAGCAAAGACTGGTTGAGTTACTCCAAGAGTATAAGAATGTCTTTGCTTGGTCATATGAAGATATGCCTCGACTCGACACAGATATTGTAGTTCATCGCCTGCCTCTTCGAGAAGAGTGTCCTCCTATTAAACAGAAATTGAGAAGAACCAGGCCTGATATGGCAGTGAAGATCAAGGAAGAAGTCCAAAAGCAATTGGACGCCGAATTTCTTGCCATGACCAATTACCCTCCGTGGGTCGCCAACATCGTACCCGTGCCTAAGAAGGAAGGCAAAGTCAGGATGTGTGTTGACTATAGAGACCTGAATAGAGCGAGCCCAAAGGATGATTTCCCGCTCCCTCATATTGATATGCTTGTTGATAACACCGTACAATACTCAGTGTTTTCCTTCATGGACGGTTTTTTGGGCTACAATCAGATTAAGATGGCACCGGAAGATATGGAGAAAATGACTTTTAGCACGCCATGGGGGACGTTCTGCTATAAAGTAACGCCTTTTGGTTTGAAGAACGCAGGGGCAACTTATCAGCGGGCTATGGTAACTCTTTTTCACGACATTATTCATCATGAGATTGAGGTTTATGTCGATGATATGATTGCAAAGTCCCAAACGGAGGAGGGGAATCTAGTGAATCTTCTAAAGCTGTTTGAGAGATTAAGGAAGTTCAAACTTAGGCTGAATCCAAACAAGTGTTCTTTCAGCGTACGGTCAGGAAAGTTGTTGGGGTTTATTGTCAGTGAGAAAGGTATTGAGGTCGATCCCGCAAAGATCAAGGCAATTCAAGAAATTCCAGCACCAAAGCCCGAAAGACAAGTTCATGGTTTCTTAGGTAGATTGAACTACATTGCTCGGTTCATATCTCACCTCACAACCACTTGTGAGCCATTATTTAATTTATTAAAGAAATATCAGGCGGCCGTTTGGAATGAGAATTGTCAGAAAGCATTTGAGAAAATAAAAGAGTATTTGCAGGAACCTCCGATATTGATACCTCCAGTAGCTGGAAGACCATTGATTATGTACTTAACGGTTCTCGAGAACAGTATGGGTCGTGTCCTCGGTCAACACGACGAGACTGGAAGAAAAGAGCATGCAATTTACTATCTGAGTAAAAAGTTCACAAATTGTGAGTCCCGTTACTCAATGCTTGAGAAAACGTGTTGCGCACTTGCTTGGGCTGCCAAACGCTTAAGACAGTATATGCTTAACCATGCAACCATGCTGATTTCGAAGATGGATCCGATAAAGTATGTCTTCGAAAAGCAAGCGCTTTCGGGAAGAATTGCCAGATGGCAAATGGTACTGACAGCATACAACATTCAGTAGGTTTCTCAGAAGGCCATCAAAGGAAGTGTTCTGTCACAGTACCTTGCCGAACAGCCTATCGAAAACTATCAGCCAATGAAGTTAGAATTTCCTGACAAAGACATTATGTTCCTCAAGACAAAGGATTGTGACAAACCACTACTAGATGAAGGTCCTGAACTTGGCTCCCAATGGGATTGGAATTGGGGCAATCATTACAACACCCCATGGGTCTCACATCCCATTCACTACCAGACTGACATTTCCGGTCACCAACAATGAGGCTGAGTATGAAGCGTGTATTATGGGTCTCGAAGAAGCTATTGATTTAAGGATCAAGAATCTCGATGTATATGGCAATTCCACGTTAGTTGTGAATCAAATCAAGGGAGAATGGGAAACTCGTTAACCTAATTTGATTCCTTACATGAATTATGTAAGGAGGTTGTTACCTTTATTCGACAAGGTGAAGTTTCACCATGTGCCACGAGCGAAGAATTAGATGGCAGACGCTCTGGAAACGCTGTCTTCGATGTACAAGGTTAATTTTTGGAATGAAGCTCCCAAAATAGTTATCTCCCACCTTGATAGACCCGCTTTCATATTCGCCATTGAGTAGGCCTCCGATAGCAAGCCGTGGTATTTTGACATCCAGAATTTCCTTAAACAATAGGAGTATCCGACTGGGGCTTCGAGTCGAGATAAGAAGACTCTAAGGAGATTTTCTGGCAAAATTTATCTAAATCAGGATGGTGTGCTTTATAGAAGAAACCATGATTTGGTGCTGTTGAGATGCGTGGATGAAAAAGAAGCAAATCTGCTTATGGAGGAAGTCCACGAGGGTACTTTTGGTACGCATGTCGGCGGACATGCCATGTCTTGAAAGTTGTTGCGAGCTGGGTATTATTGGCTTACGATGGAGTCAGATTGTTTCAAATTTGCGAAGAAATGTCATAAATGTCAGATCTATGCCGACCAGATTCATGTGCCACCGTGTCCTTTGAATGTCATGTCATCTCCATGGCCCTTTTCCATGTGGGGCATTGATATGATTGGAAAGATTGAGTCTATTGCATCCAATGGACATTGTTTCATCCTAGTAGCCATCGACTATTTAACCAAATGGGTCGAAGCAGCTTCTTATACTAATGTCACGAAGCAAGTTGTGGCCCGGTTCATCAAAAGGGACATCATCTGCCGATATGGAATACCTGAAAGGATCGTTATTGATAATGGTTCCAATCTGAATAACAAGATGATGAAGGAGTTGTGCCAGAACTTCAAGATTAAGCATCACAATTTGTCTCCCTATCGTCCGAAGATGAATGGCGCGGTCGAGGCGGCCAACAAAAATATCAATAAGATAGTGCAGAAGATGGTTGTAACTTATAAAGATTGGCACGAGATGTTGCCCTTTTCTTTGTATGGATATCGTACCTCGGTGCGTACTTCAACTGGGGCAACTCCCTTCTCGTTGGTATATGGTATGGAAGTTGTCCTGCCACTAGAAGTCGAGATACCTTCCTTGAGAATTCTGGCTGACGTCAAACTAGATGAAGAAGAATGGGTGAAGAACAGGTTAAATCAACTCAGCTTGATGGATGAGAAAAGGTTGGCGTCCATCGCATACGGTCATCTATACCAAAGCAGAATGAAGAAAGCCTTCAATAAGAAGATACGTCCTCGAAGCTTTCCGGCAGGTGATTTAGTGTTGAAACGGATTCTCCCACCACAGAACGATCACAGGGGAAAATGGACTCCCAATTACGAAGGTCTGTATGTTGTAAGGAAAGTTTTCTCCGGAGGAGCCTTACTACTTTCGACTATGGACGGTGAAGATTTCATGTCCCCTGTGAACACAGACGCAGTCAAAAATACTTTGCTTAAAGAGACCCGCTGGAAAGAAAAAGAAAGTCCAGGCAAAAATGGGGCATCCCGACGAACCATAAAAAGACAGGTTCGAGCAAAAATTAGGGATAAAAAGAAAAGATGTAAGCCCACAAAGTTGAAAACCTGAAAAGGCGACTTTGGCAAAAATGGGTATCCCGGTGAATCAAAAACCCGCGAGGGCGGTTCAGGAAAAATTTAGGGATTTGAAAAGCAAACAACTTCGATCTGCGTATGGGTCTTCAGAACATAGTGGATTATGGGAGGACCCGCGGAAAATCGTCCAAGTCAATCTCTTCGAAAGACGAAGCTTCAGAAAAGCATCAAAGTCATACGAGTCATAGATGAGTCGTCCATGGTGGTTTTCTGTACCACATTGCCGACATTTTACATATCTTTGTGCATTTCTTATATTTCTTTGGCGCAACTTTCTCATTTCAGGAGTTGCATCCTTTGTAAAATTTGCCTTTTTTAGGCCGTTTATCAATAAAACATGATATTCCGAAAATCTTTGTGTGCTTGGTTGTAGCTCTTACCTTTTGTTTGTGAAAAACGCCCGATATTTTTGATGAATTTGAACATACATAAACTTGCAGCCTTGGCCAATAATTGTTAAAACTTTGACATAATTGAACAACGTCACGGATGATGACCAAGATAGCCTTTGTTGTGTAGTATCTTGCCTGTTGTTTTTGCAGGTTTGTTACCCTTGGGGCATCTCTCTAAGAAGGTATGGATGGAGTTGTTTTCCCCAACCAGAGTTTATTCCCTAGCAATTAAAAGTTGTTTCTTCATCCCAGCATGGTGGTGTGTGCGTAACTATACGGTTATCCCCAGCAGTTGGTCGATACATGTTTCTAATCCCCACGGAGTACAAGTGCGTGCTTACTCCCCAGCAAATCAAGATGACAGCATGCGCAGACCGAGGTCTCCAGTCAAGTTGATTTCCCTGCAAAATCATAGGTTCCCAAGAAGCCGCCCGGGGCCTATCCCCCAATTTAAGTCCAAGTGTTATTGGCATGCGAAGTTCATCTCCGGCAGAGTAGTTTTCTTTCCCAGCAGGAGGGATATTTTGTTTCCAGCATTTATTTTGTTGGTTCGGTTCCGTTGCATCTGCATGCGAGCATAACATCTACCCAAACGTGTAGCATTTCCATCTCGTATGGAGCACTACACCATTTTCAAACATTGGCATTCTGAACCATAAACCAGGTTGTTACCTTTCTGATTCCAGGTGGTGGTTATCCCTTATAGGTGATCTTCAGGTTTTGGTTTTTACGTCGAGCATTCAGACTCCGACTCCTCCATTGAACATTTAGGTTTCGACATTTTCTATTTTGTAACGTTTTGCATTACCTGTAAAGTACCCAGACTCCGTTTGGTTATATTAATCCTGATAAGTTTTGTATCTCTTGCTCCGTTGAATATCCAAATTCCGGTGAAGGCTCAGTTTGTGACATATTCCCCTTATCTATCAGATACTCCGGTTGCCGGTTTCCTTCGTTGAGTGTTTAGACTCTGGTTGGTTTGCTTCGTTGAGCGTTTAGGATCCGGTTGGTTTACTTCGTTGAGTGCTTAGGCTCTAGTTGGTTTGGTTTCATTGAGTGTTTAGGCTCCGGTTGGTTTGATTTGTTGAGTGTTTAGGCTCCGGTTGGTTTGCTTCGTTGAGCGTTTAGGCTCTGGTTGGTTTGCTTCGATGAGTGCTTAGGCTCCGATTGGTTTGCTTTGTTGAGTGTTTAGGCTCCGGTTGGTTTGCTTAGTTGATAGTTTAGGCTCCGGTTAGTTTGCTTTGTAGAGTGTTTAGACTCCGGTCGGTAAGCTTCATTGAGCATTTAGGCTCCGGTTGGTTTGCTTCGTTGAGTGCTTAGGCTCCGGTTGGTTTGGTTTCGTTGAGTGTTTAGGCTCCGGTTGGTTGGCTTCGTTGAGTGTTTAGGCTCCGGTTCGTTTATTTTGTTGAGCGTTTAGGCTCCGGTTCATTTGCTTCGTTGAGTGCTTAGGCTCCGCTTTGTTTGCTTCGTTGAGTGTTTAGCCTCCGGTTGGTTTGCTTCGTTGAGTGTTTAGGCTCTGGTTGGTTTGCTTCGTTGAGTGTTTAGGCTCCGGTTGGTTTGGCTTCGTTGAGTGTTTAGGCTCCGGCTGGTTTGTTTCGTTGAGTGATTAGGCTCCAGTTGGTTTGCCTCGTCTAATGTTTAGGATCCGGTTGATTTGCTTCGTTGAGTGTTTAGGCTCCGGTGGGTTTGCTTCGTTGAGTGTTTAGGCTCCGGTCGGTTTGCTTCGTTGAGTGTTTAGGCTCCAGTTGGTTTACTTCATTGAGCGTTTAGGCTTCGGTTGGTTTTCTTTGTTGAGTGCTTAGGCTCCGGTTTGTTTGGTTTTGTTGAATGTTTAGGTTCCAGTTGGTTTGCTTCGTTGAGTGTTTAGGCTCCGGTTAGTTTGCTTCGTTGAGCGTTTAGGCTCCGGTTGGTTTTCTTTGTTGAGTGTTTAGGCTCCGATTGGTTTGCTTCGTTGAGTGTTTAGGCTCCGGTTGGTTTGCTTCATTGAGTGTTTAGGCTCCGGTTGGTTTGCTTCGTTGAGTGTTTAGGCTCCGATTGGTTTTGTTTCGTTGAGTGTTTAGGCTCCGGTTGGTTTGGCTTCTTTAGTCTTTAGGCTCCGGCTGGTTTGCTTCATTGAGTGTTTAGGCTCCGGTTGGTTTGCCTCGTTGAATGTTTAGGCTCTGGTGGGTTTGCTTCGTTGAGTGTTTAGTCTCCGGTCGGTTTGCTTCATTGAGTGTTTAGGCTCCGTTCGATTTGCTTCTTTGAGTGTTTACGCTCCGGTTGGTTTGCTTTGTTGAGTGTTTAGGCTCTAGTGATTGTTTAGGCTCTGGTTGGTTTGCTTCGTTAAGTGTTTAGGCTCCAGTTTGTTTTGCTTCGTTGATTGTTTAGGCTCCGGTTGGTTTGGCTTCGTTCAGTGTTTACGTTCCGGCTTGTTTGCTTCGTTTAGTGTTTAGGCTCCGGTTAGTTTGTTTCGTTGAGTGTTTAGGCTCTGGTTGGTTTGCTTTGTTGAGTGTTTAGGCTCCGATTGGTTTTGCCTCTTTGAGTGTTTAGTCTCCGATTGGTTTGGCTTCTTTAGTCTTTAGGCTCCGGCTGGTTTGCTTCGTTGAGTGTTTAGGCTCCGGTTGGTTTGCCTCGTTGAGTGTTTAGGCTCCAGTCGGTTTGCTTCGTTGAGTGTTTAGGCTCCGGTCGATTTACTTTGTTGAGTGTTTAGGCTCCGGTCGGTTTGCTTCGTTGAGTTTTTAGGCTCTGGTCGGTTTGCTTCGTTAAGTGTTTAGGCTCAAGTTGGTTTGCTTCGTTGAGTGTTTAGGCTCTGGTTGGTTTGGCTTCGTTGAGTGTTTAGGTTCCGGCTGGTTTGCTTCGTTTAGTGTTTAGGCTCCGGTTGGTTTGGTTCGTTGAGTGTTTAGGCTCCGATTGGTTTTGCTTCGTTGAGTGTTTAGGCTCCAGTTGGTTTGGATTAGTTGAGTGTTTAGACTCCGGTTGGTTTACTTCGTTGAGTGTTTAGGCTCTGGTTGGTTTGGCTTCGTTGAGTGTTTAGGCTCCAGTTAAGTTTGCTTCGTTGAGTGTTTAGGCTCCGGTTGGTTTGCTTCGTTGAGCGTTTAGGCTCTGGTTGGTTTGCTTCGTTGAGTGCTTAAGCTCCGATTGGTTTGCTTTGTTGAGTGTTTAGGCTCCGATTGGTTTGCTTAGTTGATAGTTTAGGCTCCGGTTAGTTTGCTTTGTTGAGGGTTTAGGCTCCGGTTGGTATGCTTCGTTGATCGTTTAGGCTCCGGTTGGTTTGCTTCGTTGAGTGTCTAGGCTCTGGTTGTTTTGGTTTCGTTGAGTGTTTAGGCTCCGTTTGGTTGGCTTCGTTGAGTGTTTAGGCTCCAGTTTGTTTATTTCGTTGAACGTTTAAGCTCCGGTTCGTTGAGTGCTTTGACTCCGGTTGGTTTGCTTCGTTGAGTGTTTAGGCTCCGGTTGGTTTGCTTCGTTGAGTGTTTAGGCTCTGATTAGTTTGCTTCGTTGAGTGTTTAGGCTCTGGTTGGTTTGCTTCGTTGAGTGTTTAGGCTCTGGTTGGTTTGACTTCGTTGAGTGTTTAGGCTCCGGTTGGTTTCGCTTCGTTGAGTGTTTAGGTTCCGGCTGTTTTGCTTCGTTGAGTGTTTAGGCTTCGGTCGGTTTGCTTCGTTGAGTGTTTAGGCTCCGGTTGGTTTGCATCATTGAGGGTTTAGGCTCCAGTTGGTTTACTTTGTTGAGCGTTTAGGCTCCGGTTGGTTTGCTTCGTTGAGTGCTTAGGCTCCAGTTTGTTTGGTTTCGTTGAGTGTTTAGGCTCCGGTTGGTTTGCTTCGTTTAGTGTTTAGGCTCCGGTTAGTTTGCTTCGTTGAGGGTTTAGGCTCCGGTTGGTTTTCTTTGTTGAGTGCTTAGGCTCCGGTTGGTTTGCTTCGTTGAGTGTTTAGGCTCCAGTTGCTTTGTTTCGTTGAGTGTTTAGGCTCCGGTTGGTTTGCTTCGTTGATTGTTTAGGCTCCGATTGGTTTTGCTTCTTTGAGTGTTTAGGCTCCGGTTGGTTTGCCACGTTGAGTGTTTAGGCTCCGGTGGGTTTGCTTTGTTGAGTGTTTAGGCTCCGGTGGGTTTGCTTTGTTGAGTGTTTAGGCTCCGGTCGGTTTGTTTCGTTGAGTGTTTAGGCTTCGGTTGGTTTGCTTCGTTGAGTGTTTAGGCTCCGGTGAGTGTTTAGGCTCCGGTTGGTTTGCTTCGTTGAGTGTGTAGGCTCCAGTTGGTTTTGCTTTGTTGAGTGTTTAGGTTCCGGTTGGTTTGACTTCATTGAGTGTTTAGGTTCCGGCTGGTTTGCTTCGTTTAGTGTTTAGGCTCCGGTTGGTTTGTTTCGTTGAGTGTTTAGGCTCCGGTTGGTTTGCTTCGTTGAGTGTTTAGGCTCCGATTGGTTTTGCTTCGTTGAGTGTTTAGGCTCCGGTTGGTTTGGCTTCTTTAGTCTTTAGGCTCCGGTTGGTTTGCTTCGTTGAGTGTTTAGTTTCCGGTTGGTTTTCCTCGTTGGGTGTTTAGGCTCCGGTGGGTTTGCTTCGTTGAGTGTTTAGGCTCTGGTCGGTGTGCTTCGTTGAATGTTTAGGCTCCGGTTGGTTTGCTTCGTTGAGTGTTTAGGCTCTGGTGAGTGTTTAGGCTCCGGTTGGTTTGCTTCGTTTAGTGTTTAGGCTCCATGTGATTTTGCTTCGTTGAGTGTTTAGGCTCCGGTTGGTTTGGCTTCGTTGAGTGTTTACGTTCCGGCTGGTTTGCTTCATTTAGTGTTTAGGCTCCGGTTGGTTTGTTTCGTTGAGTGTTTAGGCTCTGGTTGGTTTGCTTCGTTGAGTGTTTAGGCTCCGATTGGTTTTGCTTCATTGAGTGTTTAGGCTCCGGTTGGTTTGGCTTCTTTAGTCTTTAGGCTCCGGCTGGTTTGCTTCGTTGAGTGTTTAGGCTCCGGTTGGTTTGCCTCGTTGAGTGTTTAGGCTCCGGTCGGTTTGCTTCGTTGAGTGTTTAGGCTCCGGTCGGTTTGCTACGTTGAGTGTTTAGGCTCTGGTCGGTTTTCTTCGTTGAGTGTTTAGGCTCCGGTTGGTTTGCTTCGTTAAGTGTTTAGGTTCTGGTGAGTGTTTAGGCTCCGGTTGGTTTGCTTCGTTGAGTGTTTAGGCTCCAGTTGGTTTTGCTTCGTTGAGTGTTTAGGCTCCGGTTGGTTTGGCTTCTTTAGTCTTTAGGCTCCGGCTGGTTTGCTTCGTTTAGTGTTTAGGCTCTGGTTGGTTTGCCACGTTGAGTGTTTAGGCTCCGGTGGGTTTGCTTTGTTGAGTGTTTAGGCTCCGGTGGGTTTGCTTTGTTGAGTGTTTAGGCTCCGGTCGGTTTGTTTCGTTGAGTGTTAAGGCTTCGGTTGGTTTGCTTCGTTGAGTGTTTAGGCTCCGGTGAGTGTTTAGGCTCCGGTTGGTTTGCTTCGTTGAGTGTGTAGGCTCAAGTTGGTTTTGCTTTGTTGAGTGTTTAGGCTCCGGTTGGTTTGGCTTCATTGAGTGTTTAGGTTCCGGCTGGTTTGCTTCGTTTAGTGTTTAGGCTCCGGTTGGTTTGTTTTGTTGAGTGTTTAGGCTCCGGTTGGTTTGCTTCGTTGAGTGTTTAGGCTCCGATTGGTTTTGCTTCGTTGAGTGTTTAGGCTCCGGTTGGTTTGACTTCTTTAGTCTTTAGGCTCCGGCTGGTTTGCTTCGTTGAGTGTTTAGGCTCCGGTAGGTTTTCCTCGTTGAGTGTTTAGGCTCCGGTGGGTTTGTTTCGTTGAGTGTTTAGGCTCAGGTCGGTTTGCTTCGTTGAGTGTTTAGGCTCTGGTCGGTGTGCTTCATTGAGTGTTTAGGCTCCGGTTGGTTTGCTTCGTTGAGTGTTTAGGCTCCGGTTGGTTTGCTTAGTTGATAGTTTAGGCTCCGGTTAGTTTGCTTTGTTTAGGGTTTAGGCTCTCGTTGGTATGCTTCGTTGATCGTTTAGGCTCCGGTTGGTTTGCTACGTTGAGTGCTTAGGCTCCGGTTTGTTTATTTCGTTGAACGTTTAGGCTCCGGTTTGTTGAGTGCTTTGGCTTCGGTTGGTTTGCTTCGTTGAGTGTTTAGGCTCCGGTTGGTTTTCTTCGTTGAGTGTTTAGGCTCTGGTTAGTTTGCTTCGTTGAGTGTTTAGGCTCTGGTTGGTTTGCTTCGTTGAGTGTTTAGGCTCCGGTTGGTTTGACTTCGTTGAGTGTTTAGGCTCCGGTTGGTTTGGCTTCGTTGAGTGTTTAGGCTCCGGCTGTTTTGCTTCGTTGAGTGTTTAGGCTTCGGTCGGTTTGCTTCGTTGAGTGTTTAGGCTCCGGTTGGTTTGCATCGTTGAGTGTTTAGGCTTCAGTTGGTTTACTTCGTTGAGCGTTTAGGCTCCAGTTGGTTTGCTTCGTTGAGTGCTTAGGCTCCAGTTTGTTTGGTTTCGTTGAGTGTTTAGCCTCCGGTTGGTTTGCTTCGTTGAGTGTTTAGGCTCCAGTTGGTTTGCTTCGTTGAGTGTGTAGGCTCCAGTTGGTTTTGCTTTGTTGAGTGTTTAGGCTCCGGTTGGTTTGGCTTCATTGAGTGTTTAGGTTCCGACTGGTTTGCTTCGTTTAGTGTTTAGGCTCCGGTTGGTTTGTTTCGTTGAGTGTTTAGGCTCCGCGCTTACCATAACATCCAAACATTTTTCGCCAATAAATACTTAATTCCATGTCACTACTTTCCCATCACATAGAGTACTGTAATATCTTCCAACGCTTCTAATCTTGCGTTATTCCGAATTACGGTTTTCCGTTACGACAAAATTACGGAAACAACCCTTCCACACTTAAAGGTCATCCAATACCTCTCCAACTCTTGAAATGCTTAAGGGTCCAATTATACCAACCATGTATTCCACATCTCATTTCCTTTAGTAATCACTAGAAGTCATTATCCACCCTTATACTCAACTCCACAATCTGTTGCCGTAGCACACACACCAGACATAATTCTCAACACTACTCAATCAATTTAATTCTTCGACTATCCAAACAGATATAATTAGTCGGCAAAACCGCCATCTTCCCACTTTCATTAGCACCCCGAATTCCCATCAAAATTAACCATCTCCTCACTGTCTCTTGCCGACTCATCAACACACTTCTTAAGCACCTGGCTTAGCTCCAAACAATTCTCTGCTCACGCCACCTAAGTTTGCAAGACACGTCCATCCCATCCAACAGAACTCCAACTACTATCAACAAGAGATTAAGGGTGATCAGTTCCTCAATTTGTCAATAGGCAACTGAAAATCATGATGGAGTATAGACTATCTTTACCAAACCACAAGAGTGTTAACCACCCACTGAGCTACAACTTCTACACCTGCAGCATCTTGGAGAAGCACAACTTCTCCCCCACTTTAGATCATTCCCACTTCTCCAGACAAGGTTAAGCAACAACATGTATCGACAGTGTTTTCACACACATGTCGCATACAAGGGAACAAATAACATTAGACAACTTGGCCGGACGGACCGACCTGCTCTGATACCACTAATGTAACACCCTTCTAAACCCCGCAAATAATATATGCATAATCAGAGTAAAAGTTAACATGCATCCATAAAAGGGCATCACACAAAACTTGCACCACATTAAAACAATCTGTCATGCTCATAAACACCTTTCCATTTAGCAGCGGATTCATTAATGAAAATCCTTTAAAAGAAACATTTACTTTCATCATATAAAATCAACATCTCTAGGCACTAAGGCCAACATCTCATTATCTCAATTACTCCAAATATGAAAACATAACTTAGGTTACATAATGTAATCCTAAAACATAAGCAATCGATCCCCGTGTTACACGACCAGAGCATGACTCGACCCATAAATAATTACTAAACCGCTACACACGTAGCGACCTCGAACTACAAGCAGAACTTCATAAAGGCCTCCAGCAACCTAATCTGCAATGCCTCATAGAGCATTATAAAACAGCAGAAGGGTGAGAAATATTACCATAATAATCAAAGCATAAAATCATGTATACATAGGTATCATATAATTAACTCCCTATTTCTCACCACAATTCAACTCATAGTCATTTACATCGTCACTTATATTTATATACAACATGAATATTCACCAAGCATTTTACATCATGCATACATCCACAATTCCACAATCTTAACATTCACACGTAAGCATCTCTTCATGCACGCTTCATAAGTATTCAACAAACATCTCATTCACATGCATACTTCACAATTTCACAATCTCATCATTCACACATAAGCATCTCTTCATGCATATGTCATATATTAATGTGACTCAACAACTCAATGCAACTCATGCAATGCGGTACCGACTCTCGTTATCTTTTTTCGGTTTTTACATTAAACCGGGTCCACTCTTCTAGACCGATAACCCGTTATCTTTTTTCGGTTTTTACATTAAATCGGGTCCACTCTTCTAGACCGATAACCACAAAGGCCCGTCCTCTAAGCCTTCAAACCCACTCTTCTAGGTTTGGGACAAGCCACTAGTTTCCACGAAACTAACAGACATTGCCTCTTGACTAAATGATGCATGTACAATCAACCACAACAAATGCACTTAAGACCGACATCTTAATCTCATGCATTCAAATAATTCATCTCTTCAAGAATTACATTATGATTGCACACACAACATATTCACATAACATTCATCGATGTATTCATAATTCAACACTATCACCACATTATCACTCACAATGCACACATATCCACGATATGTTCTCATGCATACTTATTACCTAATTGTATACACATCAAGCATTCGCAAGTTCATTAGACAATACACATACATTCATCATTGTATTCACATGTATTTCTATTTATCACAATTAGTACGCATCGCGCATCAACTAGGATTCACGCCCGTAGGCTACCCACAGCACACATCATCACAATAGATCATATCTATATCATATCATAGAGGTGTTGACCTATGAGAGGCAACCAAACCATCTCCACATGAACAACACAGCAAAGGAAAAATGCTGTCGCATTCGCCTCCATTCGCCTGGCGAACCCTCGCAGCGAACCTTCGCTTGGCCTTCGCCTGGCGAACTCTCTCAGCGAACACTCGCTAGGCTTCGCCTGGCGAGACTTCCCAGCGAGCCCAAGTCAGTAGCTACTGACTTCATTCGCCAGCACCTTCGCTGGGCGAACCTTCGCTATCCAACTTCGCTTGGCGAACTCGCCAGCGAAGTCCACTGGGACTTAATCATAATTACTCGCCAGCATTCGCTAGGCTTCGCCTGGCGAAGCTTCGCCTTCGCTCGCCTGGCGAGAGCCAGCGAACCTGCGCAGAACAGAACCTTATTCTGCCTCTCCTTCATCAATCCATCATCAACCAAACCTCAAACATCCAAATCAGTACAAATAGCATCAATACATGTTACCCGACTATTCTACGGCATTATTGCTCAGTTTCAACCGATTAAATCATCAACCTACCGATTAATCCAACATTTGCCCTAATTGGAAAGTGATGAAAACATCCACAAACCCAACCCAACATACATAATAACATACAATGATTAAATAGCAATGTTTCTCACCCTTACCTCGATTAATCGGAGCTTCGAAATTGGTTCTTGAAGATTCTCCAAGCTTTTCCCCTTTTTCCTCTTCATTTCTCCTCTTCTTATTTCTTTCTCTTTTCTTTCTTTCTTTCTATCTTTCTCTTTCTCTCTAATCCCCTTTTTATATCCTTTTATTTCTTTTTTTTCCCTTCCTCTCTATTATTTTCTTTCCATTCCATTTCTCTCTTCACAATTATCTCATTTTATCATTAATTGGAAAATATCTACTAAGCCCACCTTATTCCACCAAATAGAATAAATTAGTTAAATCCATTAACTCGTATTAAATAAATCTCATAACTTATTTAAATCAGATAAACCACCTAAAACAATCCATTAGTACAATTAATCAGTTATCGAAAATTGGGCTGTTACAACCCTCCCCCACTTTAGGAATTTTCGTCCTCGAAAATGTTATCTGATCCAAACAACTCTGGATACGACTCTCGCATTCCAATTCTTCCAAATCCAATTCTCCCATAACTACTTCCACCAAAGGAATCTCTATACTTCGAAGTTGTTTCTTATCAACAACTAGAACTAGCCACGCCTCCGAGTCAAATTCTCTCTCACTTGTACACCATCCACCTGAATCAATGTACCTCTCCAACTTTGACATATGAACACCTCATGCAATCATCTCAAGCGACAGCGGTAAAATAGTCTAACATGCTATCCGCCTCACGCTTCCGTTGCGCTACTCTGATACAGATCAACAAAACACAGGGTGCTCACGAGACTTCAAGCTCGACCAACACCAATTACTACCATAACTCTCAAAACACGGCCTTACTTGGATTCTTTGATCGTTTTCATCGTCCCTTGCACGGTCTTTGATCCGAGTACAACATTCCCGTTGGACATGCAACAACACAAAGGAGTCATACCCTCTTACCCAACGAACTTCATACGATGTTGTTTCCGATACGAAATGGCAACAGTTATTGTAGGCAACTCCATCAACGACAATTAACTACCCTTAGATCCATCTTGGTCCAACACACAAGCTCTCAACGAGTCCTCTTCATACTGGATAGTTTTCTTCGTTTGTCCATGCCATTCACGGACGCTAGTCAGAGTTCATCTTCAACATGGCACCCAACCGCTTTCGCAATCTTTCCCATAATCTTAACGAAAAACTTGAGTTCCCATCTAACAGAATGATTCATCTTCACTGGTAGGCAACGAGTTACTCTTGTTAATCCATTCTTAACTGTCCAAATCGGATCATACTTCCTCAAATTCATCAGAAAACCCGGCACAAAGCCCATGGGAATACTATCCCATCCCACTCGAAATACTCAACAGTTGTATCAGATCCAACCATCTCTAATGTCCACACTTCAATTCCCATCAAGTCTAATCAACATATACAAACTCAATCAATTCCTTCTCCATCTATGGCTATCCAAAACTATTTCTCAAATTCGGTCGCATCTTCCTAGTACCTACACGGATACTCCATCTTTCTCAATGTACTTCTCCCTGAGTACTCTTATCCAACTCACACTATTCAGAATACACACTTCATCACGACATCTCACAATACCATTTCCCTTAATCCGAAAATAAGCCCTCTGACTTTTATCCATTAAATTCAATTAATCTATCAACTCAACTCAGAATTTCGATTTCCTCGAACCTCATCAGAATACCAAAAGTCAATCTCAACATCCAAGGCTCAACTCTATAAGAAGTCTCTTCACAGGCCGAACTCATATCTGAATTTGCTTAATCAGTTCTAACTTCCTTACCATCTTCATTAGTGTATACCAAAATTCCCGATTCGATATCTTAGCTACCACTTGGTCTCATCCGAATGGTAATTTAACCAAAACCATACTCCTTCAGGAGTTCCAATTACTTCTCTGTCTCATATTTGACTCTCTCTCAAATAAAACAAATACCTTAAGGTCAGTAACCATCTCAAATCTCAACTAAACAATTGAGGCTTCCAAACTCCGGTACAAACACACAACAGCACCCCACTCCAAATTACTTGTCAGATAATCCCTCTCTGTACTTTATATTTCCTTCAAGCATAACCAAAACTCATTAATGTTGTACTTAACACATCTCTTAATCATATCAACAAAGTATCTCAAAACACAATGACAATCCTGTCGGACTTGGAAAAACCAATACACGAACTGTTGACAGCTTTCTCAAAACTCTTTGAACTTTCTTCACAGTAGTACATCACTGCCTCTTCCCCAATACTAATAACTCAAGTTCCCAACGCTCAACATGAACCCCTATACTCTCCGAACATATCCAAACACCATCGGTTACATAACCATTGACTCTCTCAATCAAGTGTGGAAAATCATTATATCAAACGGACACTCAGCTGTGAACTTATGGTGATAACACAAACCGCACTCTCCGCGCTTACCATAACATCCAAACATTTTTCGCCAATAAATACTTAATTCCATGTCACTACTTTCCCATCACATAGAGTACTGTAATATCTTCCAACGCTTCTAATCTTGCGTTATTCCGAATTACGGTTTTCCGTTACGACAAAATCACGGAAACAACCCTTCCACACTTAAAGGTCATCCAATACCTCTCCAACTCTTGAAATGCTTAAGGGTCCAATTATACCAACCATGTATTCCACATCTCATTTCCTTTAGTAATCACTAGAAGTCATTATCCACCCTTATACTCAACTCCACAATCTGTTGCCGTAGCACACACACCAGACATAATTCTCAACACTACTCAATCAATTTAATTCTTCGACTGTCCAAACAGATATAATTAGTCGGCAAAACCGCCATCTTCCCACTTTCATTAGCACCCCGAATTCCCAACAAAATTAACCATCTCCTCACTGTCTCTTGCCGACTCATCAACACACTTCTTAAGCACCTGGCTTAGCTCCAAACAATTCTCTGCTCACGCCACCTAAGTTTGCAAGACACGTTCATCCCATCCAACAGAACTCCAACTACTATCAACAAGAGATTAAGGGTGATCAGTTCCTCAATTTGTCAATAGGCAACTGAAAATCATGATGGAGTATAGACTATCTTTACCAAACCACAAGAGTGTTAACCACCCACTGAGCTACAACTTCTACACCTGCAGCATCTTGGAGAAGCACAACTTCTCCCCCACTTTAGATCATTCCCACTTCTCCAGACAAGGTTAAGCAACAACATGTATCGACAGTGTTTTCACACACATGTCGCATACAAGGGAACAAATAACATTAGACAACTTGGCCGGACGGACCGACCTGCTCTGATACCACTAATGTAACACCCTTCTAAACCCCGCAAATAATATATGCATAATCAGAGTAAAAGTTAACATGCATCCATAAAAGGGCATCACACAAAACTTGCACCACATTAAAACAATCTGTCATGCTCATAAACACCTTTCCATTTAGCAGCGGATTCATTAATGAAAATCCTTTAAAAGAAACATTTACTTTCATCATATAAAATCAACATCTCTAGGCACTAAGGCCAACATCTCATTATCTCAATTACTCCAAATATGAAAACATAACTTAGGTTACATAATGTAATCCTAAAACATAAGCAATCGATCCCCGTGTTACACGACCAGAGCATGACTCGACCCATAAATAATTACTAAACCGCTACACACGTAGCAACCTCGAACTACAAGCAGAACTTCATAAAGGCCTCCAGCAACCTAATCTGCAATGCCTCATAGAGCATTATAAAACAGCAGAAGGGTGAGAAATATTACCATAATAATCAAAGCATAAAATCATGTATACATAGGTATCATATAATTAACTCCCTATTTCTCACCACAATTCAACTCATAGTCATTTACATCGTCACTTATATTTATATACAACATGAATATTCACCAAGCATTTTACATCATGCATACATCCACAATTCCACAATCTTAACATTCACACGTAAGCATCTCTTCATGCACGCTTCATAAGTATTCAACAAACATCTCATTCACATGCATACTTCACAATTTCACAATCTCATCATTCACACATAAGCATCTCTTCATGCATATGTCATATATTAATGTGACTCAACAACTCAATGCAACTCATGCAATGCGGTACCGACTCTCGTTATCTTTTTTCGGTTTTTACATTAAACCGGGTCCACTCTTCTAGACCGATAACCCGTTATCTTTTTTCGGTTTTTACATTAAACCGGGTCCACTCTTCTAGACCGATAACCACAAAGGCCCGTCCTCTAAGCCTTCAAACCCACTCTTCTAGGTTTGGGACAAGCCACTAGTTTCCACGAAACTAACAGACATTGCCTCTTGACTAAATGATGCATGTACAATCAACCACAACAAATGCACTTAAGACCGACATCTTAATCTCATGCATTCAAATAATTCATCTCTTCAAGAATTACATTATGATTGCACACACAACATATTCACATAACATTCATCGATGTATTCATAATTCAACACTATCACCACATTATCACTCACAATGCACACATATCCACGATATGTTCTCATGCATACTTATTACCTAATTGTATACACATCAAGCATTCGCAAGTTCATTAGACAATACACATACATTCATCATTGTATTCACATGTATTTCTATTTATCACAATTAGTACGCATCGCGCATCAACTAGGATTCACGCCCGTAGGCTACCCACAACACACATCATCACAATAGATCATATCTATATCATATCATAGAGGTGTTGACCTATGAGAGGCAACCAAACCATCTCCACATGAACAACACAGCAAAGGAAAAATGTTGTCGCATTCGCCTCCATTCGCCTGGCGAACCCTCGCAGTGAACCTTCGCTTGGCCTTCGCCTGGCGAACTCTCTCAGCGAACACTCGCTAGGCTTCGCCTGGCGAGACTTCCCAGCGAGCCCAAGTCAGTAGCTACTGACTTCATTCGCCACCATTCGCCAGCACCTTCGCTGGGCGAACCTTCGCTATCCAACTTCGCTTGGCGAACTCGCCAGCGAAGTCCACTGGGACTTAATCATAATTACTCGCCAGCATTCGCTAGGCTTCGCCTGGCGAAGCTTCGCCTTCGCTCGCCTGGCGAGAGCCAGCGAACCTGCGCAGAACAGAACCCTATTCTGCCTCTCCTTCATCAATCCATCATCAACCAAACCTCAAACATCCAAATCAGTACAAATAGCATCAATACATGTTACCCGACTATTCTACGGCATTATTGCTCAGTTTCAACCGATTAAATCATCAACCTACCAATTAATCCAACATTTGCCCTAATTGGAAAGTGATGAAAACATCCACAAACCCAACCCAACATACATAATAACATACAATGATTAAATAGCAATGTTTCTCACCCTTACCTCGATTAATCGGAGCTTCGAAATTGGTTCTTGAAGATTCTCCAAGCTTTTCCCCTTTTTCCTCTTCATTTCTCCTCTTCTTATTTCTTTCTCTTTTCTTTCTTTCTTTCTATCTTTCTCTTTCTCTCTAATCCCCTTTTTATATCCTTTTATTTCTTTTTTTTCCCTTCCTCTCTATTATTTTCTTTCCATTCCATTTCTCTCTTCACAATTATCTCATTTTATCATTAATTGGAAAATATCTACTAAGCCCACCTTATTCCACCAAATAGAATAAATTAGTTAAATCCATTAACTCGTATTAAATAAATCTCATAACTTATTTAAATCAGATAAACCACCTAAAACAATCCATTAGTACAATTAATCAGTTATCGAAAATTGGGCTGTTACATTTTGCTTCGTTGAGTGTTTAGGCTCCGGTTGGTTTGGCTTCTTTAGTCTTTAGGCTCCGGTCGGTTTGCTTTGTTGAGTGTTTAGGCTCCGGTTGGTTTTCCTCGTTGGGTGTTTAGGCTCCGGTGGGTTTGCTTCATTGAGTGTTAGGCTCAGGTCGGTTTGCTTCGTTGAGTGTTTAGGCTCTGGTCGGTGTGCTTCGTTGAATGTTTAGGCTCCGGTTGGTTTGCTTCGTTGAGTGTTTAGGCTCTGGTGAGTGTTTAGGCTCCGGTTGGTTTGCTTCGTTTAGTGTTTAGGCTCCATGTGATTTTGCTTCGTTGAGTGTTTAGGCTCCGGTTGGTTTGGCTTCGTTGAGTGTTTACGTTCCGGCTGGTTTGCTTCGTTTAGTGTTTAGGCTCCGGTTGGTTTGTTTGGTTGAGTGTTTAGGCTCTGGTTGGTTTGCTTCGTTGAGTGTTTAGGCTCCGATTGGTTTTGCTTCGTTGAGTGTTTAGGCTCCGGTTGGTTTGGCTTCTTTAGTCTTTAGGCTCCGACTGGTTTGCTTCGTTGAGTGTTTAGACTCCGGTTGGTTTGCCTCGTTGAGTGTTTAGGCTTCGGTCGGTTTGCTTCGTTGAGTGTTTAGGCTCCGGTCGGTTTGCTTCGTTGAGTGTTTAGGCTCTGGTCGGTTTGCTTCGTTGAGTGTTTAGGCTCCGGTTGGTTTGCTTCGTTAAGTGTTTAGGTTCTGGTGAGTGTTTAGGCTCTGGTTGGTTTGCTTAGTTGAGTGTTTAGGCTCCGGTTGGTTTGCCTCGTTGAGTGTTTAGGCTCCGGTCGGTTTGCTTCGTTGAGTGTTTAGGCTCCGGTTGGTTTGGCTTCTTTAGTCTTTAGGCTCCGGCTGGTTTGCTTTGTTTAGTGTTTAGGCTCTGGTTGGTTTGCCACGTTGAGTGTTTAGGCTCCGGTGGGTTTGCTTTGTTGAGTGTTTAGGGTCCGGTGGGTTTGCTTTGTTGAGTGTTTAGGCTCCGGTCGGTTTGTTTCGTTGAGTGTTAAGGCTCCGGTTGGTTTGCTTCGTTGAGTGTGTAGGCTCCAGTTGGTTTTGCTTCGTTGAGTGTTTAGGCTTCGGTTGGTTTGGCTTCATTCAGTGTTTAGGTTCCGACTGGTTTGCTTCGTTTAGTGTTTAGGCTCCGGTTGGTTTGTTTCGTTGAGTGTTTAGGCTCCGGTTGGTTTGCTTCGTTGAGTGTCTAGGCTCCGATTGGTTTTGCTTCGTTGAGTGTTTAGGCTCCGGTTGTTTTGGCTTCTTTAGTCTTTAGGCTCCGGCTAGTTTGCTTCATTAAGTGTTTAGGCTCCGGTTGGTTTTCCTCGTTGAGTGTTTAGGCTCCGGTGGGTTTGCTTCGTTGAGTGTTTAGGCTCAGGTCGGTTTGCTTCGTTGAGTGTTTAGGCTCTGGTCGGTGTGCTTCGTTGAGTGTTTAGGCTCCGGTTGGTTTGCTTCGTTGAGTGTTTAGGCTCCGGTTGGTTTGCTTAGTTGATAGTTTAGGCTCCGGTTAGTTTGCTTTGTTGAGGGTTTAGGCTCCGGTTGGTATGCTTCGTTGATCGTTTAGGCTCCGGTTGGTTTGCTTCGTTGAGTGGTTAGGCTCTGGTTGGTTTGGTTTCGTTGAGTGTTTAGGCTCCGGTTGGTTGGCTTCGTTGAGTGTTTAGGCTCCAGTTTGTTTATTTCGTTGAACGTTTAGGCTCCGGTTCGTTGAGTGCTTTGGCTTCGGTTGGTTTGCTTCGTTGAGTGTTTAGGCTTCGGTTGGTTTGCTTCGTTGAGTGTTTAGGCTCTGGTTAGTTTGCTTCGTTGAGTGTTTAGGCTCTGGTTGGTTTGCTTCGTTGAGTGTTTAGGCTCCGATTGGTTTGACTTCGTTGAGTGTTTAGGCTCCGAATGGTTTGCCTTCGTTGAGTGTTTAGGCTCCGGATGTTTTGCTTCGTTGAGTGTTTAGGCTTCGGTCGGTTTGCTTCATTGAGTGTTTAGGCTCCGGTTGGTTTGCATCGTTGAGTGTTTAGGCTCCAGTTGGTTTACTTCGTTGAGCGTTTAGGCTCCGGTTGGTTTGCTTCGTTGAGTGCTTAGGCTCCAGTTTGTTTGGTTTCGTTGAGTGTTTAGCCTCCGGTTGGTTTGCTTCGTTGAGTGTTTAGGCTCCGGTTAGTTTGCTTCGTTGAGGGTTTAGGCTCCGGTTGGTTTTCTTTGTTGAGTGTTTAGGCTCCGATTGGTTTGCCACGTTGAGTGTTTAGGCTCCGGTGGGTTTGCTTTGTTGAGTGTTTAGGCTCCGGTTGGTTTGTTTCGTTGATTGTTTAGGCTCCGGTCGGTTTGTTTCGTTGAGTGTTTAGGCTCCGATTGGTTTTGCTTCGTTGAGTGTTTAGGCTCCGGTTGGTTTGGCTTCTTTAGTCTTTAGGCTCCGGTTGGTTTGCTTCGTTGAGTGTTTACGCTCCGGTTGGTTTTCCTCGTTGGGTGTTTAGGCTCCGGTGGGTTTGCTTCGTTGAGTGTTTAGGCTCTGGTCGGTGTGCTTCGTTGAATGTTTAGGCTCCGGTTGGTTTGCTTCGTTGAGTGTTTAGGCTCCGGTTGGTTTGCTTCGTTGAGTGTTTAGGCTCCGGTTGGTTTGCCTCGTTGAGTGTTTAGGCTCCGGTCGGTTGGCTTCGTTGAGTGTTTAGGCTCCGGTCGGTTTGCTTCGTTGAGTGTTTAGGCTCCAGTTGGTTTTGCTTCGTTGAGTGTTTAGGCTCCGGTTGGTTTGGCTTCTTTAGTCTTTAGGCTCCGGCTGGTTTGCTTCGTTTAGTGTTTAGGCTCCGGTTGGTTTGCCACGTTGAGTGTTTAGGCTCCGGTGGGTTTGCTTCGTTGAGTGTTTAGGCTCCGGTGGGTTTGCTTTGTTGAGTGTTTAGGCTCTGGTCGGTTTGTTTCGTTGAGCGTTTAGGCTTCGGTTGGTTTGCTTCGTTGAGTGTTTAGGCTCCGGTGAGTGTTTAGGCTCCGGTTGGTTTGCTTCGTTGAGTGTGTAGGCTCCAGTTGGTTTTGCTTCGTTGAGTGTTTAGGCTCCGGTTGGTTTGGCTTCATTGAGTGTTTAGGTTCCGGCTGGTTTGCTTCGTTTAGTGTTTAGGCTCCGGTTGGTTTGTTTCGTTGAGTGTTTAGGCTCCGGTTGGTTTGCTTCGTTGAGTGTTTAGGCTCCGATTGGTTTTGCTTCGTTGAGTGTTTAGGCTCCGGTTGGTTTGGCTTCTTTAGTCTTTAGGCTCCGGCTGGTTTGCTTCGTTGAGTGTTTATGCTCCGGTTGGTTTGCTTCGTTAAGTGTTTAGGTTCTGGTGAGTGTTTAGGCTCAGGTTGGTTTGCTTCGTTGAGTGTTTAGGCTCCAGTTGGTTTTGCTTCGTTGAGTGTTTAGGCTCCGGTTGGTTTGGCTTCTTTAGTCTTTAGGCTCCGGCTGGTTTGCTTCGTTTAGTGTTTAGGCTCTGGTTGGTTTGCCACGTTGAGTGTTTAGGCTCCGGTGGGTTTGCTTTGTTGAGTTTTTAGGCTCCGGTGGGTTTGCTTTGTTGAGTGTTTAGGCTCCGGTCGGTTTGTTTCGTTGAGTATTAAGGCTTCGGTTGGTTTGCTTCGTTGAGTGTTTAGGCTCCGGTGAGTGTTTAAGCTCCGGTTGGTTTGCTTCGTTGAGTGTGTAGGCTCCAGTTGGTTTTGCTTCGTTGAGTGTTTAGGCTTCGGTTGGTTTGGCTTCATTGAGTGTTTAGGTTCCGGCTGGTTTGCTTCGTTTAGTGTTTAGGCTCCGGTTGGTTTGTTTTGTTGAGATTTTAGGCTCCGGTTGGTTTGCTTCGTTGAGTGTTTAGGCTCCGATTGGTTTTGCTTTGTTGAGTGTTTAGGCTCCGGTTGGTTTGACTTCTTTAGTCTTTAGGCTCCGGCTGGTTTGCTTCGTTGAGTGTTTAGGCTCCGGTAGGTTTTCCTCGTTGAGTGTTTAGGCTCCGGTGGGTTTGCTTCGTTGAGTGTTTAGGCTCAGGTCGGTTTGCTTCGTTGAGTGTTTAGGCTCTGGTCGGTGTGCTTCGTTGAGTGTTTAGGCTCCGGTTGGTTTGCTTCGTTGAGTGTTTAGGCTCCGGTTGGTTTGCTTAGTTGATAGTTTAGGCTCCGGTTAGTTTGCTTTGTTGAGGGTTTAGGCTCTGGTAGTATGCTTCGTTGATCGTTTAGGCTCCGGTTGGTTTGCTTCGTTGAGTGCTTAGGCTCTGGTTGGTTTGGTTTCGTTGAGTGTTTAGGCTCCGGTTGGTTGGCTTCGTTGAGTGTTTAGGCTACAGTTTGTTTATTTCGTTGAACGTTTAGGCTCCGGTTCGTTGAGTGCTTTGGCTTCGGTTGGTTTGCTTCGTTGAGTGTTTAGGCTCAGGTTGGTTTTCTTCGTTGAGTGTTTAGGCTCTGGTTAGTTTGCTTCGTTGAGTGTTTAGGCTCTGGTTGGATTGCTTCGTTGAGTGTTTAGGCTCCGGTTGGTTTGACTTCGTTGAGTGTTTAGGCTCCGGTTGGTTTGGCTTCGTTGAGTGTTTAGGCTCCGGCTGTTTTGCTTCGTTGAGTGTTTAGGCTTCGGTCGGTTTGCTTCGTTGAGTGTTTAGGCTCCGGTTGGTTTGCATCGTTGAGTGTTTAGGCTCCAGTTGGTTTACTTCGTTGAGCGTTTAGGCTCCGGTTGGTTTGCTTCGTTGAGTGCTTAGGCTCCAGTTTGTTTGGTTTCGTTGAGTGTTTAGCCTCCGGTTGGTTTGCTTCATTGAGTGTTTAGGCTCCAGTTGGTTTGCTTCGTTGAGTGTGTAGGCTCCAGTTGGTTTTGCTTTGTTGAGTGTTTAGGCTCCGGTTGGTTTGGTTTCATTGAGTGTTTAGGTTCCGGCTGGTTTGCTTCGTTTAGTGTTTAGGCTCCGGTTGGTTTGTTTCGTTGAGTGTTTAGGCTCCGGTTGGTTTGCTTCGTTGAGTGTTTAGGCTCTGATTGGTTTTGCTTCGTTGAGTGTTTAGGCTCCGGTTGGTTTGGCTTCTTTAGTCTTTAGGCTCCGGTCGGTTTGCTTTGTTGAGTGTTTAGGCTCCGGTTGGTTTTCCTCGTTGGGTGTTTAGGCTCCGGTGGGTTTGCTTCATTGAGTGTTAGGCTCAGGTCGGTTTGCTTCGTTGAGTGTTTAGGCTCTGGTCGGTGTGCTTCGTTGAATGTTTAGGCTCCGGTTGGTTTGCTTCGTTGAGTGTTTAGGCTATGGTGAGTGTTTAGGCTCCGGTTGGTTTGCTTCGTTTAGTGTTTAGGCTCCATGTGATTTTGCTTCGTTGAGTGTTTAGGCTCCGATTGGTTTGGCTTCGTTGAGTGTTTACGTTCCGGCTGGTTTGCTTTGTTTAGTGTTTAGGCTCCGGTTGGTTTGTTTGGTTGAGTGTTTAGGCTCTGGTTGGTTTGCTTCGTTGAGTGTTTAGGCTCCGATTGGTTTTGCTTCGTTGAGTGTTTAGGCTCCGGTTGGTTTGGCTTCTTTAGTCTTTAGGCTCCGACTGGTTTGCTTCGTTGAGTGTTTAGGCTCCGGTTGGTTTGCCTCGTTGAGTGTTTAGACTCCGGTCGGTTTGCTTCGTTGAGTGTTTAGGCTCCGGTCGGTTTGCTTCGTTGAGTGTTTAGGCTCTGGTCGGTTTGCTTCGTTGAGTGTTTAGGTTCCGGTTGGTTTGCTTCGTTAAGTGTTTAGATTCCGGTGAGTGTTTAGGCTCTGGTTGGTTTGCTTCGTTGAGTGTTTAGGCTCCGGTTGGTTTGCCTCGTTGAGTGTTTAGACTCCGGTCGGTTTGCTTCGCTGAGTGTTTAGGCTCCGGTTGGTTTGGCTTCTTTAGTCTTTAGGCTCTGGCTGGTTTGCTTCGTTTAGTGTTTAGGCTCTGGTTGGTTTGCCACGTTGAGTGTTTAGGCTCCGGTGGGTTTGCTTTGTTGAGTGTTTAGGCTCCGGTGGGTTTGCTTTGTTGAGTGTTTAGGCTCCGGTCGGTTTGTTTCGTTGAGTGTTAAGGCTTCGGTTGGTTTGCTTCGTTGAGTGTTTAGGCTCCGGTGAGTGTTTAGGCTCCGGTTGGTTTGCTTCGTTGAGTGTGTAGGCTCCAGTTGGTTTTGCTTCGTTGAGTGTTTAGGCTCCGGTTGGTTTGGCTTCATTGAGTGTTTAGGTTCCGGTTGGTTTGTTTCGTTGAGTGTTTAGGCTCCGGTTGGTTTGCTTCATTGAGTGTTTAGGCTCCGATTGGTTTTGCTTCGTTGAGTGTTTAGGCTCCGGTTGGTTTAGCTTCTTTAGTCTTTAGGCTCCGGCTAGTTTGCTTCATTGAGTGTTTAGGCTCCGGTTGGTTTTCCTCGTTGAGTGTTTAGGCTCCGGTGGGTTTGCTTCGTTGAGTGTTTAGGCTCAGGTCGGTTTGCTTCGTTGAGTGTTTAGGCTCTGGTCGGTGTGCTTCGTTGAGTGTTTAGGCTCCGGTTGGTTTGCTTCGTTGAGTGTTTAGGCTCCGGTTGGTTTGCTTAGTTGATAGTTTAGGCTCCAGTTAGTTTGCTTTGTTGAGGGTTTAGGCTCCGGTTGGTATGCTTCGTTGATCGTTTAGGCTCCGGTTGGTTTGCTTCGTTGAGTGGTTAGGCTCTGGTTGGTTTGGTTTCTTTGAGTGTTTAGGCTCCGGTTGGTTGGCTTCGTTGAGTGTTTAGGCTCCAGTCTGTTTATTTCGTTGAACGTTTAGGCTCCGGTTCGTTGAGTGCTTTGGCTTCGGTTGGTTTGCTTCGTTGAGTGTTTAGGCTCCGGTTGGTTTGCTTCGTTGAGTGTTTAGGCTCTGGTTAGTTTGCTTCGTTGAGTGTTTAGGCTCTGGTTGGTTTGCTTCGTTGAGTGTTTAGGCTCCGATTGGTTTGACTTCGTTGAGTGTTTAGGCTCCGAATGGTTTGCCTTCGTTGAGTGTTTAGGCTCCGGCTGTTTTGCTTCGTTGAGTGTTTAGGCTTCGGTCGGTTTGCTTCGTTGAGTGTTTAGGCTCCGGTTGGTTTGCATCATTGAGTGTTTAGGCTCTAGTTGGTTTACTTCGTTGAGCGTTTAGGCTCCGGTTGGTTTGCTTCGTTGAGTGCTTAGGCTCCAGTTTGTTTGGTTTCGTTGAGTGTTTAGCCTCCGGTTGGTTTGCTTCGTTGAGTGTTTAGGCTCCGGTTAGTTTGCTTCATTGAGGGTTTAGGCTCCGGTTGGTTTTCTTCGTTGAGGTTTAGGCTCCGGTTGGTTTGCCACGTTGAGTGTTTAGGCTCCGGTGGGTTTGCTTTGTTGAGTGTTTAGGCTCCGGTTGGTTTACTTCGTTGATTGTTTAGGCTCCGGTCGGTTTGTTTCGTTGAGTGTTTAGGCTCCGATTGGTTTTGCTTCGTTGAGTGTTTAGGCTCCGGTTGGTTTGGCTTCTTTAGTCTTTAGGCTCCGGTTGGTTTGCTTCGTTGAGTGTTTAGGCTCCGGTTGGTTTTCCTCGTTGGGTGTTTAGGCTCCGGTGGGTTTGCTTCGTTGAGTGTTTAGGCTCTGGTCGGTGTGCTTCGTTGAATGTTTAGGCTCCGGTTGGTTTGCTTCGTTGAGTGTTTAGGCTCCGGTTGGTTTGCCTCGTTGAGTGTTTAGGCTCCGGTCGGTTGGCTTTGTTGAGTGTTTAGGCTCCGGTCGGTTTGCTTCGTTGAGTGTTTAGGCTCTGGTCGGTTTGCTTCGTTGAGTGTTTAGGCTCCGGTTGGTTTGCTTCGTTAAATGTTTAGGTTCCGGTGAGTGTTTAGGCTCCGGTTGGTTTGCTTCGTTGAGTGTTTAGGCTCCAGTTGGTTTTGCTTCGTTGAGTGTTTAGGCTCCGGTTGGTTTGGCTTCTTTAGTCTTTAGGCTCCGGCTGGTTTGCTTCGTTTAGTGTTTAGGCTCCGGTTGTTTTGCCACGTTGAGTGTTTAGGCTCCGGTGGGTTTGCTTCGTTGAATGTTTAGGCTCCGGTGGGTTTGCTTTGTTGAGTGTTTAGGCTCCGGTCGGTTTGTTTCGTTGAGTGTTTAGGCTTCGGTTGGTTTGCTTCGTTGAGTGTTTAGGCTCCGGTGAGTGTTTAGGCTCCGATTGGTTTGCTTCGTTGAGTGTGTAGGCTCCAGTTGGTTTTGCTTCGTTGAGTGTTTAGGCTCCGGTTGGTTTGGCTTCATTGAGTGTTTAGGTTTCGGCTGGTTTGCTTCGTTTAGTGTTTAGGCTCCGGTTGGTTTGTTTCGTTGAGTGTTTAGGCTCCGGTTGGTTTGCTTCGTTGAGTGTTTAGGCTCCGATTGGTTTTGCTTCGTTGAGTGTTTAGGCTCCGGTAGGTTTGGCTTCTTTAGTCTTTAGGCTCCGGCTGGTTTGCTTCGTTGAGTGTTTAGGCTCCGGTTGGTTTTCCTCGTTGAGTGTTTAGGCTCCGGTGGGTTTGCTTCGTTGAGTGTTTAGGCTCAGGTCGGTTTGCTTCGTTGAGTGTTTAGGCTCTAGTCGGTGTGCCTCGTTGAGTGTTTAGGCTCCGGTTGGTTTGCTTCGTTGAGTGTTTAGGCTCTGGTGGGTGTTTAGGCTCTGGTTGGTTTGTTTCGTTGAGTGTTTAGGCTCTGGTTGGTTTGCTTCGTTGAGTGTTTAGGCTCCGATTGGTTTTGCTTCGTTGAGTGTTTAGGCTCCGGTTGGTTTGGCTTCTTTAGTCTTTAGGCTCCGGCTGGTTTGCTTCGTTGAGTGTTTAGGCTCCGGTCGGTTTGCTTCGTTGAGTGATTATGCTCCGGTCGGTTTGCTTCGTTGAGTGTTTAGGCTCCGGTTGGTTTGCTTCGTTGAGTGTTTAGGCTCTGGTGAGTGTTTAGGCTCCGGTTGGTTTGCTTCGTTTAGTGTTTAGGCTCCATGTGATTTTGCTTCGTTGAGTGTTTAGGCTCCCGTTGGTTTGGCTTCGTTGAGTGTTTAGGTTCCGGCTGGTTTGCTTCGTTTAGTGTTTAGGCTCCGGTTTGTTTGTTTCGTTGAGTGTTTAGGCTCTGGTTGGTTTGCTTCGTTGAGTGTTTAGGCTCCGATTTGTTTTGCTTCGTTGAGTGTTTAGGCTCCGGTTGGTTTGGCTTCTTTAGTCTTTAGGCTCCGGCTGGTTTGCTTCGTTGAGTGTTTAGGCTCCGGTTGGTTTGCCTCGTTGAGTGTTTAGGCTCCGGTCGGTTTGCTTCGTTGAGTGTTTAGGCTCCGGTCGGTTTGCTATGTTGAGTGTTTAGGCTCTGGTCGGTTTGCTTCGTTGAGTGTTTAGGCTCCGGTTGGTTTGCTTCGTTAAGTGTTTAGGTTCCGGTGAGTGTTTCGGCTCCGGTTGGTTTGCTTCGTTGAGTGTTTAGGCTCTAGTTGGTTTTGCTTCGTTGAGTGTTTAGGTTCCGGTTGGTTTGGCTTCTTTAGTCTTTAGGCTCCGGCTGGTTTGCTTCGTTTAGTGTTTAGGCTCTGGTTGGTTTGCCACGTTGAGTGTTTAGGCTCCGGTGGGTTTGCTTTGTTGAGTGTTTAGGCTCCGGTCGGTTTGTTTCGTTGAGTGTTAAGGCTTCAATTGGTTTGCTTCGTTGAGTGTTTAGGCTCCGGTGAGTGTTTAGGCTCCGGTTGGTTTGCTTCGTTGAGTGTGTAGGCTCCAGTTGGTTTTTCTTCGTTGAGTGTTTAGGCTCCGGTTGGTTTGGCTTCATTGAGTGTTTAGTTTCCGGCTGGTTTGCTTCGTTTAGTGTTTAAGCTCCGGTTGGTTTGTTTTGTTGAGTGTTTAGGCTCCGGTTGGTTTGCTTCGTTGAGTGTTTAGGCTCCGATTGGTTTTGCTTCGTTGAGTGTTTAGGCTCCGGTTGGTTTGACTTCTTTAGTCTTTAGGCTCCGGCTGGTTTGCTTCGTTGAGTGTTTAGGCTCCGGTAGGTTTTCCTCGTTGAGTGTTTAGGCTCCGGTGGGTTTGCTTCGTTGAGTGTTTAGGCTCAGGTCGGTTTGCTTCGTTGTGTGTTTAGGCTCTGGTCGGTGTGCTTCGTTGAGTGTTTAGGCTCCGGTTGGTTTGCTTCGTTGAGTGTTTAGGCTCCGGTTGGTTTGCTTAGTTGATAGTTTAGGCTCCGGTTAGTTTGCTTTGTTGAGGGTTTAGGCTCTGGTTGGTATGCTTCGTGGATCGTTTAGGCTCCGGTTGGTTTGCTTCATTGAGTGCTTAGGCTCTGGTTGGTTTGGTTTCGTTGAGTGTTTAGGCTCCGGTTGGTTGGCTTCGTTGAGTGTTTAGGCTACAGTTTGTTTATTTCGTTGAACGTTTAGGCTCCGGTTCGTTGAGTGCTTTGGCTTCGGTTGGTTTGCTTCGTTGAGTGTTTATGCTCCGGTTGGTTTTCTTCGTTGAGTGTTTAGGCTCTGGTTAGTTTGCTTCGTTGAGTGTTTAGACTCTGGTTGGTTTGACTTCGTTGAGTGTTTAGGCTCCGGTTGGTTTGGCTTCGTTGAGTGTTTAGGCTCCGGCTGTTTTGCTTCGTTGAGTGTTTAGGCTTCGGTCGGTTTGCTTCGTTGAGTGTTTAGGCTCCGGTTGGTTTGCATCGTTGAGTGTTTAGGCTCCAGTTGGTTTACTTCGTTGAGCGTTTAGCCTCCGGTTGGTTTGCTTCGTTGAGTGCTTAGGCTCCAGTTAGTTTGGTTTCGTTGAGTGTTTAGCCTCCGGTTGGTTTGCTTCGTTGAGTGTTTAGGCTCCAGTTGGTTTGCTTCGTTGAGTGTGTAGGCTCCAGTTGGTTTTACTTTGTTGAGTGTTTAGGCTCCGGTTGGTTTGGCTTCATTGAGTGTTTAGGTTCCGGCTGGTTTGCTTCGTTTAGTGTTTAGGCTCCGGTTGGTTTGTTTCGTTGAGTGTTTAGCCTCCGGTTGGTTTGCTTCGTTGAGTGTTTAGGCTCCGATTGGTTTTGCTTCGTTGAGTGTTTAGGCTCCGGTTGGTTTGGCTTCTTTAGTCTTTAGGCTCCGGTCGGTTTGCTTTGTTGAGTGTTTAGGCTCCGGTTGGTTTTCCTCGTTGGGTGTTTAGGCTCCGGTGGGTTTGCTTCATTGAGTGTTAGGCTCAGGTCGGTTTGCTTCGTTGAGTGTTTAGGCTCTGGTCGGTGTGCTTCGTTGAATGTTTAGGCTCCGGTTGGTTTGCTTCGTTGAGTGTTTAGGCTCTGGTGAGTGTTTAGGCTCCGGTTGGTTTGCTTCGTTTAGTGTTTAGGCTCCATGTGATTTTGCTTTGTTGAGTGTTTAGGCTCCGGTTGGTTTGGCTTCGTTGAGTGTTTACGTTCCGGCTGGTTTGCTTCATTTAGTGTTTAGGCTCTGGTTGGTTTGTTTGGTTGAGTGTTTAGGCTCTGGTTGGTTTGCTTCGTTGAGTGTTTAGGCTCCGATTGGTTTTGCTTCGTTGAGTGTTTAGGCTCCGGTTGGTTTGGCTTCTTTAGTCTTTAGGCTCCGGCTGATTTGCTTCGTTGAGTGTTTAGGCTCCGGTTGGTTTGCCTCGTTGAGTGTTTAGGCTCCGGTCGGTTTGCTTCGTTGAGTGTTTAGGCTCCGGTCGGTTTGCTTCGTTGAGTGTTTAGGCTCTGGTCGGTTTGCTTCGTTGAGTGTTTAGGCTCCGGTTGGTTTGCTTCGTTAAGTGTTTAGGTTCCGGTGAGTGTTTAGGCTCTGGTTGGTTTGCTTCGTTGAGTGTTTAGGCTCCGGTTGGTTTGCCTCGTTGAGTGTTTAGGCTCCGATCGGTTTGCTTCGTTGAGTGTTTAGGCTCCGGTTGGTTTGGCTTCTTTAGTCTTTAGGCTCCGGCTGGTTTGCTTCGTTTAGTGTTTAGGCTCTGGTTGGTTTGCCACGTTGAGTGTTTAGGCTCCGGTGGGTTTGCTTTGTTGAGTGTTTAGGCTCCGGTGGGTTTGCTTTGTTGAGTGTTTAGGCTCCGGTCGGTTTGTTTCGTTGAGTGTTAAGGCTTCGGTTGGTTTGCTTCGTTGAGTGTTTAGGCTCCGGTGAGTGTTTAGGCTCCGGTTGGTTTGCTTCGTTGAGTGTGTAGGCTCCAGTTGGTTTTACTTCGTTGAGTGTTTAGGCTCCGGTTGGTTTGGCTTCATTGAGTGTTTAGGTTCCGACTGGTTTGCTTCGTTTAGTGTTTAGGCTCCGGTTGGTTTGTTTCGTTGAGTGTTTAGGCTCCGGTTGGTTTGCTTCGTTGAGTGTTTAGGCTCCGATTGGTTTTGCTTCGTTGAGTGTTTAGGCTCCGGTTGGTTTGGCTTCTTTAGTCTTTAGGCTCCGGCTGGTTTGCTTCGTTGAGTGTTTAGGCTCCGGTTGGTTTTCCTCGTTGAGTGTTTAGGCTCCGGTGGGTTTGCTTCGTTGAGTGTTTAGGCTCAGGTCGGTTTGCTTCGTTGAGTGTTTAGGCTCTGGTCGGTGTGCTTCGTTGAGTGTTTAGGCTCCGGTTGGTTTGCTTCGTTGAGTGTTTAGGCTCCGGTTGGTTTGCTTAGTTGATAGTTTAGGCTCCGGTTAGTTTGCTTTGTTGAGGGTTTAGGCTCCGGTTGGTATGCTTCGTTGATCGTTTAGGCTCCGGTTGGTTTGCTTCGTTGAGTGGTTAGGCTCTGGTTGGTTTGGTTTCGATGAGTGTTTAGGCTCCGGTTGGTTGGCTTCGTTGAGTGTTTAGGCTCCAGTTTGTTTATTTCGTTGAACGTTTAGGCTCCGGTTCGTTGAGT
The DNA here is from genome assembly GCA_963859935.3 of Lathyrus sativus. Classification (NCBI taxonomy): domain Eukaryota; kingdom Viridiplantae; phylum Streptophyta; class Magnoliopsida; order Fabales; family Fabaceae; genus Lathyrus; species Lathyrus sativus. Next base: position 182,019,794 of record OZ012739.1, read on the forward strand.
GTTTTGGCTTCGGTTGGTTTGCTTCGTTGAGTGTTTAGGCTCCGGTTGGTTTGCTTCGTTGAGTGTTTAGGCTCTGGTTAGTTTGCTTCGTTGAGTGTTTAGGCTCTGGTTGGTTTGCTTCGTTGAGTGTTTAGGCTCCGATTGGTTTGACTTCGTTGAGTGTTTAGGCTCCGAATGGTTTGCCTTCGTTGAGTGTTTAGGCTCCGGCTGTTTTGCTTCGTTGAGTGTTTAGGCTTCGGTCGGTTTGCTTCGTTGAGTGTTTAGGCTCCGGTTGGTTTGCATCGTTGAGTGTTTAGGCTCCAGTTGGTTTACTTCGTTGAGCGTTTAGGCTCCGGTTGGTTTGCTTGTTGAGTGCTTAGGCTCCAGTTTGTTTGGTTTCGTTGAGTGTTTAGCCTCCGGTTGGTTTGCTTCGTTGAGTGTTTAGGCTCCGGTTAGTTTGCTTCGTTGAGGGTTTAGGCTCCGGTTGGTTTTCTTCGTTGAGTGTTTAGGTTCCGGTTGGTTTGCCACGTTGAGTGTTTAGGCTCCGGTGGGTTTGCTTTGTTGAGTGTTTAGGCTCCGGTTGGTTTGCTTCGTTGATTGTTTAGGCTCCGGTCGGTTTGTTTCGTTGAGTGTTTAGGCTCCGATTGGTTTTGCTTCGTTGAGTGTTTAGGCTCCGGTTGGTTTGGCTTCTTTAGTCTTTAGGCTCCGGTTGGTTTGCTTCGTTGAGTGTTTAGGCTCCGGTTGGTTTTCCTCGTTGGGTGTTTAGGCTCTGGTGGGTTTGCTTCGTTGAGTGTTTAGGCTCTGGTCGGTGTGCTTCGTTGAATGTTTAGGCTCCGGTTGGTTTGCTTCGTTGAGTGTTTAGGCTCCGGTTGGTTTGCTTCGTTGAGTGTTTAGGCTCCGGTTGGTTTGCCTCGTTGAGTGTTTAGGCTCCGGTCGGTTGGCTTCGTTGAGTGTTTAGGCTCTGGTCGGTTTGCTTCGTTGAGTGTTTAAGCTCCGGTTGGTTTGCTTCGTTAAGTGTTTAGGTTCCGGTGAGTGTTTAGGCTCCGGTTGGTTTGCTTCGTTGAGTGTTTAGGCTCCAGTTGGTTTTGCTTCGTTGAGTGTTTAGGCTCCGGTTGGTTTGGCTTCTTTAGTCTTTAGGCTCCGGCTGGTTTGCTTCGTTTAGTGTTTAGGCTCCGGTTGGTTTGTCACGTTGAGTGTTTAGGCTCCGGTGGGTTTGCTTCGTTGAGTGTTTAGGCTCCGGTGGGTTTGCTTAGTTGAGTGTTTAGGCTCCGGTCGGTTTGATTCGTTGAGTGTTTAGGCTTCGGTTGGTTTGCTTCGTTGAGTGTTTAGGCTCCGGTGAGTGTTTAGGCTCCGGTTGGTTTGCTTCGTTGAGTGTGTAGGCTCCAGTTGGTTTTGCTTCGTTGAGTGTTTAGGCTCCGGTTGGTTTGGCTTCATTGAGTGTTTAGGTTCCGGCTGGTTTGCTTCGTTTAGTGTTTAGGCTCCGGTTGGTTTGTTTCGTTGAGTGTTTAGGCTCCGGTTGGTTTGCTTCGTTGAGTGTTTAGGCTCCGATTGGTTTTGCTTCGTTGAGTGTTTAGGCTCCGGTTGGTTTGGCTTCTTTAGTCTTTAGGCTCCGGCTGGTTTGCTTCGTTGAGTGTTTAGGCTCCGGTTGGTTTTCCTCGTTGAGTGTTTAGGCTCCGGTGGGTTTGCTTCGTTGAGTGTTTAGGCTCAGGTCGGTTTGCTTCGTTGAGTGTTTAGGCTCTAGTCGGTGTGCTTCGTTTAGTGTTTAGGCTCCGGTTGGTTTGCTTCGTTGAGTGTTTAGGCTCTGGTGAGTGTTTAGGCTCTGGTTGGTTTGCTTCGTTGAGTGTTTAGGATCCATGTGGTTTTGCTTCGTTGAGTGTTTAGGCTCCGGTTGGTTTGGCTTCGTTGAGTGTTTACGTTCTGGCTGGTTTGCTTCGTTTAGTGTTTAGGCTCCGGTTGGTTTGTTTCGTTGAGTGTTTAGGCTCTGGTTGGTTTGCTTCGTTGAGTGTTTAGGCTCCGATTGGTTTTGCTTCGTTGAGTGTTTAGGCTCCGGTTGGTTTGGCTTCTTTAGTCTTTAGGCTCCGGCTGGTTTGCTTCGTTGAGTGTTTAGGCTCCGGTTGGTTTGCCTCGTTGAGTGTTTAGGCTCCGGTCGGTTTGCTTCGTTGAGTGTTTAGACTCCGGTCGGTTTGCTTCGTTGAGTGTTTAGGCTCTGGTCGGTTTGCTTCGTTGAGTGTTTAGGCTCCGGTTGGTTTGCTTCGTTAAGTGTTTAGGTTCCGGTGAGTGTTTAGGCTCCGGTTGGTTTGCTTCGTTGAGTGTTTAGGCTCCAGTTGGTTTTGCTTCGTTGAGTGTTTAGGCTCCGGTTAGTTTGGCTTCTTTAGTCTTTAGGCTCCGGCTAGTTTGCTTCGTTTAGTGTTTAGGCTCCGGTTGGTTCGCCACGTTGAGTGTTTAGGCTCCGGTGGGTTTGCTTTGTTGAGTGTTTAGGCTCCGGTGGGTTTGCTTTGTTGAGTGTTTAGGCTCCGGTGGGTTTGTTTCGTTGAGTGTTAAGGCTTCAGTTGGTTTGCTTCGTTGAGTGTTTAGGCTCCGGTGAGTGTTTAGGCTCCGGTTGGTTTGCTTCGTTGAGTGTGTAGGCTCCAGTTGGTTTTGCTTCGTTGAGTGTTTAGGCTCCGGTTGGTTTGGCTTCATTGAGTGTTTAGGTTCCGGCTGGTTTGCTTCGTTTAGTGTTTAGGCTCCGGTTGGTTTGATTCGTTGAGTGTTTAGGCTCCGGTTGGTTTACTTCGTTGAGTGTTTAGGCTCCGATTAGTTTTGCTTCGTTGAGTGTTTAGGCTCCGGTTGGTTTGGCTTCTTTAGTCTTTAGGCTCCGGCTGGTTTGCTTCGTTGAGTGTTTAGGCTCCGGTTGGTTTTCCTCGTTGAGTGTTTAGGCTCCGGTGGGTTTGCTTCGTTGAGTGTTTAGGCTCAGGTCGGTTTGCTTCGTTGAGTGTTTAGGCTGTGGTCGGTGTGCTTCGTTGAGTGTTTAGGCTCCGGCTGTTTTGCTTCGTTGAGTGTTTAGGCTTCGGTCGATTTGCTTCGTTGAGTGTTTAGCCTCCGGTTGGTTTGCATCGTTGAGGGTTTAGGCTCCAGTTGGTTTACTTCGTTGAGCGTTTAGGCTCCGGTTGGTTTGCTCCGTTGAGTGCTTAGGCTCCAGTTTTTTTGGTTTCGTTGAGTGTTTAGCCTCCGGTTGGTTTGCTTCGTTGAGTGTTTAGGCTCCGGTTAGTTTGCTTCGTTGAGGGTTTAGGCTCTGGTTGGTTTTCTGTGTTGAGTGCTTAGGCTCCGGTTGGTTTGCTTCGTTGAGTGTTTAGGCTCCAGTTGCTTTGTTTCGTTGAGTGTTTAGGCTCCGGTTGGTTTGCTTCGTTGAGTGTTTAGGCTCCGATTGGTTTTGCTTCGTTGAGTGTTTAGGCTCCGGTTGGTTTGCCATGTTGAGTGTTTAGGCTCCGGTGGGTTTGCTTTGTTGAGTGTTTAGGCTCCGGTGGGTTTGCTTTGTTGATTATTTAGGCTCCGGTCGGTTTATTTCGTTGAGTGTATAGGCTTCGGTTGGTTTGCTTCATTGAGTGTTTAGGCTCCAGTGAGTGTTTAGGCTCCGGTTGGTTTGCTTCGTTGAGTGTGTAGGCTCCAGTTGGTTTTGCTTTGTTGAGTGTTTAGGCTCCGGTTGGTTTGGCTTTATTGAGTGTTTAGGTTCCGGCTGGTTTGCTTCGTTTAGTGTTTAGGCTCCGGTTGGTTTGTTTCGTTGAGTGTTTAGGCTCCGGTTGGTTTGCTTCGTTGAGTGTTTAGGCTCCGATTGGTTTTGCTTCGTTGAGTGTTTAGGCTCCGGTTGGTTTGGCTTCTTTAGTCTTTAGGCTCCGGTTGGTTTGCTTCGTTGAGTGTTTAGGCTCCGGTTGGTTTTCCTCGTTGGGTGTTTAGGCTCCGGTGGGTTTGCTTCATTGAGTGTTTAGGCTCAGGTCGGTTTGCTTCGTTGAGTGTTTAGGCTCTGGTCGGTGTGCTTCGTTGAATGTTTAGGCTCCGGTTGGTTTGCTTCGTTGAGTGTTTAGGCTCCGGTTGGTTTGCCTCGTTTAGTGTTTTGGCTCCGGTCAGTTTGCTTCGTTGAGTGTTTAGGCTCCGGTCGGTTTGCTTCGTTGAGTGTTTAGGCTATGGTCGGTTTGCTTCGTTGAGTGTTTAGGCTCCGGTTGGTTTGCTTCGTTAAGTGTTTAGGTTCCGGTGAGTGTTTAGGCTCCGGTTGGTTTGCTTCGTTGAGTGTTTAGGCTCCAGTTGGTTTTGCTTCGTTGAGTGTTTAGGCTCCGGTTGGTTTGGCTTCTTTAGTCTTTAGGCTCCGGCTGGTTTGCTTCGTTTAGTGTTTAGGCTCCGGTTGGGTTGCCACGTTGAGTGTTTAGGCTCCGGTGGGTTTGCTTTGTTGAGTGTTTAGGCTCCGGTGGGTTTGCTTTGTTGAGTGTTTAGGCTCCGGTCGGTTTGTTTCGTTGAGTGTTTAGGCTTCGGTTGGTTTGCTTCGTCGAGTGTTTAGGCTACGGTTGGTTTGCTTCGTTGAGTGTGTAGGCTCCAGTTGGTTTTGCTTCGTTGAGTGTTTAGGCTCCGGTTGGTTTGGCTTCATTGAGTGTTTAGGTTCCGGCTGGTTTGCTTCGTTTAGTGTTTAGGCTCCGGTTGATTTTTTTCGTTGAGTGTTTAGGCTCCGGTTGGCTTGCTTCGTTGAGTGTTTAGGCTCCGATTGGTTTTGCTTCGTTGAGTGTTTAGGCTCCGGTTGGTTTGGCTTCTTAAGTCTTTAGGCTCCGGCTGGTTTGCTTCGTTGAGTGTTTAGGCTCCAGTTGGTTTTTCTCGTTGAGTGTTTAGGCTCCGGTGGGTTTGCTTCGTTGAGTGTTTAGGCTCAGGTCGGTTTGCTTCGTTGAGTGTTTATTCTCTAGTCGGTGTGCTTCGTTGAGTGTTTAGGCTCCGGTTGGTTTGCTTCGTTGAGTGTTTAGGCTCTGGTGAATGTCTAGGCTCCGGTTGGTTTGCTTCGTTGAGTGTTTAGGCTCCATGTGGTTTTACTTCGTTGAGTGTTTAGGCCTCGGTTGGTTTGGCTTCGTTGAGTGTTTACGTTCCGGCTGGTTTGCTTCGTTTAGTGTTTAGGCTCCGTTGGTTTGTTTCGTTGAGTGTTTAGGCTCTGGTTGGTTTGTTTCGTTGAGTGTTTAGGCTCCGATTGGTTTTGCTTCGTTGAGTGTTTAGGCTCCGGTTGGTTTGGCTTCTTTAGTCTTTAGGCTCCGGCTGGTTTGCTTCGTTGAGTGTTTAGGCTCCGGTGGGTTTGCCTCGTTGAGAGTTTAGGCTCCTGTCGGTTTGCTTCGTTGAGTTTTTAGGCTCCGGACGGTTTGCTTCGTTGAGTGTTTAGGCTCTGGTCGGTTTGCTTCGTTGAGTGTTTAGGCCCCGGTTGGTTTGCTTCTTTAAGTGTTTAGGTTTCGGTGAGTGTTTAGGCTCCGGTTGGTTTGCTTCATTGAGTGTTTAGGCTCCAGTTGATTTTGCTTCGTTGAGTGTTTAGGCTCCGGTTGGTTTGGCTTTGTTGAGTGTTTAGGTTCCGGCTGGTTTGCTTCGTTTAGTGTTTAGGCTCCAGTTGGTTTAGTTCGTTGAGTTTTTAGGCTCTAGTTGGTTTGCTTCGTTGAGTGTTTAGGCTCCGATTGGTTTTGCTTCAATGAGTGTTTAGGCTCCAGTTGGTTTGACTTCGTTGAGTGTTTAGCCTCCGGTTGGTTTACTTCGTTGAGTGCTTAGGCTCCAGTTGGTTTGGTTTTGTTGAGTGTTTAGGCTCCGGTTGGTTTTCCTCGTTAAGTGTTTAGGCTCCGGTGGGTTTGCTTTGTTGAGTGTTTAGTCTCCGGTGGGTTTGCTTTGTTGAGTATTTAGGCTCCGGTCGGTTTGTTTCGTTGAGTGTTTAGGCTTCGGTTGGTTTGCTTCGTTGAGTGTTTAGGCTCCGGTGAGTGTTTAGGCTCCGGTTGGTTTGCTTCGTTGAGTGTGTAGGCTCCAGTTGGTTTTGCTTCGTTGAGTGTTTAGGCTCCGGTTGGTTTGGCTTCATTAATTGTTTAGGTTCCGGCTGGTTTGCTTCGTTTAGTGTTTAGGCTCCGGTTGGTTTGTTTCGTTGAGTGTTTAGGCTCCGGTTGGTTTGCTTCGTTGAGTGTTTAGGCTCCGATTGGTTTTGCTTCGTTGAGTATTTACGCTCCGGTTGGTTTGGCTTCTTTAGTCTTTAGGCTCCGGTTGGTTTGCTTCGTTGAGTGTTTAGGCTCCGGTTGGTTTTCCTCGTTGAGTGTTTAGGTTCCGGTGGGTTGGCTTCGTTGAGTGTTTAGGCTCAGGTCGGTTTGCTTCGTTGAGTGTTTAGGCTCTGGTCGGTGTGCTTCGTTGAGTGTTTAGGCTCCGGTTGGTTTGCTTCGTTGAGTGTTTAGGCTCTGGTGAGTGTTTAGGCTCCAGTTGGTTTGCTTCGTTGAGTGTTTAGGCTCCATGTGGTTTTGCTTCGTTGAGTGTTTAGGCTCCGGTTGGTTTGGCTTCGTTGAGTGTTTACGTTCCGGCTGGTTTGCTTCGTTTAGTGTTTAGCCTCCGGTTGGTTTGTTTCGTTGAGTGTTTAGGCTCTGGTTGGTTTGCTTCGTTGAGTGTTTAGGCTCCGATTAGTTTTGCTTCATTGAGTGTTTAGGCTCCGGTTGGTTTGGCTTCTTTAGTCTTTAGGCTCCGGCAGGTTTGCTTCGTGTAGTGTTTAGGCTCCAGTGGGTTTGCCTCGTTGAGTGTTTAGGCTTCTGTCGGTTTGCTTCGTTGAGTGTTTAGGCTCCGTTCGGTTTGCTTCGTTGAGTGTTTAGGCTCTGGTCGGTTTGCTTCGTTGAGTGTTTAGGCTCCGGTTGGTTTGCTTCGTTAAGTGTTTAGGTTTCGGTGAGTGTTTAGGCTCCGGTTGGTTTGCTTCGTTGAGTGTTTAGGCTCTAGTTGGTTTTGCTTCGTTGAGTGTTTAGGCTCCGGTTGGTTTGGCTTCGTTGAGTGTTTAGGTTCCGGCTGGTTTGCTTCGTTTAGTGTTTAGGCTCCGGTTGGTTTGGTTCGTTGAGTTTTTAGGCTCTAGTTGGTTTGCTTCGTTGAGTGTTTAGGCTCCGATTGGTTTTGCTTCAATGAGTGTTTAGGCTCCAGTTGGTTTGACTTCGTTGAGTGTTTAGGCTCCGGTTGGTTTACTTCGTTGAGTGCTTAGGCTCCAGTTGGTTTGGTTTTGTTGAGTGTTTAGGCTCTGGTTGGTTTGGCTTCGTTGAGTGTTTAGGCTGCGATTGGTTTGGCTTCGTTGAGTGTTTAGGCTCCGGCTGGTTTGCTTCGTTGAGTGTTTAGGCTCCGGTTGGTTTGCCTCGTTTAATATTTCGGATCCGGTAGGTTTGCTGCGTTGAGTGTTTAGGCTCTGGTTTGTTTGCTTCGTTGAGTGTTTAGGCTCCCGTCGATTTGCTTCGTTGAGTGTTTAGGCTCAGGTTGGTTTGCATCGTTGAGTGTTTAGGCTCCAAATGGTTTACTTTGTTGAGCGTTTAGGCTCCGGTTGGTTTGCTTCGTTGAGTGCTTATGCTCCGGTTTGTTTGGTTTCGTTGATTGTTTAGGCTCCGGTTGGTTTGCTTCGTTAAGTGTTTAGGCTCCGGTTAGTTTGCTTCGTTGAGGGTTTAGGCTCCGGTTGGTTTTCTTTGTTGAGTGCTTAGCCTGCGGTTGGTTTGCTTCGATGAGTGTTTAGGCTCCAATTGCTTTGCTTCGTTGAGTGTTTAGGCTCCGGTTGGTTTGCTTCGTTGAGTGTTTAGGCTCCGATTGGTTTTGCTTCGTTGAGTGTTTAGGCTCCGGTTGGTTTGGCTTCTTTAGTCTTTAGGCTCCGGCTGGTTTGCTAGTGTTTAGGCTCCGGTTGGTTTGCCACGTTGAATGTTTAGGCTCCGGTGGGTTTGCTTTGTTGAGTGTTTAGGCTCCGGTGTGTTTGCTTTGTTGAGTGTTTAGGCTCCGGTCGGTTAGCTTCGTTGAGTGTTTAGGCTTCGGTTGATTTGCTTCGTTGAGTGTTTAGGCTCCGGTGAGTGTTTAGGCTCCAGTTGGTTTGCTTCGTTGAGTGTGTAGGCTCCAGTTGGTTTTGCTTCGTTGAGTGTTTAGGCTCCGGTTGGTTTGGCTTCTTTGAGTGTTTAGGTTCCGGCTGGTTTGCTTCCTTTAGTGTTTAGGCTCCGGTTGGTTTGTTTCGTTGAGTGTTTAGGCTCCGGTTGATTTGCTTCGTTGAGTGTTTAGGCTCCGATTGGTTTTTCTTCGTTGAGTGTTTAGGCTCCGGTTGGTTTGGCTTCTTTAATCTTTAGGCTCCGGCTGGTTTGCTTCGTTGAGTGCTTAGGCTCCGGTTGGTTTTTCTCGTTGAGTGTTTAGGCTCCGGTGGGTTTGCTTCGTTGAGTGTTTAGGCTCAGGTAGGTTTGCTTCGTTGAGTGTTTAGGCTCTGGTCGGTGTGCTTCATTGAGTGTTTAGGCTCCGGTTGGTTTGCTTCGTTGAGTGTTTAGGCTCTGGTGAGTGTTTAGGCTCCGGTTGGTTTGCTTCGTTGAGTGTTTAGGCTCCATGTGGTTTTGCTTCGTTGAGTGTTTAGACTCCGGTTAGTTTGGCTTCGTTGAGTGTTTACGTTCCGGCTGGTTTGCTTCGTTTAGTGTTTAGGCTCCGGTTGGTTTGTTTCGTTAAGTGTTTAGGCTCTGGTTGGTTTGCTTCGTTGAGTGTTTAGGCTTCGATTGGTTTTTCTTCGTTGAGTGTTTAGGCTCCGGTTGGTTTGGCTTCTTTAGTCTTAAGGCTCCGGCTGGTTTGCTTCGTTGAGTGTTTAGGCTCCGGTTGGTTTGCCACGTTGAATGTTTAGGCTTCGGTGGGTTTGCTTTGTTTAGTGTTTAGGCTTCGGTGGGTTTGCTTTGTTGAGTGTTTAGGCTCCGGTCGGTTTGCTTCGTTGAGTGTTTAGGCTTCGGTTGGTTTACTTCGTTGAGTGTTTAGGCTCCGGTTGGTTTGCTTCGTTGAGTGTGTAGGCTCCAGTTGGTTTTGCTTCGTTGAGTGTTTAGGCTCTAGTTGGTTTGACTTCTTTGAGTGTTTAGGTTCCGGCTGGTTTGCTTCGTTTAGTGTTTAGGCTCCGGTTGGTTTATTTCGTTGAGTGTTTAGGCTCCGGTTGGTTTGCTTCGTTGAGTGTTTAGGCTCCGATTGGTTTTGCTTCGTTGAGTGTTTAGGCTCCGGTTGGTTTGGCTTCTTTAGTCTTTAGGCTCCGGCTGGTTTTCTTCGTTGAGTGTTTAGGCTCCGATTGGTTTTCCTCGTTGAGTGTTTAGGCTCCGATGGGTTTGCTTCGTTGAGTGTTTAGGCTCAGGTCGGTTTGCTTCGTTGAGTGTTTAGGCTCCGGTTGGTTTGCTTCGTTGAGTGTTTAGGCTCTGGTGAGTGTTTAGGCTCCGGTTGGTTTGCTTCGTTGAGTGTTTAGGCTCCAGTTGGTTTTGCTTCGTTGAGTGTTTAAGTTCCGGCTGGTTTGCTTCGTTTAGTGTTTAGGCTCCGGTTGGTTTGTTTCGTTGAGTGTTTAGGCTCCGGTTGGTTTGCTTCGTTGAATGTTTAGCCTCCGATTGGTTTTGCTTCGTTGAGTGTTTAGGCTCCGGTTGGTTTGGCTTATTTAGTCTTTAGGCTCCGGCTGGTTTGCTTCGTTGAGTGTTTAGGCTCCGGTTGGTTTTCCTCGTTGAGTGTTTAGGCTCCGGTGGGTTTGCTTCGTTGAGTGTTTAGGCTCAGGTCGGTTTGCTTCGTTGAGTGTTTAGGCTCCGGTCAGTGTGCTTCGTTGAGTGTTTAGGCTCCGGTTGGTTTGCTTCGTTAAGTGTTTAGGCTTCGGTTGGTATGTTTCGTTGATCGTTTAGGCTCTGGTTGGTTTGCTTCGTTGAGTGTTTAGGCTCCGATTGGTTTTTCTACGTTGAGTGCTTAGGCTCCGGTTGGTTTGCCTTCTTAAGTCTTAAGGCTCCGGCTGGTTTGCTTCGTTGAGTGTTTAGGCTCCGGTTGGTTTACCACGTTGAATGTTTAGGCTTCGGTGGGTTTGCTTTGTTGAGTGTTTAGGCTCTGGTGGGTTTGCTTTGTTGAGTGTTTAGGCTCCGGTCGGTTTGCTTCGTTGAGTGTTTAGGCTTCGGTTGGTTTGCTTCGTTGAGTTTTTAGGCTCCGGTGAGTGTTTAGGCTCTGGTTGGTTTGCTTCGTTGAGTGTTTAGGCTCCAGTTGGTTTGACTTTGTTGAGTGTCTAGGCTCCGGTTGGTTTACTTCGTTGAGTGCTTAGGCTCCAGTTGGTTTGGTTTCGTTGAGTGTTTAGGCTCCGGTTGGTTGGCTTCGTTGAGTGTTTAGGCTCCGGTTTGTTTATTTCGTTGAACATTTAGGCTCCGGTTCGTTGGCTTCGTTGAGTGCTTAGGCTCCGGTTGGTTTGCTTCGTTGAGTGTTTAGCCTCTGGTTAGTTTTCTTCGTTGAGTGTTTAGGCTCTGGTTGGTTTGCTTTGTTGAGTGTTTAGGCTCTGGTTGGTTTGGCTTCGTTGAGTGTTTAGGCTGCGGTTGGTTTACCACGTTGAATGTTTAGGCTTCGGTGGGTTTGCTTTGTTGAGTGTTTAGGCTCCGGTGGGTTTGCTTTGTTGAGTGTTTAGGCTCCGGTCGGTTTGCTTCGTTGAGTGTTTAGGCTTCAGTTGGTTTGACTTCGTTGAGTGTTTAGGCTCCGGTTGGTTTACTTCGTTGAGTGCTTAGGCTCCAGTTGGTTTGGTTTCGTTGAGTGTTTAGGCTCCGGTTGGGTGGCTTCGTTGAGTGTTTAGGCTCCTGTTTGTTTATTTCGTTGAACATTTAGGCTCCGGTTCGTTGGCTTCGTTGAGTGTTTAGGCTCCGATTGGTTTGGCTTCGTTGAGTGTTTAGGCTCCGGCTGGTTTGCTTCGTTTAGTGTTTAGGCTCCGGTTGGTTTGCCTCGTTTAATGTTTCGGATCCGGTTGGTTTGCTTCGTTGAGTGTTTAGGCTCTGGTTTGTTTGCTTCGTTGAGTGTTTAGGCTCCCGTCGGTTTGCTTCGTTGAGTGTTTAGGCTCCGGTTGGTTTGCATTGTTGAGTGTTTAGGCTCCAATTGGTTTACTTTGTTGAGCGTTTAGGCTCCAGTTGATTTGCTTCGTTGAGTGCTTATGCTCCGGTTTGTTTGGTTTCGTTGATTGTTTAGGCTCCGGTTGGTTTGCTTCGTTAACTGTTTAGGCTCCGGTTAGTTTGCTTCGTTGAGGGTTTAGGCTCCGGTTGGTTTTCTTTGTTGAGTGCTTAGGCTACGGTTGGTTTGCTTCGTTGAGTGTTTAGGCTCCAATTGCTTTGCTTCGTTGAGTGTTTAGGCTCCGGTTGGTTTGCTTCGTTGAGTGTTTAGGCTCCGATTGGGTTTGCTTCGTTGAGTGTTTAGGCTCCGGTTGGTTTGGCTTCTTTAGCCTTTAGGCTCCGGCTGGTTTGCTAGTGTTTAGGCTCCGGTTAGTTTGCCACGTTGAATGTTTAGGCTCCGGTGGGTTTGCTTTGTTGAGTGTTTAGGCTCCGGTGTGTTTGCTTTGTTGAGTGTTTAGGCTCTGGTTGGTTTGGCTTCGTTGAGTGTTTACGTTCCAGCTGGTTTGCTTCCTTTAGTGTTTAGGCTCCGGTTGGTTTGTTTTGTTGAGTGTTTAGGCTCCGGTTGGTTTGCTTCGTTGAGTGTTTAGGCTCCGATTGGTTTTGCTTCGTTGAGTGTTTAGGATCCGGTTAGTTTGGCTTCTTTAATCTTTAGGCTCCGGCTGGTTTGCTTCGTTGAGTGTTTAGGCTCCGGTTGGTTTTTCTCGTTGAGTGTTTAGGCTCCGGTGGGTTTGCTTCGTTGAGTGTTTAGGCTCAGGTCGGTTTGCTTCGTTGAGTGTTTAGGCTCTGGTCGGTGTGCTTCGTTGAATGTTTAGGCTCCGGTTGGTTTGCTTCCTTTGAGTGTTTAGGCTCTGGTGAGTGTTTATGCTCCGGTTGGTTTGCTTCGTTGAGTGTTTAGGCTCCATGTGGTTTTGCTTCATTGAGTGTTTAGGCTCCGGTTAGTTTGGCTTCGTTGAGTGTTTACGTTCCGGCTGGTTTGCTTCGTTTAGTGTTTAGGCTCCGGTTGGTTTGTTTCGTTAAGTGTTTAGGCTCTGGTTGGTTTGCTTCGTTGAGTGTTTAGGCTCCGATTGATTTTTCTTCGTTGAGTGTTTAGGCTCCGATTGGTTTGGCTTCTTTAGTCTTAAGGCTCCGGCTGGTTTGCTTCGTTGAGTGTTTAGGCTCCGGTTGCTTTGCCACGTTGAATGTTTAGGCTTCGGTGGGTTTGCTTTGTTGAGTGTTTAGGCTCCGGTGGGTTTGCTTTGTTGAGGGTTTAGGCTCCGATCGGTTTGCTTCGTTGAGTGTTTAGGCTTCGGTTGGTTGGCTTCGTTGAGTGTTTAGGCTCCGGTTGGTTTGCTTCGTTGAGTGTGTAGGCTCCAGTTGGTTTTGCTTCGTTGAGTGTTTAGGCTCTAGTTGGTTTGGCTTCTTTGAGTGTTTAGGTTCCGGATGGTTTGCTTCGTTTGGTGTTTAGACTCCGATTGGTTTGTTTCGTTGAGTGTTTAGGCTCCGGTTGGTTTGCTTCGTTGAGTGTTTAGGCTCCGATTGGTTTTGCTTCGTTGAGTGTTTAGGCTCCGGTTTGTTTGGCTTCTTTAGTCTTTAGGCTCCGGCTGGTTTGGTTCGTTGAGCGTTTAGGCTCCGGTTGGTCTTCCTCGTTGAGTGTTTAGGCTCCGGTGGGTTTGCTTCGTTGAGTGTTTAGGCTCAGGTTGGTTTGCTTCGTTGAGTGTTTAGGCTCTGGTCGCTGTGCTTCGTTGAGTGTTTAGGTTCCGGTTGGTTTGCTTCGTTGAGTGTTTAGGCTATGGTAAGTGTTTAGGCTCCGGTTGGTTTGCTTCGTTGAGTGTTTAAGCTCCATGTGGTTTTGCTTCGTTGAGTGTTTAGGCTCCGGTTAGTTTGGCTTCGTTGAGTGTTTACGTTCCGGCTGGTTTGCTTCGTTTAGTGTTTAGGCTCCGGTTGGTTTGTTTCGTTAAGTGTTTAGGCTCTGGTTGGTTTGCTTCGTTGAGTGTTTAGGCTCCGATTGGTTTTTCTTCGTTGAGTGTTTAGGCTCTGGTTGGTTTGGCTTCTTTAGTCTTAAGGCTCCGGCTGGTTTGCTTCGTTAAGTGTTTAGGCTCCGGTTGGTTTGCCACGTTGAATGGTTAGGCTTCGGTGGGTTTGCTTTGTTGAGTGTTTAGGCTCCGGTGGGTTTGCTTTGTTGAGTGTTTAGGCTCCGGTCGGTTTGCTTCGTTGAGTGTTTAGGCTTCGGTTGGTTTGCTTCGTTGAGTGTTCAAGCTCCGGTTGGTTTGCTTCGTTGAGTGTGTAGGCTCCAGTTGGTTTTCCTTCGTTGAGTGTTTAGGCTCTAGTTGGTTTGGCTTCTTTGAGTGTTTAGGTTCCGGCTGGTTTGCTTCGTTTAGTGTTTAGGCTCCGGTTGGTTTGTTTCGTTGAGTGTTTAGGCTCCGGTGGGTTTGCTTCGTTGAGTGTTTAGGCTCAGGTCGGTTTGCTTCGTTGAGTGTTTAGGCTCCGGTCTGTGTGCTTCGTTGAGTGTTTAGGCTCCAGTTGGTTTGCTTCGTTGAGTATTTAGGCTCTGGTGAGTGTTTAGGCTCCGGTTGGTTTGCTTCGTTGAGTGTTTAGGCTCCAGTTGGTTTTGCTTCGTTGAGTGTTTAGGCTCCGGTTGGTTTGGCTTCATTGAGTGTTTACATTCCGGCTGGTTTGCTTAGTTTAGTGTTTAGGCTCTGGTTGGTTTGTTTCGTTGAGTGTTTAGGCTCTGGTTGGTTTGCTTCGTTGAGTGTTTAGGCTCCGATTGGTTTTTCTTCGTTGAGTGTTTAGGCTCTGGTTGGTTTGGCTTCTTTAGTCTTTAGGCTCCGGCTGGTTTGCCACGTTGAATGTTTAGGCTCCAGTGAGTTTGCTTTGTTGAGTGTTTAGACTCCGGTGGGTTTGCTTTGTTGAGTGTTTAGGCTCCGGTCGATTTGCTTCGTTGAGTGTTTAGGCTTCGGTTGATTTGCTTCATTGAGTGTTTAGGCTCCGGTGAGTGTTTAGGCTCCGGTTGGTTTGCTTCGTTGAGTGTGTAGGCTCCAGTTGGTTTTGCTTCTTGAGTGTTTAGGCTCCAGTTGGTTTGGCTTCTTTGAGTGTTTAGGTTCCGGTTGGTTTGCTTCGTTTAGTGTTTAGGCTCCGGTTGGTTTGTTTCGTTGAGTGTTTAGGCTCCGGTTGGTCTGCTTCGTTGAGTGTTTAGGCTCCGATTGGTTTTGCTTCGTTGAGTGTTTAGGCACCGGTTGGTTTGACTTCTTTAGTCTTTAGGCTCCGGCTGGTTTGCTTCGTTGAGTGTTTAGGCTCCGGTTGGTTTTCCATGTTGAGTGTTTAGGCTCCGGTGGGTTTGCTTCGTTGAGTGTTTAGGCTCAGGTCGGTTTGCTTCGTTGAGTGTTTAGGCTCCGGTCGGTGTGCTTCGTTGAGTGTTTAGGCTCCGGTTGGTTTGCTTCGTTAAGTGTTTAGGCTCCGGTTGGTATGTTTCGTTGATCGTTTAGGCTCTGGTTGGTTTGCTTCGATGAGTGTTTAGGCTTCGATTGGTTTTTCTTCGTTGAGTGTTTAGGCTCCGGTTGATTTGGCTTCTTTAGTCTTAAGGCTCCGGCTGGTTTGCTTCGTTGAGTGTTTAGGCTCCGGTTGGTTTACCACGTTGAATGTTTAGGCTTGGGTGGGTTTGCTTTGTTGAGTGTTTAGGCTCCGGTGGGTTTGCTTTGTTGAGTGTTTAGGCTCCGGTCGGTTTGCTTCGTTGAGTGTTTAGGCTTCGGTTGGTTTGCTTCGTTGAGTTTTTAGGCTCCGGTGAGTGTTTAGGCTCCGGTTGGTTTGCTTCACTGGGTGTGTAGGCTCCAGTTGGTTTTGCTTCGTTGAGTGTTTAGGCTCCAGTTGGTTTGGCTTCTTTGAGTGTTTAGGTTCCGACTGGTTTGCTTCGTTTAGTGTTTAGGCTCTGGTTGGTTTGCTTCGTTGAGTGTTTAGGCTCCGGTTGGTTTGGCTTCTTTAGTCTTTTGGCTCCGACTGGTTTGCTTCGTTGAGTGTTTAGGCTCCGGTTGGTTTTCCTGGTTGAGTGTTTAGGCTCCGGTGGGTTTGCTTCGTTGAGTGTTTAGGCTCAGGTCGGTCTGCTTCGTTGAGTGTTTAGGCTCCGGTCGGTGTGCTTCGTTGAGTGTTTAGGCTCCGGTTGGTTTGCTTCGTTGAGTGTTTAGGCTCTGGTGAGTGTTTAGGCTCCGGTTGGTTTGCTTCGTTGAGTGTTTAGGCTCCGGTTGGTTTGTTTCGTTGAGTGTTTAGGCTCTGGTTGGTTTGCTTCGTTGAGTGTTTAGGCTCCGGTTGGTTTGTTTCGTTGAGTGTTTAGGCTCCGGTTGGTTTGCTTCGTTGAGTGTTTAGGCTCCGATTGGTTTTGCTTCGTTGAGTGTTTAGGCTCCAGTTGGTTTGGCTTCTTTAGTCTTTAGGCTCTGGCTGATTTGCTTCGTTGAGTGTTTAGGCTCCGGTTGGTTTTCCTCGTTGAGTGTTTAGGCTCCGGTGGGTTTGCTTCGTTGAGTGTTTAGGCTCAGATCGGTTTGATTCATTGAGTGTTTAGGCTCTGGTCGGTGTGCTTCGTTGAGTGTTTAGGCTCCGGTTGGTTTGCTTCGTTAAGTGTTTAGGCTCCGGTTGGTATGTTTCGTTGATCGTTTAGGCTCTGGTTGGTTTGCTTCATTGAGTGTTTAGGCTCCGATTGGTTTGTCTTCGTTGAGTGTTTAGGCTCCGGTTGGTTTGGTTTCTTTAGTCTTAAGGCTCCGGCTGGTTTGCTTCGTTGAGTGTTTAGGCTTCGGTTGGTTTACCACGTTGAATGTTTAGGCTTCAGTGGGTTTGATTTGTTGAGTGTTTAGGCTCCGGTGGGTTTGCTTTGTTGAGTGTTTAGGCTCCGGTCGGTTTGCTTCGTTGAGTGTTTAGGCTTCGGTTGGTTTGCTTCGTTGAGTTTTTAGGCCCCGGTGAGTGTTTAGGCTCCGGTTGGTTTGCTTCGTTGAGTGTGTAGGCTCCAGTTGGTTTTGCTTCGTTGAGTGTTTAGGCTCCAGTTGGTTTGGCTTCTTTGAGTGTTTAGGTTCCGGCTGGTGTGTTTCGTTTAGTGTTTAGGCTCCGGTTGGTTTGCTTCGTTGAGTGTTTAGGCTCCGGTTGGTTTGGCTTCTTTAGTCTTTCGGCTCCGGCTGGTTTGCTTCGTTGAGTGTTTAGGCTCCGGTTGGTTTTCCTCGTTGAGTGTTTAGGCTCCGGTGGGTTTGCTTCGTTGAGTGTTTAGGCTCAGGTCGGTCTGCTTCGTTGAGTGTTTAGGCTCCGGTCGGTGTGCTTCGTTGAGTGTTTAGGCTCCGGTTGGTTTGCTTCGTTGAGTGTTTAGGCTCTGGTGAGTGTTTAGGCTCCGGTTGGTTTGCTTTGTTGAGTGTTTAGGCTCCAGTTGGTTTTGCTTCGTTGAGTGTTTAGGCTCCGGTGGGTTTGGCTTCGTTGAGTGTTTACGTTCCGGCTGGTTTGCTTCGCTTAGTGTTTAGGCTCCGGTTGGTTTGTTTCGTTGAGTGTTTAGGCTCTGGTTGGTTTTCTTTATTGAGTGTTTAGGCTCCGATTGGTTTTTCTTCGTTGAGTGTTTAAGCTCCAGTTGGTTTGGCTTCTTTAGTCTTTAGGCTCCGGCTTGTTTGCTTCGTTGAGTGTTTAGGCTCCGGTTGGTTTGCCACATTGAATGTTTAGGCTCCGTTGGGTTTGCTTTGTTGAGTGTTTAGGCTCCGGTGGGTTTGCTTCGTTGAGTGTTTAGGCTTCGGTTGGTTTGCTTCATTGAGTGTTTAGGCTCCGGTGAGTGTTTAGGCTCCGGTTGGTTTGCTTCGTTGAGTGTGTAGGCTCCAGTTGGTTTTGCTTCGTTGAGTGTTTAGGCTCCAGTTGGTTTGGCTTCTTTGAGTGTTTAGGTTCCGGATGGTTTTCTTCGTTTAGTGTTTAGGCTCCGGTTGGTTTGTTTCGTTGAGTGTTTAGGCTCCGGTTGGTTTGCTTCGTTGAGTGTTTAGGCTCCGATTGGTTTTGCTTCGTTGAGTGTTTAGGCTCCGGTTGGTTTGGCATCTTTAGTCTTTAGGCTCCGGCTGGTTTGCTTCGTTGAGTGTTTAGGCTCTAGTTGGTTTTCCTCGTTGAGTGTTTAGGCTCCGGTGGGTTTGCTTCGTTGAGTGTTTAGGCTCAGGTCGGTTTGCTTCGTTGAGTGTTTAGGCTCCGGTCGGTGTGCTTCGTTGAGTATTTAGGCTCCAGTTGGTTTGCTTCGTTAAGTGTTTAGACTCCGGTTGGTTTGCTTCGTTGAGTGTTTAGGCTCCAGTTGGTTTTGCTTCGTTGAGTGTTTAGGCTCCGGTTGGTTTGGCTTCATTGAGTATTTAGGTTCCGGCTGGTTTGCTTCGTTTGACGTTTAGGCTCCGATCGGTTTTGCTTCAATGAGTGTTTAGGCTCCCGTTGGTTTGGCTTCGTTGAGTGTTTAGGCTCTGATTGGTTTACTTCGTTGAGTGCTTAGGCTCCAGTTGGTTTGGTTTCGTTGAGTGTTTAGGTTCCGGTGGGTTTGCTTCGTTAAGTGTTTAGGCTCCGGTTGGTTTGCTTTCATTGAGCGTTTAGGCCCCGGTTGGTTTGCTTCGTTGAGTGCTTAGGCTCCAATTGGTTTGCTTCGTTGAGTGTTTAGGCTCCAGTTGGTTTGCTTAGTTGATAGTTTAGGCTCCGGTTAGTTTGCTTTGTTGAGGGTTTAGGCTTCGGTTGGTATGCTTCGTTGATCGTTTAGGCTCCGGTTGGTTTGCTTCGTTGAGTGCTTAGGCTCCGGTTGATTTAGTTTCATTGAGTGTTTAGGCTCCGGTTGGTTGGCTTTGTTGAGTGTTTAGGCTCCTGTTTGTTTATTTCGTTGAACGTTTAGGCTCCGGTTCGTTGGCTTTGTTGAGTGCTTAGGCTCCGGTTGGTTTGCTTCGTTGAGTGTTTTGGCTCCGGTAGGTTTGCTTCGTTTAGTGTTTAGGCTCTGGTTAGTTTGCTTCGTTGAGTGTTTAGGCTCTGGTTGGTTTGCTTCGTTGAGTGTTTAGGCTCTGGTTGGTTTGGCTTCATTGAGTGTTTAGGCTCTGATTGGTTTGGCTTCGTTGAGTGTTTAGGCTCCGGCTGGTTTGCTTTGTTGAGTGTTTAGACTCCGGTTGGTTTGCCTCGTTTAATGTTTCGGATCCGGTTGGTTTGCTTCGTTGAGTGTTTAGGCTCTGGTTTGTTTGATTCGTTGAGTGTTTAGGCTCCGGTCGGTTTGCTTCGTTGAGTGTTTAGGCTCCGGTTGGTTTGCATCGTTGAGTGTTTAGGCTCCAATTGGTTTACTTCGTTGAGCGTTTAGGCTCCGGTTGGTTTGCTTCGTTGAGTGTTTAGGCTCCGGTTAGTTTGCTTCGTTGAGGGTTTAGGCTCCGGTTGGTTTCGTTGAGTGTTTAGGCTCCGGTTGGTTTTGTTGAGTGCTTAGGCTCTGGTTTGTTTGGTTTCGTTGAGTGTTTAGGCTCCGGTTGGTTTGCTCCGTTGAGTGTTTAGGCTCCGGTTAGTTTGCTTCGTTGAGGGTTTGGGCTCCGGTTGGTTTTCTTTGTTGAGTGCTTAGGCTCCGGTTGGTTTGCTACGTTGAGTGTTTAGGCGCCAGTTGCTTTGCTTCATTGAGTGTTTAGGCTCCGGTTGGTTTGCTTCGTTGAGTGTTTAGGCTCCGATTGGTTTTCTTTGTTGGGTGTTTAGGCTCCGGTTGGTTTGGCTTCTTTAGTCTTTAGGCTCCGGCTGGTTTGCTTCGTTGAGTGTTTAGGCTCCGGTTGGTTTTCCACGTTGAGTGTTTAGGCTCCGGTGGGTTTGCTTTGTTGAGTGGTTAGGCTCCGGTCAGTTTTCTTTGTTGAGTGTTTAGGCTTCGGTCGTTTTGCTTCGTTGATTGTTTAGGCTTCGGTTAGTTTGCTTCGTTGAGTGTTTAGGCTCCGGTAAGTGTTTAGGCTCCGGTTGGTTTGCTTCGTTGAGTGTGTAGGCTCCAGTTGGTTTTGCTTCGTTGAATGTTTAGGCTCCAGTTGGTTTGGCTTCGGTTAATGTTTAGGTTCCGGCTGGTTTGCTTCGTTTAGTGTTTAGGCTCCGGTTGGTTTGTTTCGTTGAGTGTTTAGGCCCCGGTTGGTTTGCTTCGTTGAGTGTTTAAGCTCCGATTGGTTTTACTTCGTTGAGTGTTTAGGCTCCGGTTGGTTTGGCTTCTTTAGTCTTTAGGCTCCGGCTGGTTTGCTTCATTGAGTGTTTAGGCTCCGGTTGGTTTTCCTCGTTGAGTGTTTAGACTCCGGTGGGTTTGCTTCGTTGAGTGTTTAGGCTCAGGTCGGTTTGCTTCGTTGAGTGTTTAGGCTCTGGTCGGTGTGCTTCGTTGAGCGTTTAGGCTCCGGTTGGTTTTCTTCGTTAAGTGTTTAGGCTTCGGTGAGTGTTTAGGCTCTGGTTGGTTTGCTTCGTCGAGTGTTTAGGCTCCAGTTGGTTTTGCTTCGTTGAGTGTTTAGGCTCCGGTTGGTTTGGCTTCGCTGAGTGTTTAGGTTCCGGATGGTTTGCTTCGTTTAGTGTTTAGGCTCTGGTTGGTTTGTTTCGTTGAGTGTTTAGGATCCGGTTGGTTTGCTTCGTTGAGTGTTTAGGCTCCGGTTGGTTTGCTTCATTGAGTGTTTAGGCTCCGGTTGGTTTACTTCGGTGAGTGTTTAGGCTCCGGTTGGTTTGCTTCGCTGAGTGTTTAGGCTCCGGCTGGTTTGTTTTGTTGAGTGTTTAGGCTTCGTTTGGTTTGCTTCGTTGAGTGTTTAGGCTCTGGTTGGTTTGCTTCGTTCAGTGTTTAGGCTCTGGTTGGGTTGTTTCGTTGAGTGTTTAGACTCCGGTTGGATGGCTTCATTGAGTGTTCAGGCTCCGGTTGGTTTGCGTCGTTGAGTGTTTAGGCTCCGGTTGGTTTGCTTTGTCGGGTGTTCGTGCTCCGGCCAGTTTTCATTTTTTGATGTGCTCCTCATCTCGTTGAGTATCCAGGCTCCGGCATATTTCATTGATTCATTTGGTTCGTTGAATATCCAGATTCCAGCAATTTGAAGTGTTCCCCTTTTAAAGTTTTCCCCAAGCAGAGCTACTCGTTAAGTTTCTCTTTCTCCCAGCGGGGCATTGATGTAAGTGCTCACTGTGATTTTTAAACTTACGGGTGAGATACCACTGGGCTTTGATGTAAGTGCTCACTGTGATTTTCATTCTGGGGCACCAGGGCACCATCGAGAACTGCAAAGCTTTTAAGCACCAGGTTCAAGATCTAATTGAAGCAAAGGCAGTTGAATTTGCGCCGAGCGGCATAAGTGTACCAGGTGGGCTTGGTCCATTCAATGCCAAAGAGGTGGTTTTTCCTCTTATTTCTCCTGAAGTTGCATCAGGTCAAGAGTGTGCGGTGCAATTTATGACTGTAGAATCGCCACACCCATAGCTATTGCCAGATCCTGGGCTAAGTCCGAGAGCGAAAGTTCCTGAACGCGGGGAAATCCCTAATCAGCTCCAACAACCTCATGCTCCTCGGCAGCAAAACCCTCGGTGCCAGAATCGGAGTGAGCCTCGCAACAATTTGGAAAGGAGGAATGCTCCTCTTCATCCAGTTCCTATACCGTACAATGAGCTTCTGCCACATCTGATTCAGAACTCATTGGTGGAGCCTAAGACTCTCAAGCCAGTGCCAGAGCCATACCCTCCCGAATATGATCCCAGTGTTTAGTGCGGATATCATGGAGGATCCATGGGACACTCAACTGACGATTGCAAAGCCTTTCAAGCCAAAGTGCAGGAGTTGATTTACAAAGAGTACATATCCTTTCCCGAGGGAGATTTGGTTATGCATATCGACTTCTCATCTGAATGAGTTTGAAGATTGCTGGTCCAACGGCAAATCAAGATCTTAAAGCCCGGTTCCCTGAAGCTGGCAATCTTTGTTTTTTTATCATGTCATTTCTTTGCATTTGTAGTTTCTTTTCTGTTTAAGTGCAAATCTCATTTTTAAAACTTTTTTGTTTTCAATTGATATTGATAATGAAATGAATATGCATATTTTGATTAAATCCATTTGTGTTCACTTATGTTTTTAATTGATGTCTAACGCTTGTTTAAGTGGAATCCGGGGAGGATGACGAAGTTGAAAGACGCGCAAGCTTCCGATTGTATGCTTTCGAATAAACCTGCTGATGATGTACATGCATTGTTTCAAATTCCTAAACACCGGAGATATAAGGATGATAATCCCTTGTCAACCCCTTTGAGCCTAGTAGTAGGAGTTTCTTTCTGAAAAATAAAAAAAACCCTCAATCTTAACCCGGGGCAGGGTAGGTGTCAGCTTATTTGAACGAGCGTATAAATTGCAAAAGGAGTGTTCCCGTTCAAGGATCAATCACACCTCTAGAGGTCGTGCATAAAAAGCCTCAGTGGTTATCCATTACCGACCAAGGACTGAAACAGTCACAATCCCTTTAACAAGTCAGACAAGCCGATGTCACACGATTTGTTCAAAAAAAAAGAAAAAAGAATCAAAAGAAAAAATCTCGCTAAGTCAATATCTTGAAAACAGGCGACTTAGGCAAAAATTAGGTCATCCCGCTGGACTTTGAAATTGAAAGAAGCTCAAAAGAGCCAGTCCAGGAAAAAGTTAGGGAAAAAGCGGAAAAGCGAAAAGGATTACAAAAGAAAAATCCTCGAACAAACAAGTCGTGTGACTCCAGGCACCAAAGACAAAAAGTGTGTGACCGTCATACCGAACACTTGTGGTTTCCCGAACCATCACTCCTGTCACTCAACCTTTGAAAGGTGAGCGCTAGTGTCAAATTGGCTGGACTTAGGAGTGGAGAACATCAAGGAGAATGGGTGGGTTAAAATAAACTTTGAGCCTTTATCATTTCTTTCGACCCATGAACCTGACCGAATTACAACCTTCAAAAGTTATAATTGAAGCATGGTGGTTTCGAAAGCATACTTCGGTAAAGATCGCCTCGAAACTGACTCCTAAAAGGATTCTGCTCAACTCGCAGGTTTAAAGGTTGACATTCTGATCAGTGATTCGTTCACTATGTCACAAATTGTTTTTCCAGTGAACAGACTTGGATTTCAAAACTGTCATATGCATTGCATTAATATGTCTTTTGTGCAGAACAATTTGTTTTACTTGCGGGTAAGCACTTGACAACATGAAAGTTTCCACAGTGGAAAGTATGATCAGGATAGAATGCTGAACGCATGGTACACCGGAGAACCGGGACAATGTATCACATGTTCATATCCTGGGAGTCAGCCATCCAAAAGACAATTAACCTAAGGCAATCAAGTCGAGATTTGGTAAATCTCTCGTAGTCAGTGGTTAATGCTTCACCAATCAGCCAATCAGGGGCAAAGTTATTGCGAGTTTGGGGAGGATTACCCTAAGAGCGTGTAAGCTATTCTTTTCCAGAAGGCAATTAATATGAAGATGTTGTGCAGGTCCCCCGGGCTGGGGCAAAAATTGGGAACGAAGGAACTGTTAATCTCTATATCCTCAGCGTTTACCAGAAGTGGTCCACCAGGTGTTGTACCCCAAAATTTGCCCAACCTTTTCTTTACTTGGTTTATGTTTCATTTCATTGTTCTAGCATATTGCATTGCATAGCATTTTGCATTTTACAGGGGATCAAAAGATGTGTGTCTAACAAGAGGAATTTGCCGAGGGTTCTAAGCCTAATCAAGAGTTTGTATTCAAGTCAACAGGGGGGTTATCATCATCAGAGACAAGTCAAAGCCCTTTGGATAGGCAGATAAGTGTATGTGGTTCACCTCCTGTCTAGAAGGCCATTTGAAGGTCATATGAGGATCACAAGCCCATGGTTATGGAGGGAGATTATCATTTAAGCTTGTTGGAGGCCTT
Source organism: Lathyrus sativus (assembly GCA_963859935.3). NCBI lineage: Eukaryota > Viridiplantae > Streptophyta > Magnoliopsida > Fabales > Fabaceae > Lathyrus > Lathyrus sativus. Next base: position 182,042,678 of record OZ012739.1, read on the forward strand.
GTAGGTCATTATGGAGTTCATTCAAGTGTTTATGCCAAGTGCAAGTGGCTACAGTTGAAGATGGTGCAATTAGGGTTTTCATCTGGTCAACCCTAAGTTAACTGTGAAATTGAAGGAGATTAAGGCTCAATTCCAAGTCTTTATGGTCATGGAATTTTGTGTTGAGATACATGAGATATCATTTCAAGATCAATTCATCAAGAATCAAGAGTGTGAGGAGTTACTAAATTAGGGTTCTCAGTGTAAAATCCCTTGTTTGGTGCCTAACTTCAAGACCACCTATCTCAAGATACAAGTCTCATCTCTACTTGACCCCAACATGAGACTTGTAGAGCATGTTCTTAGTTTTCTTTTGAGTACTATAAGTCCTTGATTGGATTTGTAAAACTCAAGTTATGAAGCAGACAAGTTACAGGTCCTCAGATGAATGTGATTTTGGTCAACAAAAGTCAACCAACTTCCAAGCCACTTTTGACCTAGAAGGATGTTTCTCCTCAACTTTTGATGAACTTGAAAGTTGTTCCTCATGATCTTAGCTTTCCAACGAGTACTAGAAGTCCTTCATCTGATATGTAGAACTCAAGTTATGAGGCTTGCAAGGCAGGGGTATTTTGGGAAAGCAGGATTACAGGTCATTTTCATTATAGGTCTATTTCACCACTTTGCACACTTCAAATGGAAATATTTCCAACTTCAAACTTGCTCCAAATAAGGTCACTTACTCAACCAAACATCAAGGCATCAAAGGTTTGGCTTGGATTGAAGAATCCCTAAAGACATTTCCATGAAAAAGGCCTTAAAAGGGGAAAATCAAATTAAATTCATTTGGGATCATTTTGTACCAATCTTATGCATTTTTTGAGTGCCAAATACATTTCAAGCACAATGCCAATTTTGGATTTGGAATTTGAGCTCAATTTGGTGGCCATTTTCATGCTTACTTCAAGTTTAAGTAACACTTACAAACCATGCCATAAGATTAAATTAAGGAGCCATTTTCAGCCCTTAGATCAACCTACCTCAGATGCAAGCTAGCTGAGCCATTTTTACAACTTGGCAAGGTGATTTTCGTGCCCTTTTTGAAGTGGCCATGAAGTGAAAAAGTGAATTTCAATTGGGCTTAAGGAGCATAGAATTGGGCCTTCTTTCAATCCAAATCCATCATACTTATTCTCAGGATTACACATAAGCCTTCAGAATAGATTTTGGTGAGAAATTGGACAAGAACATATTGAGAAAAAGTGAGAGCAAAGTCAAAATCGTTTTTCATGTTTCAGTGAGTTTCAATCAAAACCAAACATCTAAAAAGGTTCCCTGATGTTCGTAGAACATTTCTGGGTGGTTTATTTTAAGCTTCACTAAAGAATAGAGCTCTGAGGAAGCTTTCTTTTAGGTTTTCTTTCAATCCAAATATCTCATTGTTTATGCATTATTATTGCACCATTTTTACATATTTGTGAACCTCTTGATGTGTAGATGGTTTCTGGATTGATTTTGTGGTTGTTTGTAAGCTTTTGAGTTTTGAGCTCATTTCTTTTTCTTTTTGTTTTGTTTTATTTAAGCATGATCAATGAATATGGGTGGTGGATTTGAAATCTACGTGACCTGGAGATCATTTTTGACTATTTATTTACTCATTTTGATCAAGTTTTGAAGGACCTGCATTTTCGGCTGTGGTTGGTTTGCTTGGGTCGCCGGAGAAGACGACCAGAACAGTGGTTCTGGCCGTCTGGTTTTTCCCCCCAAGTTTGAATACTTTCCCAGCCACGTGTGTTGTTTCTGTCCCTTGGATTTAATTACTTTTCATTTGCACGGCCAACATTAAGACCTATCATGCGCCTTATTTGACTGCACACACATGATCCACATTGAAACTCACTGTTTCATTTATTTGTTTTGCCTATCCACGTGTGTTGTTGTGTGCCCTTGGATGTAATTACATTTTGATCCAACTGTCCAGAGCGCGTTCCACCATGGGCCTCTGTTGACCTCACCAAACCCAACACACACGTTTTTTTTATTTATTTTTTCTGATGGACTAGGCTTGCTAATGGCACCCCCCCCCTTTGTGAGCCCATTTGGTTTCCAACGTTGCTGGGTTGCTATTTGCACCCAGCTTTTTATTTATTTTATTTTCATTTTCCTTTTTGTTTTTATTTTATATTTGTTTAGATTTAAATCATTTTAAAATACTTCCAAGAGTGATAAAATTCCACAATAATATGTTTTAGACTCCTTGAGATGTCCTCTGATTTTAGGAAATTTTTATTTTATTTTATGAATTATTTTTCAATTAAAAATGGAATCTAACATTGGAAGTGTTTTATTAGACCTAAATCTTGACATGTTGTAGTTTTTATTTTTTTTCTCTCATTTACTTTTGATCCAATGAGTAAAATTCAATCCTCATATCAATGATGAGTTGATGAATTTTTTAGGACCATTTTTCCCCTGTTGGTTGACTTTTGAGTTGACTTTTGATGCACTTCATTTGACCCTCAACAATCCTCCTTCACAATGGAGCACCCTTGTGAATCAATTTCTATGGTGATGTTGTGAAGTGATTTTGATTGTAATTTTTTGGCCTCTGGTTTCCAACTTGTTTATGCGCTTCTTGCATTTTATTTGGTTATTTTTGAGCCATTTTACTAATTTTAGGTTAACTTGCAAGTCAAGTTACCCCAAAGGGAGGTTCATACAAACACATTGACCTAGTTTGCCTTGGATATGACATTTATGGATCCTTTGAGCCTTCAATGACTTTTGGTTTATGTTTCTAACATGCTAAGGATGATGATTTCCCATTTTTAGGTCATTACATTGTGTATTTCTTGTTCATTTGGTTGTTTACTTTTGAGTTTTTAATTAGGGTTTCTATGTGAAACACCTTTGCTTTCCTTTGGGAATTTGCTTACATTTCCTTGTGGTTTATTTGCTTTTGATTTTGAGAGATTTTGTTTCATGTCCCTTGCTGTCCAATGAATTTGGAATCTCAATTAAGGTGGCTTGGTCCCTCCTTTGGAGGTACTTGAAGCAAGCCTAAAATGATGAATCCATGAGGACTTCTTTGTGCTTTCTTTTGCACCTTTCTTGTGATGCTCATGGTTGAGTGAACATTATAAGTTCCTTGATGTCCTCATATAGCCTCCCATCCTCACTTTGTTTTAGGACTTCTTTGTCTTTCATTTGTGTTTGGGTTTTGGCATTGTGGTTGATGTTTGAATGGTTTAGGCCATTTCATCCCATTTTAGTGCACTTGTCTGTTTCTTTTGATGCATTTCTTGTTCCTTTCATCTCTTGCATTTATCATATTGTTGCTTGAGGTTGAGATGAACTTGTGGAGGCTACTGCCCCACACCAATTTCCTCCTTCACTTGCATTCCATGTTTGCATTCTTGCATGTTTATGTTGTTTCTATTTCCTCTTTCGTCTCCTTTCCCTTAGGATCTCTAATCTCTCTTGTTTGAGGGAGGTTATGATAGACATTAGGATCTTAACCATGTATGATAACATTAGGTAACATTCCCTTATCTCAATCTTAGGATCACCATTGCATGACAACATTAGGTTTGAGTTTAGTCCCCCTTTAGTATCCTTTCTCTTCTCATCTCAAAACAATCATAAAACACCTAATAAAGGTTAATGATTATTGTGCGTTACGAGCCTTAAGCACTTCAGAAAGGGTTGTTGAGGAGTTTCTCTTCAATGGCTTGGATGTTTAGTATAGGACCCTTTGGGTGATATGCGACGCATTCACTCCTAAGTCATAGTCTCTAGTGCGATATGAATTGCAAACCATTCAAAAACACTTCTTCTCTAAAAAACACAAAAACAAATCATTCAAACTTCTTTTTTGCCCTTTGGGGCCTTTAATCTTGGAAAATCATTTTTATAAGGAGAGTTTTGTTAACTCTTGGTTCTATCGCAAACGGTAATGCCTAAGTCTCCAATGGTCGAGCTGCATACACCAAACTGCTAGAACTGATTGTTAACCCTACTCGTGTAAAACAGTTGAACAAACATGTGTTCCCTTTTAGCCTGAACTACGTTTGCTCTGATCTTTCATACCAGATGAAAGTATGTAGGCACAAGATGCGATGTCTTGGCGAGAAACCTTCCCCCCTTTCACCTGTAGTTAGCCGAACTACGTTGACTCTGACTTCTCATTTCAGATGAGATACGTAGGCACAAAGCATCGTTGCTTTGCCGAGTCACTTATTTTTCTTTTGTCCTTCAGCCAGTAGTTAGATAGTTTCAATCACCCTTTCATATAGACAACAAGCGTGGATCCCGTCGAGTATGACAGACGTAAGGGGTGCTAATACCTTCCCCTTACGTAACCGACTTCCGAACCTGAGATTTGGTTGCAATGACCGATCTTATCCCTCTTTTCGTTAGGTTTTCTCTGAGTGTTTCCTTTCCCTCTCTTGGGATAAATAACGCATGGTGGTGACTCTTCTGTCATTTCCGGCCTCGATTTTCGCAGTAGCGACACTAGGGTCGAATCCTTTCGTGCTATAAATTCAGGGGCAAGCCATCTCGAGTTTGTTTCATGCCAAGCTTTTCTTTTCTCCCTAGAGATTGGACCGGGGAAAAAATGAACTACAGTAGCAAGGTTATTCTCCCTAGATGGAATTCGTCCTTAGCAAATGAAGGTTGTGCACCTCCATATTCCCAGCTTGGGACAAATATACAGGTTGAAGGAGCAGTTGGTTGATACGCATTTAATCCCCTCAGAGTGCAAGTATGAGTTTACTCCCCAGTGAAGTCGCCAGGGACTTGGTTCCCTAGTGAAGTCGCCACTAAGTAATATATAGCAGAGATAGATTCATCCCTAGCTGAGTGGCCCCCGGCAGGTGGGATTTTGTTCTATAGCAAGTGGGATATTGGTACTCGGCAGATGGAATTGGTATTCCCAGCAGATGTGTCTGTTCCCTAGAAGGTTATGTTCTTGCAGACCAATCAGGGTCATTTCCCCAGTAGAGCATGGTCAATCTCGGTGGTTGATGTTGTTTCCCCCTTTGCAGAATTGTTGATTCCCCGACAGTCAAGATTTGTTTCCAGCGTCTGGTTGCCTTTCCTCAAGCGAATTGTTGTTCCCTCAGAAGGGTTGTATCATGGAAGGCCGTTCAAGGCAGTTTTTCCACCGGAGGGGGATTGCTGTTCTGCAGGTTTTTTTCCCCCAACAGGGGTCTAGGTGTGTCAGGCGCGCCTAGCCGTCCCCAGCAGGGTTTCTTCCCTCTTTCGCATTTATTTTGCTGATGCGGTTTCGTTGCATCTGCATGCGTGCATATCATCTACCCAAACACGTAGCATTTCCATCCCGTATGGAGCATTACGCCATTTTCAAACATCTGCATGTGAAACATAAGCCAGGTTGTTATCTCTTTGTTTCAGGTGAATCTTTGGAGGTTTGATCTCTTGGCCTTTATGTTGTTCAGACCATGGCAGATTATGTGTTTTATCTAGTACTTGTGGTATCCAGACCACGACAATGGGTGTTATTTGTGTATCGTTCGTTGAGTATCCAGGCTCCGGTCAATCTCGCATGGTAAATTTCGTTGAGTAGCCAGACTCCGATCAATGTCCAATTCGTACGTAGAGTTTCCAGACTCCGACAATTTGAAAGGTTATCTTTTGCTCAAATGGTATCCAGACCATGGTGACTTCAGATTTGTTTGTCCGTTGAGTATCCAGACTCCGATTATTTCGTTGGGTATTCAAACCCCGGCTTATATTATTCCCCAGCAGTGTCGTCAGACATCGGCTGGGGAGTGTGGTTGTAATAACATATGGTATCCAGACCCTGACGAGTGTATTTGCGGTCATCTACGCCGAGCATCCAGGCTCTGGCTTCTCCGTTGAGTATCCAGACTCCGGTGAATTTATAATTGGTGTATTCTTTTGTCCGATGAGTGTCCAGACGCCGGTCAGTTCCATTGAGTATCCATACTCCGGTAAGCTTCATATTCGCAATGTTCTCCTTTGTTCGTCGAGTATCCAGACTCCGGTAAGGTTATTGTGGTATTCAAATCCTGATAACTTTTGCGGTGGTATTCCTTCTCTGTTGAATATTTAGATTCCGATGAATTTTCAATTCATGATGTACTGCTTTCTGTCGAGTATCCATACTCCGGTCTCAATTACGTTGAGTACTCAGACTCCGGTAAATCCCCAGTGAAGTTGCTATCTTCGTTGAGTATCCAGGCTCCGACTTCTTTACCTCGTTGAGCATCCAGGCTCCGGCTTCTTTGTTTCATTGAGCATCCAGACTCCGGTCAATTTCGTTGAGCATCCAGGCTCCGGTTTATTCCGTTGAGTATCCAGACTCCAGTCACTTATGTTGAGTATTCAGACTCCGGCAATTCGTATGGTTTTCAGACCATGACAGGTTTAAATGTAATTTCTCCGGCTCGTGTGGTGTCCAGACCATGGTAATCTCATATGTGTTTCTTCTGTACGTTGAGCATTCAGGCTCCGATTATTGTGTTGAGCATTCAGGCTCCGGTTTTTGCATTGAGCATCCAGGCTACGGTTTTTGCGCTGAGCATCCAGGTTCCGGTTATTACGTTGAGTAATCAGACTCCGGTTATTACGTTGAGCATTCTGGCTTTGGTTATTACGTTGAGCATTCTGGCTCAGGCTATTTCGTTGAGTATTCAGACTCCGACTTTTACGTTGAGCATTCTGGCTCCGGCTATTTTGTTGAGCATTCTAGCTCCGGCTTTTTCGTTGAGTATTCAGACTCTGGTCAATTTTGTTGAGCATCCAGGCTCCAGCTATTGCGTCGAGTATCCAGATTCCGGCATGTTGAAATAGTGTTCTCAATTTGTATGGTTTTCAGACTCTGGTGATGTGCCTTGGTGGTATATTTTTTGGTACGTTGAGCATCTAGGCTCCGGTTTGTTACGTTGAGCGTTCAGGCTCCGGTCCCTTTGTTGAGCGTTCAGGCTCCGGTCCCTATGTTGAGTATCCGGGCTCCGGCAAATTTCGTTGGCTCATTCCGGTCATTGAATATTCAGGTTCTGACAATTTGATGTGTTACCCTTCAGTCTACATGGTATCTAGGCCATGGCGCAACCTCTGATGGGCGTATTCGTCCTACTATGTTTTCCCCAAGCATAATTACCCGGTTGAGTTTCTCTTCCCCAGCGGGGTATTCAAGGCGTTTATCATGATCAGTTATCTCTGAATATTTCTATCCCCAATCAGAGTTTGCAGTTTATTTCTGCAGTCTGCAAATTTCTGGGTTCTTTGGTATTCAACCGTCTTTTACCTTGATTGGTTGAAATTCGTTCGCTTTTCACCCAGTCAGGTCCAAGTCGCTTGAATAGGGGCAGCTGTGTACCCCAAAATTTGCCTTTTTGTTTTAACCTTAATCGGCTTTTGTTTCTTTGCATTTTTCATTTTTTACATATCATAACATCTGTTCTCGAGGCATGGGATCGAAATATTCCTGTGGCTTAAGTTCATTTCGATGCAAAGGACTGAACAACGAACAACGAGCATCAGAGGCTCGGGCATTTATTTTACCCAGCGGTCAGGCGGCCGATTATATTTTTTTTTTGCAGGAGAAACACCAGTTCAGAAAGCAGCACTCAGGCTCATGTCAAGCATTTTTATAGTGATGACGTTCGAGAACAAGATTCAGAAGCTTAACAGAGCTCCAAATAGTCAAAACAGGGCAAATGGACAAATTTCCCTCCAAAAGGCGCCAAATTCAAAATTCAAAGGTGTTAATCAATTAATGCATATGGTTAACCGGTTAACCAATGCAAAACTAGCCCAAATTCAAAGTTTCAGAGGTGTTAACCGATTAACCTATATGGTTAACCGGTTAACCAAAGCAGATATTGCCTTGCACGTGAGATTTCAAGCAATTTTCATTTGGGGTTCATTTTTGGCCTTTGGAAATTCAAATTTTGCATGTGGGAAGGATCTAGAACCTCTTTAAAATTCAGATTTCCCTCCAAATGCCCACTCCTCATTCCAAACCTTGATTTCCAATCCAAATTCCCAAACCTTGCTTTGGATCCAAACCAAGAGAGTACTTAAGTCATTTACTCCAAACCAAACCATCCAATCCCTCATAATTCAATTCATTTTTCAAAATTCACTCTTGAGCTCTCAATTTTCTCTCAAAATTCTCCACTTCCAAAACCCTCACTCAAAGCTCTTAATCATTTGGATTCATTGATTTTTCATTGAAATCAATGGATTCTTGAGCATAAACCTCCATTTGTCATCATCATTGGATCACTTTTCATAATCAATTTTCGTGCAAATTGAGATCTGATTTTGGAGCTTGAGTTGGAAGTGCTTATTTGGAGTAATTTGGCTTAGAAGTGTTTGATCTTTATTCCTCTTGCAAGAATTATTGTGGATCTTGAAGTTTTCCGGATAATCTTGTTTGGATCTGCTCAAATTCAGTTGATCAACACTTACCGAAGCAAATCTTCGCTTCGAAGGTTGGATTTCTCGATACGATCTAATTTTTGAGCTTATCATGTTAATCTTCATATTCGATTGAATTTTGGTTGATTTCGATCCGTTTGGATTGCGATATTGATGTGTGATTGTGTATCCATGCTGTTGGATCTCTGTTTTCTATTGTTAATTTCGTGCTTAAGTGATAAGTTGATCTTTTAGATCCTTGGATAAGCTATTTTTGTGTTGGAAGTGCTTTTTCTGCTGCTGTTTTTGGCCTCTGTTACAGTGTTAATCGGTTAACGCATATGATTAACCGATTAACCATTTTAAACTTTCAAAATTTTCAAACGTTAACAGTGTTAATCGGTTAGCACATATGGTTAACCGATTAACCTGTTCAAAATTCCAGATTTCCCAAACTTTTTAAGGTGTTAACCGATTAACACTGTAATAGTGGGCCTGTTTTGCTGTTTTTCAAGGCGTTTTTGCACGCCGTTCCACTTTGAATCATCATAGACCAGTGTGATGCATTAGGACTGTGATGTTTGGTATATATGTCGATGTTCTTGATCGTTTGATCAAGATTTTTGTCGACTCGTTTTGTTCGATTTCCACTTGAATGCATATTTGTATATGTTGTTCAATGTGATTTTCATCCTTGCTTGCTTGAGCAAAGAGCTATGGTCGAGATGCGCTTGTGGCGGCTGCTGCTCCACACTTCTTTTCCTCCCATTTTCTTTGATGATTGATGGTCGACGGTTGTAGAGGATTGTCTTCTCCCGTTACATCTCATTTGCTCATTTTCTTTTTGCATTTGCATGTTCATGATTGCTTGCATCTTTGCATGTGCATTTCATCTTGTGTTTTGCATCTTTGTTTGCTCCAAAGGGGTTGAGATGTGCTTGTGGCGGTTGCTGCCCCACACTTTGTTCCTCCCTCTTTGCATGTTTTCTTCGTGTATGCATTTTCTACTTGTGATTAATCCTTCCTTTGTTCTTCTTGTGCTTTTTGCCTTGATCCCCATAGGATTCTTAGTCCCTCCGTTTGGGATGGGAGTAGGAGAGGCATTAGGTGTTCAATCCAAGCATGCTAATATTAGGGTAGATGTTCCCCCTTTTTCATCCAAACCTTAGGACCACTTTGCATGACGATGTTAGGGCCGAGTTTCCCTTAGACCTTTCGTGCGTCTCTCTTCTCATCTCACAACAATCTTAATTCATCTAATAAATGCGATAAACGTTGCACGCTACGAGCCTTAAGCTACATGGGGAATGATGAGTCAGGGGTCTCCTCTCGCTTATCTAGAGTGTTTAGTGTATGTCCCGTTTGGGGGCGATACACGACGCATTAGCCTCCACGTCATAGTCTTTAGTGCAACGTAAATCACAAACCGAATTAATTCACTTCACTAAAAAACTCAAAACAAATTTCAAACCTTTTTCCTTCGGGATTAATCGGAAACCTCTTTTTCAGAAAAGACTGTTGTTAAGCTTCAGTTCTACCGCAAACAGGCATGTTCCTAACTGCTAGAACGGAGGTTTAACCCTACTCGGTTAAAACACTTAATCAACTTGTGGTCTCGTGTCGGCCCAAACTACGTTTGCTCTAATCTTTCATACCAGATGAAAGTACGTAGGCACAAGACACGATGTCTTGGCGAGCAACGTTCCCCCCTTCTCTCCCGTAGTTAGCCGAACTACGTTGACTCTGACTTTCCCATTGCACGAGGGAATACGTAGGCACAGAGCGGCGATGCTCTGCCGAGTCTCCTTTCTTTTTCTTTTGTCCCTTGACCTCTAGGTAGATAGTTTTAACTCACCCTTTTAGATAGACAACAATGCGTGGATCTCATCGAGTACGAAGGATGTGAGGGGTGCTAATACCTTCCCCTTGCGTAACCGACTCCCGAATCCAGGACTTGGTTGCGATGACCTTGCCTTTCCCTTTTGTCAGGTTTTTCCAACCGTTTCCTTTCCCTCTCTTTGGGTTAAATAACGAAAGGTGGCGACTCTTCTTTTTTCTGCCGGGTGTTTTTCGCAGTTGCGACACACCCATCATTTCTCATGTACTTAAGGCTCGTAGCGTACAACAATTGTTATCCTTTATTAAGTGTCTTAAAAAGTTATGGGATGAGAAGGGAAGACACAAGACTCTAAACGGAACTGATTAACCCTAATGTTAGCATGTGACATGGTCCAAAAGTTGGGATTGAAAAGGGAACTACCTAATGTTATCATGCAAAGGATTGAAAGCCTAATGTCTCTCTTACTCCCATCTTAAATAGAGGGACTAGGAATCCTAAGGGATCATGGCAAAAGAGCACAAGTAAATACATAGAAATTCAATCACAGATGAAAATAGATGAGAGACTTAAACAAGTCAATGCAAAGAGATGCAAACACAAATGTAAACAAGACTAAAAAAGAAAGGAGATTCAAACACAAGAGATGACTTGAACAAGTCAAGAAGGATGAGATGAAATGGGAGATGTAAACTCCTACAACCAAATACCATCAATCATCACAAAAGAATGCTAAGCATAAAGCAAAAGCAAAGAAGCATGATCAAAGAAATGATGGGAGAAAGAGGATAGGGCAGCAACCACATTAAGGTTATCTCAACCAAACATTCACTTTTGATCAAGTAAAACAATGCAACAAAACAGTGTAAAAGGAACACCAATGTTCATGACAAACTCAAAGTGTATACATCAACACCAAATCATCATGAACAAGTGTCAGGCCAACTAGGGCAGAAGTGAAACACAAGTGAAATGATTCCAATTCAAAGTTAAAACAAAAGGCAATCACAAGAAGGATCATGTACAAATGAAGAACCAAAGTTCAAACACTATCTCACACTTCAAACAAGTGGAAAGACATGATCAAAAGGTAACTTGTGGCACAAGTTACACACACCAATGAACTCTAAACAAGAAAAATAACATATCAAGCATTTTAACAGGAGTTAACAAGGCTTGAAATATGCTCAAGGGATCACTCATGATTATATCCCAAAGACAAGGTCAAAACTAGTATGTGCAAACACCCTTTAAATGATTTGAATTTGAAAAATCCACCAAAAATAGAAGACAAAACCAATAAATGTCAAATAAAATACTCAAGTCAAGATGAGATAATCATCAAACAGAATGCAAAACCTCAAGTCAAGAGCTCACTCAAAGCACCACCAAATAGGTCCAAGAAGGCATGGTGTTCCACTTTATCGAGTGTGTGTCGAGGGTCAACAAAAAGGAAATGGAAAACCAATGAAAAATGACCATAAATATCTCAAATCAACCCTCAAAAATAGCTCAATTCATCACCTAAGTGGAAGAGAAATTTTGGTCCTAGGGGATTTAGAATGAAGGCAAATGATCAAATTGAATTCCAAGTGTGCACTATGAAACACATTTAATCTTAAATTCCATTAAAAATATTAAAATTCGAGGAAAAATGAAATAAAATTACGAAAATTAAGTCAACAAACCAAAATGTCAGAAAATGATTTTTTGGGGATTTTTTAATAAGCAAAACTATCTTAAAACAATTAAAATGAAAAAAGAAATAAAATGAAAAAAAGAAAGAAAATAAACAAGTGAAGGGGTGCAGCCAGCAAAATGGTTTTGAACTAAGTCACGTGATAGCATGCATCTGGCCCAAAGAGTGGGGGTGTAAATAGCAAGAATGCTAAGCCCATAGATCAAACTCAGCTGCCAAAAATGAAACGCAACGTTTCATTAAATTACTTCGCATGCCAAGTCAGTTTCAACGCCACACACGGGCAAAGTCAAACTAATTCACGCATGACACCTCAAACAGGTCAAGAAGTCAAGCCAGCCAACTCTGTTTCATCTGAAAATGAACCAGACGTCGGAGCTAGGGCTTCGTTCGTCTTCTTCGGCCAGCTCTCCGGAGACCAGAGACCAAAATGAAATAAAAATAGAAACACCTTACGTCATTCGACGAGTTTTTTCATGAGGATCTCAAATATGATATTAGATTTGCAAAAAGGTCCTTGTACAAGGGTGTAGCACCCCAAAATTTGCCTTTCGTTTTAACCGTAACTGACTTTTGTTTCTTTGCATTTAGCATTTTGCATTGCATATCATTCGTTCTCGAGGCATGGGATCAAGGTGTTCCCATGACTCAGGTTCATTTTGGAGCAAAGGATTGAACAACAAACAAGGAGTATCAGAGGATCTGGCATTTATTTTGTCCAGTGGTCAGGCGGCCGATTTTATTTTGCAGGTTAATTTCAAATCAAGATCAGCACTCAGGCTCATGTCATGTATTTTCACAGTGATAGCGTTCAAAAATGAGGTTCAGCAGATAAACAGAGCTCCAGACAGTTGAAACAGGGCAAAGGAACAGATTGCCCACCAAAAGGCGCCAGAATTCAAAATTTGAAGGTGTTAATCGGTTAACCTATATGGTTAATCGATTAACCAAAGGAAAATTAGCCCAGATTTAAAGTTTTAACAGTGTTAACCGATTAACCCATATGGTTAATCGGTTAACCATAACAGATTTTGCCCTGTACGTGATTTTGCAAGCCAAATGCACTTGGGGTCCAATTTTGATCACTTTGGAATTCAAATTTTCATTTGGGAAGGATCTAGAACACCTTTAAATTTTAGATTTCCCTCGAAAATCCCATTCCACATTCCAAGCCTTGATTTCCAATCCAAATTCCAATCCTTGCTTTGGATCCCAAACCTAAGTCATATTTAAGTGATCCACTCCAAACCTCACCATCAAATTTTTCATTTCTCACCTTCATTTTTAAGAATTGATCAGAATTCTCTCTCAACATCTCTCAACTTCTCCATTTCCAAAACTCACTCAAAGCTCTTTTCCATTGGAATTCTTATTTCTTCATTGGAATCAATGGATTCTTGAGCATAAACCTTCATTTACCATCATCATTGAATCAATTCTCATCTTCAATTTTCGTGCAAGCTTGGATCTGAATCTGGAGTTGGATCTAGAAGTGATTATTTGAAGCTTTTTGACTCAAATTTGATGGATCTTCATTCATACAACAACAATTATTGTGGATCTTGAAGTTTTCCAGATTTCTAGCGTTTGATCTACTCAAATTCAGTTGATCAACATTTACCGAAGCAAATTTCCGCTTCGAAGGTTGGAATTCTCGACCCGAGTTAATTTTTGAGCTTATCATGTTAATCTTCCTATTCGATTGAATTTTGTTGATTTTGATTCGTTCGATTTGTGATATGGCTGTGTAATTGTGCATTCATGTTGTTGGATCTATGTTTTCTGTTGTTAATTTCGTGCTTAATTGATAAGTTGATCTGTTGGAACCTTGGATAAGCTGTTTCTGTGTTGGAAGTGATTTTTTGCTGCTGTTTTTAGCTTCTGGTGCAGTGTTAATCGGTTAACCTATATGGTTAACCGGTTAACCAATTCAAATTTTCAAATTTTTTTCAAACGTTAACAGTGTTAATCGGTTAACGCATAGGGTTAACCGATTAACCTGTTCAAAATTTCATATTTTCTATGCTTTTTAAGGTGTTAACCGATTAACCCCAGGGGTTAACCGATTAACACTGTGCTAGAATGTCATATTTGCTATTTTGCTTGCTTGTTTGCATACCGGTTCGATTCGAATCATCATAGATCTATGTGATGCATTAGGATTGAATTGTTTTGAATAATTGTCACTGTTTGTTGTTGATTAATCATGATTTTGTTGATATGCATGATCATTTTCCTATTGTTTGCATGCTCGTATGTGTGGTTCAAATTGATCATTTGTTTACATGTTCATTTGCTTTCATCTCATGTTTTTCTCCACATGTTTGCATCATTCTTGCATCGCTGTTGAGGTCGAGACGCGCTTGTCTGTTGCATCTTTGGGTGTATACTTTTATGCAGTTTTTGCTTTTATGTACATTATATGCTGTATATTATTGCATTGCATTCTTGTTGCTATTGTGCTGTGGGTTGGGTTGTTCTATTGAGAGATAAGTCGGACCTGGGCTTGAGTATACACATAGGATTAGAGTGGAGATTAGCGGGAGCTTGTATGGCGTCTGGCTACGCAATAGCTCGCGTGAAATTCACATTCAGGCGAGGTTTTTCTTTGGAAATATTTTATCCTGCGCGTCTAGTGCAATTGAGGGAATATTGACTTAGAGAGTCTGTCGACTCTGGAGACCGTTCATTTGGGAAGTTAGCTAAGTGAGGCCACTTTATTAGACTATGATGCCAAACCGGAAACGGTGAACGTATCATCGTTTCTCGAAAGTCTGTGACGCTGACCACCCGCATAGGATGCCGTACCTTTCAAGACTAGAACCCACATGTGAGAGGGGATGGGTTTTGCAGGAAACCTGGCCTTCAACCAACCCTGGTTTTCTCATCAGTGCATAATTTTTTATCCTGAGTGTTCTATCTAGTGTGTTATCTCAGTGTTCTGATTAGAGCGGAGCTCTGGTTGAATTCAGTCAACGGCACAGCAGCGAGCTTGAGCATTGGATACCTTGATCCCAAGTGTGCATTTGCATATCATCCTGCATTTAACATTGCATGTTTATATGTGTTACAGGTTCTCGTCTTTCCCTTGATTCTGGTACTGGTCTTCTACAGAGATGGAAGTTAGCAGAAAGAGGATTGTTGTGTACAAGTTTTCGGCACCTGAGTTGGGACCTTTATTTGGTCTGATTTCCATGGCTGAGCTTGGTGTTCTTGCAGCTTTCAGAGAGCAGTATGGTGGAATCCTGAAGTTTTTCCGTAAGCTCATGACTTATGAGCATGGAGCTATTCATACCTTGTTGCAGTTTTATTATCCTCTATTGAGATGCTTCACATTTTTGGACTACGTGTTGTTCCGACTTTAGAGGAATTTGCTTACATCTTAGGGGTTCCGATCCTGAACAAAGTGCCTTTCTTCAGTTCCAAAGAAGAACCTAATCTCGAGAAGTTGTCCGCCGCTCTTTATTTGAGCGCCTCTGATTTGGTAGGTCATGTTATTAGCAGAAACGGAGTCTCCGGATTTGCTCTGCCCTTCCTGGTCGACAAAGCCCGAGAGTATGCTGACAAAGGTTGTTGGGTGGTTTTCAGTGCTATCTTGGCTCTGTGTGTCTATGGCATTGTGTTGTTTCCCAATGTACCGGACTTTGTTGATTTCGATGCTTTTCATATCTTTGCTTCCAAGAACCCCTTACATACTCTTCTAAGAGACTTGTATCATTCAGTGCATTACAAGAACGAGAAAAGAAGAGGAAAGATAGTTTCTTGTTACACACCGCTATTGCATAAGTGGTTTGTTGATCACCTTCCTTGCTCAGGAGCTTTTGTGAATTCCGTGAACTCATCTGAATGGTCGAAGAGGCTTATGGGGTTAACGGAGAAGGATATTATCTGGTTCAATCGAGACTTACTAGGTCATGAGCTTATCTTCAGTTGTGGTAGCTTTCCTAATGTGCCCTTGATAGGGAGGAAAGGCGGTATCAATTATAATCCTTCTTTTGCTGTGAGGCAGTTCGGGTATGCTTTGAAAAGACCTCCGAAAGAGGAGGAAGTGCAGGAATCTCTGTACTTCACAGGTGTAGCTGATCCTTGTATTTCGGCCCAATTCATGGACGCTTGGGGTAAGATTCACAAGAAGGGAAGGCTTTCTTTAAGCAAAGGAGATTGTAGAGCCTATGATCCATATTCGGATTGGATTCAGAAGAGGGTTGAAGAGGTACTATTGTCATTTCCTGTTGAAGCACCGTTGTATCCCTTAGTCATCGAGCCTCCTACAACTGTTGATATCTCGAGATATACCAAGCTTTAGGCAGAGAAGGAAGAGCTGCGCAAAGAGAATGAAGAGCTGAAGCAAGAAATCAGTCAGCTGAAGCATGATAAGGGTGAAGCTATGTATTTGGCCAAGACAAATACAAAAATATTGACTAAGTTGAAGGAAGAACTTGCTGATCAGGTACAAGCACGAAAGCAAGTCGGTCTTGATCTGAAAAGCACTTGTGATGTTCTGAGGAGTAAGAAGGAGGATTTAGATAGAGCTTATCTGAAGATATCCAAATTCAACGAGCAATGGAATGCTACTTTGACTGCCAACAAGAGTAGAGAAGATCAGCTTCGTGTTCAGGTTGATAAGTTGATAGCACAATTCAAGGTTAAGGAGAAAGAGGTATTGCTAGAAACTTTCCGCAGGAGCACGATCGAGCAGAAATACCAAGAGACTTTGTCAGCACTTGAAGAGTTCAAGATTCGGGCAGAGGTGAAGAAACCCAGGCTTGAAGATGCCTTCGGCGAGGATGCTTGGGAAGATCATTGTCATTATCTCTGGGATGTGATACGCAAGAGGGATTTCCTTATCCGAGAATTGATGGAGAGGCCATACCATCCAGATACGAAGGAGATGCTTGAGGAGTCTCAGGAGTGGTGTAGAGATCATGGCTACTAGGAGGTTATCTGTTGTAGTTTCATTAGATTTTGTATCTTGATCATCACCAGAGATGTTGGATGAGATCAATACCTTTTTCTGTGTGAATATTTCTCATTTGGTTTTGCTTTACTTGATATATGAGAAGTTTTATTATGGTGTTCTTATCCATCTCTGTTGTTCTTGTTTATTGAAACCGGAATCAAGGGGGAAGATCTCCCCGTGCATACATAGAAATGTTTGCATCTTGCATTCTCATTTGCATTGCAGGTTGTTCTTAGTGGCCTTGTGTTCTTATCTTTGCTTGGTTTTCTTCAGTTCAGGATTGAGAAATTCAGCTTCCACAGGTACTCTACTCGAGGGAATCAGCAGAAGGTGATGGAACAGGTTCAGGCAGAATTGCAGGAGGTCAGGGCTCGTATGGCCCAATTCATGAAACTCATGCAGATTGTCGCTAGTGGACAGGAACAGCTGAGAACTCTAGTCCAATCGTTGATAGTACGGGTTGACAAAGATGGTGTTTTGCACGGAGGAGCTGGTGTTGTTCATCCTCCGGTTGGTGGGTCTATTCCTCAAGGTATTCCTACTGTTGTTGTACCTCCGGGCGGAGGAGTCGCTGGTGAAAATGGTAATATTGCTGGTAATGGTAGTGTGTGCGTTGTGCACAGGGTTGCTGGTCCTCATTGGGAGGATAATCAGGATGATATATTTTTTGTGAAAGATCTGGAGGGCGGTTTGCCAACTGAAGCTGACCGAAGGTTCAAATTGATTGAGGAGAAAATGAAATCGTTGGAGAATCAGAACTCTTTGGGCTTGGATATGTCTGATCTTTGCTTGGTTACTGGGGTCAGGATTCCCCCCAAATTTAAGGTGCCCGATTTTGATAAGTACAAAGGGACGACTTGTCCCAGAGTATACATTCGAGCTTACTTCAAGAAAATGTCTGCTTATTCCAGTGATGAAAGCTATTGATGCATTTCTTCCAGGATAGTCTGGCAGGGGCTTCGTTGGAATGGTATATGAGGCTTGAGAAAACCCATATTCGTAGCTGGAAAGAGTTGGCTGAGGCTTTTGTGCGTCACTATCAATATAATAGTGATCTGGCACCCAATCGGGTACAATTGCAGAGTCTGTCGCAGAAGAATTGTAAGAGTTTCAAAGAATACGCCCAGAGGTGGCGGGATCTGGCTGCAAGGGTACAACCCCCATAGTTGAAAGGGAGTTGATAGACTTGTTTATGGCTTCGCTATCGGGTGTGTACTTTGAGAAGATGATAGGCTGCATGTCTGTAGGGTTTTCTGATTTGGTGATTGCCGGTGAGCAAATTGAAAGTGGGATCAAGTCTGGTAAGATTTCCAATGGTGGTGGATCCTGTTCGGGAGGAGCGAAGAAGCCGTATTCTGCAAACCCCAAGAGAAGGGAGGGGGATGCAAATGTTATTTCTCATAAAGGTAAGAGTAGAGCTCAATCTCGTCAGTATCATCAAGTTGCTACCATAAATTACTCGGTCGCAGCTCCGCAACAAGACAACGCTCCGCGACCTTACCCTGCTAGGCGCCGGATGCCTGATAGACAGTTCACAAATCCGCCGATACCCTATTCTCAGTTGTTATAGCGGTTGCTGCAATTACAGTTGGTTCAGAAGAGGACCATGGCTCCTCTCACAGGTATACCGCCTCCTGGCTACGATGCAAACGCTCATTGTGATTTTCACTCTAGCGCCCCAGGCCATGACATTGACCATTGTAAAGCTTTTAAGCATAATGTCCAGGATTTGCTTGATTCTAAAGTTATTAACTTCACCAACAAGGGGCCCAATGTGACTCAGAACCGGATGCCGGATCATGGGGTGGCAGGAGCCAATACCGTTGTTGAGGTTGAAAAGTTGAATATGATAATGAATGTTGAAGATTAAGAAAACTCCACTGGGTTTTGTAAAGGGTTGTTTGTTGAAGAAGGGAGTATTTCCTGGTTGTTTTGCTGACTGCTCAGAGTGTGAAGCGCAGCTTGAGGGTTGTGATCTTTTGAAGAGGGGTATTCATAGAATGATTGATGAGAGTTGTTTGCAGTTTGACAAATTCGTAAAAGAAGATGCCGAGCACAAAGTGAGTGATGACAGAAATGAAGTTGCCACTATTTCCATTCCATACCGGACAATCAATATTTCAACGCCTGCTAGGCCAGCTCCGGTGACCATTACTATACTTTGACCCATGTTGTACGAGAGCACTAGAGCAATCCCATGGAATTATGGGGGAGAAGTGTTCTGTAACGGACAGAAACAAGAATGGATAGAATCGACAAGCGGAAGTTCGTCGGTTGAAAACATAGTCGGTGCCGGAGGTATTACCAGAAGTGGGAGGGTTTTTTCTCCGCCAGAGGTTATTGCTGATAAGAATGACAGGGGTAAGCGTAAGGCTGTGATTGAAGAGAATGTTCAACCCCAGGTTGTTACTGATGATCTTTCAAAGGATACAGAGGAATTTATGAGGTTAATTCGGAAGAGTGACTACAAAATTGTGGATCACTTGAATCAAACTCCTTCAAAGATTTCTATCTTGTCATTGTTGATGAGTTCGAAGGCGCATCACAATGCTCTACTAAAAGTTCTGAATGCAGCGTACGTGCCCCAAGAGATTTATGTCAATCAGTTGGAGGGGGTAGTCGCTCACATGAATGCCGGTAATGGTCTCGACTTTACTGATTTAGATCTGACTCCTGCTGGGAGGAATCATAATTGTGCTCTGCACATATCGTTGGAGTGTAGAGGATCTCTGATGTCACATGTGTTGGTTGATACGGGATCATCCCTCAATGTGCTTCCGAAGAAGGCATTGATGAAGTTGGACATTCAGGGTTTGTTATGCACGCCCAGTGATCTGGTGGTTAGGGCTTTTGATGGATCTAAGAGATCAGTGTTTGGAGAAATCACGCTGCCTATCCAAATAGGGCCGAAAATCTTTGATGCAACTTTCTATATTATGGATATCCAGCCAGCATACAATTGTTTGCTTGGCCGACCTTGGATACATGCTGCTGGGGCAGTTACCTCAACATTGCATCAAAAGCTGAAATACATGGTGGAAGGGAAGGTAGTTACTGTGTGCGGTGAAGAGAACATTATGGTTAGCCATCTATCATTCTTCAAGTATGTAGAAGTGGATGGTGAGATCCACGAAATGCTTTGCCAGGCCTTAGAAACAGTTCAGATCCAGGGGAAGTCTCTTGTAGAAGCCAAAGGCCACGAGGTTTCGATGTCGTCGCTCAAGGAAGCTCGTGCTACCGTAGAATCAGACTCGTCTCAGAAGTGGGGTCAAGTTCTCGATGTTCCTATCAAGCAAGACAAGTTAGGCCTGGGATACAAACCCTCCAGTTCTTCTCAGATTCCGAGATACAGGTGACCAGTGCAATTCACTAGTAGTGGTGTGATTTTTGACTGGATTAATGTTGTTGAAGACGATGAAGGTGACAATGACTGCGACATGGATGCCTGGATTCGTCCATGTACTCCCGACTAGAAGTTGTGCAACTGGACTATCGAAGAAGTCGTTCATGTTACTACTGCAGAGTAATGTTCATTGTTTTGATTATGTTCAGTCCTACATTCTGCCCAAGACGTAGTGACCCATTTGTGGGGCCTTCTTGTTATTTACAGTTTATCATTAATAAAATACGTTTCGCATTCAAATTTTGTGATCCCTGTTTTTCTTGTTTTTGTTTTGCATTTGTACTTAACAGAAAAATGGCAATGTGTTTTGTTTGTTGCATCGCATAATAAACATAACATCCTCATGCCGGTCTTTTCTATCAGATGTCATCGATTTAGGTTCAGCTATGACTTTGTATGACTTTGATAATCCCATTTATCAAGCTGAAGATGAGACTGACGAAGACTGTGAACTACCCGAAGAGTTAACCAGGCTTCTCAAGCAAGAGGAAAGGGTCATTGTGCCTCATCAGGAGGATATTAAGATTATCAATCTGGGTACCGAGGATGACAAGAAAGAGGTCAAAGTAGGGGCTGCATTGGAAGACAATGTCAAGAGAAGATTGGTTGGAATGCTTTATGAGTATAAAGATATCTTCGCTTGGTCTTACCAAGACATGCCAGGGCTGGATACAGATATTGTGGTACACCGGTTGCCGCTCAGAGAAGAATGTTCGCCAGTCAAGCAGAAGTTGAGACAGACAAGGCCTGACATGGCAGTCAAGATCAAAGAAGAAGTTTATAAGCAGCTGAATGATGGGTTTCTTGCTGTCACGAATTACCCTCCGTGGGTCGCTAATATTGTTCTTGTGCCTAAGAAAGATGGAAAGGTCAGGATTTGCGTTGATTATCGAGATCTAAATAAAGCGAGCCTGAAAGACGATTTCCCGCTCCCTTATATCGATGTGTTAGTTGATAATACCGCTCAGTATTCTGTGTTTTCGTTCATGGATGACTTCTCTAGGTATAACCAAGTAAAAATGGCCCCAGAGAACATGGAGAAAACTACTTTCATCACATCGTGGGGGACTTTTTGCTATAAGGTGATGCCCTTTGGATTGAAAAATGCCGGGGCAACTTATCAGCGGGCGATGGTCACTTTGTTTCATGATATGATTCATCATGAGGTAGAAGTCTATGTTGATGACATGATTGCAAAGTCACATACAGAGGAGGGACATCTAGTCGATCTTCTAAAATTGTTTGAAAGGCTGAGGAAGTTCAAGCTGAGGCTGAATCCTAACTAGTGCACCTTCGGGGTGAGATCTGGAAAGTTACTGGGTTTCATTGTCAGTGAAAAGGGTATTGAGGTAGATCCTGCCAAAATAAAAGCTATACAAGAAATTCCTGAGTCGAGAACGGAAAAAGAGGTTTGTGGTTTCCTGGGGAGATTAAACTACATTGTAAGGTTTATATCTCATCTTACAGCCACTTGTGAACCCATATTCAGATTGCTAAGAAAAGATCAAACGGACAGGTGGAATGAAAATTTCCAGAAGGCTTTCGAAAGAATAAAAGGATATTTACAGGAGCCTTCAATACTCATGCCTCCAGTTGCAGGGAGACCACTGATCATGTACCTCACGGTTCTTGAGAATTCAATGGGATGTGTGCTCGATCAACAGAACGAGTCGGGTAGAAAAGAGCATGCCATCTACTACCTGAGTAAGAAATTCACCGATTGTGAGTCGAGGTACTCGATGCTGGAAAAAACATGTTGTGCACTCGCTTGGGCCGCTAAGAGTTTGAGACAGTACATGTTAAACCATACAACCCTATTGATTTCGAAGATGGATCCAATCAAGTATACCTTTGAAAAATAAGCACTCTCCGGAAGGATTTCCCGATGGAAAATGGTGTTAACAGAGTATGATATTCAGTACGCTTCCCAGAAAGCCATCAAGGGAAGCGTTTTGTCGGAATATCTAGCGGAACAGCCGATTGAGGATTATCGGCCGATGAAGTTTGGTTTTCTAGATGAAGACGTCATGTTTTTGAGAATGAAATACTGTGATGAGCCTTTACCTGACGAAGGTCCTGAGAGAGAATCTCAGTGGAAATTGGTTATCGACGGAGCGGTTAATTCGTATGGTAATGGAATCGGTGCGATCATTACTACTCCTCACGGTTCTCATATACCGTTCACTGCCCGATTGACATTCGCTTGCACCAATAATGAAGCCGAGTATGAAGCTTGCATTATGGGTTTAGAAAAGTTCGTTGATATGAGGATTAAGAATCTGGATGTATACGGTGATTCAGCACTGGTCGTTAACCAAATCAAAGGAGAATGGGAAACTCGTCAGGCCAACCTGGTGCCTTATAGAGATTATGCAAGGAGACTGCTGCCTTTCTTTGATAGAGTTGATTTTCATCATATGCCGAGGGCTGAAAATCAGATGGCAGATGCCTTGGCCACACTCGCTTTGATGTATAAAGTGAATTTATGGAATGAAACTCTTGCTATCACCATCACGCGTCTTGATAGACCTGCTTTTATGTTTGCTGTTGACAAAGCATCCGATGGAAAGCCTTGATATTTTGATATCAAGCATTTTCTCAAGACTCAGGAGTACACATCTGGGGCATCCAGCAAGGATAAAAAGACTCTGAGGAGGTTAGCTGGTAATTTCTATCTGAACAAGGACGATGTGCTCTACAGGAGAAATTTCGACATGGTCTTGCTGAGTTGTGTTGATGAGCTTGAAGCAAACCTGTTGATGGAGGAAGTCCATGAGGGTTCTTTTGGTACTCATGCCGGTGGACATGCAATGGCTAGGAATTTGTTGAGAGTTGGGTATTATTGGATGACTATGGAATCTGATTGCTTCAAATACGCCAGAAAATGCCATAAATGCCAGATTTATGCGGATAAGATGCATGTGCCACCAGCTCCTCTGAATGTGTTGACATCTCCTTGGTCGTTCACCATGTGGGGAGTCGATGTTATTGGAAAGATTGAGCCAAATGCTTCTAATGGACATCGCTTCATTCTGGTTGCGATTGATTACTTTACGAAGTGGGTAGAAGCAGCGTCCTTCACTAATGTCATGAAGCAGGTGGTCACCCGATTCATAAAGAAGGACATCATTTGTCGTTATGGTATTCCGGAGAGAATCATTACTGATAATGGTTCAATTTTGAATAACAAAATGATGAAGAAACTGTGTCAGAGTTTCAAGATCGAACATCACAATTCTTCTCCATATCGTCCGAAGATGAATGGTGCTGTTGAGGCAGCCAATAAGAATATCAAGAAGATTGTGCGGAAAATGGTTGTGACCTATAAGGACTGGCACGAGATGTTGCCTTTTGCTCTTCACGGTTATCTTACTTCGCTGCGTACCTCAACCAGGGCAACTCATTTCTCACTGGTGTATGGTACGAAAGAAGTCCTGCCATTAGAAGTTGAGATTCCTTCTTTAAGGGTTTTTTCGGATGTGAAGCTTGACGAAGCTGAATGGGTGCGAACCAGGTTGAATCGGCTGAGCTTGATTGATGAAAAGAGGTTACCAGCCATCACGCACGGCCGATTGTACCAAAGTAGGATGAAGAAAGCCTTTGATCAGAAAGTGCGTCCTCGGTACTTCCAGACAGGTGATTTGGTGTTGAAAAGGATCCTTCCTCCTCAGACAGATCACAGGGGAAAATGGACTCTTAACTATGACGGTCCGTATGTGGTAAGAAAGGTTTTCTCTGGTGGAGCCTTATTACTATCTACCATGGATGGTGAAGATTTTTCGTCCCCTGTGAACGCGGACGTGGTTAAAAAATATTTTGCTTAAAAGAGACCCGCTGGACACAAAAAGAAAAGTCCAGGTAAAAATGGGGCATCCCAGCGAACCATAAAAAGAAAAGGTTCGGGCAAAAATTAGGGATAAAAGAAAAAGAACAAACCCGCGAAGTTGAAAACCTGAAAGGGCAACTATGGCAAAAATGGGTATCCCGGTGGATTGAAAACCCGAAAGGGCGATCCAGGCAAAAATTAGGGATTTAAAACGCAAATGATCACGGTCAGCGTTCGATCTGTAAGCTTGTGAGCAGTTATCCCAAAGGAAAGGAATCAGTCCAGTCATTCTTGTCAGAAGACGAAACATGGGGAACATTGAAGACATACAAGTCATAGCCGAATCGACACATGGTGGTTGTCTGTTTCCACATTGCCGACATTTCTATTTTATTTGTTTTCTTGTTTTGAGCAATTACCTCTTTTCAGGAATTGCATCTGAGTTGTAATCCGCCTATTTACAGGCCTTTCATCAATAAAGTATTCAGTTCATTCAAAGAGCTTTCTGTTTCTTGTCTATTTTACTATTTTGTTTGCGAAATGTTTGTTATTTTGGTAAACATTGCAAGTAAAAGCAAGAGGTTGTATAGAGCATAACAAAAGCGCTGACTTTGCTTGATCGACAAGTATCATGGATGGTAACCGAGGTAACCATTTCACATATAGAACATTTCTTGTGTTTTTCTTTGTTGCAGGTCAACAGGGTTATCACAACCAGGTGAGATTCCATTATCCTTAGCAGTTCAAGTCGCAACAAGTGGCAGTTGTTGTCAATCGGGTACTCTCAGCGGATTAAGTGTGATACTTCCGGCAGAATGGACTTGTTCCACACAGGTAAATGCAGTCAGGCATGAGCAAATGAGAGGCTTGTTTCCCATAGCAGAGATTTCGCTTCCCCGGTGAAGTGGTCATCTTATCGCCGGCAGAGT
Organism: Lathyrus sativus; assembly: GCA_963859935.3. Lineage (NCBI taxonomy): Eukaryota > Viridiplantae > Streptophyta > Magnoliopsida > Fabales > Fabaceae > Lathyrus > Lathyrus sativus. The sequence continues at coordinate 182,067,726 of OZ012739.1, forward strand.
TGTGCCCTCTCTTCGGCAGAGTTTGATTATCGAGTTTGAGATGTTGTATCTCTAGCAGAGATGAGCTTTGTCTTCATGAGAAAGTGAGTCCTCGGCAGGGTGGAGTTTGTTCTTAGCGGGGCAGGATAGAAGTGTTTCCCTCGGCGGCAGGGTGGTTTGTGAACCAATTTTCTTCTCCAACGGAGGCTACGTCGGTGTCGTCCTTTCCCCATGGAGGGGTGCAGGATTTTCTCCATCAGAGTGCAGTGCTGATTCTCTCGACAGAGTAAGTAATGAAACAGGAGTGCGGGGTTTCCCCAGTTGATTCAAGTTCCCCGTAGAGTAGGAGTATTTGATATTCCTCGGCAAGATAGGTTGATATTTGGTGTAATCCCAAGCAGAGTGGGTTTTCCCCCCAAGCAGGATAGAGGTCTTTTGAAATGCCATTCAGGGATGGTTTCTTGAGCAGGATAAAATCAATCTTCGATGGTCGATTATTGTTCCCCCGCAGAGACGGTTTCCTCAGTAGAAGGGATTTGATTTAAGCATAGAATTGCTTGTGTCCCCACAGAGTTATTCAAGTCCTCAGAAGATTTGATCCCCAATGGTGTGGATTTTTCTTCCCGGCTTGGGTTGTTTCTCTCTCCCCGGCGGAGTCTGGGTCTTTTCTCCCTAGCATTTATTTTGCTAGGTTGGTTCTTTTGCATTAGCATTTTTGCATTAGCATCCTCCCAAATGCGTAGCATTTCCATTTCGTATGGAGCATTACACCATTTTCAAACATAAGCATTTGAAGCATAAGCCAGGTTTGGTGTTCTGGGACCGGATATTCTTTTCAGCAAAGATTGTTTGAATCAAGGGGCTTTCGTGTTATCCGCGTCAGGATGGATTTTTGGGTTGGTTATTTTTATGAGATTCTCCCCAGCTGAGTCGTTTGGTTAAATGTCTTTGCTCTCCTCTGGTGAGTCACTTGCGGGTGTCGTCTTCCCTGGTCAGGCTTGTGGTTCTTCCCCAACAGAGTTGTTCTGACTTTTGGTTGGTCATCGTTGTTTACTTCAACTTTTGGTTGATGACCTAGTGGCGTTTGGGTGTTATTCCAACTTTTGGTGGTTATTCTTTATTTCTCTCAGCAGAGTCGTGGGTTTCAACTCTTGGTTGGCTCCCTCCAGCGTAGCTCAGATGGTTGTATTTGGTGTTCCTACTTTTGGTTGGCCTAGAAGGTGATCCCAACTGTTGGTTGGTAATTTTTGGCTTCCCCAAGCGGAGTCTCTCTTCCAACTTTTGGTTGGCAATCTTTGTTGTTCTAACTCTTGGTTAGTAGTCGTTGTTATAACTCTTGGTTAGTGGCCTTTTATTTCAACTCTTGATTGATAATTCGGGATGGTCATCCCAACTTTTTGTTGGCAGTCTTCTGTGGTGGAGTCAGCTTCGTGTAGCGTCCCCCAGCTATCCTAACTCTTGGTTAGTAGCTTTTGGTTCTGATTTGTGAATGATGAGGATCTTTCCCCGGCAATCCTAACTCTTGGTTAGCAGCTTATGTTCCGACCTTTGATCAATGGTGTTTCAGGGTGATTCTAACTATTGGTTAGTACCTTTGTTCTCCGACTTTTCGTTGGATGTTTTCCCCTGTGGTTGCCCAAACTTTTGGTTGGTATTCCCCTATTTCCCCAGTAGGGTCGGACTGGGACGTTGGTTGATGTCCCAACTTTTGGTTGGTAGTCTCCTTTATTCCTCCGCGGAGTCGTTATTTCAACTTTTGGTTGATGATGAGATTTGACGTTTTCCAACTTTTGGTTGGTGGTTATGGTTTCTCTGGTAGGGTCACTCATGGATGTCGGTTCATTTTCCAACTCTTGGTTTGTAGCATTTGATTCCCCAATGAGGTCGGCATATCTGGTGTGGTCGATGTGTTGACGTTTTTCCAACTCTTGGTTGATAACCTTGGTTCTCTGGTTGTTGATTCCGACTTTTGGCCAGTATGCCTTCTCAGCGAAGTCGTCTCGCCATGTAAATTGCGGTTAGTATGGATTCCGACTCTTGGTTGGTAGGGGTGGTTTTGTCCCCAGAGAGTAACCCGCATCTCATCTTTTGGATGGTGTTGCTAGATTGTTGTCCTGTGATGGATGTTGACTCCCCAGTGAAGTCGTCTCGCCATAGAAGTTTCGGTTAGTGTTGTGGTAATCCCAACTCCTAGTTGGTGATGTTTGGGTTTTTATCCCAGAATGTAACCTTTATCCCATCTCTTGGATGGTATCCTTTGATCACTACCTTTTGGTAGATGCTTGTTCTCCACAGAGTCGTCTGTTTCATCTACTCTTTCTCTGGTGAAGTCGCCACAGAGTTGTTTGGCTACTCTTTTGTTCCCCAGCAGGGTTTGTTTCAACTCTTGGTTGGTATTCCGAGTTCGCTATCCCGATTGTTGGTTGGTTTGGTTGTCGGTTTCGTCTCAACTCTTGTTTGGTATCTTTGCTTGTTTCCGAACTCTTGGTTGGTATCCGTTGGCCTTTGGTTGTTCCAACTCTTGGTGGGTAGCCTCTGGGCGTTTTTCCGACTTTTAGTTGGCATCTTTTGGAGGAATTTCAAATTGTTGGATTGTTATCCCTAGCGCGTCGTTTACTGACTCTTGGTTGGTAGTCGCTGTTCTGCATTCCCGTGGGGTGCAAATTTCTGGGTTCTTTTGTATTCAATCACCTTGTACCTTGAATGTTCGAAAGCGGGTGCTTTTCCTCACTTCGGGTCCAAGTTGTTTGAATAGGGGCAGCTGTAGCACCCCAAAATTTCCCTTTCGTTTTAACCGTAACTGGATTTTGTTTCTTTGCATTTAGCATTTTGCATTGCATAGCATTCGTTCTCAAGGCATGGGATCAAGGCGTTCCCATAACTCAGGTTTATTTCGGAGCAAAGGACTGATCAACAAACAACGAGTCTTAGAGGATCTGGCATTTATTATATCTAGTGGTCAGGCGACCGATTTTATTTTGCAGGTTAATTTCAGATCAAGATCAGCACTCAGGCTCATGTCATGTATTTTCACAGTGGTAGCATTCAAAAATGAGGTTCAACAGCTAAACAGAGCTCCAGACAGTTGAAACAGGGCAAAGGGACAAATTTCCCACCAAAAGGCGCCAGAATTCAAAATTTGAAGGTGTTAATCGGTTAACCTATATGGTTAATCGATTAACCAAAGGAAAATTAGCCCATATTTGAAGTTTTAACAGTGTTAACTGACTAACGCATATGGTTAATCGGTTAAGAATAGCAGATTTTGCCCTATACGTGATTTTGCAAGCCAAATGCACTTGGGGTCCAATTTTGATCACTTTGGAATTCAAATTTTCATTTGGGAAGGATCTAGAACACCTTTAAATTTCAGATTTTCCTCCAAAATCCCATTCCACATTCCAAGCCTTGATTTCCAATCCAAATTCCAATCCTTGCTTTGGATCCCAAACCTAAGTCATATTTAAGTGACCCACTCCGAACCTCACCATCAAATTTTTCATTTCTCACATTCATTTTTCAGAATTGATCAGAATTCTCTATCAAATTATCTTAACTTCTCCATTTCCAAACCTCACTCAAAGCTCTTTTCCATTGGAGTTCTTGATTCTTCATTGGAATTAATGGATTCTTGAGCATAAACCTCCATTTACCATCATCATTGAATCAATTCTCATCTTCAATTTTCGTGCAAGCTTGGATCTGAATCTGGAGTTGGATCTAGAAGTGATTATTTGAAGCTTTTTGACTCAAATTTGGTGGATCTTCATTCATACAACAACAATTATTGTGGATCTTGAAGTTTTCTGGATTTCTAGCGTTTGATCTACTCAAATTCAGTTGATCAACATTTACCGAAGCAAATCTCCGCTCCGAAGGTTGGAATTCTCAATCCGATTTAATTTTTGAGCTTATCATGTTAATCTTCATATTCGATTGAATGTTGTTGATTTTGATCCGTTCGATTTGTGATATGGTTGTGTAATTGTGTATCCATGTTGTTGGATCTCTGTTTTCGGTTGTTAATTTCGTGCTTAATTGATAAGTTGATCTGTTGGAACCTTGGATAAGCTGTTTCTGTGCTGGAAGTGATTTTCTGCTGTTGCTTTTAGCTTCTGGTGCAGTGTTAATCGGTTAACCTATATGGTTAACCGGTTAACCAATTCAAATTTTCAAAATTTATTCAAACGTTAACAGTGTTAATCGGTTAATGCATAGGGTTAACCGATTAACCTGTTCAAAACTTCAGATTTTCCAGACTTTTTAAGGTGTTAATCGATTAACCCCAGGGGTTAACCGATTAACATTGTGCCAGAATGCCATATTTGCTGTTTTGCTTGCTTGTTTGCATACCGGTTCGATTCGAATCAGCATAGATCAGTGTGATGCATTAGGATTGAATTGTTTTGAATAATTGTCACTGTTTGTGGTTGATTAATCATGATTTTATTAATATGTATGATCATTTTCCAATTGTTTGCATGCTCGTATGTGTGGTTCGAATTGATCATTTGTTTGCATGTTCATTTGCTTTCATCTCTTGTTTTTCTCCACATGTTTGTATCATTCTTGCATCGCTGTTGAGGTCGAGACGCGCTTGTGGCGGCTGCTGCCCCACACATTTTTCCTCCCTCCCACCATTCTAAATGTGCAATTTCATGTTTGCATTTTTCTACTTGCGATTGATTCTTCCTTTGTTCTTCCTGGGCTTTGTTGCCATGATCCCCATAGGAATCCTAGTCCCTCCGTTTAGGATGGGAGTAGGAGAGACACTAGGTGCTCAATCCAAGTATGCTAACATTAGGGTAGATGTTTCCCTTTTTTATCCAAACTCTAGGACCACTTTGCATGACAGTGTTAGGGCCGAGTTTCCCTTAGACCTTCTGTGCGTCTCTCTTCTCATCTCAAAACCATGCTAAATCATCTAATAAAGGCGATAAACGTTGCGCGTTACGAGCCTTAAGCTACATGGGGAATGATGAGTGAGGGGTCTCCTCTCGCTTATCTAGAGTGTTTAGTATACGTCCCGTTTGGGGGCGATATACGACGCATTAGCCTCCATGTCATAGTCTTTAGTTCAACATGAATCACAAACCGAATTAGTTCACTTCACTAAAAAAACACAAAACAAAACTCAAACCTTTTTCCTTCGGGATTAATAAGAAACCTTTTTCAGAAAAGAGTGTTGTTAAGCTTTGGTTCCACCGCAAACAGGCTTAGTCCCTAACTGCTGGAACGGAGGTTTAACTTTACTCGATTAAAACACTTAATTAACCTGTGGTTTCGTGTCCACCCGAACTATGTTTGCTCTGATCTTTCATACCAGATGAAAGTAAGTAGGCACAAGACACGACGTCTTGGAGAGCAACCTTTCCTTCTTTCTCCCATAGTTAGTCGAACTACGTTGACTCTGACTTTCCCATTGCATGATGGAATATGTAGGCACAGAGCAGCGGTGCTCTGCCGAGTCTCTCTTTCTTTTCTTTTTGTCCCGCAAGCCTGTAGCGTAGATAGTTTAAACACACCCTTAAATAGACAACAAGCGTGGATCCCATCGAGTACGACGAACGTGAGGGGTGCTAATACCTTCCCCTTGCGTAACCGAATCCTGAATCCAGGACTTGGTTGCGATGACTTTGTCTTTCCCTTTTTTCGTCAGGTTTTTCCGATCGTTTCCTTTCCCTCTCTTTGGGATAAATAATGAAAGGTGGCGACTCTTCTGTTTTCCGCCGGGTGTTTTCGCAGTTGCAACAAAGGGTGAAAACAGGCCACGAATCTCTTATGCTCAAACTGAAATCATCATGAACAAGCATACAAATAATTCAAACATGGTCTACAAAATGTAGGGCTTCAGATGCACCCAGAATTGACCTAAAAATGTGCCTAGCATGAGACTTCTTAGGTGAGAAAATTACCAAACGGAGTGGTTCCGTTGACCCTTTAAAATGCTTGCAAGCTTCTGTTTAATGCTCTCAAACTCCTCCTTGATCCTTTGTGATGACGATTTGAGCAAAGACTTGGAGAAATAACCAAGGAAAAACTATATTCCAAGAATGGAAAAGTTTATGAAATTTTGATATGCTCTCTCTCCCTCTCATGCAGCCAACCTCTTTCTCCTGATTAGGGTTTCCTTTAGAGCTTAAATATGGTGGGTTTGTGACAACCATGCAGGCCCATGTTGGCTTATTCACTTGGTTTCCAATTTTGAAAAAAAAAACTCATTTTAAACACACACGGGTTATGGAGTATTGTCCATTCCTTTGGTCAGAAAGAATTGGATATATGTGGTGTGTAGAAGTGAATAGGGAAGTTTGGTGAATTGAAAATGCCTTTTGTACAAGTTCATGTTCACCTGAAAGTGAGGAGCAGCTTAGTTCCATATGAAAAGTGCCTTGGAAGTGAGTTGACTTTGTGATGACCAAAATTATTTTCATCTGATGACACCAACTTGTTGACATCATAACTTGAGATGTACAAACTCAATGGATGAGTTCTTCTACTCAAAAGAAAGCTTGAAAGATGATGAACAAATCCCATGTTTGTTGGAAAATGGGGTTGAGCTTGCATCATAAGGAAAATTATCCTTGAAGTTAAGCACCAAAAGAAGGGATTTTACACTAAATTCAACGGAAAACCTAATTTAGTAACTCCCTAAACTCTTGAGTCTTCTTGATTTGATCTCAACATAACATTATAGATGCTTCATGATGACTTCTGATGGCTTGTATAACCTAGAACCAAGTCATGAACCCTCTCAAGTCCACAATTGACTTTGGGTTGATCAGATGAAACCGTAATACCATATCCTTTGACTGAGGCTCTTGCAGATGAATTGACTGACCATAGAAGCTCCATGAAGACCCCTCAAGATGCACATTAAGCTTTTGAACCATGCTTTATCCAAATAGGTAACCTCATAACCCTCTGATGATCCTCAGAATAGGAGGTGACCCATACACAAACTTCTCCCCTCAAGGAGCTTTGAAACCCAATCTGATGGCAATGAACTCTTGTGGCTTGCAAATGATACCCTTGCTTGATCTTGAACAAAGAAGCTCTCCTTTTGAATGACAAACATAACACCTCTTGATCCCCTGATTAGACCCAATGCTATGCAAATGCAAATGCTAAAATGAAATGAAACAAAAACCAAGTTAGAAAGAAAAGGTTGGTCAAATTTTGGGGTACAACAGCTGCCCCTATTCAAACGACTTGCACCTGAAGGGATGAAAAGCGAACGGCTTTCAAACCTTCAAGGTAAAAGGTAGTTGAATACAAAAGAACCCAAAATTTGCAAACTGCAAAATAGAAAACTGTAGAATTGTCCACCGGAGTAGGAAAAGAATCACTGGAGAAACCATATATGAAATTTGTGAGGAAAGTGAGCTAACTCACCACCAATTAGAAAGCATCGACACGCAGTCGGAAGAACATCTGCTAACATGCAGGCTCGGCATCCGCCGGTAAAACATCTGCTAACACGCAGGCATCTGTTGTACAAACAGGCTCGGCATCCGCCGGTAAAGACATCTGCTAAACAAAGCAGGCAACGACACTAAGTCGGCTCGACACACAGTCGGTAAAACATCTGATTTCACAATCAGGCATCTATTAAATAAAACAGGCTCGACATCCACCGGTAAAGACATCTACTACGCAAGCAGGCTCGACATCTGCTGGTAAAAACATCTGCTAAACAAAGCAGGCAATGACACTAAGTCGGCTCGACATGCAGTCGATAAAAACATCTGATTTCACAATCAGGCTTCTGTTTAAACAAAAACAGGCTCAACCTTGGTTGGTAAAAACATCTGCTACGCAAGCAGGCTCGGCATCCGCCGGCAAAACATTTGCTAATTAAAGCAGGCAACGACACTAAGTTGGCTCGACACGCAGTCGGTAATAACATCTGATTTCACAATCAGGCATCTGTTTAAACAAAAACAGGATCAGCCTCGGCTGGTAAAAACATTTGCTACGCAAGCAGGCTCGACATTTGCCGGTAAAACATCCGCTAATTAAAGCAGGAAACGACACTAAGTCATCTCAACACGCAACCGGTAATAGAATTCACAATCTGAAGGATAATTCCGCTAGGGAAGAATGAACTTAACCAAATTGTTGTACCCCTAAATTTGACCAACCTTTTTCTTTACTTGGCTTATGTTTCTTTTCATTTTAGCATTTGCATTTTACAGGGGATCAAGAGAGGTGTGCCATTCAAGAGAAGACTCTAAAAGGTTGCAAGCTCAAGAAAGAGTGTTTATTCAAGTCATCAAGTGCTTACAATCATCAGGAAGTGGTCATAGCTCTTTAAGAGAGAAGATGTACGTGTCGTGCTTATGTCCTATCTTGGAGGTCAACTGGGGATCATCAGGGGTTCATAAGATCATGGTTATGGATAAGATGTGTTTGATAAGCTTATTGAGTTCTTTGGAAGCCATGTTGGAGCTCATCTAAACATTTATTTCACTTGTAAGAGGTCACAGTCAAAGGTTGTGCACCTAGGGTTTCATCTAGTCAACTCAAGGTCAACTGTGGACTTGAAGGAGTTTGAGACTTGGTTTTAAGTCACTGGAGCTATAGGGAGTTATGTTGAGACATCTAGGATTTCATTTCAAGTTCAAATAAATAAGAATCAAGAGTTCAAGAAGTTACTAAATTAGGGTTTTAGAGGGTTTCGATGTAAAATCCCCTTCTTTAGTGCTCAAATTCAAGGACAAATTACTTTATGATGCAAGTTCAATCTCACTTTCATGCAAATATTAAACTTGTAGGGCATTTTCTAAGCTTTCTTTTGAGTACTAGAACTCATCCATTGGTTTTGTGGAGCTCAAGTTATGATGCCAACAAGTTAGAGGTCTCAGATGAACATATTTTTGGTCAACTAAAAGTCAACTCACTTCCAAGGCACTTTTGACCTAGAATCAAGTTTCTCCTCAAATTGAAGTGAACATGAAATTTTTTCCTCATGATTTTAGATTTTCAAAAAGTCCTAGAAGTCCTTGATATCATTTGTGGATCTCACGTTATGGACCTTTCAAGGAAAGGGTATTTTGGGAAAGTTTTATTATAGGTCATTTGTTACATAGGTCATTTTCATGCACTTGTGTACTTCAAATGAATTTTCAACCAACATGAAAGTTGCTCCTAAAGACCTCATTTACATCTACAAACGCAAAGACCATGTGAATTAGGATTGACTATGGACATATGGTGAGATTTTCAAGTGAAAATGGAACTTTGAAGTTTGATTCGAATTCAATACATTATAGGTCATGGTTATGTCTTATTTTGGTGCAATTCACTTCAAGACACACTCATGAGCAAATTGCGTAATTTGGTTTTGGTTCAAGTAAGCTCAAACACGTGAAATTCCACATTCCTTCACAAAGAAGTTTTCATTCAAAACTTGCTAATTGGATCAAATTAAAGGCCCAAACCATTTCTCATGTCAAATTAAGTCCACATGCTGCAGATTGGAGTGGTTTTCATGTGTGTATGCGAGCAATTCACGTGGGCATGAGAAGTTTTCCATTTTTGGGCATTTTTCAAATTCATCAAATTAAGTCTTCATGGGCCTTCCAATTCATCTGATATCCATCATATATAAGTTCAAAATGCGCCTTGAGAGCTCAGAAGTGCAAATTGGAGCAAGAGAGAGCATTTTCAGATTTCAAATTCTCAAGCAAAATTCAAAATCGTGTTTCACTTTTCTCTGCAAATCAAGGCTAATTGAAGCGCAATTCATCTTCCTTGAAGTATTTGGAGTGGATCTGGATCATTTGAAGCAAGCTTACATGTCTGAGAAGCACCAACGGGGTGTCTCCTTTCAGTAAGTTTCTAATCAACTTTTCTCTCATTCTAGGCCATGATCTAGGTTCATACTGGTTGCATCTGAAGCCCTACCTCGTGTAGGCCATGTTTGATCCATTATTATTCATGTTTGATGAAGTTTTCAATTGTGCATTTCAAACTTGATGCATTCGATTCTCTTAATTTATGAAGGTTTGGGATGATTGGATCTTGGATTCATGACCTATGTGAGTTCGGCTTTAATTTGGTATAATTTTTGTGAAGTTTGGTTGAGATCTGATGACCTGAGCTCCGTCCACCTCGCCGGAGAAGACGACCGGAGCTAGGGCTCCGGCGTCTGGTTATTTGACATTCAAATTTGACCTGGCTGGTGTTTGACTTGTTGACAATTACGTGTGTGTTTCTGATTTGGTTGACCTTGCACACTTAGCGTGTTGAATCCACATGGATTAAATGAAATGTTGTGTTTCATTTTCCCAGCTTTGGCTGGTGGATTGGGCCTAAAGTGCTATCCACACCCCCATTTATTTTGAGCCCAATGCTCTTCAACGTGCTTGCTTTGTTTCTGGAATTACTTTCACACCTCCCTTTCGTTTGGCACTTTATTTTCTGTTTTTCTTTTTAATTATTAAAAAAGATTTCAAATATCAGAAAATTCAACAAAAAATATTTTCAAACACTTTTAAGTCTTAATTAATTTTTCATAATTTTTAATTTTGATTTTCTTTTATTTTTCAATTTAATTTGAATTCTGTGATTGGAAGTGTTTTTAATATGGTTCTTCTTTGATCATGCTTGCTTTGTGAACCATTTGCAATCACCAATGAGTGATGTTTCTTCTCCATTTTAATGATGAATCGAGGTGTCTTTGAGGCTTATTTTGGTCCATGTTTGATTAATTTTTGTTTGACTTTGTGTTGCTTTTGTTTGACCCTCGATAATAATTCCATAATGTGGAGTATCCTAGTTGATCAAATCATTTGGTGATGCCTCGAATGGAATTTGGTTTGGATATTTTGGCCTCTGGTTGCCAACATATATAAGAGCTTTGTGTATTTTATTTGAGATTTATTGAACACTTCTCCTATTTTTGGTGAACCTTGTAAGTCAAGTCACCATAGTTGAGGTTCATACAAACTAGTTGACCTAGTTCCCTTGGGAGATGATCTTTGTGGATCCCATTTTGCATCCTATGCTTCTTGATTCACATTCTTGACATGTTTAGGATGTTGGTTTCAATTTTATAGGTCACACACTTGTTTGGTTTATGTTAAAAGTCACTTTAAAATTGGGTTTTCCATTCATGTTTGAATGTTGAAACTGGTTTGAACTTTGGTTCTTTCCCTTACCCTAGCTTGTGATTTGTCTTGGCGTTATTTCTTATTTCATTTGTGAGATTTCTCCTCTTGTTCTCACTTCTGTCCCTTGGACTTTGGAACCCATTCAAAGTGATTTGGTTGGTTGATCATACTTTGAGTTTACTTTGAATGGTGGGCCACTTTGAGAACTTGTTTGTGCTTTCTTTTTGCATGATCAATGGGATGCTTTTGGTTGAGATACTTCTCATGTTGCTTGCTACCCAAGCCTATTCTCCCATACTAATCTTGATCATTGCTTCTTCTTTGAGCTTTGGTGTTTGCCTTTTTGAGTTTAGTGATTGATGCTTGAATGGTTGTAGGAGTTGTAACTTCTCCCATTTCATCTCACTTTCTCTTTAACTTGTCTAGGTCATTTCCTTTGCATCTCTTGCATCTTGCATATCATGTTTTCATATTCTCTTCACTTGTTTAAGTCATCTTCATCTCTTTCTTTCATCTCTCTTGTGATTGATTTGATCTTGTGATTTCTTGGTTTCTTTGCCACGACCCTTTAGGATTCCTAGTCCCTCCGTTTAGGTGGGAGTAGGAGAGACATTAAGTGTTCAATCCAAGCATGATAACATTAGGATAGTTCTTCCCTCTTAATCTCAATCATAGGAGCACATTGCCTGATAACATTAGGGTTGAGTTAGTTTCCCCTTAGTTGTGTCTCCTCTCTTCTCATCTTAAAACTTCTTCAAAACATGTAATAAAGGATAATGAGTGTTGTACGCTACGAGCCTTAAGCATTTGGGAAATGGTGATTGGGGGGCCTCCTCTCAATTGTCTAGAGTGTTTAGTGTATGCCCTTTGGGCGATATGCGACACATTCGCTCTCAAGTCATAGTCTTTAGTGCAACATGCATTACAAATACAATTCAATTCACTTCTTCTTCATAAAAGACTCAAAAACAAATATCAAACCTTTTTTATCCTTCGGGATTGTTTGGAAAATCATTTTCATAAAAAGAGTGTTGTTCACTCTTGGTTCTACCGCAAATAGGTAACGCCTAAGTCTCCAATGGTCGAGCAGCAATACACCTAACTGCTAGAACAAAGGTTTAACCCTACTCAGTTAAAACACTTGAACCAATCTATGGTCGTGTCAGCCCGAACTACGTTTGCTCTGATTTCTCGTACCAGACGAGGATACGTAGGCACAAGACGATGATGTCTTGGCAAGCAACCTTCCCCACCTTCGCTCGTAGTTTTCCAAACTACGTTGACTCTGACTTTCCCATTGCACGAGGGAGTACGTAGGCATAGAGCGACGATGCTCTATCGAGTCTCTTTTCGTTTCTTTCATCCCTGTGGCCAGCCCTATATTTTAACACCCTTTAGATAGATAACAAGCGTGGATCCCATCGAGTACGACGGACGTGATGGATGCTCATACCCTCCCCTTGCATAACCGACTCCTGAACCCGAGATTTGGTTGTGATGACCTTGTCTTTTCCCTCTTTCGTAGGTTTTCTCTGATCGTTTCCTTTCCCTCTCTTTGGGATAAATAACGACCGGTGGCGACTCTTCTGTCTTCCGCCAGCTCCTTTTTCGCAGTAGCGACTCTGCTGGGGACTTTTCCCATCCCTTATGCGAGTCAATCCTAGCACTTATGTGTTTTATCTTTAGGGTGTGTACATATGTGTATATGTGTTGTACTTTACTGCATTTGCATTTTACTTTCCGAATTTATATTATCATATTGCTGTGCTGTTGGGTGGGAATGTTCCATTGTGTGATAAGCCAAACCCAGGCTTGAGTATAACAATAGCATTAGAAGTGGAAAGTAGTGGTGAACCTGTATGTTTGGCATGCACTAGTTCCCACAAAATTCGCGCTGAGACGAGATTCTCTTTGATGACTACCTTTCCAGTTCTTTTCGTACAGTTGAGAGGATGTTGGATATGAGGATTGTCGATTCTAGGGATCGATCATTTGGAAGTCAACTAAGTAAGGCCGATTCTTTAGACTATGATGCCAAACCAGAAATGGTGAACGTATCATCGTTTCTCGAAAGTCTGTGACGCTGATTACCGCATATGATGCCAGACCTTATCAGAGATAGGTTCATACCTATGAGCGGGGAGGGTTATGCAGGAAACTTTGACCTTCAACCTACTCAGTTTTCTCGTCAGTATGAACTTTTTGTCCTTGATACAGTGGTTCCTTATATCAGTGTTGTGTTATGTTCTCGCCGAAGCGAAGCGTTGGTTCTTCTCAGTCAACAGCACAACAATCTTGATCCCCTGTTGCATTTGCATTTAACATTGACATGTATTTATGTTGCAGGAGTATATTTTCCTCTCGATTCTAGTGAGCTTATTCCACTTCTGACATGGAGCCCAGTTTGAAGAAGACTATTGTGTACAAGTTTCCTACTCCTGCATAGTGTCGCATCGCTGCGAAGAGGGGTCGGCAAAGACAGAAGAGTCGCCATCGTTCGTTATTTATCCCAAAGAGAGGGAAAGGAAACGATCAGAGAAAACCTACCAAAAGGGAATAAGACAGGTCATCGCAACCAAATCTTGGGTTCGGGAGTCGGTTACGCAAGGGGAAGGTATTAGCACCCCTCACGTCCGTTGTACTTGACGGGATCCACGCTTGTTGTCTATCTAAAAGGGTGTTTAAACTATCTATACTAAAGGATCACGGGGACGAAAGAAAAGAAAAGAGACTCGATAGAGCATCGCCGCTCTATGCCTACGTATTCCCTCGTGCAATGGGAAAGTCAGAGTCAACATTGTTCAGAAAACTACGGGTGAAAGTGGGGGAAGGTTGCTCGCCAAGACATTGTTGTCTTGTGCCTACGTATCCTCGTCTGGTACGAGAAATCAGAGCAAACATAGTTCGGGCAAACAAGACCACTGATTGGTTCAAGTTTTTTAAACCGAGTAGGGTTAAACCTTAATTCAAGCAGTTAGGTGTATGCAGCTCGACCATTGGAGACTTAGGCATTACCTGTTTGTGGTAGAACCAAGAGTTAACAAAACTCTCTTTATGAAAATGATTTTCCAACTAAGATCTCGAAGGATAAAAAGATTTGATGTTTTTTTTTGCATTTTTTTAAGACCAGAAGTGGATTGAGTTATGGTTTGAAACTCATGTCGCACTAAAGACTATGACTCGAGAGCGAATGTGTCGCATATCGCCCAAAGGGCATACGCTAAACACTCTAGACAGTTGAGTGGAGTCCACCCAACCATCATTCCTCAAGTACTTAAGGCTCGTAGCATACAACACAAATTATTCTTTATTAAGTGTTTTGAAGTGTTTAGGAGATGAGAAGAGAAAGACACAAACTAAGGGGAAATTGGACCCCAAAGTTGTCATACACAATGCTCATAAAGTTGGGATGAAAGGGAAGAAGTACCCTAATGTTGTCATGCATAGGATTGAACACCTAATGTCTCTCCTACTCCCATCCTAAACGAAGGGACTAGGAATACTAGGGGGATCATGGCACATGCCCAAGTAAACACTAAATAATTCACTCACAAATGAAATGAGAAAGAAAAGAAATTGACTTGAACGAGTGATTAGCCACAAAACATATTAATTTGTTAATTCAAAATAAAATGAAAATGAAATAAAAATGAAGAAAAAATAAATTAACACAATAAAGTATTAGAAAATGATTTTTTGATTTTTATGGTATTTAAAACTATTTTTTAAATAAATAAATAAAAGAATAGAAAATTAAAATAAAAAAAAAAAGATGAAAAATAATTTAACACATTAAAATATGTAAAAATGATTTTTTGGGATTTTATGGTATTTAAAACTATTTTTTAAATAAATAAATAAAAGAAGAGAAAATTAAAATAAAAAAAAAAGATGAAAAATAAAATAAACAAGACAAGTTGCTAAACAAAAGAAATGCCTCACCTAAGGCTTGAACCAAAGACCTTGGGGTTGCAGGCTTGAAACTAAACCAACTCAACCAACTCCACTCGTGTGACAATAGAATGGAAAAGAAAGAAGAAAATTAAAAAAAAAACACGGAAAATGACAAAAATAAGGCAAAAACGGCCCCGTTGGGGGTCGAACTCAGGTTCAGGGCAAGGCTAGGTTCTTAAGGCAAGGCAATTAACCACTGGGGTGGCGATACATCCGTTGTATTAAGCCACCCCATTAATACATGTACCAAGATGCGCGCATAGGCTGGGCAGGAGCAAGGCAAAACCAAGGCAACACTTCCAAAAACGATTTGATTCCAATTCACTCAAAACTCAACCAAATTCCATGAATTAAAAGTCTATCTTGCTTGATTTTTCAAGAGGAACATGATGGTATCAACCATTTTTCCAAATAATGCATACATAATGAAATTCGAAGGAAGATGCATAATGGAGTTTTGAGATGCATTTTGAAATCATGGGTCAAAACAGATGCAATCAAGTTCAAAGGAAAACATGAACATGTTTCAAATATGTTGCTAAATGGTTCCAGATAGTAAGCATGTCCAAATTCACACTAAATCAAAACATCACACATGAGTAGCAACAAGGATTCATGACTTGCAAATGGTGCTTTATGAACAAGCAGCTGTGATGGATCCAATATCCCTCACCAATATCACCAATGTCATGAACTTACATTTCAGCATAGTATGAATTCAGATAGTTAATGATTTTTAAAATATTCAAGCTGAAATTGATGGATCAATGAGTTGACAAACTCTAAGCAGAAACTGGACAGCAGGCAATACAAGAGTACAAAGGGTCTATCTTTGAAACCAACCTATTCTATCACCAAGTAAATCTGGAAGCAACAACTCTCTCTTTACTTCAACACAACAGCAGAGAAAACTCACTAAAATCTAAACTCAAACCAGCCTACACCAACATAAATGCTAATGGCCAACAGCAATCAGGGCTCAGCACCAACCACACTAAAGTTCATTCAATCAGTCAGCCAAAACAAATTGCCTCTCATGACAGTTCCAATACAAACTTCCAAAAGCAAGTCTAAAATCAACAAGTCTCAAAGACAGCCCTAGTGTAAATGTACTAAGCTGGGCAGATTCAAGGTGAAGCTCACAAGTGAAAGGCACTAAACATGGCAATGTACAAGATGCAAATCTACACCCTAGTTGACCAACCACAATATCAAATGCTCCAACAACACCTATATATCTTGACTAGGACATGCTGCACATTATCAAGGCTTGACATAAGTCCAAGTTCAAACTGCAGTCTTAAAGTAACCCTTATGACAGTCCATAAAGCAAGCTTAACTATGCTAGACTAATCCAGAAATATGAACAAGGTCAAATCTTTACCAAAGGGAAACATCTACCATCATAATGTTGAGATTGGAAGCAACCAGCTAAGCTTCCTCATGCTGGCAGTTTCTTAAGCTAAAACAGTTTTCAATGGTTTAGACACCAACCATCTTAAGTCCTTGAGACAAAACTACTTGGCCCTCCAATTTGTTCCAAAACCAAGCAATCTCAAGCAGTCCCAAATCTTAATAACAGTAACTGACAGCCAACTATAGAAATGTGCTCCAACAGCATTCATGATGAATTCCAATCACAACCCCAACAGTAGGTTGAAAACAACATCAAAGCAGACTACACAAGTGTGTTCTTGTTAACAGAAGCAGTCACACACATTGATCACTAACCTCAGTTCCAAACAAAACCCTTAGATGAAAAACAAAGCAAAACCAACCTCTAATAATGAGAAACAAATCAGATAACAACTAAACCTGAGTTGACCAACTCAGTTCAGACATTAACAACAATGTGATCATTTGAACATGTCAAAATCCAACTTAAACCAACCAAAAAAAACTTAACAGCCTGAAGACACTAGCACAAAGTAGGGTTATGAACCCAACATAAGCCAATACTAAAACTCAAAAACTATCTCTCCAAATATCTAGAGGCAAACAACAATTTAGAACTCATGACAGCTCTCACTTGGTCCTTCAAAACTGTTCCTAAACCAACAACAAACTGCTTTTCTATAAAACTAAAACTGAACCAACCAAACATGGCAACAGGTGGTAGTGAGTTAACAAACTCATCCCTAGAAAGCAACCAACTATCAACATAGTCATAACTTAAGCAAGTCACAACAAATCAAATCCATCATACTAGAACTCCCAGCTTAAGGACTCAACTCAAAAAAGCCAATTCTAAGCAACCCTTAAGCAAAACCAAACACTGACATTACAATGCCTAGGATATCCATACACAGAGTTAACAACTTAAATATCTGATCAAGGCCTGATAAGTCCAACCTCATACATTCTGTCAGCAACCCCTAAACAAAGCAAACTCAAACAGTCCCAAATCTTAATAATAGCAGGCATTTGGATGCTATATTCTTGATGCAACAAGAGCATCAACCCTGAAGTCTTATACTGTCTAGGACCTGCCAGCATAGGTTGACCAAACCTGATGTACCAAAAACTCAATACCTGATATCACCAACTTATTGTCATGATACCAAAACTCAAACACTAGTTCAAAACTGTTAGATGAGAGCTCTCAATCTAAAATAGATCACAACCAAATTAGCATAAGCAAGAGACCTAAACAGCTATTACGAGCTGGTATCCAATTGACAAGTCCACTTACACAAAAATTGGTTTTACAACCCCAAGAGTAAAAGCAAAAGTTCCACACACCAATACCTCAGCCTAAACCTGAATTGCTTCTAAGCAAGTCTCAAATACAAATCTGATTCCTCAATGAAAAACCCTCCAACAGAACTATGGCCAACAGACCTGAAATATCAACAAGACTTGAAAACTCAACTTGCCAATGAGTTCCAACAGATTGGTAATAACAAACAAAAGGCCTTCATAAAATCCAACCAAACTCACCTAGACAGTCAAACCAAAACAAAACTGCTCTCCTGAATCCAATAGTCTAAAATCTTTATGACCGTTAACTCTTGGTTATCCCCTCACTCTGAACAAGCACCTTAGACAGAAACCAACATCAAGAACCAAACCCCCAGCCAGAAATCTACACCTGAGTTTAAAACTCAATTCTCAAGCACAGTCATGACAACAAAGAACCTATACTGAACAAAGCCAGCAACCAATTTGAACCAAAAAAACTGAAACCTAACTGCCTAATGCAAGATTCTAGTGACAGTCCTATGCATAAACTCAAATAGCAGGCCTAAACATTGGCCTTAAACTTACTTAAAAACAAACTACACATAAGTGGAACAAACCATCCCATATCAAAATGAACCGGCAGCAAGCAAAAAATCAACATAACAAGGCTAGACACTACCCTTATCACGTGTTCAACAATATGTCCTTACAAGAGCAGTTACACACTTAATTGAACTCAATGACATCACAAAAACAACCATACATGGTATTTGACAGCAAAACATAAACATGAAACATAGTTCAAATGGGCAGAGGAAAACTTGTCATGATAATGTCAAGCCAACAACAAACTCAGTATACACTTCTCATGGAAACAGCTTGCAAAAATCAACACAACAAGATTGTACATTTACAGCCACAGACTTGTCAACACAATACACATCAACATTTCAAATGAAAGTTAACAAACCATGAACACAAACAAAAACCCAAACATGTTTCAGTGATACTTATGCATATAAAATAGTGAGTTTATAGATACCTACCACTTGTAGACTCCTCACAACAAGCTACCAGCAAGATATCCCTCCCTCCTTTGAGCTAGCTTTGAAATTCTTTCCTTTTGGAACAACAAGTGATCTTTAGGGCAGTTTGAGAAAAAGTGTCTACAGTTTCTCTTTTTTGCAAACAGTTTGAGGGTTGTGTTATGGAGAGTATGGAATGGAAAGAAACTTGGGAAATGGTTCAATATTGAGAGAGATTCACAGGCTTGGATCAAAGGATGCAAGAACTCAACTTCTGATTTTTGCACAAAGTAGTGGCTAGGGTTTGCTCAGCTGCTCCTCAGCTTAAATATGAGGTGAGAAAGGGGTTTTGGGGGGTTTTTACTATGGTAAAAGTTGAATGGACCAGATTTCACAATTTCAAGGTTTGTTTCATCAATGGTGGGTGATGAACAAGGACAAGAGCATGCTTGTCTTGTAGGTGGTTTTGTGAGAGTGTAGGACTGCTCAAACTGGCTGCAAGGATCAGCATGAAAGCAAATTGTCTTTTCCTTATTTTGGAAAGAATTTCAAAATTGGAGCAAAGAGGTACATGCCTTGGTTTGGCTTGTTTGTGCAATGTTTGGTAAGCTTCCAAATCTCAAATCCGGCGCATGGGACATGATTACATGGATGATAAACAAAAACAAATCAAAATGTCACATATTTCATCCTTTGAAAAGTGTTCAACACACCAACTTTGAGCAATGATAACTTTGTGCACACAACTCCATTTGCTTAGATCTTGTGCTCAAATGAAAGAGGGTATGGAGTAGAACAAATTTCATGTTGGTGTAAGTTCCATTTGATCATTGGAAGATCATAAAACTTGAGGTTGAAAAGCATGGCATGCAAGTTGTCTACAAATAACTCAGAAAAAATTCTAAGTTATGGATTTTGCCTTATTTTTCCTCAACTTTGCACATCCATAACTTGAACTTCACAAATCATATTGAGGACTTCTTGGACTTTTTGGAAAGCTTGGAACATGGTCTATAACTTTCATTTGGGACAAAGTTTCATTTGACAACAAGAAAGTGCTGAAAAATGGCTTGGCAATGTTGAAATCATTGAAATCCTTAACTTTGATTGATCATAACTTGAGTTTCAAGTATCATATGATTATGAATTGGTACTCAAAAGAAAGCTTGAAATATAAGGAACAACTTTGATGCATTGCATTACCTGGACTATTCTTGATTCCGACTCGAAGATGATTTTTCAAACTCTCAACCTGCAGATGGAGTCTGTTGCACCCCAAATTTTGACCCCTTAGATTCTCATTATCATTTTAGGAGCATACTCATGAATTTTCTAACCTTAACCCAGTGCAAGTCTGTCTCTATCAAATTGCAGATGAATCAGGGTTTCGTGCAGTCAAAATCGAAACTTTAGGGTTTGTGATTAGTCAATATTTTGGGCTCATTCAAATAGGAAAAAAGGTCAAGGGTATCATATAATGTCAATTGAGAAGCCAATTTGAGGTTGTTACCCCGGAATTCAAAGCAGTGCATTTCAGAGCACCCGATTAGGGTTTTGGACCAATAAAAGTCAACTGTAGTTTGACTTTGATGTTGGAAGATGTTTAAATAATGGGATTATGATTCATGAAGTTCATATAGCTTAATAAAGTTCATCCAAGAGGTTTCAAAGTCACAGGAGGCCCAGAATGTCAACAGGCGACTCGGTAATCACCGATCGGTCGTATAGTTGACCGAAAAGTCAACTCTCCAAATTTTAGGAATTGGACTCCAAGTTGTAAAACAAAGTTGTTCCTTATGTCATATTGGACTTGCATATCAATTTTCATGACCATTGGATCAAGAATGAAGGAGTAATCGAAAAATCGGGAAATTAGGGTTTTGAAAGGGGCTAAATCATAACTCCTTAACCACACATCCAATTGGGTTGGTTCAAAGCTCATTTGGAAGCTCTTGACAAGTCCTAAAAAAGTCCCTAAGTGGTTCATGATCAGAAAATGCATAGATTTGGAGTTATGATCAGATTCATTTCAAGAGGGGAAAAAGACTTAGGAAAATTTCATTTTTAAGTTTATTTTTTAGCAACTTTGGAAGGCTTTTTGGCCAAGTTCCTTTGGGAAATTGAAACTCATGAATGCATGAATGTTTTAGAGCTATGTGAGGGCTTTCTAAAAAGTACTAGCACATCTCAAAAGGATTTGTGAGCTGAAAGTTATGGTCATGGCAAGTTGGTGGTTTTTCACTTTAGTCCCACATTGTCAAAATTCAAGAAATCATCCTTTCATCAAAATTGACCAATTCTAGCTGGTGAATCATGTTGTATCTGATATGTAGAGAGTTTGAAGCCTGAAAATATGAAAGATATGCAGAGGGGATGAATTCTCCAAGCTTTGCAAATTGCCTTGCAAGTTGGGTTGCAACTTGCACCAAAAGTGAAAAAGTGAAGCATGAGGTGTAAAACAAATTCTGAACTAGCCCTCAAGCTATGCTTCTAGCCTGCGATTAGCCACACTAAACCATCATTGTTCTTGACTATTGAGGCCTGCCTTGCAGCCAAGGAAACCCTCTTGTAGAGGTTTGCTCCAAAAAGTGAAAAACCTTTCTTCAAAGTGAAGAAATCTTCAAATCTGCCCCTTACTCCTTTGCCTATAAATAGAGACCTCCCTCACCTCATTTTGGACATGAACAACCTTCTAAAAACCAGATAAATGGAGAATCCTTGCTGTTTCCACTCCTTGCTCCAAAAATCACAAAATCACAAACTTGTCAAAAATGCCAAAAATCTGTCTTGGTGCAAGGGCTGCCAAACTCATTTCTCTACATTCAAACACCCCAACAATCATCCATGCAATCCCTAAATATGGTATAGAAGGTGTCTAAACCATTAAACCATCCAAAAACTTCACCAATCAAAAAGTCAACTTCATCACCAAGTTACTTTGACCAAAAGCTACAAATTCTACCAATTCTTGTTCTAAGCACTTGCCTAGTGTTTTAATCATCCTAACACCTCTTATATATTTTTTTCAACTGTCCAAAGTGTTAGAATTCATTGGTGAGACCTATTTCTCCATTTGGCATCATAGTTGCATTTTGCTTAAAAGTGAAGAAAAGAGTCAAGGCAAGGAAGTAGATTGAAGTTCTCTGGGTTTCTTGGCTATTCTAGCTTGTTCAACAAGGTCTACAAGAGGTATGTAGCTTGTACACATTGCCTCTTGCATCATTTCCCATACTTTGACATTTTGAGCATTATGGTGGAATTTGAGCTATGGATATTGGTGACTTTCAGGATATTTGTTTTTTTTATGAATGATGAGATTGTTATGAGTATTATCATGTGCGTTGAACTTGTTCTTGCCAAGTTTTAGTTTTGATATGTTGAGCTGTTAATATGCTGTCAAAACAGTTCGTAAAATGGATTGCTAGCTCATGTTTTCTTGCTTTCACACAAGTTTTGTTGGATTTTTGATGCTATTAATTTCTGGTGTGTTTTGTCACTTTTATGCTCATAGATGCTATACTTGTTTTGTCTCAACCTAGAACCTTGGCATTATTATGATTGAACATTTATCATTGGTGAGACCTTGGACCTGTTTGGTACACAAGACTGATTTTGTTGAGTGAAGACTATTGGCATTTACTTTCAGACCACCCTGTTGCCACTTTTAAGAAACCATAGCTGTGGAACTGGTGA
Source organism: Lathyrus sativus (assembly GCA_963859935.3). Lineage (NCBI taxonomy): Eukaryota > Viridiplantae > Streptophyta > Magnoliopsida > Fabales > Fabaceae > Lathyrus > Lathyrus sativus. Next base: position 182,090,176 of record OZ012739.1, read on the forward strand.
GCCTTTGGCCTTGTTAGCAATGTTAGGTTGTTTGGTATGTTGGTGTTGTTGTTTTGAAGTTTTGGTTTCTCAGTGGTGTGTATGTGATAGCAGATTGGATTGCACATTTGGAATACTGTGTTTAGCTTTGCCATGAGGTTGAATAATCATTAAACCCTGATCATCAAAAACCCTGCAGATTGATGTTATATTTCAAACTCATTAAACTCAGTTGGTAGGTCCATTAGATTAAATCAACAACTGGCTGTATGGAGCACAACAGGTTTGCTTTGGCTGTTCAAGTCATGATAGGATTAGCTAGAGTTTGTGAACTCTTGTGGTTGAGTTGCTCCACCTGGTACTGTGTTTGGTCTATCTTCATAGGATAGTTTCCCTGCTGTCACAGCCTGATGAGGGAATTTAGAGTGTAGGTGAGAACAGTTTGATACCAGTTTATACATCAATGCTTGTTTGGCCTACTGCTTTTCTTTTCATCTAATCATTGCAGCCAAACCATTGTGTGTCTGTTTGAGAATTGGATAGTACTTTGATTTGTGGCTACAACATAGCCCTTACCTTGCTCTAAACTCAGTGGTGTGTGAATCATATTGTCAATAGTTTTTGAGAATTGTGTGTGTGTTTGGTTTGACTTAACATGTTTGCACTAATTTGATCTCTTTCACATACCACAAAGCACTCAAACTGCAACTCACATGCTAATCTTTGACACGTTGTGTTTGGATTTTTCTTTGGCTTGGATATCACTTATTAATGCATTTTCAAAGTATATATGTGATTTGCATTGGCTTGCTACTCATGAACTTGAACTTCACATCATCAAGCATCTTCAAGAACAACACTAGCAACTCACATATCAATTCTCAATGCAAATCTGTTATGCATCAAATTCATGTTAAAAAACCTTGCATTGATCATTTATGAGCTGCTTGCACGATTCTTTGGCTTTAATTCTCAATACTTCAACTTGTGTTCTCCAAAATGCATTTTTAAAACATTATACTTGCATGATCATACCAGTATTGGTTTTGTTGTGTTTTGATCCAAATCAACTGTTGGAATACATCAAACATATCATTTGTAACATGTTCAAACCCTCATTTGATTATCACAACAGTTGGTTTGTGTTTTAGATTTAAAAATGCATCTTTTAGCACAAAATTGCAACTCACATATCATTTTTCACCACAGCATAAATTGAGCCTTGACTCTTGCATGAACTTAGTCCTTGTCACTTATATGTTGTGTGGATGTGATTATTTTAATTCAAAGCTGGCTGTCATGAGTGTTTCACTTCAAAGTGCATTTTTCCATGAAAATTACCACTTGACATATCAACTTCACAAACTGTTCGCATTGAGTTATTTTTTTGGACTTGGAATCATTCTTTACCATTTATGTGATCTGTGTGTGTGCTTGGTTTGGATTAAAAATTATTGAAACAAGTTATTCACATCAAAATGCATCTCATAACATACAAGAGCACATACCATCGAATTTTTCATTGGAGGAGGAATCTCAGAAAAATAATCACACCATCATGATCCTCATGTTTTCTGGTCCAGTTGCATATAAAGTTTGTCGCGTTTGGTTGAGAAACGAAGAAGTTACGGTATAAAAACGTACATCCCTTTTTGTGTGTTTTTTGCCAAGACAAACCAAGCATTTTACCCTTATTAATTAAAGGGGCGGCATCAATCAACGGATGTATAGCCACCCCAGTGGTAAGACCATTATGCCAAAAACGCCTTGCACGCCTTGTACCTGAGTTCGACCCCTGAGGAGGGCAACTCTTTTGTTATTTTTTGTCATTTTTCACCCCATTTTCAAAATCCGTATCTCTCTCAATTTTAATCGTTTTTCACCCGTTCGTTTTTCATTGTGTTCATCTTGATGTGTACTTTCATGTCATATTTTTTATTTTTATGTTTGACAAAGTTTTCATCTTTTTTGACTTCGTGCAAGTTAAGTTCATTTTACGTTCGTTTACGCATGTGCAGATGAAATTTTCTTTGGTTACACTTGAATTTGTTTGTGATACTTTCTTGTATTCATATCCTTATATGTTAGTTAATATGATAGGATTTTATTTTTGGTTGTCACCATGTTTATTTTTTTCCCTCTGTTGAATGTAATTGAACTCGATCTGTCGTCACAGTTCCTGTTAATTCATCTGCTTTGATTGTCATCAATGCACCTTCATCTTTATCATTCCACATGTTTATTTAATGGTTGTAACTATGAATATACCTTCATCTTGTTGTTAATTTTCTTGTTGTTTTCTTTCCCCAAGTGATGAAGCTTGTTAGCTCTCATCCTGTTACCTCCCCTGTCTACTTCCAAAGGAAAAGTCTGTCCATTTGACCCTCATGTCATGGGTACATCCCTTACCCCTCTCTTGAATTTGTTAAGTCACTTTAACCCTAGATTAGAAACCATTACACTTTGCTGTAAGTCTAAAAGACCCACTTGTACTAGCAGTGTTCTTCAACTAGGACCCTAGGAAAGAGTTTGTCAACTCTATGTAAGAATCATCGTCATGATTTCTTACTTCCCCTTTTGAATATTACAACTTAGATTAGGGATTTTTGTCAAACTCCACACAAAAATTGTCATGTTTGTTCCCCCGTGAACCTTGATCATAATCAAGTGTTCTTTATCCCTTGTGAGGTGAACTACGATTGCTCTGATTCTATCCTAGTTAGGATACGTAGGCAGAAGATGCGACGTCTTTGCGAGCAAACTTAGTATATAACTTTAGGTTTCAACTCATATCTTTTCCCAATCCAAAATCCATAGTACATATTTCACACTTAGCGAGCAATCAAACAAAAGGTTCCTGTAGAGTACTACAAATGCTTAGGGTGCTAACACCTTCCCTAGGTATAACCAACCCCCGATCCCCGAATCTCTTAAGCGTTGTCGTTACATCGCGAAAAAGGTTTTTCTTTCTTTAGACCTGTCCTTTGGATAAAATAAAGTTCGGTTGTAAAAGAATTAAGGTTCAAGTTAATTTAATAGCTTGATCTCCAATTTTCACCGCAACAGAAATGGCGAGTTCACTGGGGACACTTTTATTGCTTTGAGGGTTTAGCCTATCTTGTTTGAATACTTGCTTATTTGTGAATACTTGTAAATATGTACATATGTGCTCTGTTGGATCTTGGGAACTTTGAGGGGTGAGACAACACTATACCCGTGTTTGAGCGTACTTATGATAGGATGGTAGTATATTCAAGGAGACTTATAGGAAGTTGATTCCCGACCAAGTTGACTTGAGAAAACCTACCGCTCAGTAGAGGCCCTTTTGAGAGTTAGTATTGTTGATCGAGTATTCGTGAAAACAATGCTACTTTCTACATGGGAGCCCGTGATACTGAGGACCTTTAGATTACGTTTTCCCCCACTATGGCTTTATTAGGATGTAGTGCGATGACTATAAGGAAGTAATTCCAAAGTAGTTGATACACGATACTACACTTGGACGAGACTCTCTTGAGAATTTTATCGACCACCAAGTATTTGGGAAATTGATAATATCCGAAAGATGGGTCGAGGACTCTAGGAACTCTTTTAGAACCTTGCTCTACAGCTTTGAAAAACTTAGTACATACCTTTGGGGTGGGTAGACCTTGACTCCATACTCATGTTCTCCAAACCAAAACCTTTATCGGTTTTTATCTATATGAATCTGTGCTTACCTGTGTTTGTGCATTCATGCATTCATGAACATCATATCATAAAAGTTTCATGGAACTCAGATCTCTTGTTTACAATAGGATCATCATGGATAGTGGAAAAAAGAAAACCATGAAGTACACTTACAAAAGTCCTAACTTGGATGACATAGAAAAGTTGAGCACTTTGATAACAGATCTAGAAGGATTCAAGAGCAGGTATGGGAACTTATTGTCATTGTTGAGGGTAAAAAGGAAGATGGATCTGGGACTTCTCTCCACACTCCTCCAGTTTTATGATCCACTCTATCATTGTTTTACTTTCCCTGATTATCAACTGGTACCTACACTTGAGGAATATTCTTGTTTGATTGGTTTGCCTATTCTTGAAGACTCTCCTTTTCCAATCATGGAGAAGGACCCTAAGGAGGAAGAAATTGCTAAAGCTACACGTTTAGGATTGGTGGATATTCAGAAAAATATGGTTACTAAGGGAGGAGTCTTTGGTTTGACTGCAGAGTTCTTGGTTGGAAAAGCACAATACTATGCTGATCATTTGAGTATGGATGCATTCGAAGCCATCTTTGCCTTGCTCATTTATGGAATCTTATTGTTTCCGAGCTTTGATAGTTTTGTGGATGTCAACGCCATCAAGATCTTCTTAAAGAAAAACCATGTGCCTACTTTACTAGCCGACGCATATCATTCTGTTCACTTGAGAAATCTGCATAAAGGAGGAATGATTATCTGTTGTGTCCCTTTGTTATATAAGTGGTTTATTTCTCACTTACCTAAGGCTCATGTTTTTTGGAAGGAAGGATGGTGGTCTCAAAAGATTATGGCTCTTACTCACTCTGATATTGATTGGTACAGCCGTAGTTATGATGGGATAAAAATCATTGACAGTTGTGGAGGCTTTGGTAACGTACCTCTCTTGGGTACAAATGGAGGAATCAGTTATAACCTTGTTCTCGTTCGCCGTCAGCTTGGATATTCTTTGAAGGACAAACCAAACAGCGCTCATGTGGAGAATATTTTCTTTAAAGGATGTTCAGAATTGAAGGGAGAAATTCTAAAAGCTTGGGGACGTGTACACAAGAAAGGAAAGGAAGACTTAGGGAAGCCTAATTGCGTCTCTCTCGAGCCTTATCTCCATTGGGTCCGAAAGAGAGCTATTCAGCTAAAGATGCCTTATCCTCATCAGAAACCCATGGCTTTAGAGGAGGAACACACAATGATCTTTATGTCTGAAGAGGAGAAGTTAAAGATTGCTTTGAGGAAATCACAACAAACTGAAGTAGCCTGGAAATACAAGTACCAAGTGGCCATGGAAGAGAAAGATGAACTCCGTAGACAACTATAGGTGAAAGACGAAGAAATGATTGCTTATAAGAAGAGGAAGACACAGGAAGGCTTACCTTCTTCCAGCTCTCAGCGAACTCCATGGAAGCTGGTCGTGGACAAACTCATTCTCGAGAAGACTCAGATGGAAGAAGAAATCAAGAAACTCAAAGCAAAAGAGGACTTTTATTTAGAATACTATCAGCCTTATATTTAGGACTTTTGTAAAATGTGCTAGATATTTTGTAATGCAATCTTTAAAATCAATGAAATGAAATGATGTTTTGATCTGAGTTCCATGAAACCTTTGCATTTGCATTTACACTAATTAATCATTCAAGGAACTAAAGATTGTTTTGCAGATATTATAGGATGGATTCTGGAAAGAAAGCAGAGGTTGTGTTCCAAAGACCAAAATTGGAGAACTTGAAGAAACTGGGAAGTTTAGTAGAAGACCCCGAGGCATTCAGGGAGAAGTATGGGAATATGCTGTCTTTGCTAGAGATTCAAATATATGAAGAGATGTTATCCGCAATCGTACAATTCTATGATTCAACCTATCATTGTTTCACATTTCCAGATTATCAGTTGCTACCAACCTTGGAAGAATATTCCGCCCTGATGGGAGTAGGCGTCACTCCTAGACCATTTTCTAGAAGAGAAGGGACTCCTAATGAAAGAGCAGTTGCAGAGGCCGCATATTTAGAGGTGGACGAGGTACGATCTCATATAATTGCTAAAGGAGGGTTGTATGGGTTTCCAGCTATGTTCCTGTATGAAAAAGCTCAAAGCTATGCCTTGTCAAAGAATATTGAAGCATTTGAGGCCATCTTGGTTTTACTAATTTACGGACTGTTCTTGTTCCCGACTGCTAATGATTTTGTGGACGCAAATGCAATCAACCTTTTCTTAATCAAAAATGTTGTACCTACCTTGTTGGCTGATACGTACTTTACCATCCATCGTCGGAATCGTTATGGAGTTGGACGGATTGAGTGTTGCACCGTTCTCCTGCACAAGTGGTTTATTTCGCACTTGCCAAAAATTCCGACCCTTTAGGATAAGCAAAATGGGCTCTCATGGATAGAAAAGCTGCTATTGCTCAAACACTCAGATATTAAGTGGTATGACCCTATGTATGGAGGGATTGCCATAATCCAAAGCTGTGGAGATTTCCCGAATGTACCGCTTATCAGCATCAATGGTTGCATCAGCTATAATCCTATTCTGGCTCGTCGACAGTTGGGGCACCCCATGGAAGATGAACCAAACCCAGACTTTTTGAGAAGCTTCTACCTTGAAGAGGGGAAGAATCCTGCTTACAGGGCTCGAATTGTGTTTGCTTGGCGTTATGTCCACACGAGGGGAGTAACTGCCCTAGGTTACCACGACACTACTATTTCAGAATCTTACTTATCATGGGTAAGAGAAGCAGCGTTGAAGATGTTCTATACTCGCTTTGAGCCTGACTCACCCAAACCTACTCTCGTAGAAGAATTAAAAGCTGCTTTGGCAAAAGCTGAAAAAGAAGGAAAGACTTGGAAAGATAAGTATTTCAAGGCTATACAAGAGAAGGAAGAACTTCAAGAGTTGATCCGTCAAAATGGAAAGAAGAGTCAGCCAGAAGACGAAGGGCCATCCAACCAGAAGATCTAAAATCCTTTTTTCTGTTTCATTTCATCGTGTATTTTGTATTGAAGACTTGTATTTCAGTTTCACAATCATTATTGTAAAACTCTCAGTTATTAATCTATGAGGACTTTTGAATTTGCTTATTTCCCATTGTTATAATTTATGCAAATATTTCTTTGGATTCCTTGAATGATTAATTTTGCATTTGTCGCATGTTGCATTCATAAGCATCGCATGTGCATATTCTTGTGTTGTGTCTCATCTCGCTGTCTTGTCTCCAGAAAGAATCACACTGAATCCTCAACACCGATACAACACCCGAGCCCAAGCTCGCCTAAGAATGGAAGGACAGAATTTGGATGTGGACAGAATTGATAATGAACTTCGAGAGCTACGAGGAGGCATGGGGCAGATCATGGAAGACTTACAATTCATTCGTGCAAAGTTGGACACTCAAGCCACTGTTGTTTCTGAAATCACTAGCATAGCTGTAGAGCTGATCCCAACGGCAGTCACTGTTGCAAATGTTCCACCATATGGGTAGCCACCTGGTTTTGTACCGCCACCAATAGTCAATCAACAAGCAGTTCCTTTGGGGCCAGAAGTTCCTCAAGCTATTCCTACTTACACTCAGCCTTCTGTTCAGATTCAAGCGCGCCCTGTTTTTCATAATCCTCCACTAGTATACAAAGGTCTTGATGGGTATGAAGAAGAAAGCGGACGACATGATAAGTTGAAAGAAAGTGTAGAGACTATCGGAAGAAAAGTCAGAGCAATGGAAGGAAATGACATCTTTGGTACTGATGCCAGAGATATGTGCTTGGTATCCGGGTTGGTAATTCCGCCAAAATTCAAAGTTCCTAATTTTGATCAGTATTCTGGGGCTACTTGTCCTTGGACGCATTTGATTATGTATTACCGAAGAATGGCCGCTCACGTGGAAGATGACAAGTTAATGATTCACTGTTTCCAAGATAGTCTGAAAGGAGCTCCTGCTAAATGGTATTTGGGCTTAGATCAGTCTCATATCCATAGTTTCCAAGACTTGGCCGATGCTTTTGTGAAACATTACAAATACAACATGCATTTAGCCCCTGATAGAAGACAGTTACTGAGTATGTCACAGAAGAGCTCGGAATCTTTCAAAGAGTATGCACAAAGGTGGAGGGAAACTGCCTCTCAGGTAGAACCTCCTTTGAGTGAAAAAGAGTTAACAGATTGGTTCGTCGATACGGTGAGACCAGAGTTTTATGAGAAAATGATCAGTAGTGTAACCGCCAGTTTTTCTGATATAGTAGCAGTGGGGTGAGATTGGAGTTAGGAATGAAGAATGGGAAGGTGGCTAGCAGTTCCAGCAGTTTCGGTAACAACAATGTCAAAAAGCTCAGCAGTAATTTTCACAGAAAGAAGGAAGGGAAGACGAATGCAGTAATTGTGGGAAGAAAGAATCGCACCTGGAGACCACCTTACCAACAGTATCAACAGAGTTATGTTCAACAATCTCAGCAAGGCTTTGTTCAGCAGCCTCAAGCAAGTTATGTTCAGCAATCCCGCAACAACGACCGATGTATCCGTTGCAGTATGCCCAACAACCTTATGTGGCAGCTGTAACTCCAGCTTTCAGTCATCCTGTTCCCAGTTATCAGACAGTGCAGCCATCACCTGTATATCAGCCAATTCAACAAGGGTATCAACGAGCACCCAACGCTCCACCCTATCAACAACATCATTAGCCTAGAGCTCAGGCACCCAGACAGAACTACCAAAATCGGAGACCGACAACAAAACCACCACTTCCTAAGATACCGATGACTTACACCGAGTTGCACCCCTTCTTAGTGCAACAGAGATTGGTAACAACACGACCATTAAATCCAGATGCACATTGTGCCTTTCACGAAGGTGTTGCCGGTCATGATTTAGAAGGTTGTCTTGCCTTAAAACATCTTGTCAGGGAGTTGATGGAAAAGAAGATCTTGTCTTTTGATGATGTACCCCCAAATATCAAAAGTAATCCATTGCCGAACCATGGAGGGGTCAATGCAGTAGAAGAAGTGTTAGATGAAAGAATGGTCTGAGATGTGTCAGAGATTGGAACCCCGTTGAGGTTGCTTCACGAGAAACTACTGAAAGCAGGATTGATAAAGAATACCCATAATGTTTGTGAAAAATGTTCTAGTTATTCTAGAGGGTGTGATGAGGTACGAAGAAGTATACAAAGGTTGATTGATGAAGGAATGTTACAAGTGTGTAGTAAGGTGAGGAAAGAAGAAGTTTCAGTAATTGAGCCTGTTTTTAATTTACCGAAGAAAGGTGAGAAAGGTCTGGTGTTCAAGATGACCAACAAAGGTGTGAAGCCCGTTTTCAACAAGCCAACTATCGATCAACCTCAACCGGTTATTATTCAGAAACCAAGACCGTTTCCTTTTGAAAGCACAAAGGCCGTTCATGGAAGTATGACATGATTGTGATAGACCGAGGATCTGGGAAGGTTAGTCAGAAAGAGACAGTAAAAGACGACCAAGTGGACGTAACAAACATTGCGGGTACAAGTAAAATGACCCGTAGTGGTCGAATCTATCAACCAAAGATGACAGTAGCCGCTCCGAAAGAGGTCACTCCTGCTACGAAAAAAGAAAAAGAGGTACCAGGTAATGAAGGAGACGACGAAGAATTCTTAAGAATTATTCGGAAAAGTGATTACAGGGTTATTGATCAGCTTCACCAAACCCCATCAAAGATATCAATCTTGTCTCTCTTGATGAACTCTCCAGCTCACAGAGAGGCTCTGCAAAAAGTATTGAAGCAGGCACATGTAACAAAAGATATAACTCTCGGCCAATTTGATTCAGTAATAGCCAACATTACAGCCTGTAACACCCTGAGCTTTAGTGATGCAGAGTTGCCGAAAGAAGGACGCAACCACAACCGCGCATTGCACATATCTGTCAGGTGCCAAGAAGACACAATGGCACGAGTCTTGGTCGATACCTGGTCCTCATTGAATGTATTGCCCGCAAGGTCGCTCGCAAGGTTAGCATATGCAGGGGCCGAAATAAAACCAACATCTTTGATTGTAAAAGCTTTTGATGGTTCAAGAAGAACGGTTGTTGGAGAAGTAGAATTGCCATTCATGATCGGACCTCATGTGTTCGATATTACATTCCAAGCCATGGACATTAACCCAACTTATAGTTGTTTGTTGGGACGACCGTGGATTCACGCTGTTGGGGCAGTGACTTCCACATTGCATCAGAGAATGAAATTTGTTGTAAATGATAAGTTAGTGATTGTACACGGTGAAGAGGACCTAATGGTGAGTAATCTGTCATCATTCAGGTATATTGAAGCAAATGAGGGCGCGTTAGAAACTTCCTTTCAGGCACTCGAGATAGCTAATGCAGTGTGTTGCACCCCAAAATTTGACCAACATTTCTTTACCTAGCTTATGTTTCATTTCATGCACATTAGCATTATCATTTGCATTTCATTGAGATGTATGCAGGAGATCAAGAGGTATGATCACCAATTAAGAGCTATACAAGACTATAAAGCTAGCTGGGAGGCTTATTCAGGTGTTCAAGGGTTGATATCCTTGTCAGAGAAGTTAAAAGATCCTCAGAGAGAGTGATGGAAGCCAAGAGTGTGTGTCTCCTAACTTGAAAGTTGTGGAAAGCCATCAGATGATTCTGAAGCCATGAAGTTAGACTTGAGGTCTTGAGAGAGCTCATGAGAAGTTTTGAAGATCACTTTGAGGCCTAGACAAGTCATTATGCAAGAATAAGAAGGCTCAGCCATGAGTGGTGCAATTAGGGTTTGACTGGGTCAACCCTAAGTCAACTAATGATTTAAAGAAGGTTGAGACCTAATTCAAGAGCCATGTGATCATGGATTGACACATTTATATGTTATAAGGATTATTCCAAGGTTAACTCATCATGATTGAAGAGTTTGAGAAGTTTCAAGCTAGGGTTTCTAAGGCATGACAGTGTAAAATCCCCTAGTTTGACCCCTATCTTCAAGGCAATTTAGCTCAAGATATGATTGTCATATCATCTTGCCCCCAACATGATTGTTGTAGAGAATAATCTTAGCTTTAATTTGAGTGCTAGAAGTCCTTGATAGGATTTGTATAACTCAAGTTATGGCTTTGACAAGTTACAAGTCATCTGAGGAATGTGAATTTGGAGCTTGAAAGTTGCCCAACTTGCAAGAAACCTTTTCCCTAGAAGGATCATTCCTATGAACTTTTGGTCAACATGAATGTTGTTACTTATCCTCTTAGCTTTCTAGAGAGTACTAGAAGTCCTTGATAGGATTTATAGAACTCAAGTTATGGCTTTGACAAGTCAAGGGTATTTTGGACATTTGGTGATTATAGGTCATTTGGGATCATAGGCCATTTTCACCAACTTAGAGGCCTCAAATGAAGTTTTGTTCAACTAGAAAGTTGTTCAAAATGGGGTTTTAACCTTGACCATGCATCAAGGAGGCATTGAAATGGCTCAAGGAGAGACTTGGTTCAAGAAATTTTGAAAAAAAGGAAGAATTAAAAGGATTTAATGGTCAAAAATTCAAATAATCCATTTGGTGACCAAATGAGACAAACCTATAGGTCATTTTGATTGTAAAATGAATTTTAAAGACAATGGCAATAGCACTTTTCTCATTTGAGGTCAAAATCCAAGAGTTGCATTTAGTTACTTAAGACTTAAGTTACATATGCCAAACTATACATGGGATTAAGATCAAGGTGCTAACTCATTCCAACACATCCAAAATGTCATCTAAGGAGAATTTGAACACAAAGCATAGTGAATACAAGATGCTTCAAGAACTGTTATGAGTGTACCATGAGATTGAATTTTCCATGACATGAGATATTGAAATTCTCATTAGATTGATCCAGAAGCCTCTAGAGTGTTCATTCATGTCCTATATATAATTCTGAAGTGGTTCGTAGCAGAGGTTGGTGAGAATTGAGAGAGAAGAGTGAGATTGCATTTTGAATTTGCACATTGCAAATCAAAATCGGTTACATCAATTGAGGCCATTTCAATCCAAGTTCTTGATCTCAGTAGCTTGCTCTAGTGTTAGTGATTGATCCCAGATTGAATCCAAGGCAAGGTCGTGGAAGAATTGGGAGTTGGCACTTGGAATTCTTCATCTGTAACTCAGAATCGGGTTCAAGAATTCAAGGCATTTCAATCAAGTTTGTTGCATACAGAAGCTAGGTCATACTCCATTGAAGGAATCTGGAGCTTATTGAAGGTTGATTTGAAGATTTGAGTACTCTGTTCACAGGATTTTGACAGGTATGTAATTCTCATTCCATGGCTTAATGTAGGCATAATCAATAGGATTTGTTAGGTTAAATCCATTGTAGATCACTGCTAGAAGCTTTCTGGATCATTAATTTGGAGATTAGTGACAATTTAGGGTTTATGCAATTTTCGGTTGAGATTGCTATTCTTGGATTCTTGAGTTTTTAGAATGATTGAGTAGTATAGGTGGATTCCTTGTGAAATTTGGGACAAGATTCATGTAGAAACCATGTGGAATGGAGGCCTGTAGAGAGAGTTAGGGTTGGATGAGGCTGGCCGGAAAAGCCACCAGCGGTGACCTTCGCGCGCGCAGGTGGAGGAGTTTCAGAAATTTAAATTGGGGAAGACGAAATCTGGAGCGTTCATTCACGTGTTAGACCTTGACTCAGACCTAGATCCAGCGTTTCTTGTTGAGCCACGTAAGCTAGCCCTTAAACGCGTCGTTTCACTTGCACCTTGAATGGACTGAGGGAACGTGGGTTCGAAACTGAGCATGCATTGTTTTCTTTTGTTTCAATTTGATAATTGGAGCTGAGTGTGAGCGCCTGGGCTTGGGACTTGTTGATATCTACACCCCCCCCTTGGCCCAATCCAGATATTAATGTGAAATACTTGCTATTTACCACACGCTCTTATTAATTTCTCATAATTTTCTATTATTTTCTTCATTTTATATAGTTTAGTGAATAATCCAAAAAAAAAAATTGAAAAATGACTCAATTAATTCCATTTTTTTTCCATTGATTCATGATTGAATCTAGTTTTTTTAGATAAAAAATATTAATATTTCATGCATTTTTTATTTTATTTGCATTTGTTGAATTTTAATTGATATTAAAATAATCATGGTTGATACTTGGTTTTGTTGAATTTGGTTTGATCATTTGATGATGATTCTTGCCTTGATTTTTTGTGTGTAGCTAGCATAGATATGCATGTTCCCCCTACATTTTTATCACATTTTTGTGATGAATGTAAGTGGTAGTTTTAGGTTGAAACTTTAGGAGCTCCATTTTTAGGGTTTATGGTTAATACCTTATGATTTAGGTTTTATATCTAGAACTTGATGGATGATTCAACCTCTGATTTTTCTGTGGAAGATTCATGATTGAATTAGGATCCCTTATGAATTTTTGTAGGAATTTACAATGTAGTTTACTATTTTATCTTGATTTTAGCTTAGGTGCTGACTTTGGATGATTCTAATGCACTAATTTGACTAGAATGACTTCTTTAGTTCCCTTAGATTAGGGCTTTGTCTCTCTTGCTCTTAGATGATGTTGAAGACAAGCTTGGGCTACCATGGATTGAGATAAAGAAGCTTGGATGTGAGGATTTTCCCTTCTTTTGGTGTAGTGTTGATTAGGTGTTAAGATTAGGGTTTGTAGGCAGAGCTTCTAGATAGATTCTCTTCCTTCATAAACATGGAAGATGTTGATCATTTCCATTCTTCCATATGATGTAAGGTCCCCTTGTAAAGGCCTCATCCCTCCTTTGGTAGGATGTGTGGCTCTTTACAAGTTGGTAGAACCTTTGAGGGTCCCTTTCTCTGATGATGGGATGCTTAGTGGTGACCTTTTGTCTTCACTCTGCTACCAATCATCCAAACTTTGCTCTTGTTAGATGAATCTTTCTCCCTTGCTAAACGATGGAGTTCCTTGCTTGAAAAGATTGAAGGATAGGAGTTGATACTTCTCTGTATTTGAAGACTACCTTTGGAGTTGAAGCTTGAGGATCAAGAGGAGCAAGTTGATACTTGTAAGGAAGAGAGAGCTGAAGCTTGAAGAAGAAGAGGAATAAGTTGATACTTGTGAGAGGAATCCATTGGAGATGGAATGAAGAGGCTGAAGCTTGAGACAGAGGCAAGCTGATACTTATGGGTCTAGTGCATTGAGGCCTGAAGGTGGGGTCTACTTTGGAGCTGAGGCCTAAAGAAGAGAGAATAAGTTGATACTTATGTGGATGTATTAGAATCAAGTTGACACTTGCTATTGAAGATGATAGCCTTAAAGATCAGTTGAAGACTGAGGACTGGACTGCTGTCAGAAGATTGCTTTGCTGTGAGGATGTGGGAGCTGTTGATCTGCTTTCCTGTCTGTTTTCTTTCTGTGCAACTGTATTGATATGACTTGTTTGATTTGCTTGGTGCATTAGAATAAGTTCATATTTAGATTGTGTTAAGCTAGGAGCATGATTGCATTAGAGGTTGAGTTGCTCCCTCTGCTTGTATTTTTACTGTATGGCTTTGCTTGCGGGTATTCGGTAGAGCCCAACTCCCTTGCCTATGTGGTTTGTGTGTGCTTGATAACATGTTATTTCCTCTGTATGATTGCAGTTACTCCTATTTTGCTTGATAGCATGTTATTTCCTCTATATGATTGCAGTCATTCATATCTGGCTTGAGGTTGAGATGAGCTTGTGGAGGCTGATGCCCCACACACATTTCCTCCCTCACTTGCATTGCATGCATTTTACAGTCGTTTACTGTTTACTGTTTAAGCTGATGCTTTATCTATTTTTGTTCATCATTGACATGATCCCTTAGGAATCTCTCTTCCTTTGATAAGGAAGTGATTATTAGAACTTTAGGTTGAAACCTATGCATGATAACTTCTAGGAGTTCCCTACTTCAAACCTCAACCATAGGATGAATCCTTGGCACGACAACATTAGGACTTGATAGTCTCCCATTAGTTGTCCCTCGCTCTTCTCATCTCAAAACAAATTAAAATACAGTAATAAAGGTTAACTGACGTCGTACGTTATGAGCCTCAAGCTATCTGAGAAAGGATTGTTGGAGAGTTCTTTTCAACAGTCTGGATGTTTAGTATGGCACCCTTTGGGTGACATGCGACGCGTCCACTCTCAGGTCATAGTCTCTAGTGCGATATTAGTTGCAAACATCCATAAAAAAAACAGTTCTTCCGTAAAAGACAGAAAACAAACTTCAAACCTTTTTGCCCCGTGGGCCCGTAATTCAAAGGAAAGCTTTTCTGAAGAAAAAAGTGTCGTTAAATCCCTGTTCTACCGCAAACGGTAACGCTTAAGTCTCCAAGGGTCGAGCTGCGTACATCCAACTGCTGGAATTGTCTGTTAACCCTACTCGATAAAACAGATGAATCTGAATTCCCGTAATCCGTATTATCCTGAACTACGTAAGATCTGATCTCTCATACCTGATAAGAGTACGTAGGCACAATACCGATGTATTGGTGAGCCACCTCCCCCGTAACCCGTAGTTAGTCGAACTACATTGACTCTGATTTCTCATTCTCTGATGAGAATACGTAGGCATAAAGTGCGACGCTTTGCCGAGTCATTTTTCTTTTCTTTTTCAGACCAGCCTTGATAGGTAGATAGATACAACCAACCCGTCAGATAAACACAACAAGCGTGGATCCCATCGAGTATGATGGACGTGAGGGGTGCTAATACCTTCCCCTTGCGTAACCGACTCCCGAACCCAGACAACGGTTGCGATGACCTTGTCTTATACCTTTTCTTCAGGTTTTTCCGATTGTTTCCTTTCCTGTTCTGAGGGATAAATAACGAAAGGTGGCGACTCTTCTGTTTTGCCGGCACCTTATTTTCGCGGAAGCGACAGTTGGCGACTCTGCTGGGTGTAACAGCCCAAATTTCATTAAATAATTAATTATAGTAATTAATTGATTTAGTGGGGTTTTTATTAATGTTGGAATTAATTTTTATTAATTGGTATGGATAGAAAATTAAGAAGGAACTGGAGAGGAAGGAAAATGAAGGAAATATATAAGAGAGAAAGAAAAGAAAAGAAAGATAGAAAACATTTGGAAAGAAAGAGGAAAGAAGAAGAAAGGAGAGAAAGAGAAGAGAAGAAGAGGAAAAGTGGAAATCATCAAGAACCAACATCAAAGCTCCGATTAATCGAGGTAAGGATGAGAAATGTTTCTATTTGATCATTGCATGATGTTATGTATGTTGGGTTGGGGTTTTGGTAGAGATTTCATCACTTTCCAATTAGGGCAAAATGTTGGATAATCGGTAGATTGATGATTTAATCGGTTGAAACTGAGTAATAATGTCGTAGAATAGTCGGGTAACATGTATTGATGCTGTTTATACTGATTTGGATGTGTAAGAGAGGGTTGATGATGGATTGGTGAAGGAGAAGACAGAATGGGGTTCTGTTCTGCGCAGGTTCGCTGGCTCTCGCCAGGCGAGTGAAGGCGAAGCTTCGCCAGGCGAAGCCTAGCGAATGCTGGCGAGTAATTATGATTAAATCCCAGTGGACTTCGCTGGCGAGTTCGCCAAGCGAAGTTGGATAGCGAAGGTTCGCCCAGCGAAGGTGCTGGTGAATGGTGGCGAATGAAGTCAGTAGCTACTGACTTGGGCTCGCTGGGAAGTCTCGCCAGGCGAAGCCTAGCGAGTGTTCGCTGAGAGAGTTCGCCAGGCGAAGGCCAGGCGAAGGTTCGCTGCGAGGGTTCGCCAGGCGAATGTGACAGCATTTTTCTTTTGTTGTGTTGCTCATGTGGTGATTGTTTGATTGATTCACATAGGTTAATAGCTCTATGATATGATATAGATATGATCTATTGTGATGATGTGTACTGTGGGTAGCCTCCGGGCGTGAAACCTAGTTGATATGCGATGCGCATTAATTGTGATAATTAGAAATACATGTGAATACAATGATGAATGTATGTGTATTGTCTAATGAACTTGCGAATGCTTAATGGGCATACAATTATGTAATGAGTATGCATGAGAACATTTTGAATATGTGTGCATAACTTATAATTGTATGATTGGTATTGCGATGTGAATACCTTGATTGTTGTGATAATTAGAGATACATGGGAATACAACAAGAAATGTATGTGTATCGTCTAATGAATTGTGGGTGCATATATGTATGCGATTGTTGTGTGAATGCATGGGAACATATGTGATATGTGTGCATTGTTGTTGAATATGATGATGTGTGAAATGAATACATTGATAAATGTTTGATATATGTTGTATGTGCAATCATGATGAAATTCTCGAAGGGGTGAATTATTCGAATGCATGGGATTAAGACGCGGGAACGGTCTTAAGTGCATTTATTGTGATTGGTTGATTGTACATGCATCATTCAGTCAAGAGGCAATGTCTGTTAGTTTCGTGGAAACTAGTGGCTTGTCCCAAACCTAGAAGGGTGAGTTTGAAGCCTAAGGGACGGGCTTGGTTGTTATCGGTCTAGAAGGGTGGACCCGGTTTAAAGTAAAAACCGAAAAATGATAACGAGTTATCGGTCTAGAAGGGTGGACCCGGTTTAGAGTGAAAACCGAAAAGATAACGAGAGTCGGTACCGCATAGCATTGAGTTGCATTGAATATGTTGAGTCACATTGCATAATATTGTGGTGGCACAATGTGCTTGTGAATGATTGTGAAGTCAAGCATGAAGGGATGTGCTTGTGGATGTTCATAATGTTGATATATGTGAACGTGATATGATTATGATTATGAGAATGAAGTGTGGTGAGAAATGTGAATATGTGTTATATGATACCTATATATACGTAATCTTATACCTTGATTATTATGGTTATATTTCTCACCCTTCTGCTGTTTTATAATGCTCTATGAGGCATTGCAAATTAGGATGCTGGAGTCCTTTGTGAAGTTATCTTCATTCTTTTGAGTCGGCTGCTCTGATATGTAACACCGGGTAGTTAGACTAGTATAGTCATTCTTTTGTGATACATTGCGATGTATCAGCTGATGTGGTTTTGTAATCTAACTGATATGATGTATTAATCTGGATGACTTATGTGCATTTGAATTAATATTTTGGAACTGATTAAATGATGTTATCTTCCGCTTAAATTAAATGTTGAAATGTGATTTCTAAAACTACGAAAATGTTACATATTTTTATGGAGCAAAATGTTAAAGAGTTTTGTTGGTGAAACTGTGACATTCTTCCTTTATACCTTATCCTAAAATTTTTACTCTGATGAATTTGTATGTGCTTAATTGTTTTATATGCATTTATTTGGGGTATAGAAGGGGGTGTTACAATAGTGGTATCAGAGTAGGTCGGTCCGTCCGGCCAAGTTGTTAGAGTGTTTTTCCCTGTGTGTTATTGATATGCGTGTGATGCATTATCAATATTGGTTGTTCTTACGTAGTTCTGTTGTTGGAATTAGTAAGATGGTTGCAGGGAGGAACGACGAAGCGATTGCGGAGGCATTGACGAGATTGGCGGGGGCAATTGGGCAGTATCCTCCGGCCAATGTGAATGTGAGGAATCATGCTGATGATGGATTCCGTGCTTTGGGGAATTTCCAAAAGAGTAACCCTCCGGTCTTCAAGGGAACTCATGAACCGGACAAGGCACAAATTTGGTTGAAAGCTGTGGAAAAGATTTTTCAAATTATGAATTGCTCGGATGCACAGAAGGTGCAGTTTGGGACTCATATGCTCGAAGAAGAAGCTGAAGATTGGTGGGGTAATACTCGCCAAAGATTTGAGGAAGATGATATTGTGATTACGTGGGATTTGTTTAGAGAAACCTTTCTGGAGAAGTATTTTCCAGAGGATGTGCGGGGGAAGAAAGAGATCGAATTTCTTGAGTTGAAGCAAGGTAATTCGACAGTTGCTGAGTATGCGGCGAAATTTGAGGAGTTGATCAAATTTTGTCCTCACTATAATACTGGTAATGCTGAGAGGTCTAAGTGCCTCAAGTTTGTGAACGGTTTGAGACCCGAGATTAGACAAGCTATTGGGTACCAGGAAATCAGACGGTTTTCTGAGTTGGTTAACAAGAGCATAATTTATGACGAAGACAGTAGGGCTAGGTCTAGCCACTACAAGAGCCTAAGTGATAAGAAAGGAAAAGGTTAATTCAGAGGAAAACCTTATGTGACTCCTGCAGACAAAGGGAAGCAGAGAATGGGTTATGGCAAGAGGCCAAGTGGGGGAGTTTCTACTCCGGTGAGATGTTATAGGTGCGGTGAAGCGGGACATCGTGCTCCCGAATGTAAAAGTGTTGAGAAGACGTGTTTTAAGTGTGGCAAGCCAGGCCACAAGGCTCTGGAATGCAGAAGTGGTGCGGGTGTGACTTGCTACAATTGTGGTGAGCAAGGACACATCAGTACCAAGTGCGATAAGCCGAAGAAGAATCAAGGGAGCGGGAAAGTGTTCGCTCTGTCTGGATCTGAGACTGCTAGCGACGATCGATTGATCCGAGGTACGTGCTTCATTAATGGTACACCTTTGATCGCTATAATTGATACCGGAGCTACGCATTCTTTTATTTCTTTAGATTGTGTTAGAAGGTTAAATCTTGAGTTGTCTGTGATTGGTGGCGGTATGGTTATTGATACTCCTGCTATGGGTTCGGTAACTACACCGTATGTTTGCTTGAATTGCCCGTTGAGTATTTTCGGTAGAGATTTTGGGATTGATTTAGTGTGTCTTCATTTAGATCAACTGGATGTCATTCTTGGAATGAATTGGCTAAAATTCAATCGTGTGTATATTAACTGTTTTGACAAAACGGTTATTTTTCCCGATTCGGATGTTGAGAGGGATTTGTTTATGACGAGGAAACAAGTGAAGGAATCGGTACAAGATGGGGATAAGGTATTTATGCTTATGGCAACTTTGAGGACTAGTGAAAGTGAAGAGATTGATGCTTTGCCCATTGTTAGAGATTTTCCGGAAGTATTCCCTGAAGAGATAAAGGATTTACCGCCGGAGCGAGAAGTGGAGTTTTCGATAGATTTGTTTCCTGGAACTAGTCCGATATCGATGGCTCCATATCGTATGTCGGCCTCGGAGTTAAAAGAGTTGAAGAGTCAACTTGATGATTTGCTTGAAAAGAGGTTTATTCTTCCGAGCGTGTCACCGTGGGGGTGCACCGGCGTTGTTGGTTAAGAAGAAAGAGGGTTCTATGAGGCTCTGTGTGGATTACAGACAGTTGAACAAGGTGACTATTAAGAATAAGTATCCACTTCCAAGGATTGATGATCTGATGGATCAGTTGGTTGGTGCAAGCGTGTTCAGCAAGATTGATTTGAGATTTGGGTATCATCAGATTCGTGTGAAAGCTGAGGATATTCAGAAGACGGCCTTTCGGACGAGGTATGGACACTATGAGTATTCCGTGATGCCATTTGGTGTGACTAATGCACCAGGTGTATTTATGGAGTACATGAATAGGATTTTCAATCCTTATTTGGATAAGTTTGTGGTGGTTTTTATCGACGACATCTTGGTTTATTCGAAGAGCGAAGGAGAGCATGCCGAGCATCTAAAGATTGTGTTATCTGTGTTAAGGGAGAAGCAGTTGTTTGCAAAGCTTTCTAAGTGTGAATTTTGGTTGAAGGAAGTTAGTTTCCTTGGTCATGTGATTTCTAGTAGTGGTATTGCGGTCGATCCGTCGAAGGTTGAAGCGGTGTCGCAATGGGAGACTCCGAAGTCAGTTTTTGAGATCAGAAGTTTTCTTGGTTTAGCCGGTTATTATCGGAAGTTTATTGAAGGATTTGCTAAGTTATCGTTGCCGTTGACACAGTTGACTAGGAAAGGTCAAGCCTTTGTTTGGGACGCCAAGTGTGAAGCGAGTTTTCAAGAACTTAAGGGAAGGTTGACGACAGCTCCTGTTTTGATTCTGCCAAATCCAGAAGAACCATTCGTTGTTTATTGTGATGCTTCTTTGATGGGTTTAGGAGGTGTGTTGATGCAGAATAACCAAGTTGTAGCTTATGCTTCGAGGCAACTCAAAGTGCATGAGAAGAATTATCCGACGCATGACTTAGAGTTGGCCGTCGTTGTGTTCGTGTTGAAACTCTGGAGGCATTATCTGTTTGGCGCAAGATTTGAAGTGTTTAGCGACCATAAGAGTTTGAGATATCTTTTTGATCAAAAGGAATTGAATGCAAGACAAAGAAGATGGCTTGAACTTTTGAAGGATTTTGATTTTGGCTTGAACTACCATCCGGGTAAAGCGAATGTAGTAGCGGATGCATTGAGTCGGAAATCATTGCATATGTCGGCATTGATGGTGAAAGAGTTGGAATTGATTGAGCAATTTCGGGATTTGAGTTTGGTATGTGAGAGGACTTATTTTGGATTTAAGTTGGGTATGTTAAAGCTTACGAGTGGTATTTTGGACGAAATTCGAGAAGGACAGAAATCGGATTTGAGCTTAGTTGATCGGTTGACTTTAATCAACCAAGGCCAAGGTGGTGATTTTCGGATTGATGAGAATGGTATTATGAGATGTCGGGATCAAGTTTGTGTTCCGAACATGGTTGAGCTTAAGAAGAGCATCCTTGAGGAAGGACATCGTAGCGGATTGAGTATTCATCCGGGTGCTACTAAGATGTATCAGGATTTGAGGAAAGTATTTTGGTGGCCTAATATGAAGAAGGATATCGCGGAATTTGTATATTCTTGTTTGACTTGCCAGAAGACAAAGATTGAGCATCAGAAGCCATCGGGTTTGATGAAGCCGTTGTTTATTCCTGAGTGGAAATGGGATAGTATCTCCATGGATTTTGTATCGGGTTTGCCGAGGACGCCGAGTAATTTCGAGGCTATTTGGGTTATCGTGGATAGGTTGACTAAATCTGCTCACTTTATCCCTATGCGTATGGATTACCCTTTGGAGAAGTTGGCTAAGTTGTATATTGAGAGGATTGTGTGTCTGCACGGTATTCCGTTAAGTATTGTTTCGGATAGAGATCCGCGGTTTACTTCGAGATTTTGGGAGAGCCTGCAGAGTGTTTTGGGTACTAAGTTGCGTTTGAGTTCAGCGTATCATCCTCAGACTGATGGTCAGACGGAGAGGACGATTCAGTCGCTTGAAGATCTTTTGAGAGCTTGTGTATTGGAAAAAGGAGGAGCTTGGGATAGCTACTTGCCTTTGATTGAGTTTACCTACAACAACAGTTTCCATTCGAGTATTGGTATGGCACCATTTGAGGCGTTGTATGGTAGGCGGTGTAGGACACCATTGTGTTGGTTCGAGTCTGGAGAGAGTTCGGTTGTTGGACCCGAGTTAGTTCAACAGACTACTGATAAGATCAAGATGATTCAAGAGAAGATGAGAATTACTCAGAGTCGTCAGAAGAGTTATTATGACAAGAGGAGGAAGGCACTTGAATTTCAAGAGGGAGATCATGTGTTTCTTCGAGTCACTCCGATGATAGGTGTTGGTAGGGCATTGAAGTCGCGCAAGTTGTCGCCGCGGTTCATTGGTCCTTATCAGATTTTGCAAAGGATAGGAGAAGTGGCCTATCGTGTGGCTTTACCACCGTCGCTTGCTAATCTTCACGACGTATTCCATGTATCTCAGTTGAGGAAATACATTGCGGATCCGTCTCATGTAGTCCAAATAGATGATGTGCAGGTGAGAGATAACCTGACTGTTGAGACATCACCTATGCGGATAGAGGATCGGAAATTGAAGCAGCTTCGAGGTAAAGAGATTGCTTTAGTGAAGGTCGCTTAGGGTGGACCGGCTGGTGGAAATGTTACGTGGGAGCTTGAGAGCCAGATGAAGGAGTCTTATCCAGAACTGTTTGAATCAGGTAACATTTTCGAGGACGAAAATTCCTAAAGTGGGGGAGGGTTGTAACAGCCCAAATTTCATTAAATAATTAATTATAGTAATTAATTGATTTAGTGGGGTTTTTATTAATGTTGGAATTAATTTTTATTAATTGGTATGGATAGAAAATTAAGAAGGAATTGGAGAGGAAGGAAAATGAAGGAAATATATAAGAGAGAAAGAAAAGAAAAGAAAGATAGAAAACATTTGGAAAGAAAGAGGAAAGAAGAAGAAAGGAGAGAAAGAGAAGAGAAGAAGAGGAAAAGTGGAAATCATCAAGAACCAACATCAAAGCTCCGATTAATCGAGGTAAGGGTGAGAAATGTTTCTATTTGATCATTGCATGATGTTATGTATGTTGGGTTGGGGTTTTGGTAGAGATTTCATCACTTTCCAATTAGGGCAAAATGTTGGATAATCGGTAGATTGATGATTTAATCGGTTGAAACTGAGTAATAATGTCGTAGAATAGTCGGGTAACATGTATTGATGTTGTTTGTACTGATTTGGATGTGT
Organism: Lathyrus sativus; assembly: GCA_963859935.3. NCBI lineage: Eukaryota > Viridiplantae > Streptophyta > Magnoliopsida > Fabales > Fabaceae > Lathyrus > Lathyrus sativus. The sequence goes on from OZ012739.1 coordinate 182,113,244, forward strand.
AAGAGAGGGTTGATGATGGATTGGTGAAGGAGAAGACAGAATGGGGTTCTGTTCTGCGCAGGTTCGCTGGCTCTCGCCAGGCGAGTGAAGGCGAAGCTTCGCCAGGCGAAGCCTAGCGAATGCTGGCGAGTAATTATGATTAAATCCCAGTGGACTTCGCTGGCGAGTTCGCCAAGCGAAGTTGGATAGCGAAGGTTCGCCCAGCGAAGGTGCTGGTGAATGGTGGCGAATGAAGTCAGTAGCTACTGACTTGGGCTCGCTGGGAAGTCTCGCCAGGCGAAGCCTAGCGAGTGTTCGCTGAGAGAGTTCGCCAGGCGAAGGCCAGGCGAAGGTTCGCTGCGAGGGTTCGCCAGGCGAATGTGACAGCATTTTTCTTTTGTTGTGTTGCTCATGTGGTGATTGTTTGATTGATTCACATAGGTTAATAGCTCTATGATATGATATAGATATGATCTATTGTGATGATGTGTACTGTGGGTAGCCTCCGGGCGTGAAACCTAGTTGATATGCGATGCGCATTAATTGTGATAATTAGAAATACATGTGAATACAATGATGAATGTATGTGTATTGTCTAATGAACTTGCGAATGCTTAATGGGCATACAATTATGTAATGAGTATGCATGAGAACATTTTGAATATGTTTGCATAACTTATAATTGTATGATTGGTATTGCGATGTGAATACCTTGATTGTTGTGATAATTAGAGATACATGGGAATACAACGAGAAATGTATGTGTATCGTCTAATGAATTGTGAGTGCATATATGTATGCGATTGTTGTGTGAATGCATGGGAACATATGTGATATGTGTGCATTGTTGTTGAATATGATGATGTGTGAAATGAATACATTGATAAATGTTTGATATATGTTGTATGTGCAATCATGATGAAATTCTCGAAGGGGTGAATTATTCGAATGCATGGGATTAAGACGCGGGAACGGTCTTAAGTGCATTTATTGTGATTGGTTGATTGTACATGCATCATTCAGTCAAGAGGCAATATCTGTTAGTTTCGTGGAAACTAGTGGCTTGTCCCAAACCTAGAAGGGTGGGTTTGAAGCCTAAGGGACGGGCTTGGTTGTTATCGATCTAGAAGGGTGGACCCGGTTTAAAGTAAAAACCGAAAAATGATAACGAGTTATCGGTCTAGAAGGGTGGACCCGGTTTAGAGTGAAAACCGAAAAAAGATAACGAGAGTCGGTACCGCATAGCATTGAGTTGCATTGAATATGTTGAGTCACATTGCATAATATTGTGGTGGCACAATGTGCTTGTGAATGATTGTGAAGTCAAGCATGAAGGGATGTGCTTGTGAATGTTCATAATGTTGATATATGTGAACGTGATATGATTATGATTATGAGAATGAAGTGTGGTGAGAAATGTGAATATGTGTTATATGATACCTATATATACGTAATCTTATGCCTTGATTATTATGGTTATATTTCTCACCCTTCTGCTGTTTTATAATGCTCTATGAGGCATTGCAGATTAGGATGCTGGAGTCCTTTGTGAAGTTATCTTCATTCTTTTGAGTCGGCTGCTCTGATATGTAACACTGGGTAGTTAGACTAGTATAGTCGTTCTTTTGTGATACATTGCGATGTATCAGCTGATGTGGTTTTGTAATCTAACTGATATGATGTATTAATCTGGATGACTTATGTGCATTTGAATTAATATTTTGGAACTGATTAAATGATGTTATCTTCCGCTTAAATTAAATGTTGAAATGTGATTTCTAAAACTACGAAAATGTTACATATTTTTATGGAGCAAAATGTTAAAGAGTTTTGTTGGTGAAACTGTGACATTCTTCCTTTATACCTTATCCTAAAATTTTTACTCTGATGAATTTGTATGTACTTAATTGTTTTATATGCATTTATTTGGGGTATAGAAGGGGGTGTTACACTGGGGACTTGATAGTTTCCTAGGATCCTACGTCCCTTATGCGAGTCAGTTTGGGGATCCAACGTCCCCTGCGAGAGTCAATCCTAGCGCTTGTATGATTACTTGTCGGGTTGTGTTTGTTTATCGCATTTTATTTCCCGCATTTTATTTTCAGTATGATATGATTATCTGTGCTGTTGTGGGAGGGGCATTCTGATGAGTGAGAAGCCAGACCCAGGCTTGAGTGTACTTAGCATTAGTTGTGGAAATTAGTGGGCGCGTGCTTGCTTTGCAGGCACTAGTGTCTCATGAAATCCACGCTCAGACGAGGTTCTCCCGGTTGACTTCTTTTCCGGCCCTTTGGGCCTGAGGGGTTGTTGGTTTGGAGGATTGTCGACTCTGGGGACCGATCATTTGGAATTCAGCTGAGTGAGGCCGCTTCAGGAGATGGTGATGCCACACCTTCTGGGTATCGTATCACCCCTCTTGAATGTCTGTGACGCTGATGACCGCATAGGATACCGAACTTGTGTCAGTTTAGGTCCATACCTGTGAGCAGGGTTGGGTTTGTTGCAGGAAGCCTTAACCTTCAGACTACCTGGTTTTCTTGATAGTGAATCAGTTTTGCTGGTATCAGAGGTTCTCATCATCAGATGTATATGTGTTCTTGACAGAGCAGAGTTATGGTCCTGTATCAGAGGTCCTTATTGTCAGATGTATGTTTGTTCTTGATATAGTAGATTTATGGTCCCGTATCAGAGGTCCTTATCTTCAGAGATGTATGTTTGTTCTTGATAGAGCAGATTTATGGTCCTGTATTAGAGGTCCTTATCATCAGATGTGTGTTTGTTCTTGACAGAGCAGAATTTATGGTCCGATATCAGGGTTTTCTTATTATCAGAGATAGTGGTTGTTCTTGACAGAGCAGTATTGTGGTTTTGTTGATACAGAATCTCCACCTTCATCTCTTCAATAGCATAGTTGTCTTGATCTCCTGCTGCATGATTGCATTTTACATTGCGTTGCATATTCATTTGCATTTCATTAACGTGTGTCTGTGTTGCAGGTACCGTTTCCCCCGATTCAGGTTTTCTTGCCTTCTGTTGTGCTGTCATGGGTTCTCTGAGGAAGACTGTGGCCTACAAACTCCCCACTCCTGATGTTGTTCAGCTGACTAGTTTGATTGCTTTGGTAGATGATTCTGTGAGAGGTGAATTCAGAAAGTCTTACGGTAAACTGCTCAGCCTGGTTCGTAAGCCCTCTGTGTTTGAGTTGAATGGGTTGCACGCCCTGCTGCAGTTCTACGATCCTCCTTTGAGATGCTTTACTTTCCCGGACTTTGTTCTCGCACCTACACTAGAGGAGTATGCTGATTTGTTAGGTGTGCCTATCAAGAGTCAGATGCCTTTTGTTCATATGGATGCTGAGCCTAATCTGGCTAGTCTAGCTCCTTCACTTCATCTAGATGCCTCCGAGTTGGTCTTGTCTAGTTGGAACGGGGTTCCCGGTTTCTCCTTGCAGTTCTTAGTGGGAAAAGCTCAGCAGTGCGCCAAAGACGGATGTTGGGTTGTGTTCAACGCCATCCTCGCTCTATGCATATATGGCATTATTCTGTTCCCCAATATGCCCGACTTTGTAGACTTCGACGCATTTCACATCTTTGCATCAGGGAATCCAGTCCCTACCTTGATTGGAGATGTTTACCATTCCGTCCACTACAAAAACGAGAACAGAAGGGGTAAGAATGTCTCGTGCTGCATGCCCCTGCTCTATAGATGGCTTGATAGCCACCTACCCAAGAAGGGTCCCTTTGCTTCTTCTGCAGCCACACCTGAGTGGTCTGAGCGCTTGATGAGTCTATCAGCGGAGGATATTGCCTGGTTTGATAGAGATAGGTTGGGTACCAAGATTATCTTCAGCTGCAGTGGGTTTCCGAATGTGCCTTTGATAGGCAGGAAGGGCTGTATAAACTATAATCCATCTCTGCTGGTCCGACAGTTTGCTTATGCTTTGAGAGCTCCACCGAAGGATGAAGAGGTGCAGGAATCTCTGTACCTCACTGGTCTTCTAGAGGGGGATATGTTATCTAAGCTTCAGCACGCTTGGAATGGTATCTGTAAGCGAGGAAAGCCGTTGCTGGGGAAAAGTAATAGCCAGGCCTACGCTCCATATGTGACCTGGATCAGAGCCAGAGCAGATATGATAGGGATGTCGTTCCCACCTGCCCAGCCAGAAAGCCCTCCAGTGATTGAAGAGCCTACCACCGTGCCTATTCAGCAGCATAATCAGGTGTTAGCTGAGAGAGATGAGCTGAAAAAGGAAAATGATGAACTGGAGAAAGAATTGGCTCAACTCAGAAGCGAGAGAAGCGAAGCCGCCCATTCCTTCAAGAGGCAAACGGAGCTGGTGAACCAGTTAGGGACAGAGTTGACTAAGCAGATAGCTGAGCGTGAGCGCTTGGGTCGGGACTTCAAAGCCGTTAATGACGTACTAGCTACTAAGAAGCAGCACTTGGATGAAGCGTACCGGAGAATATCCAAGTTTAATCAGCATTGGAAGGCCACCCTAGCCAACGGCAAAGAAAGAGAGGATAAGCTGAAGCAACAGATCTCCAAGTTGAAAGCCCAGGTGAAGGCTAGTGAGAAAAGGTTTGATGAAGAAACCGCTCGCAGATATGTCGCTGAAAGACTGCTCAACAAAGCTCTTGCTAACCTGAAGGAGCACAAACTGACGTTTGAATCCAAGAAGCGGAAGCTAGAAGATTGTTTAGGCGAAGGAGCATGGGAAGACTCAGTTGAAGGACTTCAATACACTATTATGCGGAGGGAGTTACTCGTCGAAGGGTTGCTCACTCGGCCTAATCATCCAGAAACGAGGGATCTGTTAGAAGAGTTTCGAGCCCGTGGACGTGCTTGACTATTTGTAATCCTTTTGTTTTGATCATTGTTGTATGCTGACCATCGCCAGGCTTGTTGGTCGAGGTCATGCTATTGATTCTGCTTGTACCCAGTGACGTTGTGTACCGCCTTGATGGGCTTTCTCTATATATATGATATGTTATTTCCCTTACTGGACTCGAACTTCTTATTATCAGCACTGGCACTCAGGCACTAGGATCGGGGGAAATCTCCCTAACGCACAGACACACGTTTGCATTTGCATAATAAGCGCTTTGTCGTTTTTCTAACCCTTTGTGTATGCAGGTTGTTCCAGGATTGATCAAAGACCAATCCACCGCTATCTGACCAGAGCGAATCAAGCTAGAGCTATGGAGCAAGTGCAAACTGACGTTCAAGAACTCCGAGAAAGGATGGACCGCTTCATGGAGCTCATGCAAGTGGTTGCCAATGGCCAAGACCAGCGCAGAACTTTGGTCCAGCCTCTGATTTCAAGGGTTGACAGCAATGGTGTACTCCATGGTGGGACTGTTCCAACCCCTCCACCTGTTAAAACTCCTCAGAATGGCGTCCCCGTGACCGGGGGAAATGGCAGTGCCAACGGCAATGTGATCGCTAACATGGGGCTCAATGGTAATACGACTGGCGTCGGTAATGGGAATTTCGAAGCTAATGTCAATGTTGGGCTGGGCAACGACAATGCGGGTGTTGGAAATCTGTATGGGCCTCAGCCATGGTTAGAAGACCGTCAAGACAATTTGTTCTCACAGAAAGGTGCTGAGGGAGAGCTGACTGCTGAAGCACGTCTGAGGTTTAAAGCACTCGAGGACAAGATGAGGAATTTCGAGAACCTGAACACTATGGGTGTTGACATGTCCAAGTTGGGATTGATTGCTGATTTCAAGGTGCCTCCCAAGTTCAAGGTACCCGACTTTGAGAAGTACAAGGACACCACTTGCCCTCGCGTCCACTTGAGATCATACTATCGAAAAATGTCCGCTCACTCTGAAGACGAGAAGTTGCTGATGCACTTCTTTCAGGATAGCTTGTCCGGGCCCTCCCTAGAATGGTACATGAGTCTGGAACCTACCAGTGTGTACACGTGGAAGGAACTTGCTGAAGCATTCGTGCACCACTATTAGTATAACAGTGACTTGGCCCCAAACCGGGTCCAACTGCAGAATTTGTCACAGAGAAACAACGAAGGGTTCAAAGAATACGCCCAACGGTGGCGTGAATTGGCAGCTAGAATTCAGCCGCCGATGGTTGAACGGGAGCTTGTTGAAATGTTTGTAGCCACCCTCCCAGGGGTTTATTACGAGAAATTGGTCAGCGGTATGTCTGGAAGCTTCTCAGATCTCATCATCACCGGCGAGCACGTTGAAAATGGGATCAAACTGGGGAAAATTCAAGGTGATCTGTCCTCAGCTGGAGGAGGAAAGAAACCGTATGGTGGCAAAAGGCGGGAAGGAGAGACGAGCGCTGTGTCCAACGCTCGAAGGAAAGGCAAGGGCCCTCACCAGCAGGTGGCCAGCATAACCATCCCCGCGGTTCAACAGCCACAGCAGCAGCAGCAGCAGCCGAATCAGCAAGGGTATAGAAAGTATCAAAACAGGGCACTGCTATCAAGTCGCCACCTCGAGACGCCACCCATGTCTTATGCTCAGCTGTTACAGACTCTGCTTCAGTTACAACTAATCCAGAAGAGAACCCTGACTCCCTTGACAGGGGCACCTCCGTCGGGTTATGATGCGAATGCGACTTGTGAGTTTCACTCAGGAGCACCAGGCCACACGATAGAAAACTGCAAAGCCTTCAAGCACAAGGTGCAAGACATGGTGGATGCTAAGATCATCAACTTCTCAGATAACGTGCCAAACGTCACGAATAACCCTATGCCGAATCATAGGGGAGGTGGGGTGAATGCCATTATTGAAGAAGATAACTTAGATTTGTTGACTGATGTCAAGGATCTGAAGACACCGCTTAGCTTCGTTAAAGCCAAGCTGATCAAGAGAGGTTTCTTTCCAGGCTGTGGAGAACTGTGTATGGGCTGTGCGGTTCGTCCTGATGGATGTGAACAGTTGATAGAAGGGATTCAGAGTCTGGTGACCGAAGGAATCTTGCAGTTTAGCTGAAGGGCCGAATGTGGATCTGGAGAGGTAATGCTGAAGCAAAATGATGAGGTTGCTACCATCACCATCCCTCGCCGGACGATAACCATTTCTGCACCCAGACCGCCCACGATTACCATCACCAAAGCTGGGCCGATACCTTTTGAAAGCACCAACGCTGTCCCATGGCATTACGGGGCAGACATCTACTGCAACGGACAGAAGTTAGAATTGGAACCATCTGGGTCGTCTGTGGATAACCTAGTGGGCATTGGCGGAATCACTCGCAGCGGAAGAGTGTTTGCTCCACCTGAGATCGTGGCGGACAAAGCAGACAAAGCTGATGTAACTGATAAGGGAAAGAGTAAAGTCGTTTAGGAAACCCCTCATGGGGTAGAGAAGGACTTACTTGTTAAAGACACTGAAGAGTTTATGAGGTTGATCAAGAAGAATGACTACAAGATCGTGGATCACCTCCATCAAACACCCTCGAAAATCTCCATCCTGAATCTATTGTTGTGTTCGGAGTCACATTGCAACGCGCTGTTAAAGGTTTTGAATACCACGTATGTACCGCAGGAAATATCGGTCAACCAGTTGGAAGGGTTCGTAGCCCACGTGAATGCTGGAAACGGGTTAGGGTTCACTGACCTAGAGTTGACGCTGAACGGGAGAAACCATAACAGCGCCCTGCACATCTCGATAGAGTGTAGGGGAACGATTATGTCTCACGTGTTGGTGGACACGGGGTCGTCACTCAATGTTCTTCCGAAGAAAGCATTGATGAAGTTAGATACTCGAGGATTGATTTGCACACCCAGTGATCTGGTTGTGAAAGCGTTCGATGGAACCAAACGTCAGGTTTTCGGGGAGGTGACGTTACCAATCCAAGTTGGGCCGGAAACATTCGACGCAGTCTTTTACATTATGGACATCATGCCTGCCTACAGCTGTCTCCTAGGGCGGCCATGGATCCATTCTGCGGGAGCCGTGACCTCCACGTTGCACCAGAAACTCAAGTATGTTGTCGGAGGTAGCATCGTGACCGTTTGTGGCGAGGAAGATATAATGGTGAGCCATTTGTCGTACTTCAAATATGTTGAGATGGATGGGGAAATCCACGAAACCCTATGTCAGGCGTTCAAAGCTGTTAAAGTCAAGAATGTAGCTCCCGTAATCACTGAGAAACCAGAGATGACTCTCTCTTCCTTCAAGGAAGCCCGAGCCGTTGTTCAGGCCGGATCTACCCTAGGCTGGGGGCAAATTCTAGAGATACCTAACAAGCAAGACAAGTTCGGGTTGGGATACTCTCCTACGGCTGAAGCCTCATCTTCTCACAGTGCGTCGCGCGGTAAAGGGCCGATCCAGTTTACCAGTGGCGGGGTGATATTCGAAAGTGTCAACGCAGTGTCCGAAGACGGCGAAGACAGCGATTGTGACCTGGATTCCTGGATCCAGCCAAGCAAACCAGGCGAGAGCCTCAACAACTGGTGCATCAGGGATACCATCCCAGTGACAGGCAAAGAGTAATGATTTACTTTCTCCAATCATTGTACAACCCTATGTCCTACCCGGGGCATAGTGGTCTTATTGTCAGGGCCTTGTTTGATTATGTACATGTTGTCGCTACCGCGAAAATAAGGTGCCAGCAAAACAGAAGAGTCGCCATCTTTCGTTATTTATCCCTCAGAGTGGGAAAGGAAACGATCAGAAAAACCTGACGAAAAGGTATAAGACCAGGTCATCGCAACCATTGTCTGGGTTCGGGAGTCGGTTACGCAAGGGGAAGGTATTAACACCCCTCACGTCCATCGTACTCGATGGGATCCACGCTTGTTGTGTTTATCTGACGGGTTGGTTTTACTATCTACCTATCAAGGCTGGTCTAAAAAGAAAAGAAAATGACTCGGCAAAGCGTCGCGCTTTATGCCTACGTATTCTCATCAGAGAATGAGAAATCAGAGTCAACGTAGTTCGACTAACTACGGGTGATGGGGAAGGTGGCTCGCCAATACGTCAGTATTGTGCCTACGTACTCTCAACAGGTATGAGAGATCAGAGCTTATGTAGTTCGGGATAATACGGATTACGGGAATTCAGATTCATCTGTTTTATCGAGTATGGTTAACAAACAGTTCCAGCAGTTTGGCGTACGCAGCTCGACCCTTGGAGACTTAGGCGTTACCGTTTGCGGTAGAACTGGTAGTTAACAACACTCTTTTCTTCAGAAAAGCTTCCTTTGAATTATGGGCCCACGGGGCAAAAAGGTTTGAAGTTTGTTTTCTGTCTTTTACGGAAGAACTGTTTTTTATGGTTGTTTGCAACTAATATCGCATTAGAGACTATAACTTGAGAGTGAATGTGTCGCATGTCACCCAAAGGGTACCATACTAAACATCCAAGCTGTCGAAAAGAAACTCTCCGACAACCCTTTCTCAGGTAGCTTAAGGATCGTAACGTACGACGTCAGTTAACCTTTATTACTGTATTTTAATTTGTTTTGAGATGAGAAGAGAACGAACAGGTTCAACTATGGGGAGACTATCAAGTCCTAATGTTGTCATGCCAAGGATTCATCCTATGGTTGAGGTTTGAAACAGGGAACTCCTAGATGTTATCATGCATAGGTTTCAACCTAAAGTTCTAATCATCACTTCCTTATCAAAGGAAGTGAGATTCATAGGGGATCATGTCAATGATAAGCGGAAACAGATAAAGCATCAGCTTAAACAGTAAACAGTAAACAGGTATACAGTAAAATGCATGCAATGCAAGTGAGGGAGGAAATGTGTGTGGGGCATCAGCCTCCACAAGCTCATCTCAACCTCAAGCCAAATATGAATAACTGTAATCATACAGAAGAAATGAAATAAAATGCCATCAAGCAAATCACAACCCACATAGGCAAGGGAGCAGGGCTCTACCAAATACCCGCAAGCAAAGCCATACAGTAACAATACAAGCAGAGGGAGCAACTCAACCTCTAGTGCAATCATGCTCCTAATTCACATCAGTCTAGATATGAACTTATTCTAATGCATCAAGCAAGTCAAACAAGTCACATCAATACAGTTGCACAGAAAGAAATTAGACAGGGAAGAAAGCAGATCAACCACTTCCAAAGCCTCACAGCAATGCAATTCTGACATCAGTTCAGTCCTCAGTCTGTAAATGCTCTTCAAGTCTTCATCCTCAATAGCAAGTGTCAACTTGCTTCTTCAAGCTTCTAAACCATCAAACATAGGTATCAACTTATTCTTTCTTCTTCAGGCCTCAGCTCCAAAGTAAATTCCACCTTCAGGCTTCAATCCCCATTGCAAGTATCAACTTGTTCCTTCAGGGACTCAGTGCATTAAACTCATAAGTATCAACTTGCTTCTTCCTTAAGCTTCAGCTTCTTCATTCCATCTCCAATGGATTCCTCTCACAAGTATCAACTTATTCTTCTCCTTCCTCAAGCTTCAGCTCTTTCTTCAATCTCAATTTGATCTTCTTCCCACAAGTATCAACTTGCTCCTCTTGATCCTCAAGCTTCAGCTCCAAAGGTAGTCTTCAAACCCAGAGAAGTATCAACTTCTAGCCTTCAATCTTCTTCAAGCAAGGAACTCCATCCTCTATCAAGGGAGAAAGATTCATCTAACAAGAGCAAAGTTTGGATGATTGACAGCAGAGTGAAGACCAAAGGTCACCACTAAGCATCCTATCATCAGAGAAAGGGACCCTCAAAGGTTCTACCAGCTTGTAAAGAGCCACACATCCTACCAAAGGAGGGATAAGGCCTTTACAAGGGGACCTTACATCATAGGGAAGAATGGAAGTGATCAACATCTTCCATGCTTATGAAGGAAGAGAATCTATCTAGAAGCTCTGCCTACAAACCCTAATCTTAACACCTAATCAACACTACACCAAAAGAAGGGAAGATCTTCACATCCAAACTTCTTTCTTCAATTCATGGTAGCCCAAGCTTGTCTTCAACATCATCCAAGAGCAAGAGAGACAAAACCCTAATCTAAGGGAACTAAAGAAGTCATTCTAGTTGAATTAGTGTATTAGAATTATCCAAAGTTAGCACCTAAACTAAAATCAAACAAAAATTGTAAACTACATTGTAAATTCCTAAAAAAATTCCTAAGGGACCCTAATTCAATCATGAATCTACCATACAAAATTCAGAGGTTGAATCATCCACCAAGTTCTAGATATAAAACCTAAATCATAAGGTATTAACCATAAACCCTAAAAATGGATCTCCTAAAGTTTCAACCTAAAACTACCACTTACATTCATCACAAAAATCTGAGACAAATCTAGGGGGAACATGCATATCTATGCTAGCTACACACAAAAAATCAAGGCAAGAATCATCATCACATGATCAAACCAAATTCAACAAAACAGGGCATCAACCATGGTCATTTTAATATCAATTAAAATTCAACAAATTCTAATTAAATCAAAAATGCATGAAATATTAATATTTTTTATCTAAAACAAACTAGCTTCAATCATGAATCAATGGAAAAAAGAATGGAATCATTTGAGTTATTTTTCAATTTTTTATGGATTATTCACTAAACCATTCAAAATGAAGAAAATAAATGAAATTAAAAGAAATTGGAAAAACAAGCGTGGTAAATAGCAAACATTTCCAGTTCATTTCAATGCTGGGCCCAAAAGGGGGGGTGCAAGTATCAAAGTTTCATTTAAGCCCACCCAAATACTATTAATGAAACGCAGCGTTGAAGCTGCTCAGAATCCTTCACAAAATTAAAATCACTCGTGGCCCTTGGATCATCACCTGGTCAAAGTCTCACCCCAGATCTAATGGCTATGAGGTTGTCTTCTTCATTTTAAATTTCTGAACCTTCCTCCACCTGCGCGCGCGAAGGTCACCTCCGGTGACTTCTCCGGTCAGCCCCATCCAACCCTAACTCTCTCTACAGGCCTCCATTCCACATGGTTTCTACACGAATCTTGTCCCAAATTTCACAAAGAATCCACCTATACTACTCAATCATTCTAAAGACTCAAGAATCCAAGAATAGCAATCTCAACCGAAAATTGCATAAACCCTAAATTGTCACTAATCTTCAAATTAATGATCCAGAAAGCTTCCTACACCAATCTACAATGATTCTAACCTAATAAATCCTATTGATTATGCCTACATCAAGCCATGGAATGAGGTTTACATACCTGATAAAATCGTGTGAACAAAGTACTCAAATCTTCAAATCAACCCTCACGAACTTCCAGATTCCTTCACCAGCATACAAGGAAGGTTCTGTATGCAAAGAAAAGAGTTGAAACTTGGTAGATTCTTGAATTCAATTCTGAGTTGCAAGCTTCAAACTCCAATTGCCAACTCACGATTCTTCCACAGTTTTGCCTTGAATTTGATCTGGAATCAATCTCTAACCCTAGAGCAAGCTATTGGGATCAAGAACTTGGATTGAAATGGCTTCAATTGATGTAACCGATTTTGATTTACAATGTGCAAATTCAAAATGCAATCTCTCTATTTCCTCTCAATTCTCACCAACCAGTGCTCTGAATCACCTCATATGCTTATATAGACCATGACTGAACACTCTAGAAAGTTCTGGATCAATCTAATGAGAATTTCAATATCTCATGTCATGAAAATTCAATCTCATGCCATCCTCATACCAGTTCTGCTAACAGCTTTCATTTGCCCTTCAACTTCATCCAAATTCTCCTCAAATGAGATTATGAAGGTGTTTGGGTGGATTGGAACCATGTATTTGATCTTATGTATAGTTTGGCAAATGTAACTTAAGTCTTAAGTAACTAAATGCAACTCCATGATTTTGACCTCAAATGAGAAAAGTGCTATTGCCATTGTCTTTAAAATGAATTTTACAAACAAAATGACCTATAAGTTTGTCTCATTTGGCCTTGGAATGAAAAATCACAAATTTGGTCCTTTTAATGAACTTTAATTCTTCCTTTTTAGGCCAATTTTGCAATTATGAGTTACAAGCAATTCCAACCTCTCATGAACACTTAGTTAGCCTCAAAACATCATTTTGAACAAGTTTTATGTTGAACATTTTCCCATTTGAAGCTTGCAAATAGGAGTTATGGACTTATGATTGAAATGACCTGTAATCTCCAAATGTCCAAAATACCCTTGACTTGTCAAAGCCATAACTTGATTTCTACAAATCCTATCAAGGACTTCTAGTGCTCTCTAGAAATCTAAGAGGATAAGGAACAACATTCATGTTGACCAAACGTTCATAGGAATCATCCTTCTAGGGCAAAAGTGCCCTGCAAGTTGGGTAACTTTCAAGCTCCAAATTCACATGCCTCAGATGTCTTGTAACTTGTCAAAGTCATAACTTGAGTTCTATAAACCCTATCAAGGACTTCTTGCACTCAAATTAAAGCTAAGGTCGTGCTATACAACAATCATGTTGGGGGTAAGATGAGATGACAATCACATCTTGAGCTAAATTGCCTTGAAGATAGGGGTCAAACTAGGGGATTTTACACTGTCAAGCCTTAGAAACCCTAGCTTGAAACTTCTCAAACTCTTCAATCATGATGAGTTGACCTTGGAATCATCCTTAGAACATCTCAATGTATCAATCCATGATCACAGGGCCCTTGAATTAGGTCTCAACCTTCTTCAAATCATCAGTTGACTTAGGGTTGACCCAGTCAAACCCTAGCTGCACCACTCATGGCTGAGGCTTCTCAATCTTGCACAATGACCTGTCTAGGCCTCAAAGTGATCTTCAACACTTCTCATGAGCTCTCTCAAGACCTCAAGTCTAACTTCATGGCTTCAGAATCACCTGATGACTTCCCACAACTCTCAAGTTAGGAGACACACCCTCTTGGTTTCAACCATTCTCTCTGAGGATCTTTTAACTTCTCTGACAAGGATATCAACCCTTGAACACTTGAATAACCTTCTTAGCTAGCTTCAAAGTCTTGTGTAGCTCTTGATTAGTAATCATACCTCTTGATCTCCTGCCTACATGTCAATGAAATGCAAATGATAATGCTAATGTGAATGAAATGAAACACAAGCTAGGTAAAGAAAAGTTGAGCAAATTTTGGGGTGCAACAGCTGCCCCTATTCAAACGGCTTGGACCTGACTGGGTGAGAAGCGAACGACTCTCAAACAATCAAGGTAAAAGACGGTTGAATACTAACAAACTCGGAAATTTGCCAACTGCACAAGTACACGGTACTCTGATGGGAACAAATCTTCGGAAACTGAAATAATAGTTGCACGGCAACTAGCTGGAGAAATACTAATCTGAACCTCCGTCAGGATGATTCTCTGATTTATCTGATATCATTGCATCCTCAAATCATCAATGGATCACCGATTACGCGGTAACTGGTGATTTGCCAACCGCACAGGTAAACGATACTCTGGTTGGTAGGAACATCTTCAAAACTGAACATGACAGTTGCGTGGCAACTTGCTGGGGAATTGGTCACACGGTAATCGGTGAAAGGTCTAATCTCAAATCTCAGTCAGGATGATCATCTGATTTTGCTATGGATATTCGTCCTCAAGTCATCAAGGGGTCCCTGGTCACTCGGTAACCGGTGATACATGGTTGATCATGCCTTCAGGCATTCTGCGACACTACATCAGAATTCCTCGGGACTCATCAGGTCATTAGGAACATTTTAACTATCAAGTTAATCATGTCGTCGGGCATTCAAAAGAATTTTCGGGCGTCAGTCGGACTTCGTCAGTAAGTCGGGAATAGAATCCTCGATCAATCATGAACCAAATAGGGATATCCAAACTCCCGCCATCAGGCAATCCGCATCAGCAGAGAGAACTGCGTCGACTTCACAGTTGGACTTCGTCAGTAAGTCTTTAAATGGAATCCTTAATCAATTAGGAACCAATAAGGATATACAATCTTTTTCCGTCAGGCACCCTGCGTCAGCTAGGCAAACTGCTTCGACATCGCAGCTGGACTTCATCAGTAAGTCTGGGGTTTTGGCACCGCTGCCGGACTTCAATCATCAAGTCTTCAAGGGAAGTTTCAACTTCTCGGTTTAGAACCTGTTGGGGATGACACATCTCCGCTGGGGATTCTGGAGAACTATCAAGTAACTTTGCTTCGGGGATCCAGAAATCATTATGGGTGAATCAACTCTGCTGAGGACTTCAAGAATCATCTAGGACAAATAACTCTATGGGAGACTTCAACAATCATCCTGAACCAATAGCTCTGCTGGAGATTTCAGGAATCATCCTGTGCAAATACTCTGTCGGGGACTCTAAGCATCAACTTGAGCAACCAACTCTGGCGACTTCACTGGGGGTTTTAAGAATCATCTTAAGCAATCAACTTCGCTGAGGAGTTCAAGAATCATCTTGGGCAAACGGCTTTGCTGGGGAATTCAAGAATCATCTTGAGCCACAAAACTCTTCCGAGATTTCAGGAATCATCCTGAGCAAACACCCTATCGGGGAACACCTGCAAAACAAGAACGGTAACGACCTAGCTCATGCTTCATATGCGTATGTTTGACAATGGCGCAATGCTCCACGCGGTGGAAATGCTACGCGTTTAGGGTAAATGCTATGCAATCATGCAAAATGCTACGACCCCATCAGCAAAATAAATGCTGAAGGGAAAATCCTCCTGTCAAGGAGAAAGAACCACTCTGGTGAACGAAGGAATCATCCTGCCGAGGAGAAGAAGTCACACCAATCTCAATTGGATTCCGCCTGGGGAAATGATCTTCAGCCGACTGCTGTGGGGGAACAAAGTTCTACGAGAACCTGAACCCGCTCAACCAGGTATTCAAACCACAAACTGTCGAGGAAACGATATTAATCGCAGAAATAAACTGCACGACATTCGCAGCAAAACTTTCCTGGAGATAACGACTCCGGTGGGGAAATACAGCATCGGCTATTCAACACTCTATTGGGGAAAACCAATCATGGCCTCAACGGCTTCCAAGGACTTGGCTCTCTTGGAGATTTTCCAGCTCGGCTGGGGAAGATGGAATCATCCTGCTTGCTGGGGAGAGTACAACTTTGTGGGGAATTTCAATTCCGCTGGAGACTTCAGTCTTAAACTATCGGAAGCTGCACACTTGCGAATAGTCTTCTACGAGAAACTGCACACTGACTCAGTGCTGGGGATGAACATACGCTTCAGCGCATGACTCAGTTGGGAAAATGATGATCCTGCCTAGGATGCATCTGGTTAAAGAGAATCTATCTCTACTAGGGGAGACATATCAATGTTCGCGGTCTCATGTTCAGACTCCGCGGGGAGATGCTGCTGAACTCGCTGGAGAAGAAGGAATCATCCTGCTTGGGGAAACATACGACATACTGCCTGGAATATGCTATACCTGCAACAACACAAACAAACAGACAAGATACCCTTCTCAAAGGGACCTATCAAGGTTATCACCTTGTGGCAATGTTCAAGTAATTCATTGTTTCAACAATCAGTGGCCTAGGCCAGTAAGTTTATGTATGCGCATTTTATCAAAAACACCGGCGTTCTTTTTCGCAAACAAAACAGATAGATGCTAAACAAACAAACAGAATTGCTGAATAGTATACATTTCATTGATAACGAACCCTTGAGTGGGCAAAAAATGTTTTACAACAGATGCAAGCTCCTGGAATGAGGAAGCCGCGTAACAATAAAAACATAAATATACACCAGTATACACACAAATGTCGGCAATGAGGCATAGACGAACACCATGAGTTGATCCCTCTATGACCCACTCGACTTCGATACTTCTCCGACGCTTCAGCTTCAGAAGAGATTGATTCAGATAAATGGCCCTCAGGTCTTCCAAACCACTAAACAATGAAAGTCCATACGCAGAACGCAGTCATTTGCTTTTTTAGATCCCTAACTTTTGCCTGAATCTCCCTTCCGGGTTTTCGATTCACCAGGATACCCTTTTTTGCCAAAGTCGCCCTTCCGGGTTTTCGACTTTGCGGGTGTACATTCTTTTCTTTTATATCCCTAATTTTTGCCCGAACCTTTTTCCTTTTTTATGGTTCGCCGGGATGCCCCATTTTTGCCTGGATATTCTTTTTCTTTCCAACGGGTCATTCTTTAAGCAAAGTATTTTTTAACTGCGTCCGCGTTCACCGGGGATGCAAAATCTTCTCCATCCATTCTGGATAGCAACAAGGCTCCTCCCGAGAAGACCTTGCTGACGACGTATGGACCTTCGTAATTGGGAGTCCACTTGCCCCGGTGATCGGAGTGTGGAGGAAGAATCTTCTTCAAGACGAGATCACCCGTCTGAAAGCTTCTCGGGCGCACCTTCTATCATAAGCTTTCTTCATTCGGCTTTGGTATAGACGACCGTATGCAATCGATGCTAATCTTTTCTCGTCCATCAGGCTGATTTGGTTTAGTCGGTTCTTAATCCATTCTGCCTCATCGAGTTTCACATCAACCAAAACTCGCAAAGAAGGAATCTCAACTTCCAACGGTAGGACAGCTTCCATACCGTACACCAGTGAGAAGGGAGTTGCCCCGGTTGATGTACGTACCGTTGTACGATAACCGTGCAGTGCAAATGGCAGCATCTCGTGCCAGTCCTTGTAGGTCACAACCATCTTCTGCACAATCTTCTTGATGTTCTTATTGGCCGTTTCAACGGTGCCATTCATCTTCGGCCGGTAAGGAGACGAGTTGTGATGTTCAATCTTGAAACTCTGGCACAACTCCTTCATCATCTTGTTATTCAGATTCGAACCATTATCAGTAATGAGCCGCTCGGGAATTCCGTAACGACAGATGATGTCCCTCTTTATGAATTTAGCCACCACCTGCTTGGTCACATTAGCATACGAGGCTGCCTCCACCCACTTGGTGAAGTAGTCGATAGCTACTAGAATGAAGCAATGACCGTTAGATGCAGTGGGCTCGATCTTGCCTATCATGTCGATGCCCCACATGGAGAACGGCCACGGGGAGGACATGACATTCAACGGGCACGGCGGCACATGAATTTTATCAGCATAAATCTGGCATTTATGACATCTCTTCGCGAATTTAAAGCAATCTGACTCCATCGTCAGCCAGTAGTATCCTACTCTCAGGATCTTTCTCGTCATAGCATGCCCGCCGGCGTGCGTACCAAATGTGCCTTCATGGACTTCATGGACTTCTTCCATGAGCATACTCGCTTCTTTCTCATCTACACATCTGAGTAGCACGAGATCGTGGTTTCTTTAATACAAAACTCCATCAGGATTGAGATAAAAATTGCCAGACAGCCTCCTAAGAGTCTTCTTATCCTGGGTTGACGCTCCCGCAGGATACTCCTTAGTCATAAGGAAAGTCTGGATATCATGGAACCATGGTTTGCCGTCGGAGGCTTCCTCAATCGCAAAGACGAATGCAGGTCTATCAAGATGAGAAAGGACAATTCTTGGAGCTTTATTCCAAAAATTGACTTTATACATCGAAGCCAACGTGGCTAAGGCATCAGCCATCTGGTTTTCTGCTCTAGGCACATGATGGAGTTTCACTCGATCAAAGAACGGAAGCATCCTTCTGGCATAGTTCATGTACGGCACCAAATTCAATTGACGAGTCTCCCACTCCCCTTTAATCTGGTTAATCACAAGTGTCGAGTCCCCATATACATCTAGGTTCTTGATTCTCAAATCAATTGCCTCTTCTAGACCCATGATGCATGCTTCGTACTCCGCTTCATTATTGGTGACTGGAAACGTCAGTCTCGCAGTGAACGGGATATGGGATCCGTGGGGAGTTTTGATGATCGCTCCAATGCCACTTCCATAAGAGTTAACTGCCCCGTCAAATATCAACTTCCACTGGGATTTCCTATCTGGCCCCTCGTCGGGAAACAGTTCGTCGCAATCTTTCGCTTTAAGAAACATGATATCCTCATCAGGGAATTCAAATTTCATCGACTGTTAATCCTCGATCGGCTATTCGACAAGGTATTCAGACAATACGCTACCCTTGATGGCCTTCTGGGAAACGTACTGAATGTCATATTCCGTCAACACCATTTGCCATCTGGCAATCCTGCCCGAAAGCGCTTGCTTCTTGAAGACGTACTTGATCGGATCCATCTTCGAAATTAGTATGGTGGTGTGGTTGAGCATGTACTATCGTAAACGTTTGGCAGCCCAGGCTAGTGCACAACACGTTTTCTCCAGCATCGAGTAACGAGATTCACAATCTGTGAACTTTTTACTCAAATAGTAAATGGCATGCTACTTTCTGCCCGTCTCGTCGTGCTGACCGAGAACACACCCCATACTATTCTCAAGAACTGTCAAGTACATGATTAAGGGTCTTCCGGCCACTAGGGGTATCAAGATCGGAGGTTCCTGCAGATACTGTTTTATCTTATCAAATGCCTTCTGGCAATCCTCGTTCCAAATAATCGCCTGATCTTTCTTTAGTAGTTTGAACATCGGTTCACACGTGGATGTGAGCTGAGAAATAAACCTTGCAATGTAGTTTATTCTGCCCAGGAAACCACAAACTTCTTTTTTGGTTTTTGGTGCTGGCATTTCTTGTATTGCTTTTATCTTCGCAGGATCAACCTCGATGCCTCTTTCGCTCACGATAAACCCCAGTAGTTTTCCAGACCGTACTCCGAAAGTACACTTGTTAGGATTCAGCCTCAATTTGAACTTCCTAAGCCTCTCAAAAAGCTTCAGCAAATTGACCAGATGTCCCTCCTCCGTTTGGGACTTCGCAATCATGTCATCAACATAGACTTCAATCTCATGATGAATCATGTCATGAAACAAAGTGACCATTGCTCGTTGGTAAGTGGCCCCTGCGTTCTTCATACTGAAAGGCATTACCTTGTAGCAAAACGTTCCCCAAGGTGTGATAAACGTAGTTTTCTCCATGTCCTCCGGCGCCATCTTGATCTAATTGTAGCCGGAGAAGCCATCCATGAACGAAAATACGGAGAACTGAGTTGTATTGTCGACCAACACATCAATATGAGGCAGCGGGAAATCATCTTTGGGGGTCGCCCTATTCAAATCCCGATAATCGACGCACATTCGTACCTTACCGTCCTTCTTCGGTACAGGCACTATGTTGACGACCCATGGAGGGTAAGTAGTGACCGCTAAGAAGCCAGCGTCAAGCTGCTTTTGCACTTCTTCCTTGATCTTAACGACCATATCTGGTCGCGTCCTCCTAAGCTTCTGCTTAATGGGAGGACAATCTTCTCGCAGCGGCAAGTAGTGGACCACAATGTCTGTATCAAGTCCGGGCATATCCTTGTATGACCAAGCAAAGATGTCACTATACTCTCTCAGCATCTCGACCAATCTCTGCTTGATATCACCCTGCAACGCAGCCCCTATTCTGACGTTCCTGACAAGTTCTTTAGAACCCAGATTCACAATCTCAATCTCTTCTTCGTGAGGTAGAATAATTTTCTCTTCTTGTTTCAACAAGCGGGCCAACTCCTCGGGAAGGTCTTTGTCTTCATCAATCTCTTCCTCGGCTTGATAGATCGGGAAATCGAAGTCGAAGTGCGTCGTAGAAGGTTCAGAGTCGATGTCATCTGCTATGTGGATCCTGCAATAACAAGGGTTAAGCTTAAGAGAAGGATATGCAGGTTAGCACAAACCCCATTGCCATTTTATTGTTTTTCAAAACAAATATAAAACAGGAATAACAGAGATCACAACATTTGAATGGGAAGAAAAATGCCTTTTGATTTATTGGTAAAATGCATGTACATAATCAAACAAGGCCCTGACAATAAAACCACTATGCCCCGGGTAGGACATAGGGTTGTACAATGATTGGAGAAAGTAAATCATTACTCTTTGCCTGTCACTTGGATGGTATCCTTGATGGACCAGTTGTTGAGGCTCTCGCCTGGTTTGCTTGGCTGGATCCAAGAGTCTAGGTCGCAATCGCTGTCTTCGCCGTCTTCAGACACTGCGTTGATACTTTCAAATATCACCCCGCCACTGGTAAACTGGATCGGCTCTTTACCTCGCGACACACTGCTAGAAGAGGAGGCTTCAGTCGCCGGAGAGTACCCTAACCCAAACTTGTCCTGTTTGTTAGGTATTTCTAGAATTCGCCCCCACCCTGGGGTAGATCCGACTTGAACAACGGCCCGGGCTTCCTTGAAGGAAGAGAGAGTCATCTCTGGTTTTTCAGTGATTACAGGATCTACGTTCTTGACCTTAACGGCTTCGAACGCCTGACATAGAGTTTCGTGGATTTCCCCATCCATCTCAACGTACTTGAAGGATGACAAATGGCTCACCATTATGTCTTCCTCGCCACAAACAGTCACGATGCTACCTCCAACAGCATACTTGAGCTTCTGGTGCAACGTGGAGGTCACGGCGCCAGCAGAGTGGATCCACGGCCGGCCTAGGAGACAGCTGTAGGCAGGCATGATGTCCATGATGTAGAAGACTGCGTCGAATGTTTCCGGCCCGACTTGGATTGGTAGTGTCACCTCCCCAAAAACATGACGTTTGGTTCCATCGAACGCCTTCACAACCAGATCACTGGGTGTGCAAATCAATCCTCGCGTATCTAACTTCATCAATGCTTTCTTCGGAAGAACATTGAGTGACGACCCCATATCCACCAACACATGAGACATAATCGTTCCCCTACACTCTATCGTGATGTGCAGGGCACTGTTGTGGTTTCTTCCCTTCGGCGTCAGCTCCAGTTCAGTGAACCCTAACCCGTTTCCAGCATTCACGTGGGCTACGACCCCTTCCAACTGGTTGACCGATATTTCCTGCGGTACATACGTGGCATTCAAAACATTTAGCAGCGCGTTGCGATCTGCCTCAGAACACAGCAACAAACTCAGGATGGAAATTTTCGAGGGTGTTTGATGGAGGTGATCCACGATCTTATAGTCACTCTTCTTAATCAACCTCATAAACTCTTCAGCGTCCTTAACAAGTAAGTCCTTCTCTACCCACGAGGGGTTTCTTCAACGACTTTACTCTTTCCCTTATCGGTTACATCAGCTTTGTTCGCTTTGTTCGCTTTGTCCGCCACAACCTCAGATGGAGCAAATACTCTTCCGCTGCGAGTGATTCCGCCAATGCCCACTAGGTTATCCACAGACGACCCAGATGGTTCCAGTTCTAACTTCTGTCCGTTGCAGTAGACGTCTGCCCCGTAATGCCACGGGACAACATTGGTGCTTTCAAAAGGTATCGGCCCAGCTTTGGTGATGGTAATCATGGGCGGCCTGGGTGCAGAAATAGTGATCGTCCGGCGAGGGATGGTGATGGTAGCAACCTCATCATTTTGCCTCAGCATTACCTCTCCAGATCCATATTCGCCCCTTCGGCTAAACTGCAAGATTCCTTCGGTCATCAGACTCTGGATCCCTTCTACCAACTGTTCACATCCATCAAGACGAGTCGCACAACGCATGCACAGTTCTCCACAGCCCGGGAAGAAACCTCTTTTCATCAGCTTGGCTTTAACGAAGCTAAGCGGTGTCTTCAGATCCTTGACGTCAGTCAACAAATCCAAGTTCTCATCTTCAATAATGGCATTTACTCCACCTCCCCTATGATTTGGCATAGGGTTCTTCGTGACGTTTGGCACATTATCTGAGAAGTTGATGATCTTGGCGTCCACCATATCTTACACCTTGTGCTTGAAGGCCTTGCAATTTTCTATTGTGTGGCCTGGTGCCCCTGAGTGAAACTCACAAGTCGCATTCGCGTCATAACCTGGCGGAGGTGCCCCTGTCAAGGGAGCCAAGGTTCTCTTCTGGAGTAGTTGTAACTGAAGCAGAGTCTGTAATCGTTGAGCATAAGACATGGGCGGTTTCTCAAGGTGACGACTTAACAGAGGTGCCCTGTTCTGATACTTTCTGTACCCTTGCTGATTCGGCTGCTGCTGCTGCTGTGGCTGTTGGACCGCGGGGATGGTTATGCTAGCCACCTGCTGGTGCTGGCCTTTGCCTTTCCTTCGAGCGTTGGACACGGCGCTCGTCTCTCCTTCCCGCCTTTTGCCACCATACGGTTTTTTTCCTCCTCCAACCGAGGATAGATCACCTTGAATTTTCCCCAATTTGATCCCGTTCTCAACGTGCTCGCCGGTGATGATGAGATTTGAGAAGCTTCCAAACATATTGCTGACCAATTTCTCATAATAAACCCCTGGGAGGGTGGCTACGAACATTTCAACAAGCTCCCGTTCAACCATCGGCGGCTGAACTCTAGCGGACAATTCACGCCACCGCTGGGCGTATTCTTTGAACCCTTCGTTGTTCCTCTATGACAAATTCTGCAGTTGGACTCGGTTTTGCGCCAAGTCACTGTTATACTGATAATGGTGCACAAATGCTTCAGCAAGTTCCTTCCACGTGCGCACACTGGTAGGCTCCAAACTCATGTACCATTCCAAGGATGGCCCGGACAAGCTATCCTGAAAGAAGTGCATCAGCAACTTCTCGTCTTCAGAGTGAGCAGACATTTTCCGGTAGTATGATCTCAGGTGGACGCGAGGGCAGGTGGTGCCCTTGTACTTCTCAAAGTCGGGTACCTTGAACTTGGGAGGCACCTTGAAATCAGCAATCAGTCCCAACTTGGACATGTCAACACCCATAGTGTTCAGGTTCTCGAAATTCCTCATCTTGTCCTCGAGTGCTTTAAACCTCAGACGTGCTTCAGCAGTCAGCTCTCCCTCAGCACCTTTCTGTGAGAATAAATCGTCTTAACGGTCTTCTAACCATGGCTGAGGCCCATACAGATTTCCAACACCTGTGTTGCCGTTGCCCACCCCTACATTGACATTAGCTTCGAAATTTCCATTACCGACGCCGGTCATATTACCATTGAGCCCCTAGTTAGCAATCACGTTGCCGTTACCACTGCCATTCCCCCTGGTCACGGGGACGCCATTTTGAGGAGTTTCAACCGGTGGAGGGGTTGGAACATTCCCACCATGGAGTACACCATTGTTGTCAACCCTTGAAATCAGAGGCTGGACCAAAGTTCTGAGCTGATCCTGGCCGTTGGCAACCACTTACATGAGCTCCATGAAGCGGTCCATCCTTTCTCGGAGTTCCTGAACGTTAGTCTGCACTTGCTCCATAGCTCTAGCTTGATTTGCTCTGGTCGGATAGCGGTGGATTGGTCTTTGATTAATCCTGGAACAACCTGTAACACAAAGGGGTTAGAAAAAACGACAAAGTGCTCGTTATGCAAATGCTTCATGCAAATGCAAACGTGTGTTTGTGTGTTAGGGAGATTCCCCCTGATCCTAGTGCCTGAGTGCCAGTGCTGATAATAAGAAGTCCGAGTCCAGTCATGGGAATAACATCTCATATATAAAGAAAGCCCATCAAGGCGGTACACAACGTTACTGAGTACAAGCAGAATCAATAGCATGACCTCAACCAACAAGCCTGGTGATGGTCAGCATACCGCAATGATCAAAACAAAAGGATTACAAATATAGTCAAGTACGGCCACGGGCTCGAAACTCTTCTAACAGATTCCTCGTTTCTAGATGATCAGGCCGAGTGAGCAACCCTTCGACGAGTAACTCTCTCTGCATAATGGTGTATTGAAGACCTTCAACTGAGTCTTCCCATGCTCCTTCGCCGAAACAATCTTTTAACTTCCGCTTCTTGGATTCAAACGTCAGTTTGCACTCCTTCAGGTTAGCAAGAGCCTTGTTTAGAAGGCCTTCAGTGGCATATCTGCAAGCAGTTTCTTCATCAAACCTCTTCTCACTAGCCTTCACCTGGGCTTTCAGCTTGGAGATTTGTTGCTTCAGCTTATCCTCCCGTTCTTTGCTGTTGGCTAGGGTGGCCTTCCAATGATGATTAAACTTGGATATTCTTCGGTACGCTTCATCCAAGTGCTGCTTCTTAGTAGCTAGTACATCATTGACAGCTTTGAAGTCCCGACCCAAACGCTCACGCTCAGCCATCTGCTTAGTCAAATATGTCCCTAACTGGTTCACCAGCTCTGTCTGCCTCTTGAAGGAATGAACAGCTTCGCTTCTCTCACTTCTGAGTTGAGCCAATTCTTTCTCCAGTTCTTCATTTGCCTTCTTCAGCTCATCTCTCTCAGTTAACACTTGATTATGCTGCTGAGTAGGCACGGTGGTAGGCTCTTCAATCACCGGAGGGCTTTCCGGCTTGGCAGGAGGAAATGGCATCCCTATAGCATCTGCTCTGGCTCTGATCCAAGTCACAAATGGAGCGTAGGCTTGACTATTACTTTTCCCCAGCAACGGTTTTCCCCGCTTACAGATACCATTCCAAGCGTGCTGAAGCTTAGATAACATATCCGCCTCTAGAAGACCAGTGAGGTACGGAGACTCCTGCACCTCTTCATCCTTCAGCGGAGCTCTCAAAGCATAAACAAATTGTCGGACCAACAAGGATGGATTGTAGTTGATACAGCCCTTCCTGCCTATCAAAGGCCCATTCGGAAACCCGCTGCAGTTGAAGATGATCTCAGTACCCAATCTATCTCTATCAAACCAGGAAATATCCTCTGCTGACAGACTCATCAAACGCTCAAGCCACTCAGCTGTGGCTGCAAACGAAGCAAGGGGACCCTTCTTGGGTAGGTGACTATCAAGCCATCTATAGAGCAGGGGTACACAGCACGAGACGTTCTTGCCCCTTCGGTTCTCGTTCTTGTAGTGGACGGAATGATAAACATCTCCT
The DNA here is from genome assembly GCA_963859935.3 of Lathyrus sativus. NCBI lineage: Eukaryota > Viridiplantae > Streptophyta > Magnoliopsida > Fabales > Fabaceae > Lathyrus > Lathyrus sativus. Next base: position 182,138,870 of record OZ012739.1, read on the forward strand.
ATCAAGGTAGGGACTGGATTCCCTGATGCGAAGATGTGAAAGGCGTCGAAGTCCACAAAGTCGGGCATATTGGGGAATAGAATGATGTCGTATATGCACAGGGCGAGGATGGTGTTGAACACGATCCAACATCCGTCTTTGGCACACTGCTGGGCCTTTCCCACTAGGAACTGCAAGGAGAAACCGGGAACCCTGTTCCAACTAGACAAGACCAACTCGAAGGCATCTAGGTGAAGTGAAGGAGCTAGACTAGCCAGATTAGGCTCTGCATCCATATGAACAAAGGGCATCTGACTTTTGATAGGCACACCTATTAAATCAGCATACTCCTCTAGTGTGGGCGCGAGAATAAAGTCCTGGAAAGTAAAGCATCTCAAAGGAGGTTCGTAGAACTGCAGCAAGGCGTGCAACCCGTTCAACTCAAACACGGAGGGTTTACGAACCAAGCCGAGCAGTTTCCCATAAGACTTTCTGAATTCATCTCTCACAGAATCATCTGCCAAAGCAATCAAACCAGTCAGCTGAACAACATCAGGAGTGGGGAGCTTGTAAGCCACAGTCTTCCTCAGAGAACCCATAATAGCACAACAGAAGGCAAGAAAACCTGAATCGGGGGAAACGGTACCTGCAACACAGACACGCGTTAATGAAATGCAGATGAATATGCAAAACAATGCAAAATGCAATCATGCAGCAGGAGATCAAGACGACTGTGTCGTTGAGGAGATGAAGGTGGAGATTCTGTATCAACAAAACCACAATATTGTCCTGTCAAGAACAACCCTATCTCTGATGAGAAGAAAACCCTGATATCGGACCATGAATTCTGCTCTGTCAAGAACAAACACACATCTGATAATAAGGACCCCTGATATAGGACCATAACTCTGCTCTATCAAGAACAATCGTACATCTGATAATAAGGACCTCTGATACCAACAAAACTGATTCACTATCAAGAAAACCAGGTAGTCTGAAGGTTAAGGTTTCCTGCAACAAACCCAACTCTGCTCACAGGTATGGACTTAAACTGACACAAGTTCGGCATCATATGCGGTCATCAGCATCACAGACATTCAAGAGGGGTGATACGATACCCAGAATGTGTGGCATCACCGTCTCTTGAAGCGGCCTCACTCAGCTGAATTCCAAATGATCAGTCCCCAGAGTCGACAATCCTCCAAACCAACAACCCCTCAGGCCCAAAGGGCCGGAAAAGAAGTCAACCGGGAGAACCTCGTTTGAGCGTGGATTTCATGAGACACTAGTGCCTGTAAAGCAAGCACGCACCCACTAATTTATACAACTAATGCTAAGTACACTCAAGCCTGGGTCTGGCTTCTCACTCATCAGAATGCCCCTCCAACAACAGCACAGATAATCATATCATACTGAAAATAAAGATGCGGGAAATAAAATGCGATAAACAAACACAACCCAACAAGTAATCATACAAGCGCTAGGATTGACTCTCGCAGGGGACGTTGGATCCCCAAACTGACTCGCATAAGGGACGTTGGATCCCAGGAAACTATCAATTCCCCAGCAGAGTCGCCAGCTGTCGCTACCGCGAAAATAAGGTGTCGGCAAAATAGAAGAGTCGTCACCTTTCGTTATTTATCCCTCAGAGCGGGAAAGGAAACGATCGGAAAAACCTGACGAAAAGGTATAAGACCAGGTCATTGCAACCATTGTCTGGGTTCGGGAGTCGGTTACGCAAGGGAAAGGTATTAGCACCCCTCACGTTCATCGTACTCGATGGGATCCATGCTTGTTGTGTTTATCTGACGGGTTAGTTTTACTATCTACCTATCAAGGCTGGTCTGAAAAGAAAAGAAAATGACTCGGCAAAGCGTCGCGCTTTATGCCTATGTATTCTCATCAGAGAATGAGAAATCAGAGTCAATGTAGTTCGGCTAACTGCGGGTGATGGGGAAGGTGGCTCGCCAATACGTCAGTATTGTGCCTACGTACTCTCAACAGGTATGAGAGATCAGAGCTTACGTAGTTCGGGATAATACGGATTACGGGAATTCAGATTCATCTGTTTTATCGAGTAGGGTTAACAAACAGTTCCAGCAGTTTGGCGTACGCAGCTCGACCCTTGGAGACTTAGGCGTTACCGTTTGCGGTAGAACTGGGAGTTAACAACACTCTTTTCTTCATAAAAGCTTCCTTTGAATTATGGGCCCACGGGGCAAAAAGGTTTGAAGTTTGTTTTCTGTCTTTTATGGAAGAACTGTTTTTTATGGTTGTTTGCAACTAATATCGCACTAGAGACTATGACTTGAGAGTGAATGTGTCGCATGTCACCCAAAGGATACCATACTAAACATCCAAGCTGTCGAAAAGAAACTCTCCGACAACCCTTTCTCAGGTAGCTTAAGGCTCGTAACGTACGACGTCAGTTAACCTTTATTACTGTATTTTAATTTGTTTTGAGATGAGAAGAGAACGAACAGGTTCAACTATGGGGGAGACTATCAAGTACTAATGTTGTCATGCCAAGGATTCATCCTATGGTTGAGGTTTGAAACAGGGAACTCCTAGATGTTATCATGCATAGGTTTCAACCTAAAGTTCTAATCATCATTTCCTTATCAAAGGAAGTGAGATTCCTAGGGGATCATGTCAATGATAAGCGGAAACAGATAAAGCATCAGCTTAAATAGTAAACAGTAAACAGATATACAGTAAAATGCATGCAATGCAAGTGAGGGAGGAAATGTGTGTGGGGCATCAGCCTCCACAAGCTCATCTCAACCTCAAGCCAAATATGAATAACTGTAATCATATAGAAGAAATGAAATAAAATGCCATCAAGCAAATCACAACCCACATAGGCAAGGGAGCAGGGCTCTACCAAATACCCGCAAGCAAAGCCATACAGTAACAATACAAGTAGAGGGAGCAACTCAACCTCTAGTGCAATCATGCTCCTAATGCATCAAGCAAGTCAAACAAGTCACATCAATACAGTTGCACAGAAAGAAAACAGACAGGGAAGAAAGCAAATCAACCACTTCCACAGCCTCACAGCAATGCAATTCTGACATCAGTTCAGTCCTCAGTCTGTAACTGCTCTTCAAGTCTTCATCCTCAATAGCAAGTGCCAACTTTCTTCTTCAAGATTCTAAACCATCAAACATAGGTATCAACTTATTCTTTCTTCTTCAGGCCTCAGCTCCAAAGTAAATTCCACCTTCAGGCTTCAATCCCCATTGCAAGTATCAACTTGTTCCTTCAGGGACTCAGTGCATTAAACTCACAAGTATCAACTTGCTTCTTCCTTAAGCTTCAGCTTCTTCATTCCATCTCCAATGGATTCCTCTCACAAGTATCAACTTATTCTTCTCCTTCCTCAAGCTTCAGCTCTTTCTTCAATCTCAATTTGATCTTCTTCCCACAAGTATCAACTTGCTCCTCTTGATCCTCAAGCTTCAGCTCCAAAGGTAGTCTTCAAACACAGAGAAGTATCAACTTATAGCCTTCAATCTTCTTCAAGCAAGGAACTCCATCCTCTAGCAAGGGAGAAAGATTCATCTAACAAGAGCAAAGTTTGGATGATTGACAGCAGAGTGAAGACCAAAGGTCACCACTAAGCATCCTATCATCAGAGAAAGGGACCCTCAAAGGTTCTACCAGCTTGTAAAGAGCCACACATCCTACCAAAGGAGGGATGAGGCCTTTACAAGGGGACCTTACATCATAGGGAAGAATGGAAGTGATCAACATCTTCCATGCTTATGAAGGAAGAGAATCTATCTAGAAGCTCTGCCTACAAACCCTAATCTTAACACCTAATCAACACTACACCAAAAGAAGGGAAGATCTTCACATCCAAACTTCTTTCTTCAATCCATGGTAGCCCAAGCTTTTCTTCAACATCATCCAAGAGCAAGAGAGACAAAACCCTAATCTAAGGGAACTAAAGAAGTCATTCTAGATGAATTAGTGCATTAGAATCATCCAAAGTTAGCACCTAAAATAAAATCAAACAAAAATAGTAAACTACATTGTAAATTCCTACAAAAATTCCTAAGAGACCCTAATTCAATCATGAATTTACCATACAAAATTTAGAGGTTGGATCATCCACCAAGTTCTAGATATAAAACCTAAATCATAAGGTATTAACCATAAACCCTAAAAATGGATCTCTTAAAGGTTCAACCTAAAACTACCACTTACATTCATCACAAAAATGTGAGAAAACTCTACGGGGAACATGTATATCTATGCTAGCTACACACAAAAAATCAAGGCAAGAATCATCATCACATGATCAAACCAAATTCAACAAAACAGGGCATCAACCATGGTCATTTTAATATCAATTAAAATTCAACAAATGCTAATAAAATCAAAAATGCATGAAATATTAATATTTTTTATCTAAAAAAAACTATCTTCAATCATGAATCAATGGAAAACAGAATGGAATCATTTGAGTTATTTTTCAATTTTTTATGGATTATTCACTAAACCATGCAAAATGAAGAAAATAAATGAAATTAAAAGAAATTGGAAAAACAAGCGTGGTAAATAGCAAACATTTCCAGTTCATTTCAATGTTGGGCCCAAAAGGGGGGTGCAAGTATCAAAGTTTCACTTAAGCCCACCCAAACACTATTAATGAAACGCAGCGTTGAAGCTGCTCAGAATCCTTCACAAAATTAAAATCACTCGTGGCCCTTGGATCATCACCTGGTCAAAGTCTCACCCCAGATCTAATGGCTATGAGGTTGTCTTTTTCATTTTAAATTTCTGAACCTTCCTCCACCTGCGCGCGCGAAGGTCACCGCCGGTGACTTCTCCGGTCAGCCCCATCCAACCCTAACTCTCTCTACAGGCCTCCATTCCACATGGTTTCTACACGAATCTTGTCCCAAATTTCACAAGGAATCCACCTATACTACTCAATTGTTCTAAAGACTCAAGAATCCAAGAATAGCAATCTCAACTGAAAATTGCATAAACCCTAAATTGTCACTAATCTTCAAATTAATGATCCAGAAAGCTTCCTACACCAATCTACAATGATTCTAACCTAATAAATCCTATTGATTATGCCTACATCAAGCCATGGAATGAGGTTTACATACTTGATAAAATCGTGTGAACAAAGTACTCAAATCTTCAGATCAACCCTCAAGAACTTCCAGATTCCTTCACCAGCATCCAAGGAAGGTTTTGTATGCAAAGAAAAGAGTTGAAACTTGGTAGATTCTTGAATTCAATTCTGAGTTACAAGCTTCAAACTCCAATTGCCAACTCACGATTCTTCCACAGTTTTGCCTTGAATTTGATCTGGAATCAATCTCTAACCCTAGAGGAAGCTATTGGGATCAAGAACTTGGATTGAAATGGCTTCAATTGATGTAACCGATTATGATTTGCAATGTGGAAATTCAAAATGCAATCTCTCTATTTCCTCTCAATTCTCACCAACCAGTGCTCTGAATCACTTCATATGCTTATATAGACCATGATTGAACACTCTAGAAAGTTCTGGATCAATCTAATGAGAATTTCAATATCTCATGTCATGAAAATTCAATCTCATGCCATCCTCATACCAGCTCTGCTAACAGCTTGCATTTTCCCTTCAACCTCATCCAAATTCTCCTCAAATGAGATTATGAAGGTGTTTGGGTGGATTGGAACCATGTATTTGATCTTATGTATAGTTTGGCAAATGTAACTTAAGTCTTAAGTAACTAAATGCAACTCCATGATTTTGAACTCAAATGAGAAAAGTGCTATTGCCATTGTCTTTAAAATGCATTTTACAATCAAAATGACCTATAAGTTTGTCTCATTTGGCCTTGGAATGAAAAATCACAAATTTGGTCCTTTTAATGAACTTTAATTCTTCCTTTTTAGGCCAATTTTGCAATTTTGAGTTACAAGCAATTCCAACCTATCATGACCACTTGGTTAGCCTCAAAAAATCATTTTGAACAAGTTTGATGTTGGACATTTTCCCATTTGAAGCTTGCAAATAGGAGTTATGGACTTATGATTGAAATGACCTGTAATCTCCAAATGTCCAAAATACCCTTGACTTGTCAAAGCCATAACTTGAGTTCTACAAATCCTATCAAGGACTTCTAGTACTCTCTAGAAAGCTAAGAGGATAAGGAACAACATTCATGTTGACCAAAAGTTCATAGGAATCATTCTTCTATGGAAAAAGTTCCCTGCAAGGTGGGTAACTTTCAAGCTCCAAATTCACATGCCTCAGATGACTTGTAACTTGTCAAAGTCATAACTTGAGTTCTACAAACCCTATCAAGGACTTCTAGCACTCAAATTAAAGCTAAGGTCATGCTATACAACAATCATTTTGGGGGTAAGATGAGATGAAAATCACATCTTGAGCTAAATTGCCTGAAGATAGGGGTTAAACTAGGGGATTTTATACTGTCAAGCCTTGGAAACCCTAGCTTGAAACTTCTCAAACTCTTCAATCATGATGAGTTGACCTTGGAATCATCCTTATAACATCTCAATGTATCAATCCATGATCACAGGGCCCTTGAATTAGGTCTCAACCTTCTTCAAATCATCAGTTGACTTAGGGTTGACCCAGTCAAACCCTAGCTGCGCCACTCATGGCTGAGGCTTCTCAATCTTGCATAATGACCTATCTAGGCCTTAAAGTGATCTTCAACACTTCTCATGAGCTCTCTCAAGACCTCAATTCTAACTTCATGGCTTCATAATCACCTGATGGCTTCCCACAACTCTCAAGTTAGGAGACACACCCTCTTGGTTTCAACCATTCTCTCTGAGGATCTTTTAACTTCTCTGACAAGGATATCAACCCTTGAACAATTGAATAACCTTCTTAGCTAGCTTCAAAGTCTTGTGTAGCTCTTGATTAGTAATCATACCTCTTGATCTCCTGCCCACATGTCAATGAAATGAAAATGATAATGCTAATGCGAATGAAATGAAACACAAGCTAGGTAAAGAAAAGTTGAGCAAATTTTGGGGTGCAACACATGCATTTTACCAATAAATCAAAAGGCGTTTTTTCGTATTCAAATGTTGTGATCTCTATTATTCCTGTTTTATATTTGTTTTGAAAAAAAATAAAATGGCAATGAGGTTTGTGCTAACCTGCATATCCTTGTTTTAAGCTTAACCCTTGTTATTGCAGGATCCACATAGCAGATGACATCGACTCTGGACCTTCAACGACTCACTTCGACTTCGATTGCCCGATCTATCAAGCCGAAGAAGAGATTGATGAAGACGAAGATATTCCCGAAGAGTTGGCCCGCTTGTTGAAGCAAGAGGAGAAAGTTATTCTGCCTCACGAGGAAGAGATTGAGATTGTGAATCTGGGTTCTGAAGAGCTTGTCAGGAACGTCAGGATAGGGGTTGCATTGCAGAGTGATGTCAAGTAGAGATTGGTCGAGATGCTGAGAGAGTATAGTGACATCTTTGCTTGGTCATACGAGGATATATCCGGGCTTGATACTGACATTATGGTCCACCACTTGCCGATGCGAGAAGATTGTCCTCCCGTCAAGCAGAAGCTTAGGAGGACACGACCAGATATGGCCGTTAAGATCAAAGAAGAAGTGCAGAAACAGCTTGATGCTGGCTTCTTAGCGGTCACTACTTACCCTCCGTGGGTTGCCAACATAGTGCCTGTACCGAAGAAGGACGGTAAGGTACGAATGTGTGTCGATTATCGGGATTTGAATAGGGAGAATCCTAAAGATGATTTCCCGCTCCCTCATATTGATGTGTTGGTTGACAATACAGCTCAGTTCTCCGTATTTTCGTTCATGGATGGCTTCTCCGGCTACAATCAGATCAAGATGGCGCCGGAGGATATGGAGAAAACTACGTTTATTACACCTTGGGGAATGTTTTGCTACAAGGTAATGCCTTTTGGTCTGAAGAACGCAGGGGCCACTTACCAACGAGCAATGGTCACTTTGTTTCATGATATTATTCATCATGAGATTGAAGTCTATGTTGATGACATGATTGCGAAGTCCCAAACGGAGGAGGGACATCTGGTCAATTTGCTGAACCTTTTTGAGAGGCTTAGGAAATTCAGGTTGAGGCTGAATCCTAACAAATGTACTTTCGGAGTACGGTCTGGAAAGCTACTGGGGTTTATCGTGAGTGAAAGAGGCATTGAGGTTGATCCTGCGAAGATAAAAGCAATACAAGAAATGCCAGCGCCAAAAACAGAAAAAGAAGTTCGTGGTTTCCTGGGCAGAATAAACTACATTGCCAGGTTTATTTCTCAGCTCACGCCCACGTGTGAACCAATGTTCAAACTACTAAAGAAAGATCAGGCGATTATCTGGAACGAGGATTGCCAGAAGGCATTTGATAAGATAAAACAGTATCTATAGGAATCTCCGATCTTGATACCCCCAGTGGCCGGAAGACCCTTAATCATGTACTTGACAGTTCTTGAGAATAGTATGGGGTGTGTTCTCGGTCAGCACGACGAGACAGGCAAAAAAGAGCATGCCATTTACTATTTGAGTAAAAAGTTCACAGATTGTGAATCTCGTTACTCAATGCTGGAGAAGACGTGTTGTGCATTAGCCTGGGCTGCCAAACGTTTACGACAGTACATGCTAAATCACACGACCATGCTAATTTCGAAGATGGATCCAATCAAGTACGTCTTCGAGAAGCAAGCGCTTTCGGGCAGGATTACCAGATGGCAAATGGTGTTGACGGAATATGATATTCAGTACGTTTCCCAGAAGGCCATCAAGGGAAGCGTATTGTCTGAGTACCTTGTCGAACAGCCGATCGAAGATTACCAGCCGATGAAATTTGAATTCCCTGATGAGGATATCATGTTTCTCAAGGCAAAAGATTGCAATGAACCGTTGCCCGACGAGGGGCCAGATAAGAGATCCCAATGGAAATTGATATTTGACGGGGCGATCATCACGACTCCCCACAGATCCCACATCCCGTTCATCGCGAGACTGACGTTTCCGGTCACCAATAATGAAGCGGAGTACGAAGCATGCATCATGGGTCTAGAAGAGGCAATTGATTTGAGAATCAAGAACCTAGATGTATATGGTGACTCGACGCTTGTGATTAACCAGATTAAAGGGGAGTGGGAGACTCGTCAATCGAATTTGGTGTCGTACATGAATTATGCCAGAAGGCTGCTTCCGTTCTTTGACCGAGTGGAACTCCATCATGTACCCAGGGCCGAAAATCAGATGGTTGATGCCTTAGCCATGTTGGCTTCAATGTATAAAGTCAATTTTTGGAATGAAGCTCCGAGAATTGTCCTTTCTCGTCTTGATAGACCGGCATTCGTCTTTGCGATCGAGGAAGCCTCCGACGGCAAGCCATGGTTCCATGATATCCAGACTTTCCTTATGACTAAGGAGTATCTTGCGGGAGCGTCAACCCAAGATAAGAAGACTCTGAGGAGGCTGTCTGGAAATTTTTATCTCAATACTGATGGAGTTTTGTATAAAAGAAACCACGATCTCGTGCTACTCAGATGTGTAGATGAGAAAGAAGCGAGTATGCTCATGGAGGAAGTCCATGAAGGCACATTTGGTACGCACGCCGGCGGGCATGCTATGACAAGAAAGATCCTAAGAGCAGGATATTACTGGCTGACGATGGAATCGGATTGCTTTAAATTCGCAAAGAGATGTCATAAATGCCAGATTTATGCTGATAAGATTCATGTCTCGCCATGCCCGTTAAATGTCATGTCCTCCCCGTGGCCGTTCTCCATGTGGGGCATCAACATGATAGGCAAGATCGAGCCCACTGCATCTAACGGTCATCGCTTCATTCTAGTAGCTATCGACTACTTCACCAAGTGGGTGGAGGCAGCCTCATATGCTAATGTGACCAAGCAGGTGGTGGCTAGATTCATAAAGAGGGACATCATTTGTCGATACGGAATTCCCGAGCGGATCATTACTGATAATGGTTCGAATCTGAATAACAAGATGATGAAGGAGTTGTGCCAGAGTTTCAAGATTGAACACCACAACTCATCTCCTTACCGGCCGAAGATGAATGGCGCCGTTGAAGTGGCCAATTAGAACATCAAGAAGATTGTACAGAAAATGGTTGTGACCTATAAAGACTGGCACGAGATGTTGCCATTTGCATTGCACGGTTATCGTACAACGGTACGTACATCAACTGGGGTAACTCCTCTCTCACTAGTATACGGTATGGAAGTTGTCCTACCGTTAGAAGTTGAGATTCCTTCTTTACACGTTTTGGTTGATGTGAAACTCGATGAGGCAGAATGGATTAAGAACCGACTAAACCAACTCAGCCTGATGGACGAGAAGAGGTTGGCATCGATTGCATATGGTCGTCTGTACCAAAGCCGAATGAAGAAAACTTATGACAAAAAGGTGCGTCCTAGAAGCTTTCAGCAGGTGATCTCGTCCTGAAGAAGATTCTTCCTCCACACTCCGATCACTGGGGCAAGTGGACTCCCAATTATGAAGGTCCGTACGTCGTCAGCAAGGTCTTCTCGGGAGGAGCCTTGTTGTTATCCACGATGGATGGTGAAGATTTTGCATCCCCGGTGAACGCGGACGCAGTTAAAAAATACTTTGCTTAAAAAATGACCCGCTGGAAAGAAAAAGAATATACAGGCAAAAATGGGGAATCCCGGCGAACCATAAAAAAGAAAAGGGTTCGGGAAAAAATTAGGGATATAAAAGAAAAGAATGTACACCCGCAAAGTCGAAAACCTGGAAGGGCGACTTTGGCAAAAAAGGGTATCCCGGTGAATCGAAAACCCGGAAGGGCGATTCAGGCAAAAGTTAGGGATTTGAAAAAGCAAATGACTGTGTTCCGTGTATGGACTCTCATTGTGTAGTGGTTTGGAAGACTTGAGGGCCGTTTATCCGAATCAATCTCTTCTGAAGATGGAGCGTCGGAGAAGTATCAAAGTCGAGTGGGTCATAGAGGGATCAACTCATGGTGTTTGTCTACGCCTCATTGCCGACATTTGTGTATATACTGATGTATATTTATGTTTTTATTGTTGCGCAGCTTCCTCATTCCAGGAGCTTGCATCTGTTGTAAAACATTTTTACCCATTCAAGGGTTCGTTATCAATAAAATGTATACTATTCAGCAATTCTGTTTGCCTGTTTAGCATCTATCTGTTTTGTTTGCGAAAAAGAACGCCGATGTTTTTGATAAAATGCGCATACATAAACTTACTGGCCTAGGCCACTGATTGTTGAAACAATGAATTACTTGAACGTTGTCACGAGATGATAACCTTGATAGGTCCCTTTGAGAAGGGTATCTTGTCTGTTTGTTTGTATTGTTGCAGGTGTAGCATATACCAGGCAGTACGCTGTATGCGTCCCCAAGCAGGATGATTCCTTCTTCTCCAGCAAGATCAGCAGCACCTCCCCATGGAGTATGAACATGAGATCGAAAGCATTGATATGTCTCCCCAAGCAGAGAAGATTCTCTCCCTAACCAGATGCATCCTGAAGGAACATCATTTCCCTAGCTGAGTCATATACTGAAGTGTGCAGCTGTTGATAGTTTAGACTGAAGTCTCCAGCGGAATTGAAATTCCCCGCAAAGCTGTACTCTCCCTTGTAAGTAGGAGGATTCCTCCATCCCTAGCCGAGTCTGCAAATCCCCAAGAGAGCCGAGTCCTTGGAAGCCGTTCAGGCCATGATTGGTTTTCCCCAGTAGAGTGTGGAATAGCTGATGCTGGATTTCCCCACCAGAGTCGGTATCTCCAGGAAAGTTTTAGCCGCGAAGGCCGTGCAGTTTATTTCTGCAACTGACATCGTTTCCCTCAGCAGTTGTGGTTCGTACACCTAGATGAGCAGGTCCAGGTTCTCGTAGAACTTTGTTCCCCTTGCAGCAGTCGACTGAATATCATTTCCCCAGGCGGAGTCCAATTGAGATTGGTGTGACTTCTTCTCCTCGGCAGGATGAGTCCTTTCTCCACCAGATTGGTTCTTTTTCCTTGACAGGGGGCTTTTCCCTTCAGCATTTATTTTGCTGATGGGGTCGTAGCATTTTGCATTTCCACCGTGTGGAGCATTGCGCCATCGTCAAACATGTGCATATGAAACATGATCTAGGTTGTTACCGTTCTTGTTTTGCAGGTATTCCCCAGTAAAGTCGCTCACCCAAGATGATTCTTGAATTCCCCAGCGAAGTGGTTTGCTTAAGATGATTCTTAAAATCCCCAGTGAGGTCACCAGGGAGGGATGCTCAAGTTGATGCTTAGAGTCCCCGACAGAGGGTTTGCTCAGGACGATTCCTGAAACCTCCAGCAGAGTTATTGGTTCAGGATGATTCTTGAAGTCCCCGGCGGGGTTATTTGTCCAAGATGATTCTTGAAGTCCTCAGCAGAGTTTATTCATCCAGAATGATTTCTGAAGCCCCGAAGCAGAGTTACTTGATAGTTCTCCAGAATCCCCAACGGAGATGTGTCATCCCCAACAGGTTCTAAACTGAGAAGTTGAAACTTCCCTTGAAGACTTGATGATTGAAGTCCGGCAGCGGTGCCAAAACCCCAGATTTACTGATGAAGTCTAATTGCAAGGTCGAAGTAGTTTGCCTAGCTGACGCAGGGTGCCTGATGGCAAAAGAATGTCTATCCTTATTGGTCCATGATGGATTAAGGATCCCATTTTAAGACTTACTGACGAAGTCCAACTGGGAAGTCGACGCAGTTCTCTCAGCTGATGCGGATTGCTTGATGGCAGGAGTTTGGATATCCCTATTTGGTTCATGATTGATCGAGGATTCTATTCCTAACTTACTGATGAAGTTCGACTGACGCCCGAAAATTCCTTTGAATGCCCGACGGCATAATTAACTTGATTGTTAAAAGAGTTCCTAATGACCTGATGAGTCCCGAGGAATTCTGATGCAGGGACGCAGAATGCCTGACGGCATGATTGACCCTTCACCGGTTACTGTGTGACCAATTCCCCAGCAGAGTTGCCGTGCAACTATCATGTTCAGTTTCGAAGACATTCCTACCAACCAAAGTATCGCTTACCCGTACGGTCAGCAAATCACCCGTTACCGTGTAACCGGTGATCCCTCGATGATTGGAGGATGCAACGATATCAGATAAATCAGAGAATCATCATGACGGAGATTCAGATTAGTATTTCTCCAGCTAGTTGCCGTGCAGCTATTATTTCAGTTTCTGAAGATTTGTCCCCATCAGAGTACCGTGTACTTGTGCAGTTGGCAAATTTCCGGGTTTGTTGGTATTCAACCGTCTTTTACCTTGATTGTTTGAGAGCCGTTCGCTTCTCACCCAGTCAGGTTCAAGCCGTTTGAATAGGGCCAGCTGTTGCACCCTAAAATTTGACCAACATTTCTTTACCTAGCTTATGTTTCATTTCATGCACATTAGCATTATCATTTGCATTTCATTGACATGTATGCAGGAGATCAAGAGGTATGATCACCAATTAAGAGCTATACAAGACTATGAAGCTAGATGGAAGGCTTATTCAGGTGTTCAAGGGTTGATATCCTTGTCAGAGAAGTTAAAAGATCCTCAGAGAGAGTGATGGAAGCCAAGAGTGTGTGTCTCCTAACTTGAAAGTTGTGGAAAGCCATCAGATGATTCTGAAGCCATGAAGTTAGACTTGAGGTCTTAAGAGAGCTCATGAGAAGTCTTGAAGATCACTTTGAGGCCTAGACAGGTCATTGTGCAAGAATAAGAAGGCTCAGCCATGAGTGGTGCAATTAGGGTTTGACTGGGTCAACCCTAAGTCAACTGATGATTTAAAGAAGGTTGAGACCTAATTCAAGAGCCATGTGATCATGTATTGACACATTGAGATGTTATAAGGATGATTCCAAGGTTAACTCATCATGATTGAAGAGTTTGAGAAGTTTCAAGCTAGGGTTTCTAAGGCTTCACAGTGTAAAATCCCCTAGTTTGACCCCTATCTTCAAGGCAATTTAGCTAAAGATGTGATTGTCATCTCATCTTGCCCCCAACATGATTGTTTTAGATCATGATCTTAGATTTAATTTGAGTGCTAGAAGTCCTTGATAGGATTTGTAGAACTCAAGTTATGGCTTTGACAAGTTACAAGTCATCTGAGGAATGTGAATTTGGAGCTTGAAAGTTGCCCAACTTGCAAGAAACTTTTACCGTAGAAGGATGATTCCTATGAACTTTTGGTTAACATGAATGTTGTTCCTTATCCTCTTAGCTTTCTAGAGAGTACTATAAGTCCTTGATAGGATTTGTAGAACTCAAGTTATTGCTTTGACAAGTCAAGGGTATTTTGGATATTTGGTGATTATAGGTCATTTGGGATCATAGGCCATTTTCACCAACTTAGAGGCCTCAAATGAAGTTTTGTTCAACTAAAAAGTTGCTCAAAATGGGGTTTTCACCTTGACCATGCATCAAGGAGGCATTGAAATGTTTCAAGGAGAGACTTGGTTCAAGAAAGTTTGAAAAAAAGGAAGAATTAAAAGGATTTAATGGTCAAAAATTCAAATAATCCATTTGGTGACCAAATGAGACAAACCTATAGGTCATTTTGATTGTAAAATGCATTTTAAAGACAATGGCAATAGCACTTTTCTCATTTGAGGTCAAAATCCAAGAGTTGCATTTAGTTACTTAAGACTTAAGTTACATATGCCAAACTATACATGGGATTAAGATAAAGGTGCTAACTCATTCCAACACATCCAAAATGTCATCTAAGGAGAATTTGAACACAAAGCATAGTGAATACAAGCTGCTGCAAGAACTGTTATGAGTGTACCATGAGATTGAATTTTCCATGACATGAGATATTGAAATTCTCATTAGATTGACCCAGAAGCCTCTAGAGTGTTCATTCATGTCTTATATATAATTCTGAAGTGGTTCATAGCAGAGGTTGGTGAGAATTGAGAGAGAATAGTGAGATTTCATTTTGAATTTGCACATTGCAAATCAAAATCGGTTACATCAATTGAGGCCATTTCAATCCAAGTTCTTGATCTCAGTAGCTTGCTCTAGTGTTAGTGATTGATCCCATTTTGAATCCATGGCAAGATCGTGGAAGAATTGGGAGTTGGCACTTGGAATTCTTCATCTGCAACTCAGAATCAGGTTCAAGAATTCAAGGCATTTCAATCAAGTTTGTTGCATACAGAAGCTAGGTCATACTCCATTGAAGGAATCTGGAGCTTATTGAAGGTTGATTTGAAGATTTGAGTACTCTGTTCACACGATTTTGACAGGTATGTAATTCTCATTCCATGGCTTAATGTAGGCATAATCAATAGGATTTGTTAGGTTAAATGCATTATAGATCACTGCTAGAAGCTTTCTGGATCATTAATTTGGAGATTAGTGACAATTTAGGGTTTATGCAATTTTCGGTTGAGATTGCTATTCTTGGATTCTTGAGTTTTTAGAATGATTGAGTAGTATAGGTGGATTCCTTGTGAAATTTGGGACAAGATTCATGTAGAAACCATGTGGAATGGAGGCCTGTAGAGAGAGTTAGGGTTGGATGAGGTTGGCTGGAAAAGCCACCGGCAGTGACCTTCGCGCGCGCAGGTGGAGGAGTTTCAGAAATTTAAATTGGGGAAGACGAAATCTGGAGCGTTCATTCACGTGTTAGACCTTGACTCAGACCTGGATCCAGCGTTTCTTGTTGAGCCACGTAAGCTAGCCCTTAAACGCGCCGTTTCACTTGCACCTTGAATGGACTGAGGGAACGTGGGTTCGAAACTGAGCATGCATTGTTTTCTTTTGTTTCAATTTGATAATTGGAGCTGAGTGTGAGCGCCTGGGCTTTGGACTGGTTGATATCTACACCCCCCCCCCTTGGCCCAATCCAGAAATTAATGTGAAATACTTGCTATTTACCACACGCGCTTATTAATTTCTCATTATTTTCTATTATTTTCTTCATTTTATATAGTTTAGTGAATAATCCAAAAAAAAATTGAAAAATGACTCAATTAATTCCATTCTTTTTTCCATTGATTCATGATTGAATCTAGTTTTTTTTAGATAAAAAATATTAATATTTCATGCATTTTTTATTTTATTTGCATTTGTTGAATTTTAATTGATATTAAAATAATCATGGTTGATACTTGGTTTTGTTGAATTTGGTTTGATCATTTGATGATGATTCTTGCCTTTATTTTTTGTGTGTAGCTAGCATAGATATGCATGTTCCCCCTAGATTTTTCTCACATTTTTTTGATGAATGTAACTCGTAGTTTTAGGTTGAAACTTTAGGAGCTCCATTTTTAGGGTTTATGGTTAATACCTTATGATTTAGGTTTTATATCTAGAACTTGATTGATGATTCAACCTCTGATTTTTGTGTGGAAGATTCATGATTGAATTACGATCCCTTAGAAATTTTTTTAGGAATTTACAATGTAGTTTACTATTTTAGCTTGATTTTAGCTTAGGTGCTGACTTTGGATGATTCTAATGCACTAATTTGACTAGAATGACTTCTTAAGTTCCCTTAGATTAGGGTTTTGTCTCTCTTGCTCTTGGATGATGTTGAAGACAAGCTTGGGCTACCATGGATTGAGATAAAGAAGCTTGGATGTGAGGATTTTCCCTTCTTTTGGTGTAGTGTTGATTAGGTGTTAAGATTAGGGTTTGTAGGCAGAGCTTCTAGATAGATTCTCTTCCTTCATAAACATGGAAGATGTTGATCATTTCCATTCTTCCCTATGATTTAAGGTCCCCTTGTAAAGGCCTCATCCCTCCTTTGGTAGGATATGTGGCTCTTTACAAGTTGGTAGAACCTTTGAGGGTCCCTTTCTCTGATGATGGTATGCTTAGTGGTGACCTTTGGTCTTCACTCTGCTACCAATCATCCAAACTTTGCTCTTGTTAGATGAATCTTTCTACCTTGCTAAAGGATGGAGTTCCTTGCTTGAAAAGATTGAAGGATAGGAGTTGATACTTCTCTGTATTTGAAGACTACCTTTGGAGCTGAAGCTTGAGGATCAAGAGGAGCAAGTTGATACTTGTAAGGAAGAGAGAGCTGAAGCTTGAAGAAGAAGAGGAATAAGTTGATACTTGTGAGAGGAATCCATTGGAGATGGAATGAAGAGGCTGAAGCTTGAGACAGAGGCAAGCTGATATTTATGGGTCTAGTGCATTGAGGCCTGAAGGTGGGGTCTACTTTGGAGCTGAGGCCTAAAGAAGAGAGAATAAGTTGATACTTATGTGGATGTATTAGAAGCAAGTTGACACTTGCTATTGAAGATGATAGCCTTAAAGAGCAGTTGAAGACTGAGGACTGAACTGCTGTCAGAAGATTGCTTTGCTGTGAGGCTGTGGGAGCTGTTGATTTGCTTTCCTGTCTGTTTTCTTTCTTTGCAACTGTATTGATATGACTTGTTTGATTTGCTTGATGCATTAGAATAAGTTCATATTTAGATTGTGTTAATCTAGGAGCATGATTGCATTAGAGGTTGAGTTGCTCCCTCTGCTTGTATTTTTACTGTATGGCTTTGCTTGCGGGTATTCGCTAGAGCCCAGCTCCCTTGCCTATGTGGTTTGTGTGTGCTTGATAGCATGTTATTTCCTCTGTATGATTGCAGTTACTCCTATTTTGCTTGATAGCATGTTATTTCCTCTGTATGATTGCAGTCATTCATATCTGGCTTGAGGTTGAGATGAGCTTGTGGAGGCTGATGCCCCACACACATTTCCTCCCTCACTTGCATTGCATGCATTTTACAATCGTTTATTGTTTACTGTTTAAGCTGATGCTTTATCTGTTTTTGTTCATCATTGACATGATCCCTTAGGAATCTCTCTTCCTTTGATAAGGAAGTGATGATTAGAACTTTAGGTTGAAACATATGCATGATAACTTCTAGGAGTTCCCTGCTTCAAACCTCAACCATAGGATGAATCCTTGGCACGACAACATTAGGACTTGATAGTCTCCCATTAGTTGTCCCTCGCTCTTCTCATCTCAAAACAAATTAAAATACAGTAATAAAGGTTAACTGACGTCGTACGTTACGAGCCTCAAGCTATCTGAGAAAGGATTGTTGGAGAGTTCTTTTCAACAGTCTGGATGTTTAGTATGGCACCCTTTGGGTGACATGCGACACGTCCACTCTCAGGTCATAGTCTCTAGTGCGATATTAGTTGCAAACATCCATAAAAAAACAGTTCTTCCGTAAAAGACAGAAAACAAACTTCAAACCTTTTTGCCCCGTGGGCCCGTAATTCAAAGGAAAGCTTTTCTGAAGAAAAGAGTGTCGTTAACTCCCTGTTCTACCGTAAACGGTAACGCTTAAGTCTCCAAGGGTCGAGCTGTGTACATCCAACTGCTGGAACTGTCTGTTAACCCTACTCGATAAAACAGATGAATCTGAATTCCCGTAATCCGTATTATCCCGAACTACGTAAGTTTTGATCTCTCATACCTGATGAGAGTACGTAGGCACAATACCGATGTATTGGCGAGCCACCTCCCCCGTAACTCGTAGTTAGTCGAACTACGTTGACTCTGATTTTTCATTCTCTGATGAGAATACGTAGGCATAAAGTGCGACGCTTTGCCGAGTCACTTTTCTTTTCTTTTTCAGACCAGCCTTGATAGGTAGATAGATACAACCAACCCGTCAGATAAACATAACAAGCATGGATCCCATCGAGTACGATGGACGTGAGGGGTGCTAATACCTTCCCCTTGCGTAACCGACTCCCGAACCCAGACAACGGTTGCGATGACCTTGTCTTATACCTTTTCGTCAGGTTTTTCCGATCGTTTCCTTTCCCGTTCTGAGGGATAAATAACAAAAGGTGGCGACTCTTCTGTTTTGTTGGCACCTTATTTTCGCGGAAGCGACACAGTGATGTTGGAAGAAACAATGGCTAAGAGTGATCCGTCTTTTGCATCCGCTCAGAGCATCAAGTTTACACTAGAGGAAGGCACTCCTGCAGGTTGGGGAGAGATTATCGAAGTAAAACCAAAGATGGATCGCCAAGGGTTGGGTTACAAACCAACTCATGATGAAGCACCGACACATGACAAAGGACGCCCGAAGACTATACAAGAAGTATTCATCAGTGGAGGTTTCCAAATCAGTGTTGTGGAGGAGAATTCCGAAGATGAAGACCTTGAACAGTTAGTGTATCATTGCAACACTGCCTTGAGCAACTGGGAAGCTATTGAGATTCCTTTGGTTTTTCCTGAGTCAAAGTAATTTGTTTGTTTTTCTTTTCTTGTTGTTTTAAATCTCCATAGCCATGCCCAAGGCTATAGGAATGTTTTGTAAGGGCCCCGAGCTTTCAAGAAATCAATGAAAATGAACTATTTTGTTAATTTCCTGGTGTTATTTCCTTTACCGCTTTTGCTTTCATTTTAAACGAAAAATGACAATCTTAAAAAACCAAAAACATTTTTTCTCTGTGGTGTGCTGCATTTGTCTTTGTGTGTTTTAATAAAATAAGTCATTCCAACGTGCAGTGATGTCCTAAAACCCATTGAATCCTATGACTTTGCATTCCCTTCGGACTTTGATTCACCAATATACCAAGCTGAAGATGAGGATGAAGATTTTGAAATACCTGATGAACTGGTAAAGTTGGCACACCATGAGTATGCAGAGCTTCAACCCTACAAAGAACAGGTAGAAGTCATTAATCTTGGCACCGAAGAAGACAAGAAAGAAGTCAAGATTGGGGCAACTCTAGGGGCAGAAATCAAGCAGCAACTAGAAGAACTTTTGAAAGAATATGTGGATGTATTTGCTTGGTCATACCAGGATATGCCGGGTCTAGACACTGATATAGTAGTTCACAAATTACTGCTTAAACCAGAATGCCCACTGGTCAAGACCTGACATGGCTCTCAAGATTCGAGATGAGGTGAAAAAACAGATTGATGCGGGTTTCTTAGCGAAGTCCAAATACCCCGAATGGGTAGCCAATATTGTACTTGTGCCGAAAAAGGATGGGAAAGTCAGAATGTGTGTGGATTACAGGGATCTAAACAAGGCCAGTCTGAAGGATGATATCCCTTTACCGCATATCGACACGTTGGTGGATAATACGGCTCGTTTTGCGGTTTTCTCATTTATGGATGGGTTCTCCGGTTACAATCAGATTAAGATGGATCCCGATGACATGGAAAAAACTACTTTCATTACTCCGTGGGGGACTTACTGTTACAAAGTTATGCCTTTCGGTCTGAAGAACGCAGGTGCTACTTATCAAAGGGCCATGGTAACTTTATTTCATGATATGATGCACAAGGAGATAGAGGTATATGTTTATGACATGATAGCCAAATCTCAAATCGAGGAGGACCACTTGGAACATCTTTTGAAATTGTTTAAGAGACTCAGAAAATACTAGTTGAGACTGAATCCAGCCAAGTGTACCTTTGGGGTAAGGTCTGGGAAATTACTCGGTTTCATTGTCAGCCACCAAGGGATTGAAGTAGATCTAGACAAAGTTCGAGCCATTCAAGATATGCCAGCTCCACAAACAGAAAAGCAAGTCAGAGGTTTTCTTGGAAGATTGAACTACATATCCAGATTTATTTCCAATATGACGCTTACTTGCGAGCCCATCTTCAAATTATTACGCAAGGACCAGACGGTTGTTTGGAATTCAGACTGTCAGCAAGCATTTGATAAGATCAAGGGTTACCTACAAGAGCCTCCGATCTTAATACCTCTGGTCCCGGGAAGACCTCTCTTCATGTATTTGACAGTGCTCGAAAATTCAATGGGTTGTGTGTTAGGTCAGCAGGATGAATCTGGACGAAAAGAACATGCTATCTATTATTTAAGTAAGAAGTTTACTGATTGTAAAGGCCGATATTCACTTCTGGAGAAAACTTGTTGTGCTTTGGCATGGGCTGCCAGACGTTTGAGGCAGTACATGATTTGTCATACTACTTTGTTGATTTCAAAAATGGATCCAATAAAGTATATTTTTGAGAAGCCTGCTCAGACTGGAAGACTCGCCCGTTGGCATATGTTATTATCAGAATACGACATCCAGTACGTAGCTCAGAAGTCTATCAAGGGTAGTGTTTTGTTAGAATATCTTGCGGATCAACCAGTGGAAGATTATGAGTCTCTCAAATTTGATTTCCCAGATGAGGACATTATGTTGGTAAGAGATTGCAAAGAGCCAGGTTCCGATGAAATGCCGCAGGAAGGTCTTTGGTGGAAAATGATGTTCGATGGTTCCTCCAACTACAATGGGCATGGCGTAGGCGTTGTTTTAATGAATCCGGAAGGTGGTTACACTCCATTCACAGCCAGGTTGGATTTTGACTGTACAAACAATATCGCCGAATATGAAGCATGCATTCTCGGCCTCGAGGCAGCTATCGACCTCAAAATCAAACTTCTTGAAGTCAGTGGGGATTCAGCTTTGGTTATTTATCAGGTTACTGGAGAATGGGAAACTAGACATGAAAATTTGATTCCTTATAGAGCCTATATTGCCAAAATGATGGAGTATTTTGATGAAATCACTTTCAAGCATGTCCCAAGATCTGAAAATCACATTGTCGATGCCCTAGCCATGTTAGCCTCGATGTGGAAAGTCAGGGATGTCAATGATGCCACTCTCATTAGAATTGAACGCAAGACCGAGCCCGCTTACTGTCAGATGGTCAAAGAAGAAACTGATGATAAACCATGGTTCTATGACATAAAAAATTACCTGTTGAGACAAGAGTATCCAGCCGATGCTACATCACTTGACAAGAAAACTCTGAGACGATTAGCATCCAAGTTCTTTCTCAGCAATGATGTGCTTTACAAAAGAAATCATGATATGGTCCTGCTTAGATGTGTTGACAGACGAGAAGCAAAGTTGTTAATGCAAGATGTTCACGAAGGAATGTTCGGTACTCATGCCAATGGATATGCTATGTCTAAAAAGATTTTGAGGGCTGGTTATTACTGGTTGACCTTGGAAACTGATTGTATTCAATATGCCAGGAAGTGTCACAAGTGTCAGATTTATGCGGACAAGATGCATATACCACCGACGTTGCTAAATGTGTTGTCATCACCATGGCCTTTCTCTATGTGGGGCATTGATATGATTGGGGTTATTGAACCAAAAGCTTCTAACGGACATCGATTTATTCTGGTTGCTATTCACTATTTCACAAAGTGGGTTGAAGCCGCATCCTACACTAATGTTACTCGGCAGGTGGTGGTCCGTTTCATAAAGAAGGAGATTATCTGTCGTTACGGAATCCCGAGCCGAATCATAACGGACAATGGTACTAATTTGAACAACAAAGTCATGAAAGAGTTGTGTGATGACTTCAAAATTGAACATCACAATTCTTCTCCCTATCGTCCCAAGATGAATGGGGCTGTAGAAGCTGCAAATAAAAACATCAAAAAGATGGTGAAAACTTACAAAGATTGACATGAGATGCTGCCATTCACCTTGCATGAATACAGAACGTCCGTCCGCACTTCAACAGGGGCAACCCCTTTTTCTTTGGTATATGGAATGGATGCGGTACTTCCTATTGAGGTCGAGATACCTTCTTTGAGAGTCATAATGGAAACTAAGCTTGAAGAAGCAGAATGGGTGAGAGAAAGGTTTGATCAGTTGAATCTTATTGACGAAAAACGCATGTCTGCAATGTGTCATGGTCAGTTATATCAGAAAAGGATCAAGAGGGCTTTTGACAAGAAAGTTTGTGTCCGAGAATTCCGCGAAGGGGAACTTGTACTCAAAAAGATTTTACCAGTTCATAAAGACGCACGGGGAAAGTGGATGCCTAATTATGACAACCCGTTTGTTTTGAAAACAGTCTTCTCAGGAGGCTCATTAATTCTCACGACAATGGATGGAGAACAGCTTACTCATCCAGTAAATTCTGATGCAGTACGAAAATATTACGCCTAAAAAGAACCCGATAAGTCGAAAACTAAAAAAAAACGGCTTATGCAAAAGTTAGGGTTAAAGAAAAAGAAAAGAAAAAGAAAAAGGAAAAAAGAAGAAAAATAAGAGCTCGCTAAGTTGAAAACCCGAAAGGGCGGCTTAGGCAAAAATGAGCGTCCCGGTGGATTGAAAACCCAAAAGGGCGGTCCAGGCAAAAGTTAGGGACAAAGGCGTTTCACTGCATCAAAAGAGTTATCACTACTTCAAAAGGTTGTCACCATTGCAGAAGATTGTATAGGAGATCTGCTTCCAACTACTCATCAGAAGCAAGGATTTGGGGGATTTTAGTCTTTAGGAATGGATAGTCATGGGATTCAATGTAACCTTGTCCACGTTGCCATTTTTCACTTGTAAAATTTCTATGGAATTTTGTCATTTGCAAGATTTCATTCTTGAATAAAATCAGTTTTGAACCATTCTTTCCTTTGCAAAATTATCATTTCCTTTACTTTCTTGTTATGCAAAATATTGTTCGTTGATCAACAATAATTTTGAAAGCATTAGGGTCAAATTATTTGAATAAAACTTGAAAAGATTAACAAACGTAAAAACTTCAGCTCATGAAAAAGTCAAGGAAAATCACACTTCCCCGAGACCTCAGGGTAGCGGAAGCTTTGATATGTAATCCAATTACATTCTCTAATGAAGCGTAAGCAAGTCGAACTGCCGATTCTCCTTTGATCATGTGTGGGTATCAGAACTTGAAGATTGTGTTCTCAAGGAACCTCTTATGATGATATAAGGACTGGTCCCCAGTAAAAGATTTCTGAGCATTGTGTTTTGAATTTACTTTGTCATCTCTAAATAGTTTGATTAGAAAGCTCGATTCCCCTGTTAAGATTGGGTTTATCTTCAAGACTACATACGCCTTTCAGCCTGGGTTCAGTGTGATTCATTTTGTCTCCCAGGGTCAGTGTGCTATCTTTTGATTCCCTGTGAATGTCTAATCACTGCTAGCGAATTTCTGTTTAAAGTCCAGTTGTAACCGGCATTGTTTTAGAAGCCAATCGTTATTGGTAGTTCTTTGTTCGTCACCATATTTCTTGTTAAGACCAGTCGTAACTGGCATTGCCTTAAAATCCACTCGTTGGTATCTTTTGGGTTCGGTCGTCACCACTTTCTCCATTGAAGTCCAGTCGTAATTGGTAGAGTTCGAAATCCAAATAGTTATTGGTTTTCTTTTGGTCATCACCATATTTTCCTTTGAACCCAGTCGTAATTGGTGTTGTCTTAACTCCACTCATTATTACCTCTTGGTTCGGTTGTTACCAACCCTTTCCTCTAAAGTCTAGTCGTCACTAGCAAATCCCCTGTGAAATATAGTCGTTACTAATTGATTTCCGTTTAAGCCCAGTCGTAACTGGAAGATGTTCGAAACCCAAATTGTCATTGGTATCTTGTTGGTCATCACAAACCGTCCCCATGAAAGTCCAGTCGTAACTGGCATCACTTGGAATCCAATCGTTATTGGTATTTTCTGGTTTGGTCGTTACCAACCTCCCCAACTAAAGCCTAGTAGCTTGCTAGCATTCTCGTAACCACATGTGTTGGTATACCCTGATTTGGTCGTCACCATGTATTTCTTCCAAAGTCCAGTCGTAACTGACATTGTGTAAAATCCAACCGTCATTAGTACCCGGACCTGGTCGTTACCAATCTCCTTTAAGTCCGGTGGGTACTGGCATTGCTTCAAATTTGGTCGTCACCAATTTCCCCAGTCGAAGTCCTGTATTACCGATTGGATTTGAAATTTCAGTTGTTGTTATCTCAGGTTGGTCATTACCATTACCTCCAGGAAGTCTAGTGGTTACTAGCACCGCCTGAGCCATTTGTTAAAATTGGGTGACATCATTATCCCCCAGTAAAATCTTCCTCCCCAGACAAGTCTCGGAGATCTAGTCGTCACTAGTATTCCCCAATATGTTTTATCTTTGTTTCTAGTCCATTCCTGAAGATCCAATTTGAACTCTTCACTATAGGAAGCTCCTCATCTGATCATCCCCAGTGAGGTTCGTGTTGTAATTTCCCCTTGTAAAAAGTCGCTCGTGTCCCCGGTGGAAATCTACCTCGTTCCCTGGTGAAGTGTTTGCTTTTCCCCAGTAAGATTGTCATCTTCATTGGATTTTATGCATCCTCATGTAAATTTTTCTCTCCGCTATCACTAGTCATGTTTGAACTATTGATTGTTATACCTCGGTATTCCCCAGTGTCGGATCCACAATGCCAGGTCCCCGCAAATAGTTACTCGTTGTTTTGTTTTTCTGTCTTCTGCATATGTCTTGCATTCAAGCATCATGAAGCACAATTTAGAATTCATGGCATATCATGACCTGTCCTTTTGCATATCATCGGATCTAAGGGACAAAATTTTCAGTTTTCTATATTTAAATACCTTTCACTGCGATTCTACGAGGATCATCATCCCTCAGTTCCATCTAGTGAAGATATTTAAATAGGGGCAACTGTTGCACCCTAAATTTTGACCCCTTATATTCTCATTATCATTTTAGAAGCATACTCATGAATTTTCTAACCTTAACCCAGTGCAAGTCTGTCTCTGTCAAATTGCAGATGAATCAGGGTTTCGTGCAGTCAAAATCGAAACTTCAGGGTTTGTGATTAATCAACGTTTTGGGCTCATTCAAATAGAAAACAAGGTCAAGGGTATCATATAATTTCAATTGAGAAGCCAATTTGAGGTTGTTACCCCGGAATTCCGAGCAGTGCATTTCAGAGCACCCGATTAGGGTTTTGGACCAGTAAAAGTCAACTGTAGTTTGACTTTGATGTTGGAATATGTTTAAATAGTGGGATTGTGATTCATGAAGTTCATATAGCTTAATAAAGTTCATCCAAGAAGTTTCAAAGTCTCAGGAGGCCCAGAATGTCAACAGGCGACTCGGTAATCACCGATCGGTCGTACGGTTGACCGAAAAGTCAACTCTCCAAATTTTAGGAATTGGACTCCAAGTTGTAAAAAATATTTGTTCCGTATGTCATATTGGACTTGCATATCAATTTTCATGACCATTGGATCAAGAATGAAGGAGTAATCGAAAAATCGGGAAATTAGGGCTTTGAAAGTGGCTAAATCATAACTCCTTAACCACACATCCAATTGAGTTGGTTCAAAGCTCATTTGGAAGATCTTGACAAGTCCTATAAAAGTCCCTGAGTGGTCCATGATCAGAAAATGCATAGATTTGGAGTTATGATCAGATTCATTTCAAGAGGGGAAAAAGACTTGAGGAAATTTCATTTTTAAGTTCATTTTTTAGCAAATTTGGAAGGCTTTTTGGCCAAGTTCCTTTGGGAAATTGAAACTCATGAAAACATGAATGTTTTAGAGCTATGCGAGGGCTTTCTAAAAAGTACTAGCACATCTCAAAAGGATTTGTGAGCTGAAAGTTATGGTCATGGCAAGTTGGTGGTTTTTCACTTTAGTCCCACATTGTCAAAATTCAAGAAATCATCCTTTCATCAAAATTGACCAATTCTAGCTGGTGAATCATGTTGTATCTGATATGTAGAGAGTTTTAAGCCTGAAAATATGAAAGATATGCAGAGGGGATGAATTCTCCAAGCTTTGCAAATTGCCTTGCAAGTTGGTTTGCAACTTGCACCAAAAGTGAAAAAGTGAAGCATGAGGTGTAAAACAAATTCTGAACCAGCCCTCAAGCTATGCTTCTAGCCTGAAATTAGCCACACTAAACCATCATTGTTCTTGACTATTGAGGCCTGCCTTGCAGCCAAGGAAACCCTCTTGTAGAGGTTTGCTCCAAAAAGTGAAAAACCTTTCTTCAAAGTGAAGAAATCTTCAAATTTTCCCCCTCACTCCTTTGCCTATAAATAGAGACCTCCCTCACCTCATTTTGGACATGAACAACCTTCTAAAAACCACAGAAATTGAGAATCCTTGTTGTTTCCACTCCTTGCTCCAAAAATCACAAAATCACAAACTTGTCAAAAATGCCAAAAATCTGTCTTGGTGCAAGGGCTGCCAAACTCATTTCTCTACATTAAAACACCCTAACAATCATCCATGAAATCCCTAAATATGGTATAGAAGGTGTCTAAACCATTAAACCATCCAAAAAATTCACCAATCAAAAAGTCAACTTCATCACCAAGTTACTTTGACCAAAAGCTACAAATTCTACCAATTCTTGTTCTAAGCACTTGCCTAGTGTTTTAATTATCCTAACACCTCTTATATATTATTTTTCAACTATCCAAAGTGTTAGAATTCATTGGTGAGACCTATTTCTCCATTTGGCATCATAGTTGCATTTTGCTTAAAAGTGAAGAAAAGAGTCAAGGCAAGGAAGTAGATTGAAGTTCTCTAGGTTTCTTGGCTATTCTAGCTTGTTCAAAAAGGTCTACAAGAGGTATGTAGCTTGTAGACATTGCCTCTTGCATCATTTCCCATACTTTGACATTTTGAGCATTATGGTGGAATTTGAGCTATGGATTTTGGTGACTTTCATGATATTTGTTTTTTTATGAATGATGAGATTGTTATGAGTATTATCATGTGTGTTGAACTTGTTCTTGCCAAGTTTTAGTTTTGATATGTTGAGTTGTTAATATGCTGCCAAAACAGTTTGTAAAATGGATTGCTAGCTCATGTTTTCTTGCTTTCACACAAGTTTTGTTGGATTTTTGATTCTATTAATTTCTGGTGTGTTTTGTCACTTTTATGCTCATAGATGCTATCCTTGTTTTGTCTCAACCTGGAACCTTGGCATTATTATGATTGAACATTTATCATTGGTGAGACCTTGGACCTGTTTGGTACACAAGACTGGTTTTGTTGAGTGAAGACTATTGGCATTTACTTTCAGACCACCCTGTTGCCACTTTTAAGAAACCATAGTTGTGGAACTGGTGAGCCTTTGGCCTTGTTACCAATGTTAGGCTGTTTGGTATGTTGGTGTTGTTGTTTTGAAGTTTTGGTTTCTCAGTGGTGTGTATGTGATAGCAGATTGGATTGCACATTTGGAATACTGTGTTTAGCTTTGCCATGAGGTTGAATAATCATTAAACCCTGATCATCACAAACCCTGCAGATTGATGTTACATTTCAAACTCATTAAACTCAGTTGGTAGGTCCATGAGATTAAATCAACAACTGGCTGTATGGAGCACAGCAGGTTTGCTTTGGTTGTTCAAGTCATGATAGGATTAGCTAGAGTTTGTGAACTCTTGTGGTTGAGTTGCTCCACCTGGTACTTTGTTTGGTCTATCTTCATAGGATAGTTTCCCTGCTGTCACAACCTGATGAGGGAATTTAGAGTGTAGGTGAGAACAGTTTGATACCAGTTTATACATCAATGCTTGTTTGGCCTACTGCTTTTCTTTTCATCTAATCATTGCAGCCAAACCATTGTTTGTCTGTTTGAGAATTGGATAGTACTTATATTTGTGGCTACAGCATAGCCCTTACCTTGCTCTAAACTCAGTGGTGTGTGAATCATATTGTCAATAGTTTTTGAGAACTGTGTGTGTGTTGGTTTGACTTAACATGTTTGCACTAATTTGATCTCTTTCACATACCACAAAGCACTCAAACTGCAACTCACATGCTAATCTTTGACAGGCTGTGTTTGGATTTTTCTTTGGCTTGGATATCACTTATTAATGCATTTTCAAAGTATATATGTGATTTGCATTGGCTTGCTACTCATGAACTTGAACTTCACATCATTAAGCATCTTCAAGAACAACACTAGCAACTCACATATCAATTCTCAATGCAAATCTGTTATGCATCAAATTCATGTTAAAAAAACCTTGCATTGATCATTTATGAGCTGCTTGCATGATTCTTTGGCTTTAATTCTCAATACTTCAACTTGTGTTCTCCAAAATGCATTTTTTAAACATTATACTTGCATGATCATACCAGTATTGGTTCTGTTGTGTTTTGATCCAAATCAACTGTTGGAATACATCAAACATATCATTTGTAACATGTTCAAACCCTCATTTGATTATCACAACAGTTGGTTTGTGTTTTAGATTTCAAAATGCATCTTTTAGCACAAAATTGCAACTCACATATCATTTTTCACCACAACATAAATTGAGCCTTGACTCTTGCATGAACTTAGTCCTTGTCACTTATATGTTGTGTGGATGTGATTATTTTAATTCAAAGCTGGCTGTCATGAGTGTTTCACTTCAAAGTGCATTTTTCCATGAAAATTACCACTTGACATATCAACTTCACAAACTGTTTGCATTGAGTTATTCTTTTGGACTTGGAATCATTCTTTACCATTTATGTGATCTGTGTGTGTGCTTGGTTTGGATTAAAAATGATTGAAACAAGTTATTCACATCAAAATGCATCTCATAACATGCAAGACCACATACCATCGAATTTTTCATTGGAGGAGGAATCTCAGAAAAATAATCACACCATCATGATCCTCGTGTTTTTCTGGTCCAGTTGCATATAAAGTTTGTCGCGTTTGGTTGAGAAACGAAGAAGTTACGGTATAAAACGTAAATCCCTTTTTGTGTGTTTTTTGCCAAGACAAACCAAGCATTTTACCCTTATTAATTAAAGGGGTGGCATCAATCAACGGATGTATAGCCACCCCAGTGGTAAGACCATTATGCCAAAAATGCCTTGCACGCCTTGTACCTGAGTTCGACCCCTGAGGAGGGCAACTCTTTTGTTATTTTTTGTCATTTTCACCCCATTTTCAAAAATCCGTATCTCTCACAATTTTAATCGTTTTTCACCCGTTATTTTTTCATTGTGTTCATCGTGATGTGTACTTTCATGTCATATTTTTTATTTTTATGTTTGACAAATTTTTCATCTTTTTTGACTTCGTGCAAGTTAAGTGCATTTTACGTTCGTTTACGCATGTGCAGATGAAATTTTCTTTGGTTACACTTGAATTTGTTTGTGATACTTGCTTGTATTCATATCCTTATATGTTAGTTAACATGCTATGATTTTATTTTTGGTTGTCACCATGTTTATTTTGTTCCCTCTGTTGAATGTAATTGAACTCGACTTGTCGTCACAGTTCCTGTTAATTCATCTGCTTTGATTGTCATCAATGCACCTTCATCTTTATCATTCCACATGTTTATTTAATGGTTGTCACTATGAATATACCTTCATCTTGTTGTTAATTTTCTTGTTGTTTTCTTTCCCCAAGTGATGAAGCTTGTTAGCTCTCATCCTGTTACCTCCCCTGTCTACTTCCAAAGGAAAAGTTTGTCCATTTGACCCTCATGTCATGGGTACATCCCTTACCCTCTCTTGACTTTGTTAAGTCACTTTAACCCTAGGTTAGAAACCCTTAGACTTTGCTTTAAGTTTAAAAGACCCACCTGTACTAGGAGTGTTCTTCAACTAGGACCCTAGGAAAGAGTTTGTCAACTCTGTGTAAGAATCATCGTCATGATTTCTTACTTCCCCTTTTGAATATTACAACTTAGATTAGGGAGTTTTGTCAAACTCCACACAAACATTGTCATGTTTGTTCCCCCGTGAACCTTGATCATAATCAAGTGTTCTTTATCCCTTGTGAGGTGAACTACGATTGCTCTGATTCTATCCTAGTTAGGATACGTAGGCAGAAGATGCGACGTCTTTGCGAGCAAACTTAGTATATAACTTTAGGTTTCAACTCATATCTTTTCCCAATCCAAAATCCATAGTACATATTTCACACTTAGCGAGCAATCAAACAAAAGGTTCCTGTAGAGTACTACAGATGCTTAGGGTGCTAACACCTTCCCTATGTATAACCAACTCCCGATCCCCGAATCTCTTAAGCGTTGTCGTTACATCGCGAAAAAGGTTTTTCTTTCTTTAGACATGTCCTTTGGATAAAATAAAGTTCGGTTGTAAAAGAATTAAGGTTCAAGTTAATTTAATAGCTTGATCTCCAATTTTCACCGCAACAGAGTCCATCCTCTCTTTCTTTGTTGTTGGTTAAAGGAGCATTCCATTGGGCTTCAAACTTGGATATGCTCAGGTGATCTTTCTCCAACTCCTTCTTTTTGCTTGAGAGGACAACACTGACGCTTTTCAAAGCTTTAGCTATTCGTTCTCGTGTGCTGATCTCCTTTGTCAATTCTGTACCCATCTTGTTTACCAACTCCGTTTGCTTCCTGGATGACTGGATGGCTTGACTGCTTTCGATCCTAAGCTGGACAATTTCCTTCTCTAACTCTTCATTAGCCCTATGCAGTTCTTCCTTCTTGGCCCATAGTCGATCATATTTTTGCACGTCAACTGTCGTAGGCTCTACAACTACTGTGGGATACAAAGGATCCCTTACTAGAAAGGGGAGCAACAATCTCTTGAGTCTCTCCTGAATCCAATCCATGTAAGGTCCATATGCTCTACAATCACCCTTACCCAAATGAAGTTTTCCTTTACAACGAATGTTGTCCCAAGCTTGTTGCAGACTAATTAGGGTAATGGCATCAGCTGAGCCTGTGAAGTATAGAGATTCCCGTACTTCTTCCTCCTTCGGGGGTCCTTTTAAAGCATAACCGAACAGCCAAACAGCGAGAGCTGGGTTGTAATTAATACCACATTTCCTCGCAATCAGAAGGATATTGGGGTAGTCCCCACAGCTATAAATAATCTCTACGCCCACAAGGTCTCTATCAAACCATACGACATCCTATAATCTTAATCCCATGAGCCCGTCTGGCCAACCAACAGTGGTCACGAGATCAACAAAAGGTCTGGACTTGGGTAGATGTGAAATGAACCACTTGTACAACAACGAGGTACAACAAGAGACATTCCTCCCTCTCCAATTCTCGTTCTTGTAATGGGTGGAGTGATAGACATCACCTAAGAGAGTTGGTACTGGGTTTTTGGGGGCGAAGATATAGCAAGCATCTAAGTCAACAAAATCGGGCAAATTAGTGAATAAGACTATCCCATAGATGAAGAGTGCTAGAAAGGCATTAAAAACAGGCCAACATCCTTCCTTTGCAAAGTGTTGAGCCTTACCCTCTAAGAATTGTAATGGGAAACCGGGCACTCCACTCTTCCGTACCATTTTTCCATCTAGTTTAGAGATATCCACATGCAGAGCACTAGCTACCTTGGCTAAATTGGGCTCTTCTTCTGATTGCACAAAGGGCATCTCCTTCAACACTGGAATCCCCAACATCTGAGCGAATTCTTCCAAAGTGGGCAATAGAACATACCCAGGGAAAGTGAAACAGCATAACTGAGGGTCATAAAATTGTAACAGCGTGTTGAGACACTCCAACTCATGCTTGGAAACTTTGCGAACAAGGCCTAAAATCCCCCCATATTCCTTCTTGAAATTTGCCATAACTCCATGCTTTACCCCAGACCTAAGGCCAACCAAAGATCTCACATCTGGTACTGGGAACTTGTAAATAACAGTCTTCTTAAAACTAAGCTCCATGACGATAGTGGATTACAGGACTACAATCAAGAGGAGAAAGTGTACACATGAAACACAGATACATGTTAATGTCAAAATGCAAATGAGTATGCAAATGCAACAGAGGATCAAGTTGTTGTGTCGTTGACGGAGATGAACCAGCGCTTCGCTTTGGCGAGAAAACCATATAGCTCTAGTACAAGGATCCCACTGTAACTGTTCACACTGATAAGACAAATGGGTAGGATGAAAGTCAAAGTTTCCTGTAAACCCTCCCCCTCACAGGTATGAACTTTTCTCCGATAAGGTCTGGCATCCTATGCGGTCATCAGCGTCACAGACTTTCGAGAAACGATGATACGTTCACCATTTCTGGTTTGGCATCATTGACTCACGAAGCGGCCTCACTTAGCTGACTCCCAAGTGAACGATCTCCAGAGTCTACAGCTTTCAGATCCAACACCCTTTCCCAACCTATTACAGGATAGGGTGTCTTCAACAGAAAACCTCGTCTGAATACAAATTTCATGAGGACTAGTGCATGCCTAGCATGTAGGTCCCCACTATTCTCCACTCTAATGCTATGGTTATTCTCAAGCCTGGGTTTTGGCTTATCTCTCAATGGAACACCCCACCCACAACATAACAACATGATATATAATATAAAGTGCTAAAAATAAAAATGCAAATGCAAAACTATACAGATGCAACACATATACACATATATACACACCCAAACACAAAACACACAAGCGCTAGGATTGACTCGCATAGGGGATAGGAAGTTGTCCCTAGCAGAGTCGCCAACTGTCTCATCGCTGTGAAGAGGGGACAGCAAAGACAGAAGAGTCGCCACCGTTCGTTATTTATCCCAAAGAGAGGGAAAGGAAACGATCAGAGAAAACCTACGAAAAGGGAATAAGACAGATCATCGCAACCAAATCTTGGGTTCGAGAGTCGGTTACGCAAGGGGAAGGTATTAGCACCCCTTACGTTCGTCGTACTCGATGGGATTCACGCTTGTTGTCTATCTAAAAGGGTGTTTAAACTATATATACTAAAGGCTCACGAGGACGAAAGAAAAGAAAAGAGACTCGATAGAGCATCGCCGCTCTATGCCTACGTATTCCCTCGTACGATGGGAAAGTTAGAGTCAACGTAGTTCAGAAAACTATGGGTGAAAGTGGGGGGAGGTTGCTCACCAAGACATTGTCGTCTTGTGCATACGTATCCTCGTCTGGTATGAGAAATCAGAGCAAACATAGTTCGGGAAAATAAGACCACTGGTTGGTTCAAGTGTTTTAAACCGAGTAGGGTTAAACCTTAGTTCCAGCAGTTAGGTGTATGCAGCTCGACCATTGGAGACTTAGGCGTTACCTATTTGCGATAGAACCAAGAGTTAACAACACTCTCTTTATGAAAATGATTTTCCAATTTAGATCTCGAAGGATAAAAAGATTTGATGTTTTTGTTTTGCATTTTTTTTAAGACAAGAAGTGCATTGAGTTATGGTTTGAAACTCATGTCGCACTAAAGACTATGACTCGAGAGCGAATGTGTCGCATATCACCCAAAGGGCATACGCTAAACACTCTAAACAGTTGAGTGGAGTCCACCCAACCATCATTCCTCAAGTACTTAAGGCTCGTAGCGTACAACACAAATTATTCTTTATTAAGTGTTTTGAAGTGTTTAGAAGATGAGAAGAGAAAGACACAAACTAAGGGGAAACTGGACCCTAAAGTTGTCATACACAATGCTCATAAAGTTGGGATGAAAGGGAAGAAGTACCCTAATGTTGTCATGCATAGGATTGAATACCTAATGTCTCTCCTACTCCCATCCTAAACGGAGGGTCTACGAATCCTATGGGGATCATGGCACAAGGCCAAGTAAACACTAAATAATTCACTCACAAATGAAATGAGAAAGAAAAGAAATTGACTTGAACAAGTGATTAGCCACAAAACATATTAATTTATTAATTCAAAATAAAATGAAAATGAAATAAAAATGAAGAAAAAATAAATTAACACAATAAAGTATTAGAAAATGATTTTTGGATTTCTATGGTATTTAAAACTATTTTTTAAATAAATAAATAAAAGAAGAGAAAATTAAAATAAAAAAAGATGAAAAATAATTTAACACATTAAAATATGAGAAAATGATTTTTTTTGGGATTTTATGGTATTTAAAACTATTGTTTAAATAAATAAATAAAAGAAGAGAAAATTAAAATAAAAAAAAAAAGATGAAAAATAAAATAAACAAGACAAGTTGCTAAAAAAAAAGAAATGCCTCACCCAAGGCTTGAACCCAAGACCTTGGGTTTGTAGGCTTGAAACTAAACCAACTCAACCAACTCCACGCGTGTGACAATAGAATGGAAAAGAAAGAAGAAAATTTAAAAAAACACGGAAAATAACAAAAATAAGGCAAAAACGCACCCACTGGGGGTTGAACTCAGGTTCAGGGCATGGCAAGGTTCTTAAGGCAAGGCAATTAACCACTAGGGTGGCGATGCATCTGTTGTATTAAGCCACCCCATTAATATATGTGCCAAGAATGCGCGCATA
Source organism: Lathyrus sativus (assembly GCA_963859935.3). NCBI lineage: Eukaryota > Viridiplantae > Streptophyta > Magnoliopsida > Fabales > Fabaceae > Lathyrus > Lathyrus sativus. The sequence continues at coordinate 182,173,804 of OZ012739.1, forward strand.
GGCTGGGCAGGTACAAGGCAAAACCAAGGCAACACTTCCAAAAACGATTTGATTCCAATTCACTCAAAACTCAACCAAATTCCATGAAATAAAAGTCTATCTTGCTTGATTTTTCAAGAGGAACATGATGGTATCAACCATTTTTCCAAATAATGCATACATAATGAAATTTAAAGGAAGATGCATAATGGAGTTTTGAGATGCATTTTGAAATCATGGGTCAAAACAGATGCAATCAGGTTCAAAGAAAAATATGAACATGTTTCAAATATGTTACTAAATGGTTCCAGATAGTAAGCAGGTCCAAATTCACACTAAATCAACACATCACACATGAGTAGTAACAAGGATTCATGACTTGCAAATGGTGCTTTATGAATAAGCAGTTGTGATGGATCCAATATCCCTCACCAATATCACCAATGTCATGAACTTACATTTCAGCATAGTATGAATTCAGACAGTTAATGATTTTTAAAAGATTCAAGCTGAAATTGATGGATCAATGAGTTGACAAACTCCAAACAGAAACTGGACAGCAGGCAATACAAGAGTACAAAGGGTCTATCTTTGAAACCAACCTATTCTATCACCAAGAAAATCTGGAAGCAACAACTCTCTCTTTACTTCAACATAACAGCAGAGAAAACTCACTAAAATCTAAACTCAAACCAGCCTACACCAACATAGATGCTAATGGCCAACAACAATGAGGGCTCAACACCAACCACACTAAAACTCATTCAATCAGTCAGCCAAAACAAACTTCCTCTCATGACAGTTCCAATACAAACTTCCAAAAGCAAGTCTAAATTCAACAAGTCTCAAAGACAGCCCTAGTGTAAATGTACTAAGCTGGGCAGATTCAAGGTGAAGCTCACAAGTGAAAGGCACTAAACATGGCAATGTACAAGATGCAAATCTACACCCTAGTTGACCAACCACAATATCAAATTCTCCAACAACACCTATATATCTTGACTAGGACATGCTGCACATTATCAAGGCTTGACATAAGCCCAAGTTCAAACTGCATTCTTAAAGTAACCCTTATGACAGTCCATAAAGCAAGCTTAACTATGCTAGACTAATCCAGAAATATGAACAAGGTCAAATATTTGCCAAAGGGAAACATCTACCATCATAATGTTGAGATTTGAAGCAACCAGCTAAGCTTCCTCATTCTGGCAGATTCTTAAGCTAAAACAGTTTTCAATGGTTTAGACACCAACCATCTTAAGTCCTTGAGACAAAACTACTTGGCCCTCCAATTTGTTCCAAAACCAAGCAATCTCAAGCAGTCCCAAATCTTAATAACAGCAACTGACAGCCAGCTATAGAAATGTGCTCCAACAACATTCATGATGAATTCCAATCACAACCCCAATAGTAGGTTGAAAACAACATCAAAGCAGACTACACAAGTGTGTTCTTGTTAGCAGAAGTAGTCACACACATTGATCACTAACCTCAGTTCCAAACAAAACCCTTAGATGAAAAACAAAGCAAAACCAACCTCTAATAATGAGAAACAAATCAGATAACAACTAAACCTGAGTTGACCAACTCAGTTCAGACATTAACAGTAATGTGTTCATTTGAACATGTCAAAATCCAACTTAAACCAACCAAACAAAACTTAACAGCCTGAAGATACTAGCACAAAGTAGAGTTATGAACCTAACATAGGCCAATACTAAAACTCATAAACTATATCTCGAAAGATCTAGAGGCAAACAACAATTTAGAACTCGTGACAGCTCTCACTTGGTCCTTCAAAACTGTTCCTAACCCAACAACAAACTGCTCTTCTAAAAAACTAAAACTGAACCAACCAAACTTGGCAACAGGTGGTAGTGAGTTAACAAACTCATTCCTAGAAAGCAACCAACTGTCAACATAGTCATAGCTTAAGCAAGTCACAGTAAATCAAATCCATCATACTAGAACTCCCAGCTTAAGGACTCAACTTAAAGAAGCCAATACTAAGCAACCCTTAAGCAAAACTAAACACTGACATTACAATGCCTAGGATATCCATACACAGAGTTAACAACTTAAATATCTGATCAAGGCCTGATAACTCCAACCTCATACATTATGTCAGCAGCCCCTAAACAAAGCAAACTCAAACAGTCTCAAATCTTAATAATAGCAGGCCTTTGGATGCTATATTCTTGATGCAGCAAGAGCAATAGCCCTAAAGTCTTATAGCTCTTGATAATATCTCCCAACCTCTCATAGACTGTCTAGGACCTGCCAGCATAAGTTGACCAAACCTAATGTACCAAAAACTCAAGACCTGATGGCACCAATTTGTTGCACCCTAAAATTTGCCCAACCTATTTCTTTACCTAGCTTATGTTTCATTGCATTAATAGCATTAGCATTATCATTAGCATTTGCACATCATAGCCCATTTGCAGGGGATTGAGAGGGATGTGCTCATCAAGAAGAGGTTATCAATGCCCAAGCCTAATCAAGAGGTTGTATTCAAGCTATTCAAGAGCTTATCACCATCAGAAAAGTCAAAGAGTTGAATGTGGTTCACCTCCTATCTTGGAGGCCATGAAAAGCTCAGCAGATGATTTTGAATCCATGGATGTGGGTGTAAGGCACTAAGGAAGCTCATGGGAAGTCTTGAGAGTCATTATGGAGCTTATTCAAGTCATTATGCAAAGTGCAAGAGGCCACAGCCAAAGGTGGTGCAACTAGGGTTTTCGCCTGGTGAACCCTTAGTCAACTGTGAGTCTTGAGGAGATTAATACTCAATTACAAGCAACTATGATCATGGAATGTTGTGTTGAGACACCTAATAGATCATTTCAAGATCAATTCATCAATATTCAAGAGTGTGAGAAGTTATTCAGCTAGGGTTTCTAAGCTTGATAGTGTAAAATCCCCTATTTCAGTGCCTAACTTCAAGACCGCCTAACTCAAGATAAAAGTTTCATCTCATCTTGAAATCAACATGAGACTTGTAGATCATGCTCTTAGATTTACTTTGAGTACTAGAAGTCCTTGATAGGATTTCTAGAACTCAAGTTATGAAGCAGACAAGTTACAGGTCCTCAGATGAATGTGATTTTGGTACTTGAAAGTCAACCAACCTCCATGCCACTTTTAACCTAGAAGGAAGCTTCTCCTCAACTTCAAGTAAACATGAATATTGTTGCATATCTTCTTAGCTTTCCAAAGAGTACTAGAAGTCCTTGATTGGATTTATAGAACTCAAGATATGGAGCTTGTAAGGCAAGGGCAATTTGGGAAAGTAAGATTATAGGTCATTTTCATTATAGGTCCATTTCACCACTTTGCCTACTTCAAATGAAAATGTTTCCAACTTGAAATTTGCTCACAAGGGGGTAATTTTATCAATTAAACCTCAAGGTACCATTTATACAACTTGAATTGGAAAATATGTGAAGAAGATTTCATGAAAGGAAGCTTGAAAAGGGCTAGTTTGGATCAAATGCCAATTAAATCAATTCATGTTATATTGGTGCATTTTTTGAGTCCAAAGAATGTTTTAAGAACAATGGAAACATTATTAACCAAGTTTGAATTCATTTACATGGCCAAATTCATGGTTACTTCCCTTTGAAGTAACATAACACAAATCAACCATTGATGCTTTTCCAAGGCTTCAATCTCAGTCATCCATACTCCTTACACCTCAAGCAAGTGAAATGAACCAAGATAGAAGGATTGAAGCTCTGTTTTGATGAACATCATGAAACTTCAAAAGTGAAAATGTGGATTTCTCAATTGGACTCCTTGGGCTTCTATTGGGCCTGAAATTGATCAAAGTCCATTGTATATAATCTCTTTGATGATTCCTAAGAGAAAAGAGGGATTTTGGAGCCAAGAATAACATAATTCAGTTATGGAAAAGTGAAGCAAAATGGAAAATCGAATTTGAAGATTAAGCCACTTTCAAGCCAAATCAAGGATTGCAGAAGCTCCATTGATGATCAGTGAAGGATTCTGCACATTTTCCACATGTTTGAGCATCATCTGAAGGCCCATTGGAAGTGCTCCAATAGGTAATTTACTTCTCACCAATACTTTATGTTCTTAATCCAATTGCGCGCCATTGTTGTAGGTTTACACTCCCCTAGGCTCAGAGATGAATTTAGGAGAGTTTTCATGGCCGTTTGCAACAATTCTTGACAGAGCTCCAAACTTTGCAAGCTTTCGTTTTAGGTGATTTAGGCTTCAAAAATGAAAATAATCGGTAGCTTCATGATCAGCGTGTAGATCACTTTAGGCTAAAAAATCACAAGTTTTGGTTGAGTTTTGAGGATGCTACTGTTCACAGTCGTGACGTTGAAGACAACCGGAGGAAGTCCGACCGCCGTCTGTGTTTTCCGGCCACCATCTGTAGAATTTCCCTCCGTTTCAGTTTAAATTCCCAGTTTTAACCATAACCGTTGGATCTTGATTACTTACTTGACTTAGTATCCCAATCCAACGCGTGTGGTTGAGTTTCAACTTTGACTTTGACTAGCTTAGGTGGTAGCTTGATAGGCATAGGATCAGATTACTAGAATATTGAACGCGCAAGATTAAGACCCATGGTGGTCTTGTGTTGACTGAAACCCACCAGATCACTATTGAAACGTTGCGTTTCACTTAGTGGACATCAGCGCATGCATGGCGCCTTGTGCACCCTAGGATCCCTTGACCAGTCTCCTAATCTAGTGGCGGTGGTTTTTTCTTTTCTTTTCTTTTATTTTTATGATTTTCTTTATATGTTTTATTTCATGTTCATTTTTAATTCACTAAAAATAGTTAAAAAAGCCAATAAATTATGGAAAAAATCATGAGCATGAATTGAGATGTCTTCTAATTTTTTTTATTTTTTAATTCATTTTTCATTTAATTGCATATTTTCCTTTTAAATAGTCATTTAAAATGTGAAAATATTGTAGAATTTATATCTTGATAGATATTTGGATTGAGTTCCTGATTTTTTGTGTACTTATTGTTGATGCATTAAGTAGCTTTGTAGTATTTTTATCTGATTTTTTAGATGCCCTTAGGATAGGTTTTGAACTGAATCTTTAGGACCCCTCCCATTTACACTCTCCATAGCACACCTTAGGATGCTGCTCTCTGTTAATGCCCTTAGGATTAGAATTTTGATCCAAGATTTTAGCCCAAGGCTCTTAAGACCTTAAGTGATCTTTAGAATTTTTCTTAGATTTTTTAGGAGTGATTTCCTATTTTTTTTAGATTTTATCTTCTGGCTGTTTTTAGTGTGTCCTACACATGACCTTCTCATAGTTTTGCCTTTAAGTAAACTGTTAGCAAATCTTAAGCATTCAATCTTTACATGAACCCTTAGTATCTAGGTTGAGACTTTTGTAGGGTGATTTTCAAGCTTTCAGTAAGTTATTAGCTCCCTTAGGATGGACTTCCTTTAGAGCCTAACCATTAGGGTTTCTTTAGAAGCTTGTGTGATGATTTATCTCCCTTGTGTGGCTTCTTTGCTTGGCTTTGCCTTGTCCCTTCCACCTCAATAACTTAGGCCTCTTTTGGATCCTTCTAGTGAGAGCCTAGTTCCTCTTGTAGAGGAACTCTGTTCATTCCATGAAGAAGTTGAGCCACTGAGGGCCACTCCTTGAATGTGTTGAGATTGGTTGAGTGCCTTAGTAAGCTCCTGTGGAGTTTACTTTGCTTCACATCCTCATCCTCCTCTTTTCTTTCCTAGTCCTATGACAATCAGGATCCTCTTATAAGAGCCTAGTTCCTCCTGTGGAGGAACTCTATGCATTCCATAAAGAGTTGAGCCTTGAGGACTCAAGTACTTTGTACACACTTTTTCCTTCTTGTTCTGCATTCTCAGGATCCTTCCTGTGAGAGCCTAGTTCCTCCTGTGGAGGAACTCTGTGCATTCCATAGGAATTGTGAGCCTCTGATGGACTCTTATGCTGATGCACATTGAACATGGTGAAATCTTTTTGGTTTTCATTATGTTTCTCCTTTTCCCTTCCCAGTCTCATGACATAGGGATCCCTCTTGTGAGAGCCAAGTTCTTCCTGTAGAAGAACTTTGTGCATTCCATGAGAGGTCTGAGCCTCGAGGACTCTTGTGTTGATACACATTAACCAGACACCTTAGATTGACATCTAGGTTCCACCATTCTCATCTGTCCTACATTCTAGGGATCCTTCTTGTGAGAGCCTAGTTCTTCCTGTGGAAGAACTCTGTGCATTCCATGAGAAGTTTGAGCCCAGATGGACTCTTGTGTTGACACACATCTAAACCTGATGTAGCCTTGGTATGACTTCCTTGTTGCTCATCTGGTCTATCTCTCTCCTGATGGATTGATTTGATTGTCTGCTTGCTGTGATGCATTAGGATAGATTTGCATGAGTAGATACTCTTGTTTACATGCATGATTGCATTTAAAGGTTGAGGTGTGCCTCCCTTTGCTTGTTTGTTTCTCTGCTTTCATACTTGCCCTTGCTTGATTGCATTGAAGGTTGAGGTGATTCTCCCTTGCTTGTGTGTTCTTTTTCTCTGTGCATCTATGTTTAAATCCCATGTTTGCATCTAAGGTTGAGGTGGTCCTCCCTTGCTTGTATTTCTGCATTACATGCATTTTATCAGCTTGATAGCTTTACTCCTTTAGCTTAATGATTTTTGTTGCTGCTGTTGTTTCCCTTTAACATATTCCCTTTGGGCCCTCACTTCCTTTGATAAGGATAGTGATGATAGACATTAGGATGAATCCATGCATGATAACAGTAGTGTAGATTTCCTTTCAAACTCAACATTAGGGCCATATTGTATGACAACAGTAGGATGCTTGATAGTTTCCCTGTAGAGTCCTCTTTCTCCTTCTCATCTTCAAACAATAGTAAAACACTTAATAAAGGCTAATTTGTATTGTACGTTACGAGCCTTAAGCTACTTGGGAAAGGATGATTGGGTGGTTGCCTCTCAATTATCTAGAGTGTTAGCATACGTCCTTAGGACGATATGCGACGCATTCGCTCCTAATCATAGTCTCTAGTGCAGTATGAATTACAAACATTCATAAAAGACACTTCTTCTCGTAAAAGACAAAAAACAAGCATTCAAACTTCTTCTTGCCCTCCGGGGCCCTTTAATTCAAGGAAAACCTTTTCTGATGAAAAGAGTGTTGTTAAACTTCGGTTCTACCGCAAACAGGCGTTGTCCCTAACTACTGGAACTATAGGTTAACCTTACTCGGGTAAAAAACAATTGAACAAACCTATGTTCCGTTTTATCCCGAACTGCATTCTCTCTGATCTCTCATACCTGTTGAGAGTACGTAGGCACAAGACACAATGTCTTGGCGAGCAACCTTCCCCCATCACCCGTAGTTAGTCGAACTACGTTGACTTTGACTTTCCCATTGCACGAGGGAGTACGTAGGCCCAGAGCTGCGACGCTCTGTCGAGTCACTTTTTCTCCTTTCTTTTCTTTTGAACCGGCCTTGATAGGTAGATAGATAAACAACCTGTTAGATAAACGAACAAGCGTGGATCCCGTTGAGTACAACAGGCATGAGGGGTGCTAATACCTTTCCCTTGCGCAACCGACTCCCGAACCCAGAGATTTGGTTGCGATGACCGATCTTATCCCTTTTTCGCTAGGTTTTCCTGATCGTTTCCTTTCCCTTCTTTGGGATAAATAATGATAGGTGACGACTCTTCTGTGTTTGCCGACACTTTTTTTCGCAGTAGCGACAGCTGGCGACTCTGCTGGGGATTCTGGTTCCCTATGCGAGTAAATCCTAGCGCGTGTGTGTTTATCTTTTTGGGTTTTGTACATGCTTGTTGTACCTTAGCTTTACTTTCCCGCATTTTATTTTTCAGCATTATATTATTATTGTTGTGCTATTGTGGGAGGGGTACTCTGATGAGTGATAAGCCAGACCCAGGCTTGAGTATATACATAGCACTAGAAGTGGATTAGTGGTGAACCTGTATGTTAGGCATGCACTAGTTCCCACGAAATTTGCGCTCAAACGAGATTCTTTTAGATGATTTCCATTTCCTGCCCAGTGGTCCGTTGAAAGGCTTTCAGATCTAAGGATTGTCGACTCTGTGGACCGATCATTTGTGACTCAGCTAAGTGAGGCCTCTTTAGGGAGTGATGATGCCAAACCAGAAATTTTGAACGTATCATCATTTCTGGAAAGTCTGTGACGCTGAGGAACGCATAGGATGTCGAACCTTATTAGTGGATAGGTCCATACCTGTGAGTGGGATTTAGGTTATGCAGGAAACCTTTACCTTAAGACAACATGGTTTTTCTTGACAATTTGAATCAGTGACATTGGTACCAGAGGGTTCCTATTATCAGAGTTGTGTTATGTTCTCGCCGAAGCAAAACTTTGATCCTTCAGTGGACAGCACAGAAATCTTGATCCCTTGTTGCATCTTTCCCTTTGCATTTGCATAATTCTAGCATGTTTACATTTTGGCATACGTGTTCTGGTATTTCCAAGGATCTTGACTTCGAAACTCGTTGTTGAGCGTTAAATATTTTCCTCGTGGTTTGTCTGTGAAAAGCATGAATCGAAGCAGACATGTTCCTTGGAAATACCCGAACATGACATTTGCATTTCATTTGCATCACAGGTGTTCGAGGCTGGGTACGTTATCCTGATCCGGTTTCCTCTTCAGAATTTTAGACACCAACTTGTGGGGAAGATAGAAGATAAACATGGAACAAGTTCAGGCAGAACTGAGGGAAGTTCAGGGCCAGATGAGGCAGTTCATGATGGACATGCATGCGTTGCATTTGAATCAGGAGACGCTCAAAGAAGAGAACAATCAGTTGAATACCTAGATGGGCTTGATCATAGAGGTGATAAGGAATGTGCTCAGAAAAGAAGGTGATCAAGTGCCCGAAGCTGCAGCCAAAATGCTTGTTCCATTTCTACCCGTGGAACCTATACTAGAGCACAATGTGTGTCTGAGATCCTCTGCACAACTGAGGGCTCAAGACTCTTCCCATCATTAGCTACGTCCTGTCTCCCAGGATGGTCCCAGGGTTCAAAAGTATGCTCAGAAACCGAGGCAGGTTGCCTGAATCTTTGACCAGATACCTATGACCTATGTTCGACTGTTGCAATTGCTGCTTCAGTTTCGTTTGGTTGAGCTCTGAACCCTGTCTCCGCTTACAGGGACCCCACCACCAGGTTATAATGCAAGTGCCCAATGCGATTTCCCCTCAAGGGCACCGGGGCATAACATTGAGGACTGTAAAGCTTTTAAGCACCAGGTACAGGATTTGATTGACTCAAAGACGATTGAATTCACGCCGGGCGGCGTAAGCATACCAGAGGGTGTTGGTCCATGCATTATAAAAGAGGTGGATACTCCTGCTCTCCCCCCTAAAGCTACATCGAGTCAGGACTACATACTGCAATCTATGATCTCAAAATCCCCGTGCCCGCAGCTGTTGCCATTACCTGGGTCGAGCCTAAGGATGAAAATGCCTGAACAAAAGGAGTCCCTGGTATCTCAGACTCATCTTTCAGAAGTCTCAATTGGTTAGGGACAACAATCTCCAAGGTCCACACGTAAGAGCCAACAGTCATATCGCCATCAACAGGGACGGCGCGCTAAGCAAAGACCAGGGAAACCAGAACGGCATCTTACTCAGTTGCCGATGTCGTACAGTCAGTTATTGCCAGATTTAATCCGAGCCAGATTGATAGTGCCACAGAAGATTTGTCTAGTGGTCCCTCCGTATCCGCCAGGTTTTGATGTCAATGCCCGTTGCGAGTACCATGTTGGGGCGCAGGGGCACTCAACCGAAGACTGTAAAGTGCTCAGGAGCAAGATTCAAGCCCTACTAGGCTCTGGTATGATCTCTATTACTCGTCAGGGATTCAAGATTAATGATCTTCCTTCATCCAGTCGTGGGAACTCAACAGTTCATGTGGTGGAAGAATTCACTGTAAGCATATCAGAAGGGTATCGGACTACCTCCAACAAACAATTCTGAAGACGGCTGAGTCGCCAACAAGTCAAAACACAAGAAGCCCAGTTCCTAGAAGCTGGCAATCTGCATTTTATCATGTCATTTCTTTACATTTGTAGTTTCTTTCCTGTTTAATTGCAAATTTCGTTTGTAAAGCTTGTTGTTTTCAATTGATATTGATAATGAAATAAATATGCATGTTTTGAATTAATCCATTTGTGTTCACTCTATTGCTTTTCATTTATTTTGAACGCTTGTTTAAGTGGAATCTGGGGAGGATGACGAAATCGAAAGACGCGTAAGCTTTCGATTGTATGCTTTTGGGTGAAAACCTATTGATGATGTACAGGCATTGTTTCAAATCCACAAACACCGGAGATATAAGGAAGATAATCCCTTGTCAACCCCTTCGAGCCTAGTAGTAGGAGTTTCTTTCCGAAAATGAAAAACCCTCAATCTTAACCTGGGGCAGGGTAGGTGTCAGCTAATTTGACCAAGCGTTCAAAATTGCAAGAAGGAGTGTTCTCGTTCAAGGATAAATCACACTTGTTTAGGTCGTATCTAAAAAACCACAATGGTCAAACCTTGCCGATAAGGAGTGAAACAGTCACGATCTCTTTAACAAGTCAAACGAGCTGGTGTCATACGATTTGTTCAAAAAAAAAAAGAAAAAAATCATCAAAAGAAAATATCCCACTAAGTCGAATCTTGCGAACAAGCGACTTAGGCAAAAAATGAGGGCACCCCGCTTGACTTCAAAATCGAAAAAGAAACTCAAAAGAGTTAGTCCAGGCAAAAATTAGGGGAAAGACGAAAAAAACGAAAAGGATTACAAAAGAAAAATCCTCGAACAAAGCAAATCGTGTGATCTCAGACGTCAAAGACGAAAAGCGAGTGATTGTCACTCCGAAAATGTGTGATTTCCCGAACTGTCATTCCTGTCGTTCAACTGTTGAAAGGTAAACGCTAAGGTCGAACTAGCTGAATGTAGGATTGGAGAACATCACGGAGAATGGGTGGGTTAAAATGAATTTTGAGACTATATCCTTTCCTTCTTTAACCGTGTACCTGACCACGTTACAACCTGAAAAAGTCCTAATTGAAGCAGGTTTGGTTCAAGAGTATACTTCAGTAAAGATCGCATCGAAACTGACTCCTTGAAAGGATTCCTCTTATAGCGTTGTATTAATTCTGACATTTTGATAAATGATTCATTCATTATATGTCATAAACGTTTTCCAGTGAACCGAATTGGATTTTGAAAACTGTCATATGCATTGCATTTAATATATCTTTTATGCAGAACAATTTGTGTTACTTGCAAGTAAGCGCTTGACAGTACGAAAGTTTCCAAAATGGAAAGATTTGATCAGGATAGAATGCAGAACGCCTGAATACTCCAGTGAACCGGGGCAAGTTATATCAGAGGATCACAACATGGGAGTCAGCCATCCAAAAGTCAGTTAATCCGGGGCATTCAGGTCGAGATTTGAAGAATCTCTCACAACCAAGGGTACTGCTCCATAAATCTGCCAATGAGGGGCAAAGTCATGATAAGGCTGGGGCAGGCCACCCCGAGAGTGCCGAAGCTATCCTTATCCTGAAGACGATTAACTTGAAAGACCTTTGTGAGGTTCAAAGCGCTAAGGCCGTTCATATCAAACTGCCAGAATACAGAGATCTCAGGTTTCCTTTCGAAAGGATGTTACGAAGATCCCACAGGCTGGGGCAAAAGTTGAAAGCGAAGGAATTGTTCCTCTCCATATCTGCAGAGTTTGTCAGAAGTTGTTAAAATTCTGGGGCAAGCCATCTCGAGTTCATTTCATGGCAAGCTTTCTTTGTTCAGGATAAAATGTCCCAGAGATCATTTTTGCAAGTTCATAACCCTTGGGGCATCTGACAGAAGTGTATCCTCATCATATCTTCAGTAGAAGCATATGTGGAGTATTGAGCCTACTCCTCAGCAGATTCAGTTGTGTCTCCCCACAGAGTCTGAATATGGGACTGTAAGCATTGAGTTGTCTCCCCAAGCGGAGATAGATTCTCCCCAACCAGAGTCCATTCACCGACAATTAGAGTTTGCATCTCTATCCCCAGTAGAGTATGTGCAAGATAACGGGAGCAGGTAAGTCTGTACCCGCAGTCCCCGGCAATTGGTCAGCACACAACCAATCCCATAACTTGCAGGTATATGCTTACTCCCTAACAAGTTGATATCAGGGTTCCTTCCATGGAGCAAGCGTGGAATTTTCCCCAGCTGAGTTAGCCGGTCAGGTTTTGATCCTCAGCATAAGCCCAATTGTATTTGGCACGCGTAAGCTATTCCCAACAGGATTGTTTCTTTCCCCAGCGGAGTTGGCTTCGTCTCCCCAGCATTTATTTTACTGGAGTCGTTTCTTAGAATTTTGCATTATGCATAGCATCTACCCAAATGCGTAGCATTTCCATTTCGTATGGAGCATTACGCCATTTTCAAATATCTGCATCTTGAAACATGAGCCAGATTGTTACCTTTCTGATTTAAGGTAATTGATATCTCCTACAGGTGATCTTCAGGCCTCGACTTCTCCGATGAACATCCAGATTCCAGTGAATTTTCAGTTTAAGACGTTTTGTTATATCCGTGCAGTGCCCAGACTCCGATTGGTTATGTTGACCCTAATGAACTTTGTGATGGTATTTCTGCTCTGTTGAATGGTTAGATTCCGTTGAGTGTTCAGTCCATGACGTATCCCTGTATCTGTTGATTTCTAGACTCCGGTAAATCCCCAGTAAGGATTTTTTTCATTGAGGGTTCCGCCTCTGATTTGTTTCATTGAGGATTCCGCCTCTGATTTGTTTCATTGAATGTTCCAGCTCTGATTTGTTTCATTGAGTGTTTCGGCTCTAATTTGTTTCATTGAGGGTTCCGCCTTTGATTTGTTTCATTGAGGGTTCCGCCTCTGATTTGTTTCATTGAGGGTTCCGCCTCTGATTTGTTTCATTGAGTGTTCCGCCTCTGATTTGTTTCATTGAGTGTTTCGGCTCTAATTTGTTTCATTGAGGGTTCCGCCTTTGATTTGTTTCATTGAGGGTTCCGCCTCTGATTCGTTTCATTGAGGGTTCTGCCTCTAATTTGTTTCATTGAGTATTCTGGATCTGATTTGTTTTATTGAGGGTTCTGCCTCTGATTTGGTTCATTGAGTATTTCGGCTCTGATTTGGTTCATTGAGTGTTCCGGCTCTGATTTTGGTTCATTAATGGTTCTGCCTCTGATTTATTGCATTGAACGTTTCGCCTCTGAGTACCCCGGCTTTGGTTTCCCTTGTTGAGCGTCTTGGCTCCGGTTTGTTTGTGCGTTTCTCTCGTTGAGCGTCTTGCCTCTGGTGGGTTTGTTTGTTTCTCGCGTGAGTGTCGTGGCTCCGGTTCATTCAGTCATTCTTTCTCGTTGAGCGTCTTGGCTCTGGTTCATTCGGTAATTCTTTCGTGTGGAGTGTCTTGACTCTGGTTTGTTTGTTCGTTTATCGCGTGAGTATCTTGACTCCGGTTTGTTTCATTCATTTATCGCGTGAGTATCTTGGCTCCGGTTTGTTTGTTCATTTATTGCGTGAAGTGGCTTGGCTCCGGTGTGTTCGTTCGTTTATCGCGTTGAGCGTCATGGCTCCGGTTTGTTTGTTCATTTCTCGCATGAGTGTCCTTGCTCTGGTTTCTTCGTCGTTTATCGTGTTGAGTGTCATGGATCCGGTTTGTTTGTTCGTTTATCACGTTGAGCTTCATGGCTCTGGTTTGTTCGTTCATTTCTCGCGTGAGTGTCCTGGCTCTGGTTTCTTCATCGTTTATCGCGTGAGTGTCTTGGCTCTGGTTTGTTTGTCCGTTTATCGCGTGAGTATCTTGACTCCGGGTTGTTCGTTTCTCGCGTGGGTATCATGGCTCAGGTTTGTTCGTTCGTTTATCTCGTTGAGTGTCTTGACTCCGGTTTATTTCGTTCGTTTATCGCGTTGAATGTCTTGACTCCAGTTTGTTTCGTTCGTTCTTGCGTTGAGTGTTTAGGCTCCGGTTTGTTCCAGTTTATCTTGTTGAGTGTCCATACTCTGGCCAGTTCCAATTAATGATGTATTCCTCGTTTCGTTGAGTATCTAGGCTCCGGAAGATTTCGTTGATTTGTTGCATCCATTGAATATCCAGTTTTTGACCATTTGACATGCTACCCTTCAGCCCTTCTCCGGAGAGTTTTACCAATTGTTTTGCAGTATTTCTGCGGTTGGCAAATTTCCGGGTTTATTGGTATTTAACCGTATTTTACCTTGACTGGTTGAGAGTCGTTCACTTCACACCTAGTCAGGTCCAAGTCCTTTGAATAGGGGCAGTTGTTGCACCCCAAAATTTGCCCAACCTATTTCTTTACCTAGCTTATGTTTCATTGCATTCATAGCATTAGCATTATCATTAGCATTTGCATATCATGGCCCATTTGTAGGGAATTGAGAGGGATGTGCTCATCAATAAGAAGTTATCAAAGCCCAAGCCTAATCAAGAGGTTGTATTCAAGCTATTCAAGAGCTTATCACCATCAGAAAAGTCAAAGAGTTGAATGTGGTTCACCTCCTATCTTAGAGGCCATGAAAAGCTCAGCAAATGATTTTGAATCCATGGATATGGGTGTAAATAATTAAGGAAGCTCATGGGATGTCTTTAGAGTCATTATGGAACTTATTCAAGTCATTATGCAAAGTGCAAGAGGCCACAGCCAAAGGTGGTGCAACTAGGGTTTTCACCTGGTCAACCCTCAGTCAACTGTGAGTCTTGAGGAGATTAAGACTCAATTACAAGCAACTATGATCATGGAATGTAGTGTTCAGACACCTAAGAGATCATTTCAAGATCAATTCATCAATATTCAAGAGTGTGAGAAGTTATTGAGCTAGGGTTTCTAAGCTTAATAGTGTAAAATCCCCTATTTTAGTGCCTAACTTCAAGACCACCTAACTCAAGATACAAGTTTCATCTCATCTTGACATCAACGTGAGACTTGTAGAGTGCTCTTAGCTTTCTTTTAAGTACCAGAAGTCTTTGATAGGATTTCTAGAACTCAAGTTATGAAGCAGACAAGTTACAGGTCCTCAGATGAATGTGATTTTGGTACTTGAAAGTCAACCAACTTCCGTGCCACTTTTTACCTAGAAGGAAGCTCCTCCTCAACTTCAAGTGAACATGAATATTGCTCCTTATCTTCTTAGCATTCGAAAGAGTACTAGAAGTCCTTGATTGTATTTATAGAATTCAAGATATGGAGCTTGCAAGGCAAGGGCATTTTGGGAAAGTAAGATTACAAGTCATTTTGATTATAGGTCCATTTCACCACTTTCCCTACTTCAAATGAAAATGTTTCCAACTTGAAAGTTCCTCAAAAGGGGGTCATTTGATCAATCAAACCTCAAGGTACCATTGATATGACTTGAATTGGAAAATATGTGAAGAAGATTTCATGAAAGGAAGCTTGAAAAGGGCTAGTTTGGATCAAATGCCAATTAAATCAATTCATGTCATATTGGTGCATTTTTTGAGTCCAAAGAATGTTTTAAGAACAATTGAAACATTATAAACCAAGTTTGAATTCATTTCCAAGGCCAAATTAAAGGTTACTTCACTTTGAAGTAACATAGCACAAATCAACCATTGATGCATTTCCATGGCTTCAATCTCAGCCATCCATACTCCTTACACCTCAAGCAAGTGAAATGAACCAAGATAGAAGGATTGAAGCTCTATTTTGATGAACATCATGAAACTTCAAAAGTGAAAATGTGGGTTTCTCAATTGGACTCCATGGGCTTCTATTGGGCCTGAAATTGATCAAAGTCCATTGTATATAATCTCTTTGATGATTCCTAACAGAAAAGAGGGATTTTGGAGCCAAGAATAACAGAATTCAGTTATGGAAAAGTGAAGCAAAATGGTAAATTGAATTTGAAGATTAAGCCACATTCAAGCCAAATCAAGGATTGCAGAAGCTCCATTGATGATCAGTGAAGGATTCTGCACATTTTCCACAAGTTTGAGCATCATCTGAAGGCCCATTGGAGGTGCTCCAGTATGTAATTTATTTCTTACCAATACTTTATGTTCTTGATCCAATTGCACACCATTGTTGTAGGTTTACACTCCCCTAGTCTCATAGATGAATTTAGGATAGTTTTCATGGCCGTTTGCAACAATTCTTGACAGAGCTCCAAACCTTGCAAGCTTTCGTTTTAGGTGATTTAGGCTTCAAAAATGAAAATAATTGGTAGCTTCATGATCAACGTGAAGTGTAGATCATTTTAGGCTAAAACATCACGAGTTTTGGTTGAGTTTTGAGGATGCTAATGTTCACAGTCGTGAGGTTGAAGACGACCGGAGCAATTCCGACCGCCGTTTGTGTTTTCCGGCCACCATCTGTAGAATTTCCCTCCGTTTCAGTTTAAATTCCCAGTTTTAACCATAACCATTGGATCTTTATGACTTACTTGACTTAGTATCCCAATCAAACGTGTGCAGTTGAGTTTCAGCTTTGCTGACTTTGACTAGCTTACATGGCAGCTTGATAGGTATAGGATCAGATTACTAGAATATTGAACGCACAAGATTAAGACCCATGGTGGTCTTGAGTTGACTGAAACCCACGAGATCACTAGTGAAACGCTGTGTTTCACTTATTGGCCATCAGCGCATGCGTGGCGCCTTGTGCACCCTAGGATCCCTTGATCAGTCTCCTAATCTAGTGGCTGTGGTTTTTTTCTTTTCTTTTCTTTTCTTTTTATGATTTTCTTTATATGTTTTATTTTATGTTCATTTTTAATTCACTAAAAATAGTAAAAAATGCCAATAAACTCTGGAAAAAATCATGAGCATGAATTGAGATGTCTTCTAATTTTGTGTATTTTTTAATTCCATTTTTAATTCATTTTTTATTTAACTGTATATTTTCCTTTTAAATAGCCATTTAAAATGTGAAAAAAATGTAGAATTTATATCTTGATAGATATTTGGATTGAGTTCCTAATTTTTTGTGTACTTATTGTTGATGCACTAAGTAGCTTTGCAGTATTTTTCTCTGATTTTTTAGATGCCCTTAGGATAGGTTTTGAACTGAATCTTTAGGACCCCTCCCATTTACACCTTCCATAGCACACCTTAGGATGCTGCTCTCTGTTAATGCCCTTAGGATTAGAATTTTGATCCAAAATTTTAGTCCTAGGCTCTTAAGACCTTAAGTGATCTTTAGAATTTTTCTTAGATTTTTTAGGAGTGATTTCCTATTTTTCTTAGATTTTACCTTATGGCTGTTTTTAGTGTGTCCTACACATGACCTTCTCATAGTTTTGCCTTTAAGTGAACTGTTAGCAAATCTTAAGCATTCAATATTTACATGAACCCTTAGTATCTAGGTTGAGACTTTTGTAGGGTGATTTTCAAGCTTTCAGTAGGTTATTAGCTCCCTTAGGATGGACTTCCTTTAGAGCCTAACCATTAGGGTTTCTTTAGAAGCTTGTGTGATGATTTCTCTTCCTTGTGTGGCTTCTTTGCTTGGCTTTGCCTTGTCCCTTCCACCTCAACAACTTAGGCCTCTTTTGGATCCTTCTAGTGAGAGCCTAGTTCCTCCTGTGGAGGAACTCTGTGCATTCCATGAAGAAGTTGAGCCACTGAGGGCCACTTCTTGAATGTGTTGAGATTGGTTGAGTGCCTTAGTAAGCTCTTGTGGAGTTTACTTTGCTTCCCATCCTCATCCTCCTGTTTTCTTTCCTAGTCCTATGAAAATTAGGATCCCCTTGTGAGAGCCTAGTTCCTCCTGTGGAGGAACTCTGTGCATTCCATAAAGAGTTAAGCCTTGAGGACTCAAGTACTTTGTACACACTTTCTCCTTCTTGTCCTGCAATCTCAGGATCCTTCCTGTGAGAGCCTAGTTCCTCCACAGGAGGAACTCTATGCATTCCATAGGAAGTGTGAGCCTCTGATGGACTCTTGTGCTGATGCACATTGAACATGGTGAAATCTCTTTGGTTTTCATTATGTTTCTCCTTTTCCCTTCCCAGTCCCATGACATAGGGATCCCTCTTGTGAGAGCCTAGTTCTTCTTGTGGAAGAACTCTATGCATTCCATGAGAGGTCTAAGCCTCGAGAACTCTTGTGTTGATACACATTAATCAGACACCTTAGATTGACATCTAGGTTCCACCATTCTCATCTGTCCTACATTCTAGGGATCCTTCTTGTGAGAGCCTAGTTCTTCCTGTGGAAGAACTCTGTGCATTCCACGAGAAGTTTGAGCCTAAGATGGACTCTTGTGTTGACACACATCTATACCTGATGTAGCCTTGGGATGACTTCCTTGTTGCTCATCTGGTCTATCTCTCTCCTGATGGATTGATTTGATTGCCTGCTTGCTGTGATGCATTAGGATAGATTTGCATGAGTAGATACTCTTGTTTAGGTGCATGATTGCATTTAAAGGTTGAGGTGTGCCTCCCTTTGCTTGTTTGTTTCTCTGCTTTCATACTTGCCCTTGCTTGATTGCATTGAAGGTTGAGGTGATCCTCCCTTGCTTGTGTGTTCTTTTTCTCTGTGCATCTATGTTTGCATCCCATGTTTGCACCTAAGGTTGAGGTGGTCCTCCCTTCCTTATATTGCTGCATTACATGCATTTTATCGGCTTGATAGCTTTACTCCTTCAGCTTAATGATTTTTGTTGTTGTTGTTGTTTCCCTTTAACATGTTCCCTTAGGGCCCTCACTTCCTTTGATAAGGATAGTGATGATAGACATTAGGATGAATCCATGCATGATAACGGTAGGGTAGATTCCCTTTCAAACTCAACATTAGAGCCATATTGTATGACAATAGTAGGATGCTTGATAGTTTCCCTGTAGAGTCCTCTTTCTCCTTCTCATCTTCAAACAACAGTAAAACACTTAATAAAGGCTAATTTGTATTGTACGTTACGAGCCTTAAGCTACTTGGGAAAGGATGATTGGGTAGTGGCCTCTCAATTATCTAGAGTGTTAGCATATGTCCTTAGGACGATATGCGATATATTCGCTCCTAAGTCATAGTCTCTAGTGCAGTATGAATTGCAAACATTCATAAAAGACACTTCTTCTCGTAAAAGACAAAAAACAAGCATTTAAACTTCTTTTTGCCCTCTGGGGCCCTTTAATTCAAGGAAAACCTTTTCTGATGAAAAGAGTGCTGTTAAGCTTCGGTTCTACCGCAAACAAGCATTGTCCCTAACTGCTGGAACTGTAGTTTAACCTTACTCGGGTAAAGAACAATTGAACAAACTTGTGTTCCGTTTTATCCCGAACTACGTTCGCTCTGATCTCTCATACCTGTTGAGAGTACGTAGGCACAAGACGCGATGTCTTGGCAAGCAACCTTCCCCCATCACCTGTAGTTAATCGAACTACGTTGACTCTGACTTTCCCATTGCACGAGGGAGTACGTAGGCCCAAAGCTGCGACGCTCTGTCGAGTCACTTTTTCTCCTTTCTTTTCTTTTGAACCGGCCTTGATAGGTAGATAGATAAATAACCCGTCAGATAAATAAACAAGCGTGGATCCGGTTGAGTACAACGGACGTGAGGGGTGCTAATACCTTCCCCTTGTATAACCGACTCCTGAACCCAGAGATTTAGTTGCGATGACCGATCTTATCCCTTTTTCGCTAGGTTTTTCCTGATCGTTTCCTTTCCCTTCTTTGGGATAAATAACGATAGGTGGCGACTCTTCTGTCTTTGCCGGCACCTTTTTTCGCAGTAGCGACACAATTAAAGCCCTATCTCATGACAACACCAACTTATTGTCATAATACCAAAACTCACACACTTGTTCAAAACTGTTAGATGAGAGCTCTCAATCTAAAACAGATCACAACCAAATTAGCATAAGCAAGAGACCTAAACAGCTATTACGAGCTGGTATCCAATTGACAAATCCACTTACTTAAAAATTGGTTTTACAACCCCAAGAGTAAAAGCAAAAGTTCCACACACCAATACCTCAGCCTAAACCTGAACTGCTTCTAAGCAAGTCTCAAATACAAATCTGATTCCTCAATGACAAACCCTCCAACAGACCTATGGCTAACAAACCTGAAATATCAACAAAACTTGAAAACTCAACTTGCCAATGAGTTCCAACAGATTGGTAATAACAACCAAAAGGCCTCCATAAAATCCAACCAAACTCACCTAGACAGTCAAACCAAAACAAAACTACTCTCCTGAATCCAACAGTCCAAAATCTTTATGACAGTTAACTCTTGGTTATCCCCTCACTCTGAACAAGCACCTTAGACAGAAACCTACAGCAAGAACCAAACCCCTTGCCATAAATCTACACCTGAGTTGAAAACTCAGTTCTCAAGCACAGTCATGACAGCAAAGAACCTATACTAAACAAAGCCAACAACCAACTTGAAGCAAACAAACTGAAACCTAACTGCCTAATGCAAGATTCTAATGACAGTCCTATGCATAAACTCAAACAGCAGGCCTAAACATTGGCCTCAAACTTACTTAACAGCAAACTACACATAAGTGGAACAAAACCACCCATATCAAAATGAACCGGCAGCAAGCAAAAATTCAACATAACAAGGCTAGACACTACCCTTACCATGTGTTCAACAATATGTCCTCATAAGAGCAGTTACACATTTAACTGAATTCAATGACATCCAAAAAACAGCCATACATGGTATTTGACAACAAAACATAAAAATGAAACGTAGTTCACATGGACAGAGGAAAACTTATCATGATAATTTCAAGCCAACAACAAACTCAGTATACACTTCTCATGGAAACAACTTGTAAAAATAAACACAACGAGATTGTACATTCACAGCCACAGACTTTTCATCATAATACACAACAACATTTCAAATGAAAGTTAATAAACCATGAACACAAACAAAAACCCAAACATGTTTCAATGATACTTATGCATATAAAATAGTGATTTTAGAGATACCTATCTCTTGTAGACTCCTCACAGCAAGCTAGCAGCAAGATATTGTTGCACCCCAAAATTTGACCAACTCTTCTTTACCTAGCTTGTGTTTCATTTCATTCACATTAGCATTATCATTTGCATTTCATAGACATGTATGTAGGAGATCAAGAGGTATGAGTTCCAATCAAGAACTTTGAAGCTAGCCAAGAAGCTTATTCAAGTGTTCAAGGGTTGATATCCTTGTCAGAGAAGTTAAAAGATCCTCAGAGAGATTGGTTGAGACCAAGGTTGTGTGCCTCCTAGCTTGAGAGTTGTGGAATGACCTCAGATGATTCTGAAGCCATGAAGAAGGACTTGAGGTCTTGAGAGAGCTCATGAGAAGGTTTGAAGATCACTTTGAAGCCTAGATAGGTCATTGTACAAGATTAAGAAGACTCAGCCATGAGTGGTATAATTAGGGTTTGACTGGGTCAACCCTAGGTCAACTGATGATTTGAACAAGGTTGACACCTAATTCAAGAGCCATGTGATCATAGATTGATGAATTGAGATGATATAAGGATGATTCCAAGGTCAACTCATCATGATTGAAGAGTTTGAGAAGTTTCAAGCTAGGATTTCTAAGGCTTGACAGTGTAAAATCCCCTAGTTTGACCCCTATCTTCAAGGCAGTTTAGCTCAAGATGTGATTGTCATATCATCTTGCCCCTAACATGAATGTTGTAGAGCTTGTTCTTAGATTTAATATGAGTATTAGAAGTCCTTGATAGGGTTTATAGAACTCAAGTTATGACTTTCACAAGTTACAGGTCATCTGAGGTATGTGAATCTGGGGCCTTGAAAGTCACCCAACTTGCATCAAACTTTTGCTCAAGAAGGATGATTCCTATGAACGTTTGGTTAACATGAATGTTGTTCCTTATCTTCTTAGCTTTCTATAGAGTACTAGAAGTCCTTGATAGGATTTGTAGAACTCAAGTTATGGCTTTGACAATTCAAGGGCATTTTGGTCATTTGGAAATTACAGGTCATTTCAAGCATAAGGCCATAACTCCTATTTCCAAGCTTCAAATGGAAAAATATTCAACATAAAACTTGTTCAATATGATTTTTTAAGGCTAGTAAGGAGGTCATGAGATGTTGGAAATGCTTGTAGCTCAAATTTGCAAAAATGACCTAAAATAAGGGCATAAGTTAACTAAGTCAAAGTTGGAAATTGATATTTTCAACCTACACATCCAAACCATGGCATGTAATATATCATTTTGACTCTAGAAAACATTTTACAGACAATGGTTTAGCCACATTTTTGATTTGAGGTCTAAATCATGGACTTGCTTCGAAAAGCACTTGCTTGCATATTAAGTAACATATGCATAACTCAAAATTAAGGCATGAGAAGGGAACTTGGCAAGCTAAACCCTTCCAAAATGCCACTAGGGGAGAAATTGAAGGAGATTGAGATGAATTTCAAACTGAAAACAGAATTGAGCATGGCATGATAAGTGATTCAAAATCTCATGACATGAGATGTGTAAAATCTCATTGGAAGGATCTAGAGGGTTCTAGATCATCCAAACTCCATCTATATATTGAGTAGAATGAATTCATGGCAGAGGTTGGTGATCATTGAAGGTTTGAGCATAGTTTGAGATTGAGTTTTCATAGCTTGCAAGTGCAATCGGTTTCACCAAATTCCTCCATTTCCTTCCATTTTCTTGATTGATTCTTCTTCCATGAGTATCAAGGATTGATTCCAGATCATTTCCAAGAAGAATTGGTGGCTAGATCGTGTGGGAGCAAGTGATTTTCAGCACCTGCAACTCAGCATCGTGTTTCAAGATTGAAGCACTTTCCATTGAATCTTTTGCATACAGAATCAAGGAGGAGGTTCAGTGATCGTGTCCAGAAGATTTGAGAGCTTGAAGTAGAGATTTCGTGCATCTGTTATTCAAGAATTTCCAGGTTTGTAACCTTCTTCCTATAGCTTGATTCAGGTAGAATTAGGTTGAATTAGGGTGCTAGATTAGTTGTAGAATGACCTAGGATGGTTTTCAGATGGTTAATTGCTGAATTAGAGACAAATTAAGTGAATCACCATTTTCGGTTGAGATTGGGAGATGATGATTCTTGGGGTTTCAGAAGAAACTAATGGTATGATTGAGTTCGTGGCAAGATTTGGAGTGTGTTTCATGTTTTGACCTCTTGGATTTGAGGCCTCTAGGAAGAACTAGGGTTGAAGGGGGCGATCGGAGCTCCATCAGCGGTGGCCAGAGTTGGGCGCGAAGCTCAGAGCTTTGAAATGGAGAAGATGAAGTTCTCACCATTGGATGATGGATTGACCATTGACTGGGAGAAGATCCAAGGGCCACGTTTTAATTCTGAGTTGTGAAGGGTTTTTGAAGGAAACGCTGCGTTTCATTAATTCAGGCGTTTGGGCTTAGTGAAATAAGTGTTATCCACACCCCCCAGCAAGCCCAACCCATGTTTTTAACTGAAAATGTTTACTTCCTGCACCGCGCGCTTCATTATTTTCATTTGATTTTCATTTAATTTCCATTTTATTCATGGTTTTTGTAAAATTCATAACTAATTGAATATTAATCCAATTCAGCCCATTCTTTTTGCATATTACTCATGATTGAGTCTATTATTTTTTAGAGAAAAAATATTTTCATTTCATATAATTTCTTATTTAATTGGAATTTTGTATTTTAATTGATATTAAAATGTTCATGTTTGATGCACATTTTTGTGGAATTTTGTTTAATCTCATGGTGATGATTTTGAGCCTGAATTTTTGTGTGTGGCTAGGTCAGACATGTATGATCCCATAGAATTTTTCTCACATTTTTGTGATGAAAATAGGTGTGCTTTCTAGATTGATGTTTAGATACTTCCTTTTTAGGGTTTTAGGTTGATACCTTGTAATGTAGGATTTAGTTCTAGGTCCAAATTGATGATTTGATCTTTGAAACTAATGTGATAGAGTCATGATTGACCTAGGTTCCCATAGTAATTTTTGTAGGATTTTACAATTGGTTTTAGTATTTTAGTTAGGACTAACTTTAGTACTAGGTTTTAGGTGACCCTAACTTACTAATTCAATTAGTTTAACTTCCCTAGTTCCCTTAGATTAGGGTTTGTGTTTGGTTTGCCTTTGGTTGAGATTGAAGACAAGTTGAAGACAAGGAGAAGTTGCTTGAAGTTGCTTGGAGCTTTGGATTTGCTTGTGCCTGAAGGTATCTGATGAAGATTAGGAGATAGGACATAGGGAGAGCTTTGTAGTTAGAATGATTTCTTTCACAAACATGGAAAGCATCTTGTGCTTCCATTCCTCCCAATGATTAAAAGTCCTTCCATGGTATTCACCTCCCTCCTTTGGAGGGATAAGTGATGGTACCTAGGAAGTAGAACTTTTGAGGGAACCATTCTTCTGATGTTAAACCCTTATAGGCCTCCTTTGGTGGTCAATAAGCAGTTTAATATCCTAGCTTATCCAGTTAAGTGATTTCTTCTGGTTTGAGTATCCTGAAAGATGTTGGACTTGAGTTTGAAGATGAAGACTTCATTGAAGAGTGTGGAAGAGGATGATTCCTTGAACATTGCCATTGCAGCTGAAGCTTGAAGAGCAAGAAGAGCAGGTTGATACTTGAGGATCCAGTAAAGATTGAATGAAGAGCTGAGGCTTGAGCAAGAATTGAAGGATGAAGTTAACACTTCTAAGTGATTAAAGACTACTCTAAGAATCTGAAGCTTGTAGGAGAAGAAGACCAAGTTGATACTGGTGAAGCAAAGAGAGTTGAAGCTTGAGGACTAAGTTGATACTTATGAAAAGGATTCAACTGAGATTGAGTGTAGAGTTGAGACTGGAGGAATAAAAGATAAGTTGATACTTGGAGGGCATGAAGGAAGCAAGTTGATACTTGTGGTTAAGGGTGAAGCCTGAGGGTGGAACTGACTGTAAAGCTGGAAGCTTGGAGAAGTGAAGATTAAGTTGAAACTTATCTTGAAGGGTTGAAACCTGGAGAAGCTAATTGATACTTGTCCTGAAAGATGATAGCCTTGAAGGGTGATGGAAGTATGAAGACTGAATTGCTGTCAAAAGAGCTGAAGCTTGGAATTGAAAGTAGGAAGCTGTTGATTTGTTCCTTTCTTGTCTGTTTTCTTTTCTGTATTGCTGATGTTCCTTGTTTGACTTGCTTGATGCATTAGAATAAGTTCATATCTAGACTGACTTTAAATTAGGAGCATGATTGCACTAGAGGTTGAGTTGCTCCCTCTGCTTGTATTGTTACTATATGGCTTTGCTTGCGGGTATTCGGTAGAGCCCAGCTCCCTTGCCTATGTGATCTGCTGTGTTTGCTTGATAGCATGTTATTTGATTTCACCTGTATGATTGCAGTTTACTGTATTTTTGCTTGATATCAGATTTTATTTCCCCTGTATGATTACAGTTATTCATATCTGGCTTGAGGTTGAGATGAGCTTGTGGAGGCTGCTGCCCCACACACATTTCCTCCCTCACTTGCATTGCATGCATTTTACTGTATATCTGTTTACCGTTTAAGCTGATGCTTTATCTGTTTCTGTGTATCATTGACACGATCCCTCAAGACTCTCATTTCCTTTGATAAGGAAGTGATGATAGAACTTTAGGTTGAAACCTATGCATGATAACTTCTAGGAGTTCCTTGTTTCAAACCTCAACCATATGATGAATCCTTGGCATGACAACAGTAGGACTTGATAGTCTCTCCGTAGTTGAGACTGTTCTCTTCTCATCTCAAAACAGCTTAAGATACAGTAATCATGAATGATTTCTTTCGTACGTTACGAGCCTTAAGCTATCTGAGAAAGGATTGTTGGAGAGTCTCTTTTCAACAGTCTGGATGTTTAGTATGGCACCCTTTGGGTGACATGCGACGCATTCACTCTCAGGTCATAGTCTTTAGTGCGATTGAAATTGCAAACACAATAAAAAACACTTCTTCCGTAAAAGACAGAAAACAAACTTCAAACCTTTTTGCCCCGTGGGCCCATAATTCAAAGGAAAGCTTTTCTGAAGAAATGAGTGTCGTTAAACTTCAGCGCCACCGCAAACAGGCTTTGTCCCTAACTGCTGGAACTGCTGTTTAACCCTACTCAATAAAACAGATGAATCTGAATCCCCGTAATCCGTAGTATCCCGAACTACGTAAGCTCTGATCTCTCATACCTATTGAGAGTACGTAGGCACAATACTGATGTATTGGCGAGCCACCTTTCCCGTAACCCGTAGTAGGTCGAACTACGTTGACTCTGATTTCTCGTTCTCTGATGGGAATACGTAGGCATAAAGCGCGACGCTTTGCCGAGTCATTCTCTTTTTTGTTTAAGCCAACCTTGATAGGTAGATAGATAAACCAACTCGTCCAGTAACACAACAAGCGTGGATCCCGTCGAGTACGACGGACGTGAGGGGTGTTAATACCTTCCCCTTGCGTAACAGACTCCCGAACCCAGACAACGGTTGCGATGACTTTGTCTTACCCTTTTCGTCAGGTTTTTCCGATCGTTTCCTTTCCCGCTCCGAGAGATAAATAACGAAAGGTGGCGACTCTTCTGTTTTGACGGCACCTTATTTTCGCGGAAGCGACAGCTGGCGACTCTACTGGGGACTTGATAGTTTCCTGGGATCCAACGTCCCGAATGCGAGTCAGTTTGGGGATACGATGTCCCTGCGAGAGTGAATCCTAGCGCTTGTATGATTACTTGTTAGGTTGTGTTTATTTATCGCATCTTTATTTCCCGCATTTTATTTTTTCAGTATGATATGATTATCTGTGCTGTTGTGGGAGGGGCATTCTGATGAGTGAGAAGTCGGACCCAGGCTTGAGTGAACATAGCATTAGTTGTGGAAATTAGTGGGCGCGTGCTGGCTTGGCAGGCACTAGTGTCTCATGAAATCCACGCTCAGACGAGGTTCTCCCGGTTGACTTCTTTTTCAACCCTTTGGGTTGAGGGGGTTGTTGGTTTGGAGGATTGTCGACTCTAGGGACCGATCATTTGTAATTCAGCCGAGTGAGGCCGCTTCATGAGCTGGTGATGCCACACCTTCTGGGTATCGTATCACCCCTCTTGAATGTCTGTGACGCTGATGAACGCATAGGATGCCGAACTTGAGTTAGTTTAGGTCCATACCTGTGAGCAGGGTTGGGTTTATTGCATGAAACTTTGACCTTCAGACTACCTGGTTTTCTTGATAGTGAATCAGTTTTGTTGGTACCAGAGGTTCGCATCATCATACATATGATTGTTCTTGACAGAGCAGGTTTATGATTGGATCTGAGTATCCCATCAGCAGATGAGTAGTTGTTCTTGATAGAGCAGAGTTTTGGTCATCAGATGTGTGTTCTTGACAGAGCAGATTTTTTGGTCCTGTATCAGAGGTCCTTATTATTAGATGTTTGTTCTTGACAGAGCAGATTTATGGTCCTATATGTGTGTGTTCTTGACAGAGCAAATTTGTGGTCCGACACCAGGGTTTTCTTCTTATCAGTGATAGTGGTTGTTCTTGACATAGCAGTATCGTGGTTTTGTTGATACAGAATCTCCACAGCACAGTTGCCTTGATCTCCTGCTGCATGATTGCATTTTACATTGCTTTGCATACCCATTTGCATTTCATTAACGTGTGTCTGTGTTGCAGGTACCGTTTCCCCCCGATTCAAGATTTCTTGCCTCCTATTGTATTGTTATGGGTTCTCTGAGGAAGACCGTGGCTTACGAGCTCCCTGCCCCTGATGTGGTTCAACTGACCAGTTTGATTGCTTTAGCAGATGATTCTGTGAGAGATGAGTTCAAAAAATCTTACGGCAAATTGCTCAGTTTGGTTCGTAAACCTTCTGCGTTCGAGTTGAATGGGTTGCACGCTCTGCTGCAGTTCTACAATCCTCCGTTGAGATGCTTTACTTTCCAGGATTTTGTTCTCGCGCCTACGTTAGAGGAATATGCGGATTTGTTAGGTGTGCCTATCAAGAGGCAGATGCCCTTTGTTCATATGGATGCGGAGCCTGATCTGGCTAGTCTAGCTCCTTCACTTCATCTGGATGCCTCCGAGTTGGTGTTGTCTAGTTGGGACAAGGTTCCCGGTTTCTCCTTGCAGTGCTTAGTGGGAAAGGCTCAGCAGTGCGCCAAAGACGGATGTTGGGTCGTGTTCAACGCCATCCTTGCTCTATGCATATATGGCATCATTCTGTTCCCCAATATGCCTGACTTCATAGACTTCGACGCATTTCACATCTTTGCATCAGGGAATCCAGTCCCTACCTTGATAGGAGATGTCTACCATTCCGTCCACTACAAAAACGAGAACAGAAGGGGCAAGAATGTCTCATGCTGTGTACCCTTGCTTTATAAATGGCTTGATAGTCATCTGCCCAAGAAGGGTCCCTTTGTTTCGTCTGCAGCCACAGTTGAGTGGTCCGAGCGTTTGATGAGTCTATCTGCAGAGGATATTGACTGGTTCGACAGAGATAGGTTGGGTACCGAGATTATCTTCAGCTGCAGCGGGTTTCCGAACGTGCCTTTGATAGGCAGGAAGGGCTGTATAAACTATAATTCGTCTTTGCTGGTCCGACAGTTTGCTTACGCTTTGAGAGCTCCGCCGAAGGATGAAGAGGTGCAGGAATCTCTGTACCTCACTGGTCTTCTAGAGGGGGATCTGTTATCTAAGCTTCAGCGCGCCTGGAATGGCGTCAGTAAGAGGGGAAAATCATTGCTAGGGAGAAGCAATAATCAAGCCTACCCTCCGTATGTGACTTGGATCAGAGCTAGAGCAGATGCTATAGGGATGCCGTTTCCTCATGCCAAGCCAGAAAGCCCTCCAATGATTGAAGAGCCTACTACCGTGCCCATTCAGCAGCATAATCAGGTGTTAGCTGAGCGAGATGAATTGAAGAGGGCAAATGAGGAACTGGAGAAAGAATTGGCTCAGCTTCGAAGCGAGAGAAACGAAGCCGTTCATTCCTTCAAGAGGCAGACGGAGCTGGTGAACCAGCTAGGGACAGATTTGACTAAGCAGATAGCCGAGCGTGAACGCATGGGTCAAGACTTCAAAGATGTCAACGAAGTACTGGCTACAAAGAAGCAGCACTTGGACGAAGCGTATCGGAGGATATCCAAGTTCAACCAGCATTGGAAGGCTTCCCTAGCCACCAGGAAAGAGCGGGAGGATAAGCTGATGCAACAGATCTCCAAGCTGAAAGTCCAGGTGAAGGCCAGCGAGAAGAGGTTTGATGAAGAAACCGCTCGCAGATACACCGCTGAAGGCCAGCTCAACAGAGCTCTCGCTAACCTGAAGGAGCGCAAACTGACGTTCGAATCCAAGAAGCGGAAGCTAGAAGATTGTTTCGGCGAAGGAGCATGGGAAGATTCGGTCGAAGGTCTTCAATACACCATTGTGCAGAGAGAGTTACTCGTCGAAGGGTTGCTCACTCGGCCTGATCATCCAGAAACGAAGGGGTTGTTAAAAGAGTTTTGCGCCCGTGGCCGTACTTGACTATTTGTATTCCTTTTGTTTCGATCGTTGTTGTATGCTGACCATCACCAGGCTTGTTGGTCGAGGTCATGCTATTGGTTCTGCTAGTACTCACAGATGTCATGTACTGCCATGATGGGCTTCTTTCCTTATATATGAGATTGTTATTTCCATGACTGGACTCGGACTTCTTATTATCATCACTGGCACTCAGGCACTAGGATCGAGGGAGATCTCCCTAACGCATAGGCACACGTTTGCATTTGCATGAAGCATTTGCATAACGAGCACTTTGTCGTTTTTCCTAACCCTTTTGTGTTTTGACAGGTTGTTTCAGGTTGATCCAGGATTGATCAGAGACCTATTCACCGCTATCCGACCAGAGCTAATCAAACCAGGATCATGGAGCAAGTGCAAACTGATGTTCCGGAACTCCGCGAAAGAATGGATCGTTCATGGAGCTCATGCAAGCGGTCGCCAATGGCCAGGATCAGCTCAGAACCTTGGTCCAGCCTCTGATTTCAAGGGTCGATAGCAATGGCGTACTCCATGGCGGGACCATACCTACTCCTCCACCAGTTGAAACTCCACAGAATGGTGTCCCCGTAACCGGGGGAAATGGCAGTGCCAACGGCAATGTGATAGCTAACATGGGACTCAACAGTAATACGACGGGCGTCGGTAATGGGAGTCTGGAAGCTAATGTCAATGTTGGGCTGGGCAACGACAATGCAGGTGTTGGGAATCTGTTTGGGCCTCAGCCGTGGTTAGAAGATCGTCAGGACGATGTGTTCTCTCAGAGAGGTGCTGAAGGGGAGCTGACTGCTGAAGCACGTCTAAGGTTCAAGGCACTCGAGGATAAGATGAGAAACATCGAGAATCAGAACACCCTGGGCGTTGACATGTCCAAGTTGGGATTGATTGCTGATTTCAAGGTGCCTCCCAAGTTCAAGGTACCTGACTTTGAAAAGTATAAGGGCACCACTTGCCCTCGCGTCCACCTGAGATCATATTACAGAAAAATGTCAGCTCATTCTGATGACGAGAAGTTGTTGATGCACTTCTTTCAAGACAGTCTGTCCGGACCATCCCTCGAATGGTACATGATTCTGGAACCTACTAGTGTGCGCACGTGGAAGGACCTTGCTGAAGCATTTGTGCACCACTACCAATACAACAGCGACTTGGCCCCGAACCGAGTCCAATTGCAGAATCTGTCGCAAAGGAGCAACGAAGGTTTCAAGGAATACGCCCAGCGGTGGCGTGAATTCGCAGCCAGGGTTCAACCGCTGATGGTTGAACGTGAGCTTGTGCAGATGTTTGTAGCCACCCTCTCAGGGGTTTACTATGAGAAGTTGATCAGCGGTATGTCTGGAACGTTCTCAAATCTCATTATCACGGGTGAGCACATCGAAAATGGGATCAAGCTCGGGAAAATTCAAGGTGATTCATCCTCAGCTGGAGGAGGCGGAAAGAAACCTTATAGTGGCAAAAGACGGGAAGGAGAAGCGAGCGCTGTGACCAACGCTCGAAGGAAGGGTAAAGGCTCTCACCAGCAGGTGGCCAGCATAACTATCCCGGTAGTCCAACAGCCACAGCAGCAGCAGCAGCAGCAGCCGAATCAACAAGGGTACAGAAAGTATCAGAATCGGGCACCTCTGTCGAACCGTCACCTCGAGACACCGCCCATGTCTTACGCGCAACTATTACAGACTTTGCTTCAGTTACAGTTGATCCAGAAGAGAACCCTGGCTCCCTTGACAGGGGCGCCTCCGCCAGGGTACAACGTGAATGCAACTTGTGAGTTTCACTCAGGAGCACCAGGCCATACAATAGAGAACTGCAAAGCCTTCAAGCACAAGGTGCAGGATATGGTGGACGTTAAGATCATCAATTTCTCCGATAATGTGCCAAATGTCACGAAGAACCCTATGCCTAATCATAGGGGAGGTGGAGTAAACGCCATTATTGAAGATGAGAATTTGGATTTGTTGACTGAAGTCAGAGATCTGAAGACACCACTTAGCTTCGTTAAAGCTAAGTTGATGAAAAAAGGTTTCTTTCCAGGTTGTGGAGAGCTGTGTATGGACTGTGCCACAAGTCCTGATGGATGTGAACAGTTGGTAGAAGGAATTCAAAGTCTGATGACTGAAGGAATTTTACAGTTTAGCCGGAGGGCCGAATGTGGATCAGGGGAGGTAGTGCTGAAGCAAGATGATTAGGTCGCCACCATCACCATCCCTCGCCAGACGATAACTATTTCTGCGCCCAGACCGCCCACAATTACTATCACCAAAGCTGGGCCGATACCCTACGAAAGCACTAATGCTGTCCTATGGCATTATGGGGCTGAAGTCTACTGCAATGGACAAAAGTTGGAGCTAGAACCGTTTGGGTCGTCCGTGGAGAACCTCGCGGGAATCAGTGGTATTACTCGCAGCGGAAGAGTGTTTGCACCGCCAGAGGTCGTGGTAGACAAGGCGGTCAGAGCTGATGCAACTGATAAAGGTAAAAGTAAAGTTGTTGAAGAGATCCCGCGTGGGGCAGAAAAAGACTTACTTGTTAAAGACGCCGAGGAGTTTATGCGGTTGATTAAAAAGAGTGACTACAAGATTGTGGATCATCTCCATCAAACACCCTCGAAAATTTCCATCTTGAACCTGTTGCTGTGTTCTGAAGCACACCGCAACGCATTGCTGAAGGTGTTGAAATCCGCATATGAACCGCAAGAAATATCGATAAACCAACTAGAAGAGGTCGTAGCCCACGTGAATGCTGGAAATGGGTTAGGGTTCACTGACCTAGAGCTGACGCCGAAGGGAAGGAACCACAATAGTGCCCTGCACGTCTCGATAGAGTGCAGAGGAACGATTATGTCGCACGTGCTGGTAGACACGGGGTCGTCGCTTAATGTTCTTCCGAAGAAGGCATTAATGAAGTTAGATACTCACGGAGTGATTTGCACACCCAGTGATCTGGTTGTGAAAGCGTTCGATGGAACCAAACGCCATGTTTTCGGGGAGGTGACCCTGCCAATCCTAGTCGGGCCGGAAACGTTCGACGCAATCTTTTATATTATGGACATTATGCCTGCCTACAGCTGTCTCTTGGGCCAGCCGTGGATCCATGCTGCTGGATCCGTGACCTCCACGTTGCACCAGAAACTCAAGTATGCTGTCGGAGGCAGCATTGTAACTGTCTGCGGCGAGGAAGATATAATGGTGAGCCATTTTTCATCCTTCAAGTATGTTGAGATGGATGGGGAAATCCATGAAACCCTATGCCAAGCGTTTGAGGCCGTTAAAGTGAAGGACGTAGCTCCTGTAGTCACCGAAAAGCCAGAGATGACTCTCTCTTCCCTCAAGGAAGCTCGGGCCGTTGTCCAAGCCGGATCTACCCCGGGCTGGGGGCGAATTTTGGAGATACCTAACAAGCAAGACAAGTTTGGGTTGGGATATTCTCCTGGAGCTAAAGCTTCTTCTTCTTCTAGCAGTGCGTCGCGAGGTAAGGGGCCGATCCAGTTTACCAGTGGCGGAGTGATTTTAGAAAGCATCAACGCAGTGTCTGAAGACAGCGGAGATAGCGACTGTGACCTCGACTCTTGGATCCAACCAAGCAAGCCAGGAGAGGGCCTTACCAACTGGTCCGTCAAGGATATCATCCAGATGACAAGCGAAGAGTAATGATTTACTTTTTCCAATCATTGTACAACCCTATGTCCTACCCGGGGCATAGTGGTTTTATTGTCAGGGCCTTGTTGGATTGTGTACATGCATTTTGTTAATAAATCAAAGGCGTTTTCTTCGTATTCAAATATTATGATCTCTGTTATTCCTGTTTTATATTTGTTTTGAAAAACAATAAAATGGCAATGGGGTTTGTGCTAACCTGCACATCCTTGTTATAAACTTAACCCTTGTTATTGCAGGGTCCACATAACAGATGACATCGACTCTGGACCTTCTACGGCTCACTTCGACTTCGATTGCCCGATCTATCAAGCCGAAGAAGAGATTGATGAAGACGAAGACCTTCCTGAAGAGTTGGCCCGCTTGTTGAAACAAGAAGAGAAAATTATTCTGCCTCATGAAGAGGAGATTGAGATCGTGAATCTGGGTTCTGAAGAACTCGTCAGAAACGTCAGGATAGGGGCTGCATTGCAGAGTGATGTCAAGCAGAGATTAGTCGAGATGCTAAGAGATTATAGTGACGTCTTTGCTTGGTCATACGAAGATATGCCCGGACTTGATACTGACATCGTGGTCCACCACTTGCCACTGCGAGAAGATTGTCCTCCCGTTAAGCAGAAGCTTAGGAGGACACGACCAGATATGGCCGTTAAGATCAAAGAACAAGTGCAAAAGCAGCTTGATGCTGGCTTCTTAGCGGTCACTACTTACCCTCCGTGGGTCGCCAACATAGTGCCTGTACCGAAGAAGGACGGTAAGGTACGAATGTGCGTCGATTATTGGGATTTGAATAGGGCGAGCCCTAACGATGATTTCCCACTGCCTCATATCGATGTGTTGGTCGACAACACAGCCCAGTTCTCCGTGTTTTCGTTCATGGATGGCTTCTCCGGTTACAACCAGATCAAAATGGCGCCGGAGGACATGGAGAAAACGACGTTTATCACTCCCTGGGGAACATTTTGCTACAAGGTAATGCCTTTCGGTCTGAAGAACGCAGGGGCCACTTACCAACGAGCTATGATTACTTTGTTTCATGACATGATTCATCATGAGATTGAAGTCTATGTTGATGACATGATTGCAAAGTCCCAAACGGAGGAGGGACATCTGGTCAATTTGCTGAAGCTTTTTGAGAGGCTTAGGAAGTTCAGGTTGAGGCTGAATCCTAACAAGTGTACTTTCGGAGTACGTTCCGGAAAGTTACTGGGGTTTACCGTGAGCGAAAGAGGCATCGAGGTTGATCCTGCGAAGATTAAAGTGATACAAGAAATGCCAGTGCCAAAAACAGAAAAAGAAGTTCGTGGTTTCCTGGGAAGAATAAACTACATTGCGAGGTTTATCTCTCAGCTCACGGCCACGTGTGAACCGATGTTCAAACTGTTAAAGAAAGATCAGGCGATTATCTGGAACGAGGATTGCCAGAAGGCATTCGACAAGATAAAGCAGTATCTTCAGGAACCTCCAATCTTGATACCCCTAGTGGCTGGACGGCCACTAATCATGTACTTGACAGTTCTTGAGAATAGTATGGGGTGTGTTCTCGGTCAGCACGACGAGACGGGCAGAAAGGAGCATGCCATTTACTATTTGAGTAAGAAGTTCACTGACTGTGAATCTCGTTACTCGATGCTGGAGAAAACGTGTTGTGCACTAGCCTGGGCTGCCAAACGTTTACAACAGTACATGCTCAACCACACCACCATCCTGATTTTGAAGATGGATCCGATCAAGTACGTCTTCGAGAAGCAAGCGCTTTCGAGCAGGATTGCCAGATGGCAAATGGTGTTGACAGAATATGACATTCAGTACGTTTCCTAGAAGGCCATCAAGGGAGGCGTATTGTCTGAATACCTTGCCGAACAGCCGATCGAGGATTACCAGCCGATGAAATTTGAACTCCCTGATGAGGATATCATGTTTCTCAAAGCGAAGGATTGCGACGAACCGTTGCCCGACGAGGGGCCAGACAGGAAATCCCAGTGGAAATTGATATTCGACGGGGCGGTTAATTCTTACGGAAGTGGCATTGGGGTGATCATCACGACTCCCCACGGATCCCACATCCCGTTCACTGCGAGACTGACGTTTCCAGTCACCAATCACGAAGCGGAGTATGAAGCATGCATCATGGGTCTAGAAGAGGCAATTGATTTGAGAATCAAGAACCTAGATGTATATGGTGACTCGGCGCTTGTGATCAACCAGATTAAAGAGGAGTGGGAGACTCGTCAATCGAATTTGGTGCCGTACATGAATTATGCCAGAAGGCTGCTTCCGTTCTTTGATCGAGTGGAACTCCATCATGTGCCCAGGGCCGAAAATCAAATGGCTGATGCCTTAGCCATGTTGGCTTCGATGTATAAAGTCAATTTCTGGAATGAAGCTCCAAGAATTTTCCTCTCTCGTCTTGATAGACCTGAATTCGTCTTTGCGATCGAGGAAGCCTCCGACGGAAAACCATGGTTCCACGATATCCAGACCTTCCTTATGACTAAGGAGTATCTTGCGGGTGCGTCAACCCAGGATAAGAAAACTCTGAGGAGGCTGTCTGGAAATTTTTATCTCAATCCTGATGGAGTTTTGTATAAAAGAAACCACGATCTCATGCTACTCAGATGTGTAGATGAGAAAGGGGCGAGTATGCTCATGGAAGAAGTCCATGAAGGCACATTTGGTATGCACGCCGGCGGGCATGCCATGACAAGAAAGATCCTGAGAGCAGGATATTACTGGCTGACGATGGAGTCGAATTGCTTTAAATTCACGAAGAGGTGTCATAAATGCCAGATTTATGCTGATAAAGTTCATGTGTCGCCGTGCCCGTTAAATGTCATGTCCTCCCCGTGGCCGTTCTCCATGTGGGGCATCGACATGATAGGCAAGATCGGGCCTACTGCATCCAATGGTCATTGCTTCATTCTAGTATCTATCGACTACTTCACCAAGTGGGTGGAGGCAGCCTCGTATGCTAATGTGACCAAGCAGGTGGTGGCTAAATTCATAAAGAGGGATATCATCTGTCGTTACGGAATTCCCGAACGGATCATTACTGATAATGGTTCGAATCTAAATAACAAGATGATGAAGGAGTTGTGCCAGAGTTTCAAGATTGAACACCACAACTCATCTCCTTACCGGCCAAAGATGAATGGCGTCGTTGAAGCGGCCAACAAGAACATAAAGAAGATTGTTCAGAAGATGGTTGTGACCAACAAAGATTGGCACGAGATGCTGCCATTTGCATTGCACGGTTATCGTACGACGGTACGTACATCAACCTGGGCAACTCCTTTCTCCTTAGTGTACGGTATGGAAGCTGTCCTACCGTTAGAAGTGGAGATCCCCTCTTTGTGAGTTTTGGTTGATGTGAAACTCGACGAGGCAGAATGGATTACGAACCGACTGAACCAACTCAACCTGATGGACGAGAAGAAGTTAGCATCGATTGCGCATGGTCGTCTGTACCAAAGCCGAATGAAGAAAGCTTATGATAAGAAGGTGCGTCCTAGAAGCTTTCAGACGGGTGATCTCGTCCTGAAGAAGATTCTTCCTCCACACTCCGATCACCTGGGCAAGTGGACTCCTAATTACGAAGGTCCGTATGTCGTCAGGAAGGTCTTCTCGGGAGGAGCTCTGTTGTTATCCATGATGGATGGTGAAGATTTTGCATCCCCAGTGAACGCGGACGTAGTTAAAAAATACTTTGCTTAAAAATGACCTGCTGGAAAGAAAAAGAATAGCCAGGCAAAAAAGGGGCATCCCGGCGAACCATAAAAAAGGAAAAAGGTTCGGGCAAAAATTAGGGATATAAATTAAAAAATGTACACCCGCAAAGTCGAAAACCCGGATGGGCGACTTTGGCAAAAAAGGGTATCCCGGTGAACTGAAAACCCGCAAAGGGCGGTTCACGCAAAAGTTAGGGATTTGAAAAAGCAAATGACTGCGTTCCGCGTGTGGACTTTCATTGTTTAGTGGTTTGGAAGACCTGAGGGCCGTTCATCTGAATCAATCTCTTCTGAAGCTGAAGCGGCGGAGAAGTATCGAAGTCGAGTGGGTAATAGAGGGATCATCTCAT
The DNA here is from genome assembly GCA_963859935.3 of Lathyrus sativus. Classification (NCBI taxonomy): domain Eukaryota; kingdom Viridiplantae; phylum Streptophyta; class Magnoliopsida; order Fabales; family Fabaceae; genus Lathyrus; species Lathyrus sativus. The sequence continues at coordinate 182,211,034 of OZ012739.1, forward strand.
GGTGTTCGTCTACGCCTCGTTGCCGACATTTGTATATACTGATGTATATTTATGTTTTATTTTTGTGTGGCTTCCTCATTCCAGGAGCTTGCATCTGTTGTAAAACATTTTTACCCATTCAGGGGTTCGTTATCAATAAAACGTATACTATTCAGCAATTCTGCTTGTCTGTTTAGCATTTATCTGTTTTGTTTGCGAAAAAGAACGCCGATGTTTTTGACAAAATGTGCATACATAAACTTACTGGCCTAGGCCACTGATTGTTGAAACAATGAATTACTTAAACATTGTCACAACATGATAACCTTGACAGGCCCCTTTGAGAAGGGCATCTTGTCTGTTTGTTTGTGTTGTTACAGGTGTAGCATATTCCAGACGGTACGCCGTACGCGTCCCCAAGCAGGATGATTCCTCCTTCTCCAGCAAAATTCAGCATCCTCGCCCCATGGAGTCCGAACGTGAGATCGTAGGCATTGGTATGTCTCCTCAGGCAGAGAAGATTCTCTCCCCAATCAGATGCATCCTGAAGGAACGACATCTCCCCAGCTGAGTCAGGCGCCGAAGCGTGTGTTCATCCCCCAGCACCGGGTCACAAGTGTAGGTCTCGTAGGAGACTATTCACTGAAGTGTGCAGCAATTGATAGCTCCAGACTGAAGTCTCTATCGGAATTGAAATTCCCCGCAGAGTCGTACTCTCCCCCGAAGCCGGACGATTTCTTCTTCCCCAGCCGAGTTTGTAGTTCCCCAAGAGAGTCAAGGCCTTGGAAGCAGTTGGGACCATGATTGGCTTTGCCCAGTAGAGTGTTGAATAGTTGACGCTATATTTCCCCACCGGAGCCGTTATCTCCAGGGGAGTAGCCGTGAAGGCCGTGCAGTTTATTTATGTGATTTACATCGCTCTCCTCAGCAGGTCCAGGTTCTCGTAGAGCTTCGTTCCCCTGCAGCAGTCAACTGAAGTTCACTTCCCCACAGAGTCCGATTGAGATTGGCGTGACTTTTTCTCCTCAGCAGGATGATTCCTTCCCCTATCAGAGTGGTCCTTTCTCCTTGACAGGAGGATTCTCCCTGCAGCATTTATTTTGCTGACGGGATCGCAACATTTTGCAGGATTGCATAACATTTTGCATGATTGCATAGCATCTATCATAAACGCGTAGCATTTCCACCATGTGGAGCATTGCGCCATTGTCAAAGCATACGCATACTAAACATGAGCTAAGTCGTTACCATTCTTGTTTTACAGGTGTTCCTCCGCAGGTCGGTTGCACGAGATGATTCTTGAATTCTCCCCACCGGAGTCGCTTGCTCAAGATGATTCTTAAAAATCCCCAGTGAAGTCGCCAGAGTTGGTTGCTCAAGTTGATGCTTAGAGTCCCCGGCAGAGCGTCTGCTCAGGACGATTCCTGAAATCTCCAGCAGAGTTATCGGTTCAGGAGAATTCTTGAAGTCCCCACGGAGTTATTTTGTTCAAGATGATTCTTGATGTCCTCAGCAAAGATGATTCAGTCAGAATGATTTCTGGATCCCCGAAGCAGAGTTACTTGATAGTTCTCCGGAATCCCCAGCGGAGATGCGTCATCCCCAGCAGGTTGCTGAACAGCGAAGTTGAAACTTCCCTCGAAGACTTGATGACTGAAGTCCAACCGTATTGACGAAGCAGTTCTCTCAGCTGAAGCAGAGTGTCTGATGGCAGAAGTTTGGATATTCCCAATTGGTTCATGATTGACCGAGAATTCTATTCCCGACTTACTGATGAAGTCCGGCTGATGCCCAAAAGTCTTCTTTGAATGCCTGATGAGTAACGAGGAATCTTGATGCCCGACGGCATGATCGACCATGTACTACCAGTTACCGTGTGACCAATTCCCCAGCCAGTTGCCGTGCAGCTAGTATTTCAGTGTTCGAAGATTTGTTCTCATCAAAGTACCGTGTACCTGTGCAGTTGGCAAATTTCCGGGTTTGTTGGTATTCAACCATCTCGCACCTTGATTGATTGACAGTCGTTCACTTCTCACCCAGTCAAGTCCAAGCCGTTTGAATAGGGGCAGCTGTTGCACCCCAAAATTTGACCAACTCTTCTTTACCTAACTTGTGTTTCATTTCATTCACATTAGCATTATCATTTGCATTTCATAGACATGTATGCAGGAGATCAAGAGGTATGAGTACCAATCAAGAACTTTGAAGCTAGCCAAGAAGCTTATTCAAGTGTTCAAGGGTTGATATCCTTGTCAGAGAAGTTAAAAGATCCTCAGAGAGATTGGTTGAGACCAAGGTTGTGTGCCTCCTAGCTTGAGAGTTGTGGAAAGACCTCAGATGATTCTGAAGCCATGAAGAAGGACTTGAGGTCTTGAGAGAGCTCATGAGAAGTTTTGAAGATCACTTTGAAGCCTAGATAGGTCATTGTACAAGATTAAGAAGACTCAGCCATGAGTGGTATAATTAGGGTTTGACTGGGTCAACCCTAGGTCAACTGATGATTTGAACAAGGTTGAGACCTAATTCAAGATACTATAAGGATGATTCCAAGGTCAACTCATCATGATTGAAGAGTTTGAGAAGTTTCAAGCTAGGATTTCTAAGGCTTGACAGTGTAAAATCCCCTAGTTTGACCCCTATCTTCAAGGCAGTTTAGCTCAAGATGTGATTGTCATCTCATCTTGCCCCTAACATGAATGTTGTAGAGCTTGTTCTTAGATTTAATTTTAGTATTATAAGTCCTTGATAGGGTTTATAGAACTCAAGTTATGACTTTGACAAGTTACAGGTCATCTGAGGTATGTGAATCTGGGGCCTTGAAAGTCACCCAACTTGCATCAAACTTTTGCTCAAGAAGGATGATTCCGATGAACTTTTGGTTAACATGAATGTTGTTCCTTATCTTCTTAGCTTTCTAGAGAATACTAGAAGTCCTTGATAGGATTTGTAGAACTCAAGTTATGGCTTTGACAATTCAAGGGCATTTTGGTCATTTGGAAATTACAGGTCATTTCAAGCATAAGGCCATAACTCCTATTTCCAAGCTTCAAATGGAAAAATATTCAACATAAAACTTGTTCAATATGATTTTTTAAGGCTAGTAAGGAGGTCATGAGATGTTGGAAATGCTTGTAGCTCAAATTTGCAAAAATGACCTAAAATAAGGGCATAAGTTAACTAAGTCAAAGTTGGAAATTGATATTTTCAACCTACACATCCAAACCATGGCATGTAATATATCATTTTGACTCTAGAAAACATTTTACAGACAATGGTTTAGCCACATTTTTGATTTGAGGTCTAAATCATGGACTTGCTTCGAAAAGCACTTGCTTGCATATTAAGTAACATATGCATAACTCAAAATTAAGGCATGAGAAGGGAACTTGGCAAGCTAAACCCTTCCAAAATGCCACTAGGGGAGAAATTGAAGGAGATTGAGATGAATTTCAAACTGAAAACAGAATTGAGCATGGCATGATAAGTGATTCAAAATCTCATGACATGAGATGTGTAAAATCTCATTGGAAGGATCTAGAGGGTTCTAGATCATCCAAACTCCATCTATATATTGAGTAGAATGAATTCATGGCAGAGGTTGGTGATCATTGAAGGTTTGAGCATAGTTTGAGATTGAGTTTTCATAGCTTGCAAGTGCAATCGGTTTCACCAAATTCCTCCATTTCCTTCCATTTTCTTGATTGATTCTTCTTCCATGAGTATCAAGGATTGATTCCAGATCATTTCCAAGAAGAATTGGTGGCTAGATCGTGTGGGAGCAAGTGATTTTCAGCACCTGCAACTCAGCATCGTGTTTCAAGATTGAAGCACTTTCCATTGAATCTTTTGCATACAGAATCAAGGAGGAGGTTCAGTGATCGTGTCCAGAAGATTTGAGAGCTTGAAGTAGAGATTTCGTGCATCTGTTATTCAAGAATTTCCAGGTTTGTAACCTTCTTCCTATAGCTTGATTCATGTAGAATTAGGTTGAATTAGGGTGCTAGATTAGTTGTAGAATGACCTAGGATGGTTTTCAGATGGTTAATTGCTGAATTAGAGACAAATTAAGTGAATCACCATTTTCGGTTGAGATTGGGAGATGATGATTCTTGGGGTTTCAGAAGAAACTAATGGTATGATTGAGTTCGTGGCAAGATTTGGAGTGTGTTTCATGTTTTGACCTCTTGGATTTGAGGCCTCTAGGAAGAACTAGGGTTGAAGGGGGCGATCGGAGCTCCATCAGCGGTGGCCGGAGTTGGGCGCGAAGCTCAGAGCTTTGAAATGGAGAAGATGAAGTTCTCACCATTGGATGATGGATTGACCATTGACTGGGAGAAGATCCAAGGGCCACGTTTTAATTCTGAGTTGTGAAGGGTTTTTGAAGGAAACGCTGCGTTTCATTAATTCAGGCGTTTGGGCTTAGTGAAATAAGTGTTATCCACACCCCCCAGCAAGCCCAACCCATGTTTTTAACTGAAAATGTTTACTTCCTGCACCGCGCGCTTCATTATTTTCATTTGATTTTCATTTAATTTCCATTTTATTCATGGTTTTTGTAAAATTCATAACTAATTGAATATTAATCCAATTCAGCCCATTCTTTTTGCATATTACTCATGATTGAGTCTATTATTTTTTAGAGAAAAAATATTTTCATTTCATATAATTTCTTATTTAATTGGAATTTTGTATTTTAATTGATATTAAAATGTTCATGTTTGATGCACATTTTTGTGGAATTTTGTTTAATCTCATGGTGATGATTTTGAGCCTGAATTTTTGTGTGTGGCTAGGTCAGACATGTATGATCCCATAGAATTTTTTCTGACATTTTTGTGATGAAAATAGGTGTGCTTTCTAGATTGATGTTTAGATACTTCCTTTTTAGGGTTTTAGGTTGATACCTTGTAATGTAGGATTTAGTTCTAGGTCCAAATTGATGATTTGATCTTTGAAACTAATGTGATAGAGTCATGATTGACCTAGGTTCCCATAGTAATTTTTGTAGGATTTTACAATTGGTTTTAGTATTTTAGTTAGGACTAACTTTAGTACTAGGTTTTAGGTGACCCTAACTTACTAATTCAATTAGTTTAACTTCCCTAGTTCCCTTAGATTAGGGTTTGTGTTTGGTTTGCCTTTGGTTGAGATTGAAGACAAGTTGAAGACAAGGAGAAGTTGCTTGAAGTTGCTTGGAGCTTTGGATTTGCTTGTGCCTGAAGGTATCTGATGAAGATTAGGAGATAGGACATAGGGAGAGCTTTGCAGTTAGAATGATTTCTTTCACAAACATGGAAAGCATCTTGTGCTTCCATTCCTCCCAATGATTAAAAGTCCTTCCATGGTATTCACCTCCCTCCTTTGGAGGGATAAGTGATGGTACCTAGGAAGTAGAACTTTTGAGGGAACCATTCTTCTGATGTTAAACCCTTATAGGCCTCCTTTGGTGGTCAATAAGCAGTTTAATATCCTAGCTTATCCAGTTAAGTGATTTCTTCTGGTTTGAGTATCCTGAAAGATGTTGGACTTGAGTTTGAAGATGAAGACTTCATTGAAGAGTGTGGAAGAGGATGATTCCTTGAACATTGCCATTGCAGCTGAAGCTTGAAGAGCAAGAAGAGCAGGTTGATACTTGAGGATCCAGTAAAGATTGAATGAAGAGCTGAGGCTTGAGCAAGAATTGAAGGATGAAGTTGACACTTCTAAGTGATTAAAGACTACTCTGAGAATCTGAAGCTTGTAGGAGAAGAAGACCAAGTTGATACTGGTGAAGCAAAGAGAGATGAAGCTTGAGGACTAAGTTGATACTTATGAAAAGGATTCAATTGAGATTGAGTGTAGAGTTGAGACTGGAGGAATAAATGATAAGTTGATACTTGGAGGGCATGAAGGAAGCAAGTTGATACTTGTGGTTAAGGGTGAAGCCTGAGGGTGGAACTGACTGTAAAGCTGGAAGCTTGGAGAAGTGAAGATTAAGTTGAAACTTATGTTGAAGGGTTGAAACCTGGAGAAGCTAATTGATACTTGTCCTGAAAGATGATAGCCTTGAAGGGTGATGGAAGTCTGAAGACTGAATTGCTGTCAGAAGAGCTGAAGCTTGGAATTGAAAGTAGGAAGCTGTTGATCTGTTCCTTTCTTGTCTGTTTTCTTTTCTGTATTGCTGATGTGCCTTGTTTGACTTGCTTGATGCATTAGAATAAGTTCATATCTAGACTGACTTTAAATTAGGAGCATGATTGCACTAGAGGTTGAGTTGCTCCCTCTGCTTGTATTGTTACTGTATGGCTTTGCTTGCGGGTATTCGGTAGAGCTCAGCTCCCTTGCCTATGTGGTCTGCTGTGTTTGCTTGATCGCATGTTATTTGATTTCACCTGTATGATTGCAGTTTACTGTATTTTTGCTTGATAGCAGATTTTATTTCCCCTGTATGATCATAGTTATTCATATCTGGCTTAAGGTTGAGATGAGCTTGTGGAGGCTGCTACCCCACACACATTTCCTCCCTCACTTGCATTGCATGCATTTTACTGTATATCTGTTTACCGTTTAAGCTGATGCTTTATCTGTTTCTGTGTATCATTGACATGATCCCTCAGGACTCTCATTTCCTTTGATAAGGAAGTGATGATAGAACTTTAGGTTGAAATCTATGCATGATAACTTCTAGGAGTTCCTTGTTTCAAACCTCAACCATAGGATGAATCCTTGGCATGACAACAGTAGGACTTGATAGTCTCCCCGTAGTTGAGCCTGTTCTCTTCTCATCTCAAAACAGCTTAAGATACAGTAATCATGAATGATTTCTTTCGTACGTTACGAGCCTTAAGCTATCTGAGAAAGGATTGTTGGAGAGTCTCTTTTCAACAGTCTGGATGTTTAGTATGGCACCCTTTGGGTGACATGCGACGCATTCACTCTCAGGTCATAGTCTTTAGTGCGATTGAAATTGCAAACACAATAAAAAACACTTCTTCCGTAAAAGATAGAAAACAAACTTCAAACCTTTTTGCCCCGTGGGCCCATAATTCAAAGGAAAGCTTTTCTGAAGAAATGAGTGTCGTTAAACTTCAGCGCCACCGCAAACAGGCTTTGTCCCTAACTACTGGAACTGCTGTTTAACCTTACTCGATAAAACAGATGAATATGAATCCCCGTAATCCGTAGTATCCCGAACTACGTAAGCTCTGATCTCTCATACCTGTTGAGAGTACGTAGGCACAATACTGATGTATTGGCGAGCCACCTTTCCCGTAACCCGTGGTAGGTCGAACTACGTTGACTCTGATTTCTCGTTCTCTGATGGGAATACGTAGGCATAAAGCGCGGCGCTTTGCCGAGTCATTCTCTTTTCTGTTTAAGCCAGCCTTGATAGGTAGATAGATAAACAAACTCGTCCAGTAACACAACAAGCGTGGATCCCGTCGAGTACGACGGACGTGAGGGGTGCTAATACCTTCCCCTTGCGTAACAGACTCCCGAACCCAGACAACGGTTGCGATGACCTTGTCTTACCCTTTTCGTCAGGTTTTTCCGATCGTTTCCTTTCCCGCTCCGAGGGATAAATAATGAAAGGTGGCGACTCTTCTGTTTTGCCGGCACCTTATTTTCGCGGAAGCGACAGATATCCCTCCCTCCTTTGAGCTAGCTTTGAAATTCTTTCCGTTTGGAACAGCAAGTGATCTTTAGGGCAGTTTGAGAAAAAGTGTCTATAAATTCTCTTTTTTGCAAACAGTTTGAGGGTTGTGTTATGGAGAGTATGGAATGGAAAGAAACTTGGGAAATGGTTCAATATTGAGAGAGATTCTCAGGCTTGGATCAAAGGATGCAAAAACTCAACTTCTGATTTTGGTACAAAGTGGTGGCTAGGCTTTGCTCAGCTGCTCCTCAGCTTAAATATGAGGTGAGAAAGGTGTTTTGGGGGGTTTTACCATGGTAAAAGTTGAATGGACCAGATTTCACAATTTCAAGGTTTGTTTCATCAATGGCGGGTGATGAACAAGGACAGGAGCATGCTTGTCTTGTAGGTGGTTTTGTGAGAGTGTAGGACTGCTCAGACTAGCTGCAAGGATCAACATGAAAGCAAATTGTCTTTTCCTTATTTTGGCAAGAATTTCAAAATTGGAGCAAAGAGGTACATGCCTTGGTTTGGCTTGTTTAGGCAATGTTTGGTAGGCTTCCAAATCTCAAATCATGCGCATGGGACATGACTACATGGCTGATAAACAAAAACAAATCAAAATGTCACATATTTCATCCTTTGAAAAAGTGTTCAACACACCAACTTTGAGCAATGATAACTTTGTGCACACAACTTAATTTGCTTAGATCTTGTGCTCAAATGAAAGAGGGCATGGAGTAGAACAAATTTCATGTTAGTGGAAGTTCCATTTGATCATTGAAAGATCATAAAACTTGAGGTTGAAAAGCATGACATGCAGGCTGTCTACAAATAATAACTTGAGCTTCACAAATCATATTGAGGACTTTTTGGAAAGCTTGGAACATGATCTATAACTTTCATTTGGGACAAAGTTTCATTTGACATTCAGAAAGTGCTAAAAATGGGCTTGCAAAGCGGGTCCAAAAATCTGTCAAGTCTTGGCAATGTTGAAATTATTGAAATCCTCAACTTTGATTGATCATAACATGAGTTCCAAGTATCATATGATTATGAATTGGTACTCAAAACAAAGCTTGAAATACAAGGAACAACTTTTACGTTTGAGCTAAGTCGATTTGAAACCTTGATCATAAAGAAAAATGGCCTTGAAGATGGCTACTTCAACTATAAAACTTTCCATAAATAGAAAGTTCTAAAACCCTAATTTTCTTAAAATGGAAACTTTCAACAATTCTTGATTTTTCATCATTCCCTTGACTTTTCTTGATAAAATTCCATCCATTGGTCATATTGAACTTGAGGATCATGATCTTGACCTCAAAAAGTCAGGAGTTAAGTTTTTCACTGCACAATTGACTTTTTCCCCAAATCTCCTGATTTTCAACTGACTGATCAATTGAAGCCCTTCTGATTAAAATTGATGGTTATTCTTGTATACCCAAACACCTTAGGACATATGGAAGACCATGGAAACAAGTCTTGCTCTCAAAAACAAATTTATCCTGATTAAAAATGAAACCCTGATTTCACCCTTTTTGCCTAGGCATTGTTCAGATGAACTGAGTGACTATTCCAACTTCATAATGACCTCTGAGGCACTCAACAAGCTTCTACCTCATGATTTATAGTTAAGGTGTTTCACTTTCCCGAGTTATGTGGTGATGCCTACTTTGGAGGTGTTCTCTATGTTGCTAGGAGTTCCTATTCTGGATTAGATGCCTTTTTATCATACTGAAGATGAACCTAATTTGACTAAGCTTACTAATGCTCTTCATCTAGTTGCTCCAAAGTTAGAAGGGAAGTTGGTTAGAAGAAATGGAATGCCTGGATTTCCATTACCTTTCTTAGTTGGTAAAGCTCAACACTTTGCGAAAGAGGGTTGTTGGATTGTCTTTAATGCCATCTTAGCTCTGTGCATATATGGTGTAGTTTTGTTTCCGAATATTCCTGACTTTGTGGATTTGGATGCTTTCCACATTTTCATCTTAGGAAATCCTGTGCCTACACTTCTGGGAGATGTTTATCATTCTGTGCATTACAAGAATGTGTCTTGTTGTGTACCTCTTTTATACAGATGGCTTATGAGTCACCTTCACAAGGTTGGTCCTTTTGTTGACACTGCAGGTATCTCTGAGTGGCCAGAGAGACTTATGGGCTTGACTTCTGAGAACATCGTATGGTTTGACAAAGATCATTTGGGCACCAAGATCATCTTTAGCTGTGGTGGTTTTCCTAACGTCCCGTTGATTGGAAGGAAATGAGGTATTAACTACAACCCAGCTCTCGCAGTGAGGCAGTTTGGGTATGCTCTGAGGGAACCTCTGAAGGAAGAGGAAATACAGGAATCATTGTATTTCACTGGCTTGTTTGAGAATGAGACCCTGATCAGAGTGGAGAAATTTTGGAACAAGATTCACCGTAGAGGGAAGGCTTCTTTGGGTAAGAGCAACAGTAGAGCTTATGAGCCTTATATGGTTTGGATTCAGGAAAGAGCTAGGAGATTATTGATGCCATTTCTAGCTTGTGAGCCTTTATATCCTTTGATGATTAAGGAGCCAACTATTGTTGATATCCAGAGATATAATCAACTATGGTTTAAGAAGGAGGAGTTGTGTAAGGAAAACGAGGAATTGGAAAAAGAGATTATTCAGCTCCGAAGCGAGAGAAATCAAGCCACTTTTTCATCTAAGAAGCAAACTGAATTGGTGAACAAGCTGGGTAGAGACCTAACTACAGAGATTCACGCTCGAGAGCGTGTGTGCTTAGATATGAAGAGCGTTAGTGATGTTCTTAGTTCCAAGAAGAAAGAGCTGGACAGAGCATATGTAGAGATCTCCAAGGTGAAGGCTCAGATCCAGGTGAGAGATGAGAAGGACTGCGGCAACATATTGTTAAGTTGAAGGCTCAGATCCAGGTGAGAGATGAGAAGGTTATAGCTGAATCCTCACGCCGACGCGAAAGTCACTGCATACTGAATGAAGCTCTTGCAACCTTGGAGGACTATAACTCAAGAGCTGATTTGAAGAGGCCCAAGCTTGAGGAAGCATTTGGTGAAGGCTCTTGGAAGGATTATGTTCAGAGCTTGCAATGCATCATTAGCCAGAGAGAGTTGCTCATCCAGGGGTTGGTAGCTAGGACAGATCATTCAGATACGAGAGAGTTGTTGGATGATTTCCAGGCTCACCATCGTATTTGATGTTTTTTTTCTCTTTGTAGTTTGTTGTTATGTATCTTGACCATCACCAAATTTGTTGGTTGGGGTCATTTTGATTCCGTTGTATTCAGTGTTGTGCTGTAGATTGACTCTGGGCTCTCATCTTATTCATGAGGAGTTTTCTATGCTTATTTGTTGGCTTCCCATTGTCTTGTTGTTCTCGCGGAACTAGAATCAAGGGGAAATTTTCCCTAACGCATATTTACATGTCTGTATATTGCATCATTTCTCATTTTGCATCGCAGGTGCTCCGGAACCATTAAGCTTATCTCTGTGGTTTGTTCAGCTTGTTTCAGGATTGACAACCAAGCGACTCATCGCTACGCTACCAGGGGAAATCAATGCAAGATTATGGATCAGATTCAGGCTGAGCTTCAGGAATTCCATGACAGGATGGCCCAGTTCATGGCTATGATGCAAGGGGTTGCCAATAGCCAAGAACAACTGAGAACTTTGGTGCAACCGTTAATTGCTAGGGTTGACGGGAGTGGTGTGCTTCATGGGGGAACTACTGCTAATCCTTCTCGTAATGATGGTGGTACTCCACATGCTAATATTGTTCCTATAGTTGTTATCTCTCTGGGCGGAGGAAATCAGACTAGAGTTCATATTCCCGGACCTACGTGTGTTGTGCATGGGAATACAAACCCTCAGTGGGAGGAGGATGATCAAGAGGATGTGTTCTCTATGAGGGATGTTGGTGCTGGTATTCCATCTGACGCAGACAGGAGGTTTAACCTGCTCGAGGAAAAGATGAAGAGTTTTGAGAATCAGTACCACAACCACAACAACCACAGCAGCAGCAACAAAATTATGCTCCTCGCAGATTTTAGGATCGGGGCAGAGCAGTAAACAGGCAATTTGATGCGCCACCGATGCCATACTCGCAACTTCTTCAACACTTGATGCAATTACAATTTATTCAGAAAAGGACTCTGGCTCCTTTGACTGGTGCACCACCACCCGAATATGATGTTAATGCTAGATGTGATTTTCATTCCGGTGCTCCCGATCATAACATCGACAATTGTAAAGCATTTAAACATAAGGTGCAAGACCTTATAGACAACAAAACCATCAACTTCTCTCATGATGCGCCCAATGTCGTGTAGAATCCCATGCCTAATAACGGGGCAGCTAGGGTTAATGCCATTATTGAGGATGAGGGTTTGAACTTGGTAGCTGATGTTGAAGATTGGAAGACTCCGTTGAGTTTTGTAAAAGACAAACTGCCGAGTGGAGGGGTATTTCCTGGGTGTGACAGAGCTTGTGCAGAGTGTTTGATCCATCTTGAGGGATGTGAGAAGTTGAAGAGTCATGTTCAGAAGCTGATGAATGATGGTATTCTACAATTTGACAGAGTGTCAGAGAAGAAAGATGAGAAAATAGTCGATGAAGAGAAGAATGAAGTTGCGACAATTTCAATTCCTTACAAGACAATCACTATTTCTGCGCCTCCAAGGCTGCCCACTATCATAATTACTAAAGTTGGACCCATACCCTACGAGAGTATTAAGACTATCCCATGGAATTACGGAGCCGAGGTCTACTGTAATGGTCAGAAGCAGGAACTGAAAGGTTCACCATTGGATTCTGTTGACAATCTGATAGGTGTCGAGGGGATAACCCGAAGTGTAAGAGTATTTTCACCTCTCGAAGTGAGTGCTGAGAAATTTGATAACAGTAAAGGAAAAGCGGTGGTCGAAGAGAGTTCTCAGGCTGGTGAGAAAGAGTCCTTGTTGAAGGATGCAGAAGAGTTTATGCGGTTGACCAGGAAGAGTGACTACACGATTGTAGATCACTTACAGCAAACGCCGTCAAAGATTTCCATTCTGTCATTGTTGTTGTGTTTTGAGGCACACAATAATGCTCTCTTAAGAATCTTGAATACAACATACGTGCCACAGGAGATATCTGTGAATCAGCTCGAAGGAGTAGTGGCACACGTTAATGCGGGTAACGGGTTGGGCTTTACTGATCTGGATTTGACACCCAAAGGAAGGAATCATAATCTGGCGTTGCATATATCCATCGAATGTGTAGGGGTGGTGTTGTCACACGTGCTGGTAGACACTGGGTCATCACTGAATGTGTTACCCAAGAAGGCTTTAATGAAGCTAGACACCCGAGGGATAATGTGCACCCCGAGTGACTTGGTGGTTCAAGCTTTTGATGGGACCAGAAGGTCTGTCTTTTGGGGAATTGACTCTTCCGATCCAGGTTGGTCCGGAAGTTTTTGATGTTGTGTTTTATATCATGGATATTCATCCAGCATATACCTATCTATTGGGACGACCCTGGATCCTTTCAGCAGGTGCCGTTACGTCAACTCTGCACCAGAAGTTGAAATATATGGTGGGTGGCAGTGTTGTTACTGTTTGTGGGGAAGAAGATATTATGATAAGTCATTTGTCTTCATTCAAATACGTTGAAGTTGAAGGTGAGATCCACGAGACGTTATATCAGGCTCTCGAGACTGTGCAGATTAAGGAGAAAACACCAGTTGTAGACAAAGTACCTGAGGTTGCCATGTCATTTTTTAAAGAAGCACATGAAGTGGTGAAATCCGGAGCATCTCAGGGTTGGGGCCAAGTTCTTAGCATCCCCAAAAAACAAGATAAGTTTTAATTGGGGTACAGCCCGTCTTCCTCTTCACAGAGCGCACCGCGCTACAAGGGACCTGTCCAATTCACCAGCGGTGGGGTGATCTTTGAGCAGATCAATGTTGTGTCCGACGAAGAAGGGGATAGCGATTGCGACATGGATTGATGGATTCGGCCATGTATTCCGAATCAGAGCCTAAGCAACTGGACTGTCAAGGAAGTCATCCAAGTGACTAAAGAAGAGTAATGATTTGTTTTCTTGATTATGTGTAGCCCTATGTTCTACCTGGAGCATAGTGGTCTTTGTCTGCAGGGCCTAATCTTTTATATTTGAACAATCGTTTTATCAATTAATCAAAGGGAGTTTTTCTTGCATTCAAATATTGTGATCTCTGTTTTTCTTGTTTTATTTTTAACAATAAAATGGCAATGTGGTTTGTGCTTGTTTGCATATCATTTTAAGCATTAAATCATCATCATTGTAGGTTTCACATTGCAGATGGCACCGCTCCAGAATCGTCTATGACTCGCTTTGACTTTAATAATCCGATCTTTCAATCCGAAGAAGAGATTGAGGAAGATGAACACCTACCTAAAGAGTTAGCCAGGCTACTGAAACAGGAAGAGAAAATCATTCTGCCTCATCAGGAGGAAATTGAGCTCATCAACTTGGGTACTGAGGAAGCCAGAAAGGAAGTCAGGATAGGGGCCTCATTACAGAGTGATGTCAAGCAAAGATTGGTTGAAATTCTCCGAGAGTATAAGGATATTTTTGCTTGGTCATACGAAGATATGCCAGGTCTTGATACAGATATCATGGTTCATCGCTTGCCTCTCCGTGAAGAGTGTCCACCTGTCAAGCAGAAGCTTGGGAGAACCAGATCGGACATGGCGATAAAAATCAAATAAGAGGTCCAGAAACAATTGGATGCAGGATTTCTTGTCTTGACAAACTACTATAACACCCTTACATACCACACGGAAAATATATGAATAATCAGAGTAAATTTTCATGCATTCACAAAAGGGCGTCACACATAACTTTCGAAACATCAAAACCACTTGTCATGCTCATTAACACTTATAATAAATAATCATGTTTCTCACAATTTCAATTTGCATGTAGCGGCGGATTCATTTTATAACATAATTCTCTTAACAGAATATTCAAGTTCATCACATACTTCAACATTACTTAGGCACCAAGGCCAACATCATCATATTCCAATGAATATAAAAACATAACATAAAATACATAATGTATCTCTAAAATATAAACCAAACGATCCCAGTGTTACATGACCAGTGGATGACTAGACCCAATATAACTAAATTACTAAATGGCTACACCAACAACGACCACGCAACTATGAGCAGCTCTATTCTCGATACCTGCACGATGTCAGATAAGACATCATTCCAGCAGAAGAGTGAGAAATATTATCATAATAATCAATGCATATAATTATATATATCCACAATCTTAGAATACACATAATCAACATTCTCACCACAAGTCATCCATATACGTCACAATGTATATACAATATATATGGATAATCACCAAACACATTCATCATAATTCACTCATGTACATCACCATATACAAGTGTGTGTGTGTGTGTGTCTATATATATATATATATATATATATATATATATATATATATATATATATATATATATATATATATATATATATATATATATATATATATATATATATATATATATATATATATATATATATATATATATATATATATATATATATATATATATATATATATATATATATATATATATATATATATATATATATATATATATATATATATATATATATATATATATATATATATATATATATATATATATATATATATATATATATATATATATATATATATATATATATATATATATATATATATATATATATATATATATATATATATATATATATATATATATATATATATATATATATATATATATATATATATATATATATATATATATATATATATATATATATATATATATATATATATATATATATATATATATATATATATATATATATATATATATATATATATATATATATATATATAATCCAAGCATAACATCATGCACACTTCCATAATTTCAATCAATCCACATAACATACACATTATGTTTAATTCACTACAATTCATATAAACATATACAATCATGTTTATTCATCAATTTATCAGTCAATATCGTTCACAATTACACATTTTTCACCCAATTCATCAATACACATCACAATATATGTATAAGCAAATATGGATAATCACCAAGCATATTTATCATTCATACATCCACAATTCACATCATTCCACATAAACATTTACAATTATGTTTATTCATCTAATCACAACTCTCATTCAACAATTCATACACATGCATACTTCCATATAACAATGATATATGCCATGTGACTCAATGCAACTCAATGCCATGTGGTACCAACACTTGTTACCATTTTTCGGTTTTTACATTTAAACCGGTTTCGTCCTCTAGACCGATAACAACAAAAGCCCGTTCTCTAATCTTTCAAACCCACTCTTCTAGGTTTGGGACAAGTCACTAGTCTCCACGAAACTAGCAAGCATTGCCTCTTGACCAAATGATGCGTATGCAATCAACAACCAAATGCGCTTAAGACCGTTCTCGCATCTTAATCTCATGCATCCTCGAATAATTCATCACATAAGAATTATAACATGATTGCACACTCACACATCATATCAAAGTATTCATACTTTCAACATCATCACATTTATCAAGCAATGCACACATATTCACAATATGTTCTCATGCATTATTCACAATATTACATGCAATCAATATGTATTCACAATTCAATGCCATCACCACATTTTCAATCAATGCACACATATTCATAATATGTTCTCATGCATTATTCACAATATCGTGTCGAACAACAGCGAACCTCATCATAAATCATCATGCATTTTTAATCAATTTAAAAAATGCATATATTTGTCAAAATACCACATTTATCAAGCAATTCACACATATTCACAATATTTTCTCATGCATTCTTCACATATAATTGCATAGAAATCATTATGCATTCACATCATCATGCCAAACAGCAACTGAATGCTCTAATTATTTAAGCCTCACTTACTTAAAATAATTAATCTCGATTAACCGGTAAAATCGGCTAAAAGTCAGCTAAAAATAATATTTCTTTTTACCAAGTTATAGAACATATTATTAGCTTCAGTTTGATATAAAGAACGACAAAATCCGATAAACGGTGAAGAAGTTATGAATTTTCAAAGTTTTGAAAAATAATATTTTTCTCACACTTACAGTGTTAACCGGTTAACACTTTCTGTTAACCGGTTAACACACCCAGATTTTCAAAATCCTGGCGCATTAACACTCCGTTAATTGGTTAACAGATATGGTTAACCGGTTAACGGCTCCAAAAACTCAGTTTTTAGGCCATTTTTATACCGTTAATCGGTTAACCCAAAGTGTTAACCGGTTAACACCTAAAATGTTGGAAAAACAAGGCTACGGGTTTTTGCCCAAAACCTCCAAAAAACCGACCGATTTAATTATTTTCTCCCGATTAAATATCTCTCATCATTAACAATCATATAGTAACATTTTAGGATCATAAAACACAAATTCTACGACTTCCGATTTTCATCCAAAATCTTAACCTCCAATTGTCCAAAAATGCCAAAACTCACAAATTCAACCAAATTCAATCAAACGGAATCCAATAATCACGGCTAAACATTACCCGACTAAACTACGCAATTTATTTCAAGTTTCATCTGCGAAAACATCGGTTTCTATCGATTAAACTCATTTCTATCCTAAAATGGAAAATGAGCAAAAACTCTCCAACAATCCAAACCAATTCAACAAACACATACATAATCATACACATTGATAGAATAATAAGATTTCACACCCTTACCTAGATTAATCGGAAGCTAGAAGCCATTCTGATGATTCCAAGCTTTTCCTCTATTTTCTCCTCTTCTCTCTTCTTCCTTCTTTCTTTCTCTTATTTTCCTTTCTCTCTATTTCTATCCTTTTCTTTCCACTTTCTCTTATATATCCTTTTCTTTTATTTCTCCTCAATATATCTCATCTTATCATTAATTAGAGAAGATCTAGTAAATTCACCTTATTCTACCAAATAGAATAAATCAGTTAAATCCATTAACTCATATAAATTAAATAGATCCAATAATTCATTAAATCAATTAATTAGTACAAATATTCAATTATTGAAAAATTGGGCTGTTACAACCCTCCCCCACTTTAGGAATTTTCGTCCTAGAAAATGTTACCTGATTCAAACAACTCTGGATACGACTCTCGCATCCCAATCTTTCAAATCCAACTTTCTCCCAAACTACCTCCACAAAAGGAATCCCTTTACTTCGAAGTTGCTTCTCGTTCATCAACCTGAACTAGCAATGCCTCAACAGTCAAATACTCCCTCATTCGTACACTATCCATCTGAATCAATGTACCTCCTCAGCTTAGACACATGAACATATCATGCAATTCCCACAAGTGACCGCGGTAAAACAATCTAACATGCTATTTTCCCTATGCTTCCGCTGCGCCACTCTGATACAGATCAACAAAACACAGTGTGTGCTTCCGAGACCTCAAGCTCGACCAACACTAGTTACTATCGTAACTCTTAAAACACGTCCTTTCATGGATCTTTTTGATCTTTTCAATCGTCTCTTGCACAATCTCAGGTCCGAGTACAACACTCTCGCTGGACACACATCGACACAAAGGAGTCCTACACCTCCTACCCTACAAAGCCTCATACGATGTTATTCTGATGCTAGAATGATAGTGATTATTGTAGGTAACCTCAATCATCGACAATTAACTACCCCCTGATCCATCTTGATCCAACACACAAGCTCTCAACAAATCTTCTATATACTGGATAGTTCTCTCTGTCCGTCCATCCGTCCACGGATGATAGGCAGAGTTCAACTTCAATCATGGTACTTAAGGCGTCTGCAAGCTCTCCCAAAAAATCTCGATGAAACTTAGATTCCCATCTGATACAATATTCGACGACATCTCATACTACTTCGCAACTTCCTCACTATACCTCTTAGCTAGCTTCAGCATAGAATGATTCATCCTCATTGGTAAGAAATGAGTTAATCTTGTCAATCCATTCACAACCACCCAAGTCGAATCATATCTCTTCAAATTCTTCGGAAAACCCGTCACATAATCCATGGGAATACTATCTCATACCACTCAGAAATATTCAACAGCTGTATCAAGCCCAACATTCTCTGATGTTCACACTTCGACTTTCAACAAGTCTAATAAGCATATACAACCTCAACCACTTCTCTCTCCATTTATGGTCACCAAAACAATTTCTCAAATTAGGTCACATCCTTACAGTACCTGGATGGATACTCAATCTATCTCAATGTCCTTCTTCCAGAGTACTTTTATCCAACTCACACTATTTGGAACACACCCACCATCATGACATCTCATAGTACCATTCCCATCAATCCGAAAATTAGCTCTTCGACTGTAATTCATTAAATTCAATCACTCTATTAACTCAAATTATAATTAAGACCTCTTCGAATCTCATCGAGAATACCAATAGTCGGCCTCAACATACAAAGCTAAACTCCATAAGAAGTCTCCTCATAGATCAACTCATCCCGGATTTGCTTAATCAGTTCTAACTTCATTACCATCATCATTGGTATATGCAGAAATTTCCAATTCGATACCTCAGCTACCACGTTGTCTCACCTGAATGGTAATTCGACATAAACCAAACTCCTTTAGAAGTCCCAATTATTTCCTCTGCGTCATATTCAACTCTTTCAAATCAACAAATACCTTAAGTTCGTAAGATCACCAACCATCTCAAATCTCAACTAAACAATTGAGGCCTCCGAACTCCGGCACAAACACACAATAGCAACAAACCCTAAATCACTTGTCAGGTAAGTCCCCTTATGTACTTTAAGTTGCCTTAAAGCATAACCTAAACTCGCTGAAGTTGCACTTAACATACCTCCCAATCATATCAACAAGCATCACAAAACACAACAAATAATCTTGTCGGATTCGGCAAAACCAACACACTGGCTGTTGACAGCTCTCCCCAAAACTCTTTGAACTTTCTTCACAGTGGCATATCACTGCTTCTTCTCCAACACTGATAACTCAAGTCCCCAATTTTCAACATGATCCTTTATACGCTTTGAATATATCCAACCATCATCGGTTACACAACCATTGACTCACTTAATTTGTGAGTTATGGCGGAAACACGAATCGCACTTTCCGCACTCATTACAACATCCAAACGTATTCCATCAATAAATAACTTAATTCCATGTCACTACTTCACCATCACATAGAGCATTGTAATCGCTTCCAACGCTTCTAATCTGGCGTCATTCCGAGTTACGGTTCTCCCGTTACGACAACAACACGAAAACAACATCTTCACACTTAGAAGGCCATTCAACACATCTCCAACTCTTAAAATGTTTAAAGGTCTAATTATACTAATATTGTATTCCACCTCTTACTTTAATAATCACCAGAAGTCACCATCCACCCTTTACATACTCGACCTCACAATCTGTTGTCGTAGCACACACACCAGACACAAGTCTTAAAACTACTCAATCAATTTAATTCCTTGACCATCCAAATAGACATATATTATAGAGCTCTCAATATCGGACTAGTTTCCGCAACTAAGTCAATCACAACTCCACTTCACGTCCTGGCTGTGTATCACCATCTTGTTAGGATAACTTCCAGACAACCACAATTAATCGGTGAACCGCCAACTTTCCACTTTCATTAACACTCAAAATTCCCATCAAAATTAAACATCTCAATATTGTCTTGTGTCGACTCATCAAAACAATTCTTAAGCACTAGATTTAACTCCAAACAATTCACTGCTCACGCCATCTAAGCTCGCAAGACACGTCTATCCCATCCAGCACAATCCCAACTACTATCAACAAGAGATTAAGGGTGATCTTTTCCTCAATTTGTTAATAGATATTCGACAATCATAATGGGGCATAAACCATCTTTACCAAACTATAAGAGCGTTTAACGACACACTGAGCTACAACTCCACGCTTGCAGCATCCTGGTGAAGCACCAACTTCTCCCCCACTTGGATCATTCCCACTTTTGCAGACAGGGTTAGACAATAAACATGTATCGACAGTGTTTTCACACACATTATGTTTAATTCACTACAATTCATATAAACATATACAATCATGTTTATTCATCAATTCATCGGTCAATATCGTTCACAATTATCAATACACATCACAATATATGTATAAGCAAATATGGATAATCACCAAGCATATTTATCATGCATACATCCACAATTCACATCATCCCATATAAACACTTACAATTATGTTTATTCATCCAATCACAACTCCCATTCAACAATCTATAGACATGCATACTTCCATATAACAATGATATATGCCATGTGACTCAATGCAACTCAATGCCATGTGGTACCAACACTTGTTATCATTTTCGGTTTTTACATTTAAACTGGGTTCGTTCTCTAGACCGATAACAACAAAAGCCCGTCCTCTAAGCTTTCAAACCCACTCTTATAGGTTTGGGACAAGTCACTAGTCTCCACAAAACTAGCAAGCATTGCCTCTTGACCAAATGATGCATGTGCAATCAACAACCAAATGCACTTAAGACCGTTCTCACATCTTAATCTCATGCATCCTCAAATAATTCATCATATAAGAATTATAACATGATTGCACACTCGCACATCATATCAAAGTATTCATACTTTCAACATCATCACATTTATCAAGCAATGCACACATATTCACAATATGTTCTCATGCATTATTCACAATATTACATACAATCAATATGCATTCATAATTCAATGCCATCACCACATTTTCAATCAATGCACACATATTCACAATATGTTCTCATGCATTATTCACAATATCGTGTCGAACGACAACGAACCTCATCATAAATCATCATGCATTTTTAATCAATTTAAACAATGCATATATTTGTCAAAAGACCACATTTATCAAGCAATGCACACATATCCACAATATGTTCTCATGCATTCTTCATATACAATCGCATAGAAATCGTTATGCGTTCACATCATCATGCCAAACGGCAACCGAACGCTCTAATTATTTAAGCCTCGCTTACTTAAAATAATTAATCTCGATTAATCAGTAAAATCGGCTAAAAGTCGGCTAAAAATAATATTTCTTTTCACCAAGTTATAGAACATATTATTAGCTTCAGTTTGATATAAAGAACGACAAAATCAGATAAACGGTGAAGAACTTATGAATTTTCAAAGTTTTAAAAAATAATATTTCTCTCACACTTACAGTGTTAACCGGTTAACACTTTCTGTTAACCTGTTAACACACCCAGATTTTCAAAATCTTGGCACATTAACACTCTGTTAATCGGTGAACAGATATGGTTAACCGGTTAACGGCTCCAAAAACTCAGTTTTTAGGCCATTTTTATATCGTTAATCAATTAACGCAAAGTGTTAACCGGTTAACACCTGAAATGTTGGAAAAACAAGGCTACGGGTTTTTTCCCAAAACCTCCAAAAACCGACCGATTTGATTATTTTCTCCCGATTAAATATCTAATCATCATTACCAATCATATAGTAACAATTTAGGATCATAAAACGCAAATTCTACGACTTCTGATTTTCATCCAAAATCTTAACCTCCAATTGTCCAAAAATGTCAAAACTCACAAATTCATCCAAATTCAATCAAACGAAATCCAATAATCATGGCTAAACATTACCCGACTAAACTATGCAATTTATTTCGAGTTTCATCCGCGAAAACATCGGTTTCTATCGATTAAACTCATTTATGCCCTAAAATGGAAAATGAGCAAAAACTCTCCACCAATCCAAACCAATTCAACAAACACATACGTAATCATACACATCGATAGAATAATAAGATTTCACACTCTTACCTTGATTAATCGATAGAATAATAAGATTTCACACTCTTACCTTGATTAATCGGAAGCTAGAAGCCGTTCTGCTGATTCCAAGCTTTTCCTCTATTTTCTCCTCTTCTCTCTTCTTCCTTCTTTCTTTCTCTTCTTTTCCTTTCTCTCTATTTCTATCCTTTTCTTTCCACTTTCTCTTATATATCCTTCTCTTTTATTTCTCCTCAATATATCTCATCTTATCATTAATTAGAGAAGATCTAGTAAATTCACCTTATTCTACCAAATAGAATAAATCAGTTAAATCCATTAACTCATATAAATTAAATACATCCAATAATTCATTAAATCAATTAATTAGTACAAATAATCAATTATTGAAAAATTGGGCTGTTACAGCCACCCTCCGTGGGTCGCTAACATCGTACATGTTCCTAAGAAGGACGGTAAGGTAAGGATGTGTGTTGATTATAGAGACTTGAACAAGAAGAGCCCGAAGGATGATTTCCCGCTCCCCCACATTGACGTACTTGTTGATAATACCGTGCAATATTCAGTGTTTTCCTTCATGGACGGTTTTTCCAGATATAATCAGATTAAAATGGCGCCGACGGATATGGAGAAAACAACTTTTATCATACCGTAGGGGACTTTCTATTATAAGGTAATGCTTTTTCGGTTGAAGAACGCATGGGCAACCTATCAGCAGGCAATGGTGACGCTCTTTCATGATATGATTCATTATGAGATCGAGGTCTATGTTGATAACATGATTGTGAAGTCACAGACGGAGGAGGAACATCTGGTGAACCTTTTGAAACTGTTTGAGAGGTTAAAGAAATTCAGACTGAGGTTGAATCCAAATAAGTGCACTTTTGGTGTACGGTCAGGAAAGTTGCTGGGGTTCATTGTCATTGAAAAAGGAATCGAGGTCGATCCTGGAAAAATAAAAGCAATTCAAGAAATGCCAGCGCCAAAAACAAAGAAAGAGGTTCGTGGTTTCTTGGGTAGATTGAACTACATTGCTAGGTTCATATCTCATCTCACAGCCACGTGTGAACCCATGTTCAAATTGTTAAAGAAAGATCAGGCAGTCGTCTGGAATGAAAATTGCCAAAGGGCATTTGAAAAAATAAAAGAGTATTTGCAGGAACCTCCGATACTGATACCTCCAATAGCTGGAAAACCATTGATAATGTATCTAAAGGTTCTTGAGAACAACATGGGTTGTGTTCTTGGTCAACACGATGAGACTGGAAGAAAAGAGCATTCCATATACTACTTGAGTAAAAAGTTCTCGCTTAGGCTGCCAAACGCCTGAGACAGTATATGCTAAATCACACAACCATGTTAATTTCGAAGATGGATCCAATTAAGTTTGTCTTTGAAAAGAAAGCACTTTCGGGAAGGATTTCCAGGTGGCAGATGGTCTTAACAGAATACAACATTTAGTATGTTTCCCAGAAGGCCATTAAGGGGAGTGTTTTGTCAGAGTATCTTGCAAAGCAACCGATTGATGATTATCAACCAATGAAATTTGAATTTCCTGACGAAGACAGCATGTTTCTGAAAATGAAGGATTGTGATGAGTCGTTACTTGATGAAGGTCCTGAGCTGGGCTCCCAGTGGAAAATGATTTTTTACGGTGTTGTTAACTCCTACGGTAGTGGAATTAGGGCATTCATCACGACTCCCCATGGTTCTCATATACCATTCACTGCCAGGTTGACATTTCCTCGCACCAATAACGAAGCTGAATATGAAGCATGTATCATGGGTATTGAAGAAGCGATTGATTTGAGAATCAAAAACCTTGATATCTATGGTGATTCAACTTTAGTTGTTAATCAAATTAAAGGAGAGTGGCAGACTCGGCAGCCCAATCTGATTCCTTATATGAACTAAGCAAGGAGGCTATTGCCTTTCTTTGACCGGGTGGAGTTTCATCACGTGCCAAGAGCAGAGAATTAGACGGGAGACACTTTGGATACGTTATCCTCAATGTACAAGGTGAACTACTGGAATGACGCTCCAAGAATAGTCATCTCGCGCCTTGATAGGCCGGCATTTGTATTTGCAATAGAGGAAGCTTTTGATGGCAAGCCATGGTATTATGATATCCGGAATTTTCTCAAGAACCAAGAGTATCCGCCAGGGGCATCGACCCAGGATAAGAAGACCTTGAGGAGGTTGTCTGGAAATTTATATCTAAACCAAGATGGTGTACTCTACCGGAGGAATTTTGACTTGGTACTGTTGAGGTGCGTGGACGAGAAAGAAGCAAGTCTGCTTATGGAAGAGGTCCACGAAGGTGCCTTTGGCACACACGCTGGCGGGCATGCCATGTCTCGAAAGCTGTTACGAGCAGGGTATTATTGGTTGACTATGGAGTCTTATTGCTTCATGTATGCAAAGAAATGCCATAAATGCAAGCTTTATGCTGATAAGATTCATGTGCCGCTGAGTCCTCTGAACGTCATGGCGTCGCCTTGGCCCTTTTCCATGTAGGGAATTGATATGATAGGCAAGATCGAGCCGACCACATCCAATGGACACCGCTTCATCTTAGTGGCAATTGACTATTTCACTAAGTGGGTTGAAGCAGCTTCCTATGCTAACGTCACTAAGAAAGTGGTAGCCCAGTTTATCAAGAAGGACATCATCTGTCGTTACGGAGTGCCTGAAAGAATCATTACTGATAATGGTTCGAACCTGAATAACAAGATGATGAAGGAACTGTGCTAGAGTTTCAAGATTGAGCATCACAAGTCTTCTCCCTATCGTCCGAAGATGAACGGCGCTGTTGAGGCGGCCAATAAGAATATAAAAAAGATAGTTCAGAAGATGGTTGTAACCTACAAAGATTGGCACGAGATGTTGCCCCTTGCATTGCACGGATATCGTACTTCGATACGTGTTTCAACCGAGGCAACCCCTTTCTCGCTGGTGTATGGTATGGAAGTTGTCCTACCATTGGAAGTCAAGATTCCTTCTTTGAGAGTTCTGGTTTACGTCAAGCTTGATGAGGCAGAATGGGTGAGGAATAGATTGAATCAGCTCAGCCTGATGGACGAGAAGAGGTTAGCATCCATTGCATATGGTCGATTGTATCATAGTAGGATAAAGAAACCTTTTGATAAGATGGTGCGTCCTTGGAGCTTTCAGGCAGGCGAGTTAGTGTTGAAGAAGATTTTCCCTACACAGACAGATCACAGGGGCAAATGGACTCCTAACTATGAAGGTCCATATGTCGTGCGAAAGGTTTTCTATGGAGGAGCCTTGCTGTTATCAACCATGGATGGTGAAGATTTCAAATCCCTTGTGAACGCAGACGCAGTTAAAAAATACTTTGCTTAAAGAGACCCGCTGGAAAGAAAAAGAATATCATGGCAAAAATGGGGCATCTCGGCAAACCACAAAAAGAATGGGTTCGGGCAAAAGTTAGGGATGAAAAGAAAAGATGTAAACCCGCGAAGTTGAAAACCTGAAAAGGCAACTTTGGCAAAAATGGGTATCCCGGTGAATCGAAAACCCGAAAGGGAGATTCAGGCAAAAGTTAGGGATTTTGAAAAGCAAATGACTGCGATTTGCGTATTGATCTTCAGAGTATAGTGGATTGAGGGAAGACTTGAGGGCTATTCATCCGAATCAATCTCTTCAAAAGACGAAGCACCGGAGAAGCATCGAAGTCATGCGAGTCATAGATGAATCGATACATGGTGTTTGTCTGTGCCACATTGCCGACAGTTTGTATATTTCTGTGCATTTCTATAAATTTTTGCGCAGCTTCCTCTTTTCAGGGGTTGCATCTGTTGTAAAATCTGCCTATTTACAGGCCATTTATCAATAAAGCATATACTATTCAGTAAATTGTTGTTCTTTCTTTGGCTTTACTGTTTTGTTTGCGAAAAAACGCCCGATGTTTTGATAAAACTTTGTATACATAAACTTGCAGGCTTTGCCAATAATCATTAAAACTTTGATTTATTTGAACAATGTTACGGATGATGACCGAGATAGTTTCCATTATGCAGGATATCTTGTTGTTTGTTCATGTGCAGGGTCGTTACCCTCGGGGCAAGTTTTTCAGAGGTGTATCCCCAGTAGGATCACCATCCCCATAGAAAGGAGGTGTGTAGTTGAGACTCATTCATCCCCGGCAGGTGGAATTTGTGCATCTAGTCTCAGCGGTCCAAATGCACCTTGTCCCAAGCAAGAGTCTGTTTCCACAGGAAAGGATATGCAAGTTAAGTGTGCGGTTAAGTGTATGCATTTATTCCCAGCTGTTTGTCTGTAAGCACTCATTCCTCAGCAGTTCAAGTTTGATTTATTTGCAGAATAAAGTCATACCCAGAGGGTCAAGATTGATATCCCCCATGCAGGTCGAGTGTGTGCCCATATCCCCAGCAGATTATAGGTATGCACTTACTCCCCAGAGAGTCAAGACTAGATTTCTTTCCACCAGGCATATGTGAAACTTTTTCACAAGCAGCGGAGCAAAGTCAGAATTTAGTATCCCTACAAAGTCCAAATACGTTTGACTTTGTATCCCCTCAGAGTCTAGGTCAATGATTCATTCCCCAAGAAGAGGTCAATGTTGATTCCCTCATTGAGTAATCCCCGGCGGAGTTGCTGGAGTGATTTGTTTCTCATCCTCAGCAGAGAGAGTTTGGGATGGATCCCAGTGAACCTTATTCGGTTTGGATTTAATCTCCAACAGGTTAAAGTCTACGGCATAGTAGAGATTCTCCTCAGCAGTTTGCTTTACTCCCCGGTAGAGTCGTGTTTTGGAAGGCCGTCCAGGGCTGATTTCCCCGGTAGAGTGGATTTGTTCTTTCCAACCGAGTCGGGCGAACCCCAGAAGAGTCGTATTCTGGTAAGCCATTCAAGGAACTTGCCTCAGCAGAGTTTGCGTTGATCCCTGACATAGTGGATTTTTGTTCTCGTCAGAGCAGTAGTACCCAGGAGAGTTCTCTTTCTTGGAGGCCAACCAGGGCTTGTTGTTCCCAACATAAGTCCAATCGTAATTGGCATATCTTATCTTTCTCCAACAGGGTTGCTCTCTTCAGCATTTATTTTGCTGAAGTGGTTCGTTTGCATGTGCATTTTTCATAGCATCTTCCCAAACGCGTAGGATTTCCATTTTGTATGGAGCATTACACCATATTCAAACATATGCATTTGAAACATAAGCCAGATTGTTACCCTCGTGTTTTCAGGTGTATTCCCCAACAGACAACGGTGTATTTCTTGAGCCTGTGCGGTATCTAGACCCTGGTGTTGCACCCTAAAATTTGACCAACTGATTCTCCTATCTGACTCATGGTTTAATTTCATATTCACAGCTCAGATGTATGATTTTTGTGCACAAGCAGGGGATATCAGAGTTTACACCTTGATTTTGTCTATCAGATATGGCAGACCCAGTCCAGATTATCGGGGTTTTATTTTCGGGAAATTGTGCGCTCCTCGGTGATTTTTCAGTGATTTTGGGGATATTCTGATGCCCGGGGATCTCCGTTCGATTCGATCTGGTCTCGTGCGCTCTTTTATGGCGGTCATTTGCATTCATCTGCATTTTTAGGGTTTTAATAGGCTTTTGTGAATTTTTAATAGGCTTTGTAGAATTTTTCTGGAATTTAAATAGGGTTTTTGAATATTTTAATGGCTTAATCTCTTTTTTAGAATTTTATAGATTTTTAAAATAGATTTTAAATAAATAAGATTTTAAATAGTTTTTAGAATAATAAAGAAAAAGGATAATATAGTTTTTCTTTTATTACTAATAGATAATAACATTTTTAGAATTTTCTATAGATTTTAAAATAGGTTTAAGTGTTTTTTAGCTAATATAGAAAATAATATAGTTTTTCTTTTATCATGATAGATTTTAATTGATATTAAATAATATTAGATTGTTAATAGAAAATTAGATTGATTTAGAGTTAATTAGATCTTAACTAGATTTTTTAGGTTTAATTAGGATAATATAGAATTAATTAGACTTTTAATCATTTTTTAGAGTTTAATTAGGATTAATTGAATTTTTAGAGTTAATTAGAGGTTAATTGATTTTTTAGGGTTAACTAGGATAATACAGAATTAATTAGGTTTTAATGACTTTTTAGAGTTTAATTAGGTTAATCATGTTTTAGATTTAATTAGATTGATTTAGAGTTAATTAGACTTTTAATAATTGATTAGAGTTAATTAGGTTTAGTTAACTGTTTTTTTATTCAGTTTTTTTTGTTACAGTTTTATTCATTTTCGAAATGGGCCCAGGGGCGTTTTTGGTGAGGCCCAGTCATTTTTGTCCAAAGAATTCAGCAAAGAGTCCAGAAAAATGGTCCAGGAAAGCGTCCAAACTACACTAGAATCTTCCAGAAGTGTCCACGCGTTTCCAGGGTAATAAAAGCAGAGCCACGTGTAGCAAGCAGAGGGGTCCCACGCGTTTCGCCTCGAGAGCGCCACCACCACTCAGAGACGTCCCAGAATCACACCACGTGGCCCACCTGTTCCCCACTCACTCTCTCTCTCTGCGCATGCACGCCACTTGGCGCCCCCACACCATCGCCTGAGTTTCACACCGGCGGCCATGCATCAGCCGTAGCCCCCACCGCCGGCCACCGCCAACAGACTCCGGCCACCGTCTCACTCGCCGGAATCTGCAAACAACCAAAACTCCCCAGAAATTCATCTCCTTCCTCCGATCTCCTCCCTTCCACCTTCATCCACCTTCAACCAAAATTTCCAGAATACTTCGCACCACCTTCATCGTCTTCATCCCCTAATTTCCAGAAACCACCATTGAACATCAATCTTCCATCAACCGTTTCCAGAATAACATCAAACTTTCATCAGGATTTCCAGACATTCATCAACCTTCAAGCAGATTTCCAGAAATCATCCTCAGATCTCCATCCACCTTCAAGCAAGATCTCCAGAAATCCATTCGAATCTTCATCCTCAGTCGAAGCAAATCCTCAGAAACTCATCGTTCTCCATCAATTTTTTTTCCAGAACTCTTCGCCTTCAACAAGGAACTCATCAGGACCTTCATCGATCTCCAGATCTTTGTTTCTTCGCCAACATTCATACGCAACCGTCAACCACCGCCCACATTCCTCCAGGTTCTCTCCTTATTCCTTCTCTATATCGTTTTAGCTTGATTGTTAGGTTGATTGATTTAGAGTAGATCCCCTGTTTAGTGGAACGGTAGGCTCTGTGGGGTAGATAAGATGCGATTTGGGCTTCTGAGTGTAGTTCAATGATAGCGGTAGATGTTGTGAGGGTTGGATTGAAGGTGTTCTAGGATTGAAGGTTACTGATAATGGGCGGCGGCCGGACTTTCGGTGGCGTTTGAGCAGTTTCAGAAAGGTGGAGAGAGTGTTCGAGTGAACGGCTAGGGTTTGTGGCATTAGGAGTGTAACAGTGCCAGAATGATGGAAGTGATTAAGTTTTGTTTGTTAGGGTTCGTAGTGGACGCTGGGCTTAGGCCCAAGCGTATTGCTGATGCACTATCTCCCAATTTACTTCCCCACCCCCTATGCGTGAGAGACTGAGTGTTTGAGTTTGGGCCTTAGGCCCTAGTTACTAACAACACCCCCAGGGCGTGAGCCCATTAAGATAATCACTGCCAAAACTTGCTCATGGCACCCCCAAGGCGTTTTGTTTTCTTTTCTGAGTTTGCTAGTTGTTTAAGTCCTGGGCCCTGCGCCCTATTACTTTTAGTACCCCCCAATCAGGGCCCAATGTACATTGTAACTAGAATCATTGATGTTTGAACCCCCCCCATTTTATTCCTTTTATATTTCTTTTATCTCTTTTCATATTCAATAATTCATAAAAAATTGTAAATAATTGTTTTTTTAAATGATTCTTTTTTCTACCATTTTCATGAAAGTGTTAAGAAAATTAAATAAAAATAAAAATGCCATTTTATTTTTATTTCCTATTTTGTGCATATTTTCCAATTAATTGATTTCTTTTTAATATTTTCAATGCATGCATATCATTAGAAAATTCATAAAAAAATGGTAGATTTAGTCAAATAATTCCGTTCTTTTTTCTGTAGACTCGTAATTCAGTGTAGAAGTTTATAATACAAAAATATTAGCTTAATCATGCATTTTCATTTTAATTGCATTTTTTCATTGTTATTGATGTTGAATAAATTGGTTTGTGGATATGTCTGTGTTGCTGATTTTAGTTCTTTCATCTGGTGTTGAATTTTGTTCTGATTTTTCAGTATGTTGTCATAGAGCCATGTAGGTCCCCCATTAGATTTTTGATAGATTTTTGTAGGGTGTCCTGATATGTTTTGTCTGAGCCTGAATATAGGAGAGGTCTTGATGACTTCTGACTTTGAAGTTCAACTGTGGTTGAACTTCAGAGATAGTCTGTTGTGGTTTCTTGGCTTGTGGGTTCTTCTTGAAGGTGGGAGCTGATGGAAGTCCTGTTGGAGCTTGCAAGGAAGCAGTGGATTGAGGCTTAGTCTGGGAGCTTGTTGTCTGTTTGTGAGGTTCGAGATCCTGAAGTTTGAAGGGCGTTTATGGTACTTTCCTGAGGAAGGCACTATGAATGACTTTCATTCTTTCTTCTCACCTCTTTCGTAAGTATCCAATGATGTCGGAGCCGACTTGTGAGTTTAATTTCTCCTGAGGAGGAATATAAACTGATCACATGTTGTTGAGCCACATGGGATACGATTCCTAAGTGGAAGCCCCCTAGTACTTTCCTGAGGAAGGTCCTATGGGTCTATTCACTTAGTTCCATTAGTTTACCTAGGATTTCTTAAGTATCCAGTGATGTTGGAGCCAACTTGTGAGTTTAATTTCTCCTGAGGAGGAATATGAACTGATCACAGTTGTTGAGCCACGTAGGATACGATTCCTAAGTGTCAGCCTCCTAGTACTTTCCTGAGGAAGGTCCTATGAGCCTGTTCACTTAGTTCCCCTAGTGCATATAGGTATTTCTCAAGTATCCCGTGATGCCGGAGCCTTCATGTGAGTTTAGTTTCTCCTGAGGAGGAATGTAAACTGATCACAGTTGTTGAGCCGCATAGGATATGACTCCTGAGTAGTAATCTCCTGGTACTTTCCTGAGGAAAGCACCATGAGCTTGTCTGCTTAGCTTCCTTTCTCTGGTAAGCTTGTTCTGAAGCTTGGAGACTGGGATTGATTCCTCCTGCTTAGGGTTTTTGATTAGAGTTGTTGCTTAGACTTTTGCTTAGGGTATTGCATAGAGTTCTGTTCAGAGATATTAAGAGTTGTTTCAGGTTTGTTAGAGGCCCTGCTCAGGGTTGGTCTTCTTGTATTGTTTGACTTATATGATGTTATGCTGCATTAGACTTAGGTATTCATCTAGATAGTTCTGAATAGGTGCATCTTAGAAGTAGACTTTGTGTGCATAAGAAGTTGAGGTGGTCCTCCTTCTGCTTGTTTGTTATTGCGTGGCTTTGCTTGTTGGTATTTGGTAGAGCTGAGCTCCCTTGCCTTTGTGGTTTGCGGCCTTCGCGCCTTGTGTGTTTAGTTATTGCATTCATGCATATTTTCAGCATTCCTTTACTTTGCAATTTCTTGTTTGTGGTTTAGTCCTGTTGCCATGATCCCTTAGGAGCTCTGACTTCTCCGCTGCGGAGTTGTTATGATAGACATTAGGATGGTCAACCAGGTGTGATAGCAATAGGTAGATTCCCCTGTTTCTCAGCTATAGTTTTAGGGTTTCCCTTTCCCTTTCTGTAGGAGCTTTTGAGTAGCTTGACCCGTAGTTAGCTGAACTACAGCTGCTCTGATTCTTCGTTCCAGACGAAGATATGTAGGCATAGGATGCGATATCCTAGCGAGCACACTAACGACTAACCTTTGTTCTCTCGCGGCTGTGCGATCGAGACTTTCCCGCTAACGACTAATTGTTATCCCTTTCTTTTGCCTAAGCGCATTTGAGACCAGATCGTAGATTGTAGGTTCCCGAGCCTTAGAGACCAGTTTGTTTTCTCATTGCTGTGTGAGAGCCCCTGTTTACCCGTAGTTAGCCGAACTACGTTTGCTCTGATCTTCCATATCAGATGGAAGTACGTAGGCACAGGACGCGATGTCCTGGCGAGCAACCTTTCCCCCGTTTAGACGTAGGCAGTCGAACTACGTTGACTCTGACTTTCCCATTGCACGAGGGAATACGTAGGCCCAGAACACCGTATGTTCTGTCGAGTCCTGTCCTTTTATTTTCTTTTCAGACCAGCCATTAGCGTAGATAGATAATACACCTTTTACCTATAAACACCAAGCGTGGATCCCATCGAGTACGATGGACGTGAGGGGTGCTAATACCTTCCCCTTGCGTAACCGACTCCCGAATCCAGGCTATGGTTGCGATGACCATGCCTTTTCCCGTCTTTGCGAGGTTTACTTCGAGCGTTTCCTTTCCCTCCCGTGGGATAAATAACGCACGGTGGCGACTCTTCTGTTCAGCCGGCGCCGATTTTCGCAGTAGCGACAGCTGGCGACTCTGCTGGGGAGAATAAGCATCTAGGGACTTTTCCCATCCCTTATGCTGGGACCGTTTCCCATCCCCTACGCGAGTCAATCCTAGCGCTTGGGTGTTTATTTGTTGGGTGTTGTGCATATTGTGTTTTACTTTTCTGCACTTTACTTTTCTGTACCTGTACCTTTCCGCATTTACTTTCCAGCATTATATTATCATGATTATTGCTGTGGGCAAAGGGAGGTTACTGTGAGTGAAAAGCCGGACCTGGGCTTGAGTACACACCTAGATATAGTTGCGGAGAAGTAGTAGACGAACCTGTCTGCTGAGCAGGCACAGTTCCCTACGAAAATCTGCGCTCAGACGAGATTCTTGCAGAGGTGCTCCTTTCCGGTCCTGAGGATCTGAAGGGAGTCCAGACGTGAGGGTTGTCGACTCTGGGGACCGATCATTTGGAAGTCAGCTAAGTGAGGCCTCTTCATGGCTTGATGATGCCACTCCTTCTGGGAATCGTATCGTCACTCATGAAAGTCTGTGACGCTGATAACCGCATAGGATGCCGTACCTTTGTCCGTGGATTAGGCCTATCCTACCTGTGAGGGGACTGGGTTATTGCAGGAAAACTGGCCTTCAGAAACCATGATTCAGTATTTTTATCAGATGGTGTTCTTGATTCATCTCCAGGTGTGTTGTCTGGGTCAGATGGGTTTCTTATCTGAGGTTAAGGCTATTATCAGATGGTATTCTCGTCAAATACAGAGGTTCAGATGGTTTTCTTACCAGGGGATTGATATTTTGAGTATCAGATGATAGTTATTGGCATGAGATTCTGATGACCGTGTTGGTTTTCTGTTCTTGATCACAGAGATATTCCTCTTCAGGCTACAGCATAGCCCTTATGTTCGCAGATTGCATTATTTATCATATTGCATCATTGCATTACCATCTGCATTCAACTAACGTGTGTGTATTGCAGGTACATATTTTCCCTTCCAGTTCTGGTGTTTGTTCCTAGCAAGACATGGAAAACCTGAAGAGAGTATTGCCCTATAAGTTTCCGTCGCCAAATATCAGTCTATTGTTAGAGTTGACTGCTATTGCTAAGAAGAGGGGAATGGGTGACTTCAGAAAGAGATATGGGAGGATTCTGACCTACGTTTATCAGCCATCTGCCTACGAGACCAGCGGCATCTATACCCTGTTACAGTTCTATGACGCGGAGCTCAGGTGTTTTGTATTTCCCGACTTTGTTTTGGCTCCTACCCTGGAGGAGTACTCTGCACTTCTGGATATACCGATCCGTGAGCAAATGCCTTTTTATCGTATGGACGCTGAGCCTAAGCTGGCTGAGCTTTCTACTATCCTGTGCTTGAAAGAGTCTGAGCTGTCCGGGAAGATGATCAGAAGAGGAGACGTATGGGGATTTCCGTTGGATGTCTTAGTGGAGAAGGCTCGAGAGTATGCCCAGAAGGGTAACTGGGGTGTTTTTGACGTCATTCTTGCTGTATGTGTGTATGGCATCGTGTTGTTCCCGAACATTCCTGATTTTGTTGATTCTGATGCCTTCTATATTTTGGCTGCGAAGAACCCAGTTCCTACTTTACTGGGAGATATCCACCATTCAACTCATTATCAGAACGAAAAGCGACGAGGAAGGAATGTGTCTTGCTGTGTACCTCTCCTATGCAGGTGGTTCACCAGTCATTTGCCTAAGTCAGGCCCGTTTGTCACATCTATCAATTCTCTAGGATGGCCCGGGCGCTTAATGGGATTGACTGCTGAGAACGTGGTATGGGTCATTAAAGAAGTATTTAGAGCTGAAGTCATACTCAAAGGCGAAGGATTCCCGAATGTTCCGTTAATAGGAAGGAAAGGTTGTGTCAACTATAACCCGTCCTTATTGATCAAGCAATTTGGGTACATACCTCAAGGAGCGCCAAAGCCCGAGGAGATACAGGAATCTCTGTATCTCACTGGGGCAATAGGGAAAGAGATGCTGACCAAGCTCGAGAAGGCATGGAAGAATTTGCACAAGAGAGGGAAGCTTTCAGGTAGCAGAGGGGGTACTCGAGTTCCTAGCCCATATGAAGAATGGATTCGTGAGCGAGCTGTGAAGTTCCTTATGCCGTATCCAGCAGTTCAGCCATTGCATCCTACTCCGGTAGAGGAGCCTACCACTGTGGACATTCAAGTCTACAAGCAGCTGATGGCGGAGAAAGAAGAGCTAGCCAGGGCTAAAGAGGCTTTAGAGCAGGAGAATGCCCAGCTTCGGCATGAAAAGATTGAAACAGGATATATTTCTAAGCAACAGGCTGAAACTCTGAAACATCTGAAGACTACGCTATTGGAATTGACTGAAACCAAGAAGCGTCTGGAGTTAGATGTAGACTCCGTTAGTAGTGTGTTGGCCACCAAGAAGCAAGAGCTAGACAGGGCCTACACAAAGCTAGCCAAGTGCAGAGAACACTGGGATCTTACTATGACCAAGCGCAAGGAGCGAGAAGAAGAGCTGAAGACACAGGTAGCTCAGTTAGAAGAACAAGTCAAAGTGAAGAACGAAGAGCTTGAAGAAGAAGCCTGTCGCCGATACGAGGCCGAGCGCAAGTTGACAGATGCCATGAAGAATTTGGAAGATTTCCAGCATAGAGCAGATGCCAAGAGACCCAAACCTGGGGATGGTGCCAATGATAAGGCTTGGGAAGACTTTGTCAGAGACATCCAGGGGACGGTCAGGAAGAGGGATCGACTGATAGAAGGTTTGATTTATCAACCGGATCATGCAGAAACAAAGAAGATGGTCGAGGACTTCCGCAACCGTACCCGTATTTGATTTCTCTCTTGTATTCTGTATGTTGAGATCACCACCAGGCATGTTGGCTGGGATCCTCCTTATCATATCAGCTGTATGGAGCATAGTTGTGTAACCTCTTGACAAGACTGCTGTTCTAATCAATATATGAGGGTTTTTTCTAAATATTGTCTTTATGGGTTATCTCGTCTTGCTGCCACTAACACTGGAATTGGAGGGAAAATATCTCCAATGCACACATGCACGTTAGCATTTTTGTATTTTTATTTGCATAAATCATACTGCATAGCATTTCTCTGACAGGTCAGAGCACTTATCCAACCTTTGTTTTCACCAGAAAGTGATTCTCGGGGAATTGTTTGAGGCAAGAGTAGAGTGTTGAAGACAACCAAGGGGCTGAAGCGGATTTGAGCAGAATCAAGCAGCATAGTCGGTTACAGGTAATTGGTAGCTATGTCTGAAGGCAATTTCCAGGCTCCTGACGCCTGGGCAGGGATTACCGAGGCGTCCAACCATCAGTATGATTTTATGGAAGGCTTCCCGCAAGTGAACAATCTTACTGCAGACCAAATTGTGCAGCCTGCTGTTGAGAACAGAGATCGGCATGAGCAGTTTCTCGCCCGAAATGAACGTTATCCTCCTGTTAACAATCAATGTGTTGCTTTCCCTGTGATGAATTACCGGAGAGATATTCCAATGACCGGGGTGGTAGATCCAAGAAGAATCCGAGTATTGGAAGAGCAAATGAAAGCCTTGGAAGCGAAGGATGCCGTTAACCTGGATGCTGTAGCCATGTGCTTGGTCCCTGACCTCGTGTTGCCGTACAAGTTCAAAGTGCCGGAATTTGAAAAATACACGGGAGATAGCTGTCCGAAGTTGCATTTGATAATGTTCTGTCGAAGGATGACTTCGTTTGTGCGAAATGATAAATTGATGATCCATTGCTTTCAGTATAGCCTGACTGGGGCATCGTTGAGATGGTATGTGCAATTGGAAAGTAATCAGATTCGATCATGGGTGGATTTAGCCAGAGCTTTCATAAAGCAGTACGATTACAACCTGGATTTGACTCCTAGTCTCGTAGATCTGCAAGAATTGTCTCAAGCAGAGAATGAATCATTCAGAGCGTATTTGCGAAGATGGAAAGAATTGGCTGCTAGTGTTCAACCACCGCTTCCGGAAAGGGAACTGGTTGACATCTTCTTGGGTACCTTGAAAGGCCATTATTTTGACAAATTGTTCAGTTGCGCAAGCTTTGTGGGCCTGATGAGGCTGGGAGAGATTGTTGAGAAAGGACTCAGGAGTGGAAAGTTTCGAGGTGTTCCTTATGTCCCAGTTAATAAGATTGAGTCAGTTGTCAGTTCTCAAGAAGAGTGGGAAGGAGATGACGTCACCTCAGAATCTCTAGCATCTCAGGGTCAGTTTTCAGACACCTCAAGTCAACGATCATCCTATCGCCGATCGCGTCAGCATGCTCCACGAAGACCAAGGAAGCCTGAAAGGCAGTTTACTCAGCTACCAGTGTCGTACAGTCAGTTGTTGCCAGATCTGGTCAGAAGTGGATTGGTAGTGCCGAAAGAGACTAAGCCGGTGATTCCACCGTATCCTCCAGGTTTTGATGCCAGCGCCCGCTGTGAGTACCATGTTGGGGCACAGGGGCATTCAACGAATGATTGTAAGGTGCTTAGAAGCCAGGTTCAGGATCTGTTAGACTCTAGCCGTATTTGCATCACTTCTCAGGGTTTTGTTCAGATTAATGATTTTTCATCCTCCAGTTGTGCGGGTTCGTCAGTTAATGTCATGGAGGACTCCACAGGAAGTGTGTGCTCTGAAGATTGTCCATCAGAGAGTTCAGTTGAATATGGGGGAAGTTTCTAGAGGTTTCTATGCCGGGTGTCGCATCTGTCTCTCTGCCTAACCCGTTTAGCTTTTGTGCATCAGTATTTGTCGATCACCACCAGGATTGTTGGCTGGGGTCGTTATATTCATACTCATTTGTGCTTACCTGCTGATTTTGTTGGTTGTACATGTGTGGGAGATGTTTGTCTGTGTGCTTATAGCTTGAGTTTCTCTTTGTCTCGTTGTGAATATGTGTTTGCTTTCTGCGCTGCATTATCATTCAACAGGTATATCAGAACCGTGGGTCTTATTTCCTCATCGTCCAGTTTATTGCAGGAATTCCTTCAGAGGTATGGAACAGAATCAGCTTGAATTGATTGATGTCCAAAGCCAGCTGGGGCAAATGATGAGAGACATGCAAGAAATGCGTCTAGAGCAGAAGATTCTCAAAGAGGAGAACAGTCAGCTGAAGACCCAAATGAGCTTGATCATGGAGGTAGTCAAGAATGTGCTTAGGAAAGAAGACGATTAGCTACTTGAAGCCGCAATGAAGAAGCTCGCGCCACCTGTGCATGTGGAACCTGAGCAGCAGCAACAGAAGATACATCCGGTTCAGCGGAAGATCCAGGAAGGGAAGCCAAGGAGAATATTTGAGGCACCGCCTATGACCTATGCTGAGCTCTTGCAGATCTTATTGAGGTTTAATCTGGTTGAAAAAAGAACGTTGACACCACCAACGAGAGTGCTTCCTCAGGGATACGATGCCAGTAAGCAATGTGAATTTCATTCTGGGGGATTCGGACATGACATCGAGGGTTGTCATGCTTTCAAGCACAATGTTCAAGACCTGATTGACTCGCACGATATTGAATTCACGCCGGGCGGCGTAGCTGTGCATATTGCTCCTGTCTCAGTCGATGCTAAGATGACAGATGTTTCCAAAGCTGCAGTGGGTCAGAAGCGTATCCTGGACTCCATGGTGTCAGAATCTCCAGGCCCACAACTGTTGCCTATTCCTGGGGCAGATCTGAGAAAGAAAATGGTTAAGCATAAGGAGAGCGTTCAGTGCATTGAAGGTCAAGAAACTGATGTTGCATTTGATACAAAGGGTGTTCAAGGGTCAACCCGATACCACCAGCAGCAGCCTCAGCAGGGGGCACAGCAGGCTCAACGAAGATTCCAGGGTGGCAAGCCGAGAAGAGTGTTTGAGAAGCCTCCCACAACATATGCCGAGTTATTGCAGACATTGTTGCGATTGAATCTGGTAGAGACAAGAACTCTGGCACCAATAACGGGAACTCCCCCGTTTGGTTATGATGCAAGTAAGCACTGTGAGTTTCATTCTGGAGCCCCGGGTCACGATATAGAAGGCTGCCACGCTTTTAAGCACCAAGTGCAGGATTTGCTTGATAGTGCAGCAATCAGCTTCGGGCCAAGAGGTCCTAGAATCATCTGAATGAAGGAGGAAGGGCTCTATAATTTGGCTGGGTCGTTGAAAGCAGATCAGGACAACGTCGGAGTGCCTCTAATAAAGATAGCTGGTTCAGCAGCAGGGCAGATATGAAAGCACCGGTTCTCGGAAGCTAGCATATTTCCTTTGTTTTAGCTTGTCATTTCTTTGCATTTGTAATTGCTTTCCTGTTTGAATTTGTAAGCTTGTTTGTAAAACTTGTTGTTTTCATTCAAATTGATGATGATGAAATAAATATGCATGTTTTGATTGAATCCAGTCATGTTCACTAACTGTGTTTTGCAAATATCCAACGTTTGGTTAAAGAGAATTTGGGGAGGATGACGAAAATGACCGACATGCAACTACCGATATTGTATGCTTTTGAAATAAACCTGCTGATGATGTACAGGCATTGTTTCAAATCCCTAAACACCGGAGACATAAGGAAGATAATCCCTTGTCAACCCCTTTGAGCCTTGTAGTAGGAGTTTCTTTCTGAAAACGAAAAACCCTCAATCTTAACCTGGGGCAGGGTAGGTGTTAGCTAATTTGACTGAGCGTCCAGATTGCAAAAGGAGTGTCCGTTCAAGGATCAATCACATCCCTAGAGGTCGTGCCTAAAAGACCACAATGGTTCAACCAAGAGTGGGACAGCCACATCATTTCCCAAAGAGTCAAACAACCAGTGTCACACGACTTGTTCGAAAGAGAGAAAAAAAAGAAGAAGAAGAATGAAAAAGAATCAAAAAGCCCGTTAAGTCAAGAAAACTTCAAAACAAATGACTTAGGCAAAAATGAGGGCATCCCGCTGGACTTAAAAAAAAAATCAAAAGAAACTCGAAAGGAGTCAGTCCAGGCAAAAGTTAGGGATATGAAAAGAAAAAGATGAAAAGGATCAAAAGAAAATCCTCGAT
Source organism: Lathyrus sativus (assembly GCA_963859935.3). Classification (NCBI taxonomy): domain Eukaryota; kingdom Viridiplantae; phylum Streptophyta; class Magnoliopsida; order Fabales; family Fabaceae; genus Lathyrus; species Lathyrus sativus. The sequence continues at coordinate 182,251,034 of OZ012739.1, forward strand.
GGAAATACGAGTCGTGTGACCTCAAGTGTCAAAGACGAAAGAGCGAGTGGCGGTCACTCCAAGAGCCGAAAGTTTCTCGAACTATCACTCCTATCTTTTAACCTCTGAGAAGTGAGCGCTAAGGTTGAATTAGCTGAACATAGGATGGGAGAACATCAAGGAGAACGGGTGGGTTAAAATAAACTTTGAGCCTTTATCCTTTCTTTCAAAACCATGAACCTGACCATGTTACAACCTCCAAAAGTCCTAATTGAAGCAGGTTGTTTCGAAAGCATACTCCGGTAAAGGTCGCGTCGATTCTGACTCCTAAAAAGGTTCCTCTTACCAGGTTGATACTGATGTTGACAAATGTTTTGTGCATTATATGCCATAAACTGTTTTTCCTTTTCCCAGTGAACAGATTGGATGTCAAAGCTGTCATATGTGTTGCATTAATACATCTTTTATGCAGAACAACTTGTTTTACTTGCGAGTAAGCGCTTGACAGCAGAAAAAGCTTCCTACAGTGGAAAGTATGGTCAAGATAGAATGCAGAACGCCCGAATGTTCCGAGAGCAGGGGCAAGCTTTATTGTGATCCCCAGTCAGGTCAGCTTTTCGAAGTCAGTTATTCTGGGGCAATCAGGTTGAGATCAGGTGAATGCGGCGTAGTCAGGAGGCACTACTCTGAATCAGATAATCAGGGGCTAGGTCATTGCAGTCAGGGGCAGACCATCTTAAGCACGCAAAAGTTATTCAAGGAGCATTTGAGGTGAAGTATCTTTTGGAATTTCAGAACGCTGAGGCATGTTATATCAGACCATCAAGGAATAGATCTGCAGATTTCCTTTCAAGGACTATCCCCACAGATGTCATGTAGGCCGGGGCATATCAGAAGCAAAAGGATTGTTGTTCTCCGTATCAGCAGGGCCATTCAGAGTTATTCGAGCAGATGCAATCGATTTTCGAAAGCGAGACGAATGCGGGAAGTTGTGTTACTATCCCTTGACTCTTCACTGAAAGGCTGCGTATTTAGGAAGAATATTTCCCAGCGGCAGTTGTATCTGACCCAATAAGATAAGCTTAAGAGCTCAAATCCATGTTTGCGATTACTGTGAAGCCCATCCGGGTTGGCGCATCAATTTTCAGATCCGAGCTTCATCAGCGCGCAGGAGGACTCCCTCCATTTTGCCAGCAAAGACCAATTTGTCATTGGTATGGGTAAGTTATTCCTAGAGGAGTCTAATCATATTCAGCACGTCTGCTATTTCACAAAGAAGTTATGTTCCCCAGCAGGGTATTACTTCGTCGAGGTGTTCGGATAAGTTCCCAATAGCCCCAGCGGAGTTGATTTCACTCTCCCAGCATTTATTTTGCTAGGACGATTCAGTGATATCCAGTTTATCCCCAGCAGAGTTGGCCTCGCCTTCAGCATTTATTTTGCTGAAGTGGTTTTCTGTACCTGGCCTTCTCCGGCAGCTCGAGCCTGCTAGCATATTGCATGCATTATCATATTTGCATCATACCTGCATGACATTTCCAGAATGCGTAGCATTTCCATCCCAAATGGAGCATTACGCTGTAGAAAGACTAAAGCATTTGCATAGGCATACAAAGCATAAGTCAGGTTTTATATCAGCCTCATATGGCACGTGAATTAGTCTGTGATCAGTTCAGGGGCATTTATCCAGCAACAGTATTCAGACGATTCAGCTGGTTATTTGTATCAGATCATACAACAATTGTGCTTTGATCAAGCGGTCATCTGATATCGACAGACTTTTCTTCCCGTCAATTCATATTGACGATGTGTTCCTCCAGTAAGTGGATTTCTCCGTCTATCATTAGACGTCTTGAGTACGAATGTGGTTTTCTTTCCGTCTATCCATAGACGATGTGAAGTTGCGGGTGATCACAGTAGGGCTGCCAGGAGGGGTTTCCCCAGGATGTGCTTTTCTTACCGTCTATCAGTAGACGATGTGAAGTTTTGGTGGATTTTCAATAGGGCTCAAAACAGAGTTTCTCTAGTAAGTGGCTTTTCTTTCCGTCTGTCAGCAGACGATGTGAAGTTTCGAGCTACTGTTCAACGGGTTTCTTATTGCCAGATCATACATATGATGAGGTGTTTCCCCAGCGAGTCTTCTCCGGCTATCCTTAGTTGTTGAGGAGTTTCAAAATGATTTTGGGTATTGGTTCTCTTTCTGGTTATTGGATGAGATGACGTTTCAAGAGGGACTTTTCTGACTGTCAATCCTTATTGATGTCGAGGCTCTTCGAAGAATGTTCAGTTTTCGTGATTGTCGATTCTTATTGACGACATGGTTCCTTAAAAGGTGGTTTTTCTTACCGTCAGTCCATACTGACGATGTGGCCCCTTCAAAGATGTTGATCTTTCCATCAATTTCCGTAAACAGAAGGATTCTGAAATTCGAGGGTTGGTGTTGAATATGGAGATTAAGAATGTCTTTCCGTCTATCCTTAGACGATGTGAATACGGAGAATACTTCTTCCCGTCTATCCTTAGACGATGTGAATTGATTTGTTCATCAATCAGGATGATTCCGTCTATCTTTAGACGATGTAAATACGGAGAATACTTCTTCCCGTCTATCCTTAGACGATGTGAATTGATTTGTTCATCAATCAGGATGATTCCGTCTATCTTTAGACGATGTAAGTACAGAGATTATTTCTTTCCGTCTATCCTTAGACGATGTGCATAGGGAGATTATGGTGACTTTCCGTCTATCAATAGACGATGTGTGTATGGAGATTAAGAATTTGATTCCGTCTACCCTTAGACGATGTGAAGATGGAGATTATGATGATGCCGTCTACCCTTAGACGATGTGAAGATAGAGATTATGAATTTCTTCCCGTCTATCCTTAGACGATGTGAATTGATTTGTTTCATCAGTCAGGATGATCCCGTCTACCCTTAGACGATGTGAATATGGAGATAATGAATGTCTTTCCGTCTATCCTTAGACGATGTGAGTTGTTTTGTTTCATCAATCAGGATGATCCCGTCTATCCTTAGACGATGTGAATTGATTTGTCATTAATCAGGATGATCCCGTCTACCCTTAGACGATGAGAATATTGATTTGTTCATCAATCAGGATGATGCCGTCTACCCTTAGACGATGTGAATATGGAGATTATGGTGACTTTCCGTCTATCCTTAGACGATGTGTGTATGGAGATAAGAATTTGATCCCGTCTATCCTTAGGCGATGTGAATATGGAGATTTATGGTGTCTTTCCGTCTATCATTAGACGAGGTGAGTATTCAATCGGGGTGTCTTCCCGTCCATCTTTGGGCGATGTGAGTATATTTCTCTTCCTGCCTATCAGTAGGCAATGTGAAAGAATCAGGTATTTTGTTACAGCTCTCGGGTTTGTTATATGGGGTATTACAAGCAACGGGTATTCAATCAGGAGTTCTTTATCAAATGATTGATCAGTTTGGTGCCATAATGACTGGACTCGGTTTTCTGGACTTTATTCTCCAAGCAGCTTACAGTATATGCTCGCGGTTGGCAAATTTTCGGGTTTCATTTGTATTCAACCGTCTCGTACCTCTGAATGTTTGACGGCTGAGCGCTCTTCAAACCCTTCAGGTCCAAGTCGCTTGAATAGGGGCAGCTGTTGCACCCTAAAATTTGACCAACTGATTCTCCTATCTGACTCATGGTTTAATTTCATATTCACAGCTCAGATGTATGATTTTTGTGCACAAGCAGGGGATATCAGAGTTTACAGCTTGATTTTGTCTATCAGATATGGCAGACCCAGTCCAGATTATCGGGGTTTTATTTTCGGGAAATTGTGCGCTCCTCGGTGATTTTTCAGTGATTTTGGGGATATTCTGATGCCCGGGGATCTCCGTTCGATTCGATCTGGTCTCGTGCGCTCTTTTATGGCGGTCATTTGCATTCATCTGCATTTTTAGGGTTTTAATAGGCTTTTGTGAATTTTTAATAGGCTTTGTAGAATTTTTCTGGAATTTAAATAGGGTTTTTGAATATTTTAATGGCTTAATCTCTTTTTTAGAATTTTATAGATTTTTAAAATAGATTTTAAATAAATAAGATTTTAAATAGTTTTTAGAATAATAAAGAAAAAGGATAATATAGTTTTTCTTTTATTACTAATAGATAATAACATTTTTAGAATTTTCTATAGATTTTAAAATAGGTTTAAGTGTTTTTTAGCTAATATAGAAAATAATATAGTTTTTCTTTTATCATGATAGATTTTAATTGATATTAAATAATATTAGATTGTTAATAGAAAATTAGATTGATTTAGAGTTAATTAGATCTTAACTAGATTTTTTAGGTTTAATTAGGATAATATAGAATTAATTAGACTTTTAATCATTTTTTAGAGTTTAATTAGGATTAATTGAATTTTTAGAGTTAATTAGAGGTTAATTGATTTTTTAGGGTTAACTAGGATAATACAGAATTAATTAGGTTTTAATGACTTTTTAGAGTTTAATTAGGTTAATCATGTTTTAGATTTAATTAGATTGATTTAGAGTTAATTAGACTTTTAATAATTGATTAGAGTTAATTAGGTTTAGTTAACTGTTTTTTTATTCAGTTTTTTTTGTTACAGTTTTATTCATTTTCGAAATGGGCCCAGGGGCGTTTTTGGTGAGGCCCAGTCATTTTTGTCCAAAGAATTCAGCAAAGAGTCCAGAAAAATGGTCCAGGAAAGCGTCCAAACTTCCAGCGCACACTAGAATCTTCCAGAAGTGTCCACGCGTTTCCAGGGTAATAAAAGCAGAGCCACGTGTAGCAAGCAGAGGGGTCCCACGCGTTTCGCCTCGAGAGCGCCACCACCACTCAGAGACGTCCCAGAATCACACCACGTGGCCCACCTGTTCCCCACTCACTCTCTCTCTCTGCGCATGCACGCCACTTGGCGCCCCCACACCATCGCCTGAGTTTCACACCGGCGGCCATGCATCAGCCGTAGCCCCCACCGCCGGCCACCGCCAACAGACTCCGGCCACCGTCTCACTCGCCGGAATCTGCAAACAACCAAAACTCCCCAGAAATTCATCTCCTTCCTCCGATCTCCTCCCTTCCACCTTCATCCACCTTCAACCAAAATTTCCAGAATACTTCGCACCACCTTCATCGTCTTCATCCCCTAATTTCCAGAAACCACCATTGAACATCAATCTTCCATCAACCGTTTCCAGAATAACATCAAACTTTCATCAGGATTTCCAGACATTCATCAACCTTCAAGCAGATTTCCAGAAATCATCCTCAGATCTCCATCCACCTTCAAGCAAGATCTCCAGAAATCCATTCGAATCTTCATCCTCAGTCGAAGCAAATCCTCAAAAACTCATCGTTCTCCATCAATTTTTTTTCCAGAACTCTTCGCCTTCAACAAGGAACTCATCAGGACCTTCATCGATCTCCAGATCTTTGTTTCTTCGCCAACATTCATACGCAACCGTCAACCACCGCCCACATTCCTCCAGGTTCTCTCCTTATTCCTTCTCTATATCGTTTTAGCTTGATTGTTAGGTTGATTGATTTAGAGTAGATCCCCTGTTTAGTGGAACGGTAGGCTCTGTGGGGTAGATAAGATGCGATTTGGGCTTCTGAGTGTAGTTCAATGATAGCGGTAGATGTTGTGAGGGTTGGATTGAAGGTGTTCTAGGATTGAAGGTTACTGATAATGGGCGGCGGCCGGACTTTCGGTGGCGTTTGAGCAGTTTCAGAAAGGTGGAGAGAGTGTTCGAGTGAACGGCTAGGGTTTGTGGCATTAGGAGTGTGAACAGTGCCAGAAGGATGGAAGTGATTAAGTTTTGTTTGTTAGGGTTCGTAGTGGACGCTGGGCTTAGGCCCAAGCGTATTGCTGATGCACTATCTCCCAATTTACTTCCCCACCCCCTATGCGTGAGAGACTGAGTGTTTGAGTTTGGGCCTTAGGCCCTAGTTACTAACAACACCCCCAGGGCGTGAGCCCATTAAGATAATCACTGCCAAAACTTGCTCATGGCACCCCCAAGGCGTTTTGTTTTCTTTTCTGAGTTTGCTAGTTGTTTAAGTCCTGGGCCCTGCGCCCTATTACTTTTAGTACCCCCCAATCAGGGCCCAATGTACATTGTAACTAGAATCATTGATGTTTGAACCCCCCCCCATTTTATTCCTTTTATATTTCTTTTATCTCTTTTCATATTCAATAATTCATAAAAAATTGTAAATAATTGTTTTTTTAAATGATTCTTTTTTCTACCATTTTCATGAAAGTGTTAAGAAAATTAAATAAAAATAAAAATGCCATTTTATTTTTATTTCCTATTTTGTGCATATTTTCCAATTAATTGATTTCTTTTTAATATTTTCAATGCATGCATATCATTAGAAAATTCATAAAAAAATGGTAGATTTAGTCAAATAATTCCGTTCTTTTTTCTGTAGACTCGTAATTCAGTGTAGAAGTTTATAATACAAAAATATTAGCTTAATCATGCATTTTCATTTTAATTGCATTTTTTCATTGTTATTGATGTTGAATAAATTGGTTTGTGGATATGTCTGTGTTGCTGATTTTAGTTCTTTCATCTGGTGTTGAATTTTGTTCTGATTTTTCAGTATGTTGTCATAGAGCCATGTAGGTCCCCCATTAGATTTTTGATAGATTTTTGTAGGGTGTCCTGATATGTTTTGTCTGAGCCTGAATATAGGAGAGGTCTTGATGACTTCTGACTTTGAAGTTCAACTGTGGTTGAACTTCAGAGATAGTCTGTTGTGGTTTCTTGGCTTGTGGGTTCTTCTTGAAGGTGGGAGCTGATGGAAGTCCTGTTGGAGCTTGCAAGGAAGCAGTGGATTGAGGCTTAGTCTGGGAGCTTGTTGTCTGTTTGTGAGGTTCGAGATCCTGAAGTTTGAAGGGCGTTTATGGTACTTTCCTGAGGAAGGCACTATGAATGACTTTCATTCTTTCTTCTCACCTCTTTCGTAAGTATCCAATGATGTCGGAGCCGACTTGTGAGTTTAATTTCTCCTGAGGAGGAATATAAACTGATCACATGTTGTTGAGCCACATGGGATACGATTCCTAAGTGGAAGCCCCCTAGTACTTTCCTGAGGAAGGTCCTATGGGTCTATTCACTTAGTTCCATTAGTTTACCTAGGATTTCTTAAGTATCCAGTGATGTTGGAGCCAACTTGTGAGTTTAATTTCTCCTGAGGAGGAATATGAACTGATCACAGTTGTTGAGCCACGTAGGATACGATTCCTAAGTGTCAGCCTCCTAGTACTTTCCTGAGGAAGGTCCTATGAGCCTGTTCACTTAGTTCCCCTAGTGCATATAGGTATTTCTCAAGTATCCCGTGATGCCGGAGCCTTCATGTGAGTTTAGTTTCTCCTGAGGAGGAATGTAAACTGATCACAGTTGTTGAGCCGCATAGGATATGACTCCTGAGTAGTAACCTCCTGGTACTTTCCTGAGGAAAGCACCATGAGCTTGTCTGCTTAGCTTCCTTTCTCTGGTAAGCTTGTTCTGAAGCTTGGAGACTGGGATTGATTCCTCCTGCTTAGGGTTTTTGATTAGAGTTGTTGCTTAGACTTTTGCTTAGGGTATTGCATAGAGTTCTGTTCAGAGATATTAAGAGTTGTTTCAGGTTTGTTAGAGGCCCTGCTCAGGGTTGGTCTTCTTGTATTGTTTGACTTATATGATGTTATGCTGCATTAGACTTAGGTATTCATCTAGATAGTTCTGAATAGGTGCATCTTAGAAGTAGACTTTGTGTGCATAAGAAGTTGAGGTGGTCCTCCTTCTGCTTGTTTGTTATTGCGTGGCTTTGCTTGTTGGTATTTGGTAGAGCTGAGCTCCCTTGCCTTTGTGGTTTGCGGCCTTCGCGCCTTGTGTGTTTAGTTATTGCATTCATGCATATTTTCAGCATTCCTTTACTTTGCAATTTCTTGTTTGTGGTTTAGTCCTGTTGCCATGATCCCTTAGGAGCTCTGACTTCTCCGCTGCGGAGTTGTTATGATAGACATTAGGATGGTCAACCAGGTGTGATAGCAATAGGTAGATTCCCCTGTTTCTCAGCTATAGTTTTAGGGTTTCCCTTTCCCTTTCTGTAGGAGCTTTTGAGTAGCTTGACCCGTAGTTAGCTGAACTACAGCTGCTCTGATTCTTCGTTCCAGACGAAGATATGTAGGCATAGGATGCGATATCCTAGCGAGCACACTAACGACTAACCTTTGTTCTCTCGCGGCTGTGCGATCGAGACTTTCCCGCTAACGACTAATTGTTATCCCTTTCTTTTGCCTAAGCGCATTTGAGACCAGATCGTAGATTGTAGGTTCCCGAGCCTTAGAGACCAGTTTGTTTTCTCATTGCTGTGTGAGAGCCCCTGTTTACCCGTAGTTAGCCGAACTACGTTTGCTCTGATCTTCCATATCAGATGGAAGTACGTAGGCACAGGACGCGATGTCCTGGCGAGCAACCTTTCCCCCGTTTAGACGTAGGCAGTCGAACTACGTTGACTTTGACTTTCCCATTGCACGAGGGAATACGTAGGCCCAGAACACCGTATGTTCTGTCGAGTCCTGTCCTTTTATTTTCTTTTCAGACCAGCCATTAGCGTAGATAGATAATACACCTTTTACCTATAAACACCAAGCGTGGATCCCATCGAGTACGATGGACGTGAGGGGTGCTAATACCTTCCCCTTGCGTAACCGACTCCCGAATCCAGGCTATGGTTGCGATGACCATGCCTTTTCCCGTCTTTGCGAGGTTTACTTCGAGCGTTTCCTTTCCCTCCCGTGGGATAAATAACGCACGGTGGCGACTCTTCTGTTCAGCCGGCGCCGATTTTCGCAGTAGCGACACCTGGCAAGCATATCAATGTTACTCTTGAGCCTGTGTGGTATTCGGACCCCAGCAAAATCTTTAATAGATGTGTTCATCTTATCATCTTCTCCTCAACAGAGTTTGTTTCTTCTAGTTCCTTTTCCCCAGTAGAATTCTTCGGTAAATGTTCTCAACTTCGTGTTGAGTCAGCCTTCGGGTTCGATGCCTGCTTGGATTAGAAGATGTTCTCAACTTCGCATTGAGCCAGCCTTCGGGTTTGATTCCTGCTTGGACTAGCAGATGATTTCAACTTTGTGTTGAGCTGGCCTTTGAATTCGATGCTCGCTTTTATTTAACGAATGCCTGCTTGGATTAGCAAATGTTCTCAACTTCGTATTGAGCCGGCCTTCGGGTTTGATGCTCGCTTTTTTTAGCGAATGCCTGCTGGTTAGCAGATGTTATCAACTTCGTGTTGATTCGGCCTTCGGGTTCGATGCTCGCTTTTATTTAGCGAATGCCTGTTGGTTAGCAGATGTTATCAACTTCGTGTTGATCCGGACTTCGGGTTTGATGCTCGATTTTATTTATTGAAAGCCTGCTGGTTAGCAGATGTTATTAACTTCGTGTTGATCCGGCCTTCGGGTTCGATGTTTGCTTTTATTTAGTGAATGCCTGCCGGTTAGCAGATGTTATCCACATCGTGTTGATTTGGCCTTTGGGTTCGATGCTCACTTTTATTTAGAGAATGCCTGCTGGTTAGCAGATGTTCTCAACTTCGTGTTGAGCCAGCCTTCAGGTTTGATGCTCGCTTTGATTTAGCGAATGTCTGCTGGTTAGTAGATGTTATCAACTTCGTGTTGATCCGGCATTCGGGTTCGATGCCTGTTTTGTTCAAATAGATGCCTAATGGTGATATCATATGATCTTTCCGACTTAGTTTCGTTTCCTGCCCGTTAGCAGATGTTTCTTCCGACAACGTGTCGAGGCTTCTTGATTGGTAATCGGTTAGCTTGTTGCCGTCGCAACTATCAGATTCAGTTATCTCCGGAGATTTTTGTTCCCAACAACAAGTTTGAAGTTCTATTTCTGCAGTTGGCAAATTTCTGGGTTCTTTGGTATTCAACCGTCTTTTACCTTGATTGTTTGAAATTCGTTCTCTTGTCACTCATTCAGGTCCAAGTCGTTTGAATAGGGGCAGCTGTTGTACCCCAAAATTTGACCAACCTTTTTCTTTACTTGGCTTATGTTTCTTTTCATTTTAGCATTTGAATTTTATAGGGGATCAAGAGAGGTGTTCCATTCAAGAGAATAGTCTCAAAGGTTGAAAGCTCAAGCAAGAGTGTTTATTCAAGTCATCGAGTGCTTACAATCATCAGGAAGTGGTCATAGCTCTTTGAGAGAGAAGATGGATGTATGTTGCTTATCTCCTATCTTGGAGGTCAACTGGGATCATGATAGGTTCATAAGATCATGGTTGTAGATAAGAGGTGTTTAAGAAGCTCATTTAGTGCTCTTGAAGCCATGGTGGAGCTCATCTAAACATTTATTTCACTTGCAAGAGGTCACAGTCAATGGTTGTGCACCTAGGGTTTCATCTGGTCAACTCAAGGTCAACTGTGGACTTGAGGGAGTTATGTTGAGACATCTAGGATGTCATTTCAAGTTCAAATAAAGAAGAATCAAGAGTTTAAGAAGTTACTAAATTAGGGTTTCAGAGGGTTTCAGTGTAAAATCCCCTCCTTTAGTGCTCAACTCCAAGGACAATTTACTTCATGATGCAAGTTCAATATCACTTTCATGCAAACATGAAACTTGTAAGGCATGTTCTAAGCCTTTTGTTGAGTACTAGAACTCATCCATTGGGTTTGTGGAGCTCAAGTTATGATGCCAACAAGTTAGAGGTCTCAGATGAACATATTTTTGGTCAACTAAAAGTCAACTCACTTCCAAGGCACTTTTGACATAGAATCAAGTTTCTCTCCAACTTTAAGTGAACATGAAAGTTTTTCCTCATGATCTTAACTTTCCAAAAAGTCCTAGAAGTCCTTGATATCATTTGTGGAACTCAAGTTATGGACCTTACAAGGCAAGGGTATTTTGGGAAAGTTTGATTATAGTCCATTTGTTACATAGGTCATTTTCATGCACTTGTGTACTTCAAATGAACTTTCAACCAACATGAAATTTGCTCCTAAAGACCTCATTTACATCTACAAACCCAAAGATCATGTGAATTAGGATTGATTATGGACATGTGGTGAGATTTTCAAGTGAAAATGGAACTTTGAAGTATGATTTGAATTTAATACATTATAGGTCATGGTTATGTCTTATTTTGGTGCAATTCACTTCAAGACACACTCATGAGCAAATTGCACAATTTGGTTTTGGTTCAAGTAAGCTCAAACACATGAAATTCCACATTCCTTCACAAAGAAGTTTTCATTCAAAACTTGCTAATTGGATCAAGTTAAAGGCCCAAACCATTTCTCATGTCAAATTAAGTCCACATGTTGCAGATTGTAGTGGTTTTCATGTGTGTATGCAAGCAATTCACGTGAGCATGAGGAGCTTGACATTTTTGGGGATTTTTCAAATTCATCAAATTAAGGCTTCATGGGCCTTCCAATTCATCTCATATCCATCATATATAAGTTCAAAATGCGCCTTGAGAGCTCAGAAGTGCAAATTGGAGCAAGAGAGAGCATTTTCAGATTTCAAATTCTTAAGCAAAATTCAAAATCGTGTTTCACTTTTCTCTGCAAATCAAGGTAAATTGAAGCGCAATTCATCTTCCTTGAAGTATTTGGAGTGGATCTGGATCATTGGAAGCAAGCTTACACATCTGAAAAGCACCAACGGAGTGTCTCTGTTCAGTAAGTTTCCAATCAACTTTTCTCTCATTCTAGGCCATGATCTAGGTTCGTACTGGTTGCATCTGAAGCCCTACCTCATGTAGGCCATTTTTTATCCATTATTGTTCATGTTTAATGGAGTTTTCAATTGTGCATTTCAAACTTGATGCGTTCAATTCTCTTAATTTATGAAGGTTTGGGATGATTGGATCTTGGATTCATGACCTATGTGAGTTTAGCTTTAATTTGGTATAATTTTTGTGAAGTTTGGTTGAGATCTGATGACCTGAGCTCCGACCACCTCGCCGGAGAAGACGGCCAGAGCTAGGGCTCTGGCGTCTGGTTATTTGACATTCAAATCTGACCTGGCTGGTGTTTGACTTGTTGATTGTTGTGTGTGTGTTTCTGATTTGATTGACCTTGCACACTTGGCGCGTTGAATCCGCATGGATTAAATGAAATGTTGCGTTTCATTTTCCCAACTTTGGCTGGTGGATTGGGCCAAAAGTGCTATCCACACCCCTAGTCATTTTGAGCCCAATGCGCTTCAACGTGTTTGCGTTGTTTTTGGAATTACTTTCACACCTCCCTTTTGTTTGGCACTTTATTTTCTTTTTTTATTTTCTGTTTTGCTTTTAATTATTAAAAATGCATCCAAATATCAGAAAATTCAACAAAAAAGTATTTTCAAACACTTTTATGTCTTAATTAATTTTTCATAATTTTTAATTTTTATTTTCTTTTATTTTTCAATTTAATTTGAATTTTGTGATTGGAAGTGTTTTTAATATGGTTCTTCTTTGATCATGCTTGCTTTGTGAACCATTTGCAATCACCAATGAGTGAGGTTTCTTCTCCACTTTGATGATGGATTGAGGTGCCTTTGAGGCTGATTTTGGTCCATGTTTGATTAATTTTTGTTTGACTTTGTGTTGCTTTTGTTTGACCCTCGATAATAATTCCATAAGGTGGAGCACCCTAGTTGATCAAATCATTTGCTGATGCCTTGAATGGAATTTGGTTTGGATGTTTTGGCCTCTGGTTACCAACATGTATAAGAGCTTTGTGTATTTTATTTGAGATTTATTGAACACTTCTCCTATTTTCATGAAACTTGCAAGTCAAGTCACCATAGTTGAGGTTCATACAAACTAGTTGACCTAGTTCCTTTGGGAGATGACCTTTGTGGATCCCATTTGCATCCTATGCTTCTTGATTCATATTCTTGACATGTTTAGGATGCTGGTTTCAATTTTATAGGTCACACGCTTGTTTTGTTTGTGTTATAAGTTACTTTAAAGTTGGGTTTTGTTGCACCCCAAAATTTGCCAAACCTTTTTTTACCTAGCTTATGTTTCATTGCATTCATCATAGCATTAGCATATGCATAGTATTAGCATTTGTGCAGGGGATCAAGAAATGTTCCTATATAGAGGAGGTTACCAAAGCCTTCAAGCCTAATCAAGAGGTCATACTCAAGCTGTTCAAGTGCTTATTATCATCAGAATAAAGTCAAAGTTCAAAGAAAGTGCAGAGGAATGAATATGGTCCACCTCCTGCGTTGAGGGTCAATTGAAAGCCACCAGAGGGTTGTAAGCCCATGATTATGGAGGTAGAAGATTATGGAAGCTCATTGGATGTCTTTAGGGTCATTAAGGAGCTTATACAAGTCATTATACCCAGTACAAGAAGTCACAATCAAGATTGTGCAATTAGGGTTTTCACCTGGTCAGCCCTCAGTCAAATGTGAAATAGGGGTTTGAGACTCAATTCCAAGCAACTAGGATCATGGTATGTTGTGTTGAGACACCTAGAAAATTTTTCCAAGATCAACTCATCAATATTCAAGAGTGTGAGAAGTTGCTAGGCTAGGGTTTCTAAGCTTGACAATGTAAAATTCCCTAGTTTAGTGTCTAACTTCAAGACCACATAACTCAAGATGCAAGTCTCATCTCATCTTGACTCCAACATGGGACATGTGGAGCATGTTCTTAGCTTTCCTTTGAGTAGTAGAAGTCATCCATTGGATTTCTAGAACTCAAGTTATGAAGCAGATATGTTACAGGTCATCAGATGAATGTGATTTTGGTCCTTGAAAGTCAACCAACTCCCATGCCATTTTTGACCTAGAAGGAGGTCTCACCTATCCTTGACCCAAACATGAAGGTTGTTCCTCATGATCTTAGATTTCCAAAGAGTACTAGAAGTCCTTGATAAGATTTGTGAAGATCAATATATGAAGCTTGCAAGGCAGGGGTATTTTGGGAAAGTTTGATTATAGGTCATTTTGGATTATAGGTCAATTTCACCACTTTGCACATCTCAAATGGAAATCTTTCCAACTTGAAAGTTGCTCAAAATAGGGTCATTTGCTCAACCAAACATCAAGGAACCATTGATATGGCTTGGATTAAATATTTGATGAAGAAACTTTCATGAAATGAACATTAAAGGCCATTAAAAGTCAAAAAATCAAATAAATTCAAAGTGAACCAATTTCATCCAAATTCGTGCATATTTTGAGTGCATTTTGCATTTCAAACACAATGGAATTTATGAATTTGCAAATTGATCCATAAAACCATGTCATTTTACATATTACTTCACCATGAAGTAACAAGATCAAGATCCACCATTAATAAAAAAATAAGGAACAAATCTCATCCATTGAGTTACATTACATCACCAGCAATTGATTTGAGCCATTTTGAGAGCACTTTGCAAGCATTTTCGTGCACTTTCACAAGCTTAAAAGTGAGGAAATTTGGATTTTGGATTGGACCAAACAAGCCACAATTGGGCCTCAAATCCATTCCCATTCAATTCTATATAAACTCTAGAGTGTTTCCTTGATTGGATTGATGAAGATTGGTGCAAAATTCTATTAGAAGAAAGTAGAGAAGTGAAGGTGAAAGTGAAATTGCAGTTTCAAGAATCAAGCACATTCAACTCAATTCAAGATCATCAAGAGCTCTAGGAGGATCCATAGAAGCTTTCTGGATCAATTGGAGCAAGAATCAGCATCAGTTCACATCTCTATGCAAGCTTCTATCAACATCAATTCACATCTCTGTGCAAGCTTCTAATCAGGTTTCTATTCTTCAACTTTACTCACTATTCTTGATGAATTAGAACTCAATCTTCATGTGGTTAGGATCCTTGAGAGGCATAGATTGATTTAGGTTAGGTTAGATGCTTGATTGCAACAATTTTTGACATGGCACATTTTCTTGAAGCTTCCGGTTTAGCTTAATCCTAGGGTAAAAATGAATTTGGAACATGGATTAGTGATCTATGTAGCAATATGGTTCGATTGGTATATGATTTGTGACGTTTCGTTGAGTTTTGATGAACTCCACTGTAGCAAGCAACTAGAGAAGATGACCAGTGTTGCGCCGGCCACCGTCTGGTGTCCCTCCCTTTTTTAAACACTCCCTGAGACGCGTGGCTTCATGATGCCCTTAGGATGAGATGACTTAAACCAAGAATGGATAGGATTAGAGAACATCGTATGCGCGCTTTGACTGAGCAACACCCAAGCCACATGAAACTCTGTGTTTCATTTAAATGTGTTTGGACTGGGCCTTAGTTGCTATCCCCACCCCTTTCCTGAGACCCATGCGCGTGAACGTGCATTAGTTGCTATTCAGCACAGAGTTTTTATTATTTTCATTTTTTTTCTTGATTTCTTTTATTTCATGGTTGTTTACTTTTGATTGATTAAAAATAGTAAAATGCGTTCAAAATTCATGAAACTTTTTCTCAAGATTCCTCAATATGTTAGATGATTTTACATTTTGTTTGATTATTTTTTAGATCATTTTTCAATTTAATGTGAATTTTCCATGATTGATTGTTCTTTAAGTGTGAGAAATATACATGTCTACTTCTTGAATTTTATTTCCTTGTCAAAGCATACAATAAACTTCTGATTTTTTGTGTGATGATTCTAGACACCTTGATTGATTTCTAGATATTTTGGTTCTGATTTTTAGATATCATTTAGTTAGATTTTTAAGTAGATCTTTAGCACCCTTTCCCTTTGCCTTATACATATAAAGTAGATCTTCCACTCCCCCTAAGTCCTATTCTTAGGATCCCTCTTGTGAGAGCCTAATTCTTCCTTTGGTTGAATTTTGTGCATTCCATAAGAGGTTGAGCCTTTGAGGACTCAAGTGCTCTGCACACTTCCTCTTAGTCCTATTCTTAGGATCCCTCTTGTGAGAGCCTAATTCTTCCTTTGGTTGAATTCTGTGCATTCCATAAGAGGTTGAGCCCTTGATGGACAATCATTTAACATAGTGGATTCCTTTGGTTTACACTATCTTCCTTTCTCCTCTAAGTCACATTCTTAGGATCCTTCTTATGAGAGCCCAATTCTTCCTTTGCTCAAATTCTGTGCATTCCATGAGAAGTTTGAGCCTTTGATGTACACCTTGAACATAGTGGGATCCTCTGGTTCACACTATGCTTCTCATCTTTATCTGTCCTACGTTCTTAGGATCCTTCTTGTGAGAGCCTAATTCTTCCTTTGGTCGAATTCTGTGCATTCCATGAGAAGTTTGAGCCTTTGATGGACTCCTTGTGTTGATACACATTGAACTTAGTGAGTTTCTTTCTCACTTTACTTCCCCTCATTTTGTTTATCCTTTCATCCTCATGATTGTGTGGTGTTGTGCATTAGAAGTAGGGTAGGCTTGATAGCTTTCTCTTTTCACTTCCATGTTTGCATTTAAAGGTTGAGCTAGTCTCCCTTTGCTTGTGTGCTTTCTCTGTGCATCTCTTGCTTGCATTTAAAGGTTGAGCTTGCCTCCATTTGCTTGGTTGTTTCCTTATTCTATGTTTGCTTGTTTGCATTAAAGGTTGAGGCTTCCTCCCTCTACTTGTATTGTTGCATTGCATCCCTCATGTTCTCATTTTATCTGCTTGACAACTTTATTCTTTCAGCTTACTGCTTTTTGTTGTTGCTTTCCTTTTGCCATGTTCCCTTAGGACTCTCACTTCCTTGTTTAAGGAGTGATGATAGAACTTTAGGTTGAATCCTTTGCATGACAACATATAGGATAGAATTCCCTTTCTAAACTCCACCTTAGGACCATATTGCATGACAACAGTAGGTTTCAATTAATCCCCCTGCAGAGTCCTTCTCTCTTCTCATCTTCAAACAATTTCAAAACACTTAATAAAGGCTAATGAGTATTGTACGTTACGAGCCTTAAGCTACCCAGGAAATGGTTATTAGAGGGTTTCCTTTCAGTATCCAGGATGTTTAGTGTGGCACCCTTTGGGTGACATGCGACGCATTCACTCATAGGTCATAGTCTCTAGTGTAATATGAATTACAAACATTCATCAAAAATACTTCTTCTCATAAAATACAAAAACAACATTCAAACCTCTTTTTCCCTTTGGGGCTCGCTCTAATCAAGGAAATATTTTCAGATGAAAAGAGTGCTGTTAAGCTTCGGTTCTACCGCAAACAGGCGTTGTCCCTAACTACTGGAACTGTAATTTAACCTTACTCGGATAAAATCCACGAACAAACCTGTGTTTCGTTTTATCCCGAACTACATTCGCTCTGATCTCTCATACCTGTTGAGAGTACGTAGGCACAAGATGCGATTTCTTGGCGAGCAACCTTTCCCCGTTTATCCGTAGTTAGTCAAACTACGTTGACTCTGACTTTCCCATTGCACGAGGGAATACGTAGGCCCAGAGCAGCGATGCTCTGTCGAGTCCTTTTTTCTTTAACCTAGACCATTAGCTAGATAGATAAACAACCCTTTTAGATAAACAACACAAGCATGGATCCCGTCGAGTACGACGGACGTAAGGGGTGCTAATACCTTCCCCTTGCGTAATCTACTCCCGAACCCGAGATTTGGTTGCGATGACCAATCTTATCCATTTTCGCTAGGTTTTTCCGATCGTTTCCTTTCCCTCTCTTTGGGATAAATAATGATAGGTGGCAACTCTTCTGTCATTGCCGGAACCTTTTTTCGCAGTAGCGACAGGTTTTCCATTCAAGTTTGAATGTTGAAAGTGGTTTGAATTTTGGTTATTTCCCTTGCCCTAGCTTGTGATTTGTCTTGGCTTTGTTTCTTCTTTCATTTGTGAGCTTTCTCCTCTTGTTCTCACTTCTTTCCCTTGGACTTTGGAACCCATTTAAAGTGATTTTGTTGGTTGATCATGCTTTGAGTTTACTTTGAATGGTGGGTCACTTTAAGAACTTGTTTGTGCTTTCTTTTTGCATGATCAATGGGATGCTTTTGGTTGAGATACTTCTCATGTTGCTTGCTGACCAAGCCTATTCTCTCATCCTCATCTTGATCATTGCTTCTTCTTTGAGCTTTGGTGTTTGCCTTTTTGAGTTTAGTGATTGATGCTTGAATGGTTGTAGGAGTTGTAACTTCTCCCATTTCATCTCACTTTCTCTTTGACTTGTCTAGGTCATTTCCTTTGCATATTTTTTTGGATTTGCATCTCTTGCATCTTGCATATCATGTTTGCATATTCTCTTGACTTGTTTAAGTCATCTTCATCTCTTTCTTTCATCTCTCTTGTGATTGATTTGATCTTGTGTTTTCTTGGTTTCTTTGCCATGATCCCTTAAGATTCCTAGTCCCTCCGTTTAGGTGGGAGTAGGAGAGACATTAAGTTCCCAATCCAAGCATGATAACATTAGAATAGTTCTTCCCTCTTAATCTCAATCATAGGATCACATTTCCTGATAACATTAGCATTGAGTTAGTTTCCCCTTAGTTGTGTCTCCTCTCTTCTCATCTCAAAACTTCTTCAAAACATGTAATAAAGGATAATGAGTGTTGTACGCTACGAGCCTTAAGAATTTGGGAAATTATGATTGGGGGGTCTCCTCTCAATTTCTAGAGTGTTTAGTGTATGCCCTTTGGGCGATATGCGACGCATTCGCTCTCAAGTCATAGTCTTTAGTGCAACATGAATTACAAATACAATTCAATTCACTTCTTCTTCATGAAAGACTCAAAAACAAATATCAAACCTTTTTTATCCTTTGGGATTGTTTGGAAAATCATTTTCATAAAAAGAGTGTTGTTAACTCTTGGTTCTACCACAAACAGGTAACGCCTAAGTCTCCAATGGTCGAGCAACAATACACTTAACTGCTAGAATGAAAGTTTAACCCTACTCAGTTAAAACACTTGAACCAATTTGTGGTCGTGTCAGCCTAAACTATGTTTGCCCTGATTTCTCGTACCAGACGAGGATACGTAGGCACAAGACGGAGATGTCTTGGCGAGCAACCTTCCCCACCTTCACCCGTAGTTTTCTGAACTACGTTGACTCTGACTTTTCCATTGCACGAGGGAGTACGTAGGCATAGAGCAATGATGCTCTATCGTGTCTCTTTTCTTTTCTTTCGTCCATGTGGCCAGCCCTATAGTTTAACACCCTTTAGATAGATAACAAGCGTGGATCCCGTCGAGTAAGATGGACGTGAGGGATGGTCATACCTTCCCCTTGCGTAAACGACTCCCGAACCCGAGATTTGGTTGTGATTACCTTGTCTTTTCTCTCTTTCATAGGTTTTCTCTGATCGTTTCCTTTCCCTCTCTTTGGGATAAATAACGGACGGTGGCGACTCTTCTGTCTTCCGCCGGTTCCTTTTTCGAAGTAGCGACATAAATAAACTATGTTAGGGAGATAATGATAAGATGAACACGTCCGTCAAAGATTCTTTGTTGGGGTCTAGATACCACACAGGCTCATGAAATATACCAATATCTGCTGGAAATACAATCGGTAACACAAGGTAACAACCTGGTTTATGTTTCGAATGCATATGTTTGAATATAGCTTGCTTCATATGAAATGGAAATGCTACGCATTTGGGAGGATGCTATGCATAATAAAAATGCAAAGGAACCACTCCGGAAAAATAAATGCTGAAAAGACGAAGCTAACTCCGCTGGGGACGACCGGGGTGTGCCAAGCACGATTGAACTCATGCTGGGAAAAAACAAGCCCTGGATGGCCTCCTAGGAAAGAACTTTCCTGGATAATACTGCTCTCTTCTGAGAATAAATACACTTCGCTGAGGATCAAATCAACTCTGCTGAGGAAAATGCCCTAAACGACCTTCCAGAATGCAACTTTTCTGGGGAACAAAACCCACTCGACTGGGAAAAACACCCCTGGATGGCCTTCTAGAATACAACTCTTCTGGGGAACAAATCAAACTACTGGGAATAACTTCACTCTGCTAGGAATTCCACTCTACTTAAGAATAAGATTTATTGGGAAGTTATCCCAAACTCTCTCAGCTGAGGATCGAGAATAACATTCTCTGGGGATAATCCCACTCCGCAGGGAAGAAACCTACTCTGGCGACTTCACCGGGGATTAGGAAAAAGATTAATTGGGGAACCCTCCCAAAGAACTTGCTCTGAAGAATACTAATAAACACTGGATTCTGCTGCGGAGAATGCACTGAATGGCCTTCCAGAATAACATTCTGGGGACAATCCCACTCTGCGGGGAAGAAAATCCACTCTGAGGGGAATTAAGAAAGACAATCCTTTTACTGGGGATAAAATCCGCTCTGAAGGGGATTGAGAGAAATAAACATTGGGAAATCATCCCAAAATCTCGCTTCAAAGAAAACCAATAACCACTTGATTCTTCTACGGAGAACGTCTTCACCGGGGAATACTCATCGAGGGAATCAACATCAACCTCTGCTCGGGGAAGTGAGAATAAACTCAACAGCATCAACCTCTGCTTGGGGAAATGAGAATCATCAACATCAACCTCTGCTTGGGGAATTGAGTCTTATACTCTGTGGGGAAAACAACACTGAATTGGTCCCACTGCTGGGGGAACGGTCCCAAATCTACCTGCCAAGGGATAGGTGTACACCACTGCCGGGGAATCTCAATCTCGACCTGCCGGGGATAAGTGCAATCTCAACCTGCTGGGGAGAAACTAGTCTTAAACTGCTGGGGAGAAACTAGTCTCAATCTATATATCATCGTCGGCGAGATACTTCTGATCTGACATCTACACCTTGTGGGGATAGAGACACGGTGACTCCACTGGGGATACACCTCTGAAACAAATCTCAATGATGAGAACCTGCAAAAGACAAACAAACAATGTGTCATGTATGCAATAAAATCTATTTCGGTCATCGTCCATGACATTATTCAAATAAATCACTGTTTTGATTATGATTAGCAAAACCCCACAAGTTTATATATGCAAAGTTTTATCAAAATGTCAGGCGTCTTTTGAAAACAAAATAGTAAAAGCTAAAATAAGGAAAGAAAGCTTTTTGTGGAAAGTACTCATTGATTGAAAATGGCCTGTAAATAGGCAGATTTGCATCAAATGCAACTCCTGAAAAGAGAAAGTTACGCAAAAAGTACAGAAACGCAACAGATATATACAAATATCGGCAATGTGGTACAGACAACCACCATGTGTCAATTCGACTATGACTCGCATGACTTTGATGCTTCTCCAATGCTTCGTCCTCTGAAAAGACTGACTTGTTAACCCTCGGGTCCTCCCAGAATCCACTGTGCTCATATGATCAGACGCAGACTGCAGTCGTTTGCTTTTAAAATCCCTAACTTTTTCCTGAATCGCCCTTGCGGGTTTTCGATCCACCGGGATACCCATTTTTGCCAAAGTCGCCTTTTCAGGTTTTCAACTTTGCGGGTTTACATTCTTTTTCTTTTTTATGCCTAACTTTTGCTCGAGCCCATTCTTTTTATGGTTCGCCGGGATGCCCCATTTTTTCCTGGATTTTCTTTTTTCTTTCCAGCAGGTCTGGTTTTAAGCAAAGTATTTTTTAACTGGGTCTGCGTTCACAGAGGATGCAAAATCTTCGCCATCAATAGTTGAAAGTAATAAGGCTCCTCCAGAGAAGACTTTCCTTACTACATATGGACCTTCATAGTTGGGAGTCCATTTGCCCATGTGGTCTGTCTGTGGAGGTAGGATCCGCTTCAACACTAAATCACCTGCATGAAAGCTTCGAGGGCGCACCTTCTGATCGAAAGCCTTCTTCATTCTGCTCTGATATAATCGAACATAGGCAACATTCGCCAATCTATTCTCGTCAATCAGGCTGAGTTGATTCAATCTGGCCTTTACCCATTCTACCTCATCAAGCTTAACATCAACCAACACCCTCAGGGAAGGAATCTCGACTTCTAGTGGTAGGACAACTTCCATACCATACACTAGCGGGAAAGGAGTTGCCCCAGTTGAAGTACGTACCAAAGTACGATACCCATGTAATGCAAAGGGAAACATCTCGTGCCAATCTTTGTAGGTAATAACCATCTTCTGCACAATCTTCTTGATGTTCCTATTAGCTGCCTCAACAGCACCATTCATCTTCGGGCGATAAGGAGAAGAGTTGTGATGTTCGATCTTGAAACTCTGGCACAGTTCCTTCATCATCTTGTCGTTCAAATTTGAACCATTATCAGTAATGATTCGTTCAGGCACTCCATAACGACAGATGATGTCCTTCTTGATAAATTGAGCCATGACCTGCCTGGTCACATTGACGAAAGAAGCTACTTCAACCAACTTGATGAAATAGTCAATTGCCACCAAGATGAAGCGATGTCCATTAGAAGCAATCAGTTCAATCTTACTGATCATATAAATGCCCCACATAGCAAAGGGCCAAGGAGACGCCATGACATTCGGAGGACTTGGCGGTGCATATTTTATCAGCATAGATCTGGCATTTATGGCACTTTCTGGCATACTTGAAACAATCAGATTCCATGGTCATCCAATAGTAGCCTGCCGTCAACAATTTCCGAGACATTGCATGTCCGCCGGCATGCGTACCAAAAGCACCTTCGTGGACTTCTTCCATTAGCAAACCTACTTCCTTTTCGTCCACACATCTCAACAACACCAAGTCGAAGTTTCTTTTGTAAAGCATATTGTCTTTGTTCAGGTAGAAGTTTCCAGACAGTCTCCTCAAGGTCTTCTTATCCCGGCTCGATGCCCCAGGAGGATAGTCCTGATTATTGAGAAAGTTTTTGATATCATAATACCACGGCTTCCCATCATATGCTTCCTCTACTGCAAAAATGAAATTCGGTCTATTGAGGCGCGAGATGACGACCCTCGGAGCATCATTCCAATAATTCACCTTGTACATCAAGGATAAGGTTGCCAAAGCATCTTCCATCTGATTCTCGGCCCTTGGCACATGGTGAAACTCTACTCTATCAAAGAAAGGTAGCAATCTCCTGACATAATTCATGTAAGGGATCAGATTGGGCTAACGAGTCTCCCATTCTCCTTTAATTTGGTTGACGACCAAAGCTGAATCACCATATACATCAAGGTTATTGATTCTCAAATCAATTGCTTCTTCAATACCCATGATGCATGCTTCATACTCAGCTTTGTTATTGGTGCAGGCAAACTTTAACCGAGCGGTGAACAGTATGTGGGAATCGTGAGGCGTTGTAATGATCGCCCCAATTCCACTGCCATAAGAGTTAACAGCACCGTCAAAAATCATCTTCCACTGGGAGCCTATCTCGGGACCTACGTCTGGTAGCGGCTCATCACAATCTTTCATCTTCAGAAACATTATGTCCTCGTCAGGAAATTCAAATTTCATCAGTTGATAGTCATCAATCGGCTGCTCTGCGAGATATTATGACAAAACACTCCCCTTAATGGCTTTCTGGGAAACATATTGAATATCGTATTCTGTCAGAACCATCTGCCACCTAGCAATTCTTCCAAAAAGCTCTTGCTTCTCGAACACATACTTGATCGGATCCATCTTCAAAATCATCATGGTTGTGTGATTTAACATTTACTGCCTTAGGCGTTTGGCGGCCCAAGCGAGTGCACAACACGTCTTTTCTAACATCGAGTATCTGGACTCACAATCTGTGAACTTCTTACTCAGATAATAGATAGCATGTTCTTTTCTGCCTGTCTCGTCGTGCTGACCGAGTACACAACCCATGGAGTTCTCAAGAACCGTCAAGTACATAATCAATGGTCTTCCTGCCACTGGGGGCATCAGTATCGAAGGCTCCTACAAGTATTCTTTTATCTTTTCAAATACGCTTTGACAATTTTCATTCCAGGCAACCGCCTGATCTTTCTTTAACAGCTTAGACAAAGGTTCACAGGTGGCTGTTAGGTGAGATATGAACCTTGCAATGTAGTTCAATCTCCCTAGAAAACCACGAACTTCTTTTTCTGTTTTCGGCGCTAGCATTTCCTGTATTGCTTTTATCTTTGCAGGATCGACCATGATTCCTTTTTCACTGACTATGAACCCCAATATCTTTCCTGATCTTACACCAAAAGTGCACTTATTCGGATTCAACCTCAATCTGAATTTCCTCAACCTTTCAAACAACTTCAAAAGATTTACCAGATGCTCTTCCTCCATTTGTGACTTTGCGAACATGTCATCAACATAAACCTCAATCTCATGATGAATCATATCATGAAATAAAGTCACCATCGCCCGCTGATAAGTTTCCCCTGTATTCTTCAATCCAAAAGGCATAACTTTATAGCAAAAAGTCCCCCACGGCGTGATAAAGGTTGTTTTCTCCATGCCTTCTAGGGCCATCTTAATCTGGTTGTACCCGGAGAAACCATCGATGAAGGAAAACACTGAATACTAAGTCGTATTATTAACTAGCACATCAATGTGAGGGAGCGGGAAATCGTCTTTCGGGCTCACTCTGTCCAAGTCTCTATAATCCACACACATCCTGACCTTTCCATCCTTCTTAGGTACAGGAACGATGTTAGCGACCCATGGAGGATAATTTGTGACAGCCAGAAAACCTGCATCCAACTGTTTTTGGACCTCTTCCTTAATTTTGACAGCCATGTCCGGCCTGGTTCTCCTCAACTTCTGCTTTACAGGCGGACAGTCCTCCCAAAGGGGTAAACGATGCACCACGATGTCACCATCCAATCCTGGCATATCCTCGTATGACCAAGAGAAGACGTCTCTGAACTCTCGAAGCATCTCTACCAGTCTTCTCTTGACATCATCTTCTAAAGAAGCCATAATTCTGACCTCTTTCTTATCTTCTTCTGTGCCCAAATTGACAATTTGATTTCTTCTTGGTGAGGCAGAATGACCTTCTCTTCTTGTCTCAGCAGTCTGGCAAGCTCTTCAGGGAAGTCCTCATCTTCATCAATCTCTTCTTCAGCTTGAAATATAGGATTGTCAAAGTCAAAACGAATCATAGACGAATCTAAAACGGTGGCATCTAGAATGTGAAACTTGTATGATTGAGGTTTATGCTTAAAATGATATGCAAACAAACACAAACCATATTTCTATTTTATTGTAAAAAATAAAAGCAGAAAAATAGGGATCAAAACATTTGAATGCATAAAGATGCCTTTTGATTAATGATAAAAACCAAGTTTAAACATAAACAAATAAGGGCCCTACAAAGAAAACCACTACGTCCTGGGCAGAACGCAGGGCCACACATAATCAAAGCAGATAAATTACTCTTCAAAGGACACTTGGACGACTTCCTCGATGGTCTAATTGCACACGCTTTAGCTAGGAACACACGGCTGAATCCACGCGTCCATGTCACAATCACTGTCCCCTTCGTCTTCCGATACGTCATTAATTCCGTCAAAGATCACTCCACCGCTGGTGAACTGCACCGGTCCCCTGTACTTCAGAGCATTCTGTGAGGAGGAAGATGGGTTGTATCCCAATCCAAATTTTTCTTGTTTATTGGGGATGCTGAGGATTTGACCCCATCCCTGTGAAGAACCAAACTCCACAACAGCACAAGCTTTTTTGAAAGAAGACATAGAAATCTCGGGAGTACTGTCCACAACAGAAGGTTTCTCTTTAATCTGAATAGCTTCAAATGCCTGGCACAAGGTTTCATGGATTTCTCCATCCACCTCTACATAATTGAAGGATGATAGGTGACTCGCCATTATATCCTCTTCACCGCACACGGTGACAATCCTTCCTTCAACCATGTACTTCAGCTTTTGATGCAAAGTCGATGTAACTGCGCCTGCAAAATGAATCCAGGGTTAACCAAGCAGACAACTATATGCGAGCTGAATGTCCATTATTTAGAAGACAACATTGAAAATTTCAGGACCCACTTGAATAGGGAGAGTAACTTCACCAAAAACTGATCTTCTTATTCCATCGAACGCTCTCACAACAAGATCGCTAGGAGTACAAATCACACCTTGGGTGTCTAACTTCATTAAAGCTTTCTTGGCCAACACGTCGAGTGGTGACCCATTATCCACCAAGACATGTGACAAGACAACTCCTCTGCATTCAATAGAGATGTGAAAGGCATGGTTATGATTTCTTCCCTTGGGAGTCAAATCTAAACCTGTGAACCCCAAGCCATTGCCAACATTCGCGTGGGCCACAACCCCCTCAAGCTGATTCACGGAAATCTCCAGCGGAACGTAAATTGTATTCAGAATCCTCAACAAGGCATTCTGGTGTGCCTCCGAGCATAATAACAGAGATAAAATTGAGATTTTGGATGGAGTTTGCTACAAATGATCAACAATCTTGTAGTCGCTCTTTCAAATAAGACGTATGAACTCTTCAGTGTATTTCATCAAACACTCTTTCTCTCCTTATTGTGAACTTTCTTCCACTACATCCTTTCCTTTTCCTTTATCGGACCTCTCCATATTAACTTCTGGCGGTGAAAACACCCTACCACTTCTTGTTATACCTCCAGCTCTAACGAAATTGTCAATGGATGACCCATCAGACAATGTTCGCATCAACTCTTGCTTCTGGACATCATAAAATACCTCTGCCCCATAATTCCATGGGATGGCTTTGGTACTTTCGTATGGCACTGGTCCAGCTTTAGTAATTATTACAGGCGCTTGCCTCGGTGGCGCTGATATGTTAATAGTTCTGAAAGGGATCGAGATCGTAGCAATCTCATCCTGATCATTGTTAATCTTTTTTGTATCTTTTCTTTCCACACTCTTGTCAAACTACAATACACCTTCATTCATCAGACATTGAATATGATTCCTCATATCTTCACAACCCTTAGGGTGGGCAATACAACCTTCACAAATTTCCACACAACCTGGAAAAACTCCTCCTTTAAACAACCTACTTTTAACAAAGCTCAACGGTGTTCTCAACTCGGCTACGTCAGTTACCAAATTCATATCTTCTTCTTCAATAATAGCATTAACTCCGGTCGCTCCATGATTAGGCATCGGGTTTTAAACCACATTAGGAGTATCATTGGTGAAGTTAATTGCCTTGTTGTCAAGGAGGTCTTGCACCTTGTGCTTGAAAGCCTTGCAATTATCTATATTGTGACCTGTACGCCTGAATGAAAGTTGCATCTGGCATTGGCATCATAACCCAGAGGTGGCACGCCTATGAGAGGTGCCAATGTTCTCTTTTGAATTAGATGAAGTTGTAACAAATGTTGTAGAAGTTGAGAGTACGACATAGGCGGTGTTTCAAACTGCCTATTAACTGCTCTTCCTCGGTCCTGAAACCAGCGCGGTGCATAATTTTGTTGTTGTTGTTGTTGTTGAGGTGCTGCAGGAATAGTGATGCTTGCAACCAGTGGCTGTTGCTGAGGCTGAAATTGCTGTTGGCGTTGAGCCCTATTCCTGTTTTTGTTCCTGAAACCTAAAACTGCATTGGTTTCACCTTCCCTCTTCTTGGAATTACCAAAAGTATTTCTTTCTCCACCAGATGTGGATCCTTCTCCTGCTTGAATCTTACCCAACTTGATACCATTCTCAACCCTCTCACTAGTAATAACCAAATCTGAGAAAATGCCGGACATGTATCCAATCAACTTTTCATAATAAATCCCTTGCAACATTGCTACAAACATATCAATCAACACTCTCTCCACCATCGGAGGTTGAACTCTCGCAGCTAGTTCACGCCACCTTTGGGCATATTCTTTAAAACCCTTGTTGTTTCGCTGAGACAGATTCTGCAACTGAACTCTATTGGGCGCCAGGTCACTATTATACTGATAATGATGGACAAAGGCCTCTCCAAGATCCATCCAACTTCTGATATGAGAAGGATCTAGACCCATGTACCATTCTAATGAAAGCCCTGACAAGCTATCTTGGAAAAGGTGCATCAACAGCTTTTCATCGTCTGAATAGGCAGACATTTTCCTGTAATATGATCTGAGGTGTACTCTGGGACAAATTATCCCTTTGAACTTATCAAAGTCTGGAACCTTGAACTTAGTGTCGCTACTGCGAAAATCGGCGCCGGCTATGACAGAAGAGTCGCCACCGTGCGTTATTTATCCCACATGAGGGAAAGGAAACGCTCAGAGTAAACCTAACGCAAAGACGGGAAAGGAATGGTCGTCGCAACCAAATCCTAGATTCGGGAGTCGATTACGCAAGGGGAAGGTATTAGCACCCCTCACGTCCGCCGTACTCGACGGGATCCACGCTTGTTTTCTAGTACGGATTGTTATCTATCTACTCTAAAGGTCTAGGGTTAAAAAGAAAAGAAAATGAGTGACTCGGCAGAACACAGCAGTTCTATGCCTACGTATTTCCGTCTGAAACGAGAAATCAGAGTCAACGTAGTTCGCCTAACTACGAGAGAAAGGTGGGAAGGTTGCTCGCTAGGACATCGCATCCTATGCCTACGTACTTTCATACAGCATGAAAGATCAGAGCAAACGTAGTTCGGGCTACGTACGACACAAGTCTGTTTGTTTATCTTTTATCCTTCTGAAAAAGGTTTTTTCTCCTGATTAACCGTCCAAGCGGACAA
Source organism: Lathyrus sativus (assembly GCA_963859935.3). Classification (NCBI taxonomy): domain Eukaryota; kingdom Viridiplantae; phylum Streptophyta; class Magnoliopsida; order Fabales; family Fabaceae; genus Lathyrus; species Lathyrus sativus. The sequence continues at coordinate 182,279,522 of OZ012739.1, forward strand.
AAATGACGTTTTGATATGTTTTCAGCCTTTTACGCAAGAACTGTCTTTTATGATGTTTGAAATGTTATTGTACTTTTGATTGTTTCGAGATGAGAAGAGAAACGACGCTCTAAAATCCTATGGTTGAAAATGGGAAGCAAAACTACCCTAATGTCATCATGCATGGGTTAACACCTAATGTTTGTCGTATTTCTCTCTTGCACAGAGAGAAACAGAGATCCTAGGGGATAAACGGAAAAGAAACAGCATATATACAGTAAACAGTAAAATGCATGAGATGCAGCAATACAAGCGAGGCAAGGGAGTGACGCTCTACCTCGAACCTAAGAAAACAACAGGCAAAAGTGAAACAGAATTCACTTTAAGCCTAAGGGGAAAGCTGTACAACAAGCAACACAACAAAAGAAAATAAAACCCAACCCCAGCCCTGACAGCAACACCAGCTTCTGCAGTTACAGTTGATCAACAGCAAATGACAGTAACACCTTCAAGTAAGACCCCATCTTCAATCTTCAATAATCCCCAAGTTTCATATAAACTCTTATCTCCAAAAATCTCCAAGCTCTAGCAAGTATGAACTTCAACCAGTCAACAGCTTCAAAAAGCAGCAAAACTCCAGCTTCAACAGATATCCATCTTTGACAGGCACAAGCTTCATCTTCACCAATCTTCAATGCACTTCTTATCTTCAATGGGCTTCTATCTTCAATGCAAGCACTCCAGAAGAGAATCACTTATTAGATTAAGTTGAAATGCTAAACAGCTTATTGACAACCAAAGGAAGCCTATAAGTGTTTAACATCATAAGAGACAGATTCCCTCAAAGTTCTACTTCCAAAATAAGCCACTTATCCCTCCAAAGGAGGGATGTGAATATCTTAGAAGGACTTTTTGTCATAGGGAGGAATAGAAGCACAAGATGCTTTCTATGTTTGTAAGAAGAAATCATTCTAATCTAAAGCTCTCCTTATTTCTCCTATCTCCTAAGTCTTCACAAACCATCTTCAAGGAGAAGAACCTTCATACATCAAGCTCTATCCTTTGTCTTCAATCACCTTCAAGGTCTTCATTAGCTCCAACAAACCAAGCCCAAGCCCAACACCCAATTGAAATGACCCAAACCCCACAAGCAAACCAAAAGCCCAAAAGGGAAACACACAAACATCACCCAATTTGCAAAAATCAAGTTAAATAGTAATATTTACTATAAAATCCTAAAATAATTTCTAAGGGAACCTAGCTATATACCCTATATCCCATATAGATCCCATAACCTAAATCAACTATTAAACCCCAAAACTATGTGTCAAAATACACCTAAGTGTTGTAAAACCCTAATTCTAGCACACACTCACTTTAACACTCAAACTAACCTAAATTTTAATCACAAAAATGTGAAAAAATTCCAGAAGGATCCTACTTTATTAATCTAACCATAGCAAAAATAACCACATCAAAATTCAGATTTAAATGTTCATACAAAAATCAGAAAATTAGATGTACAAACAAATACAAAATAAAAGCAATTAAAAATGTAAAAAATTTCAGAAAAAGAAAAATGAATGAAATGATATTTTTATTTTTCTATTATTTTCTAGAGGTCTTAATGAAAATAGGGAAAAAATTCCCATCCAAAAATAATCTTTTTCCAATTTGTTGCGAATTTTCTAATGAACTATGCTAAAGCCATGAAAATAAAAGAAATTAGAATGAAAATGGGAAATAAGCGTGACAAATAGCAATTGATGTCAGTTCAATATCAGAGATGGACCCATATGGGGGTGTGTACCTAAGCCCATCACCAGTCAGAAAATGAAATGAAAATATAATGAAAAATGAAAAAGACTCGATATGAATAGCAAACCAGATACGTGTATTTTCTAATGGGCTTCCAGATAGGGGTGTGGATATCACAACATCACTTAAGCCCAAAACAATCAGCTAAATGAAACGGAGTGTTTCATCCTTCAGACTCCTTCCACGAATTGAGAACAAATCCTGGCCCTTGGTTATTGTTTTGGTCAATGGTCTTATGAGGATCTAAGGGTGAGGGTATCGTCTTCAACCTTTCAAAAGTTGGAGGGAAGGAGAAAACCATGGATGAACAGAGCTTCATAATTCATCTTCTTCATTCGTATTCCTCTAATATCTCACTAAAACTCAAACCTAAACACTCTAATTCACTCAGTTTTCCATCAGCAACTCAACCATAACCTCCATTAACATTGAATCTTTCTCCATCTTAAAACACGAATGAATGTTCAGAATCTGCTCAAAATTGAAACCTCACTAAACTCCAAATTAACAAGCCTAGGATCATCACCACTTCACCCTCAGTCAATTCCACTACCTAACTAGGTTTGATCATCAAGAAACAACAAGATATGGTCATTATCAGAAATGGTGTCACCTAACTTAATGTCTCTAAACCTTGAAAATTGTTACCAGAAAGCATCTAACCACAATCTACATTGAATCTAACATATTAAAACCTAAAGAAACTACATGAATAAAGCCATAGGATGAGAGTTACATACCTGCAAATTTTGGATGAACAGAGCAATGAAACTTTCAAATCAAGCTTCAAGATCTTCCAGATACCTTCACTAACACCAAATGGAACTTCTGTATGCAACAAATTGGATTGAAACTTCTTGAATCACCAGATGCGATTCTGACTTGCAAGCTATGAACTCAACATGCCAACTCACGATTTTTCAACAATCTTGCTCAACAATCTATCTGGAATCACTCACACATACATGATCAAGCTTCTGAATGCAAGAAATTGGATTGATATGGATCAAAAGTGTGTAACCGAATTTGATTTGCAAAGTGAAAGTTCAAAGTGCAATCTCTCAATTCTCTCCCAATTTCCACCAACCAACGCATTGAACCAACTCTAAACTATATATAGAACCTGTTTGAAAGCTCCAGAAAGTTCTGGAATGATCCAATGAGAAATTCAACTTCTCATGCTATGGAAATTTCATCTCATGCTTCATATATGACAGTTCTGTTATAGCTTTTATTTGCACTTGCTTCTTTGGCCAATTTCTCTCCAAATGAGATTTAGAAGGTGTTTGGAGTGATTGGAACTTTGGTCTTAATCCCTTGAATGATTTGGCAAGTGTAACTTATGTCATAAGCAACCAAATGCCACCCTTTAATTTTGACCTCAAATGCAAAAACCACTATTTCCATTGTCTCTAAAACCTCATTTCTGATTAAAATGATATGTCATATGCCCCATTTTGACCTCTAATCAAAAAATCACAAAATTGACCTTTTAAATGACTTTAATTCTTCCTTTTTTAGGCCAATTTTGCAATTTTGAGATGCAAGCCATTCCAAGCTCTCATTACCACTTGGTTGCACTTAAAACATCATTTTGAACAAGTTTGATGTTGAACATTTTTCCATTTGAAGCTTGCAAATTGGAGTTATGGACTTATGATTTAAATGACCTATAATCTCACTTTCCCAAAATACCCCTGGCTTGCAAAGATCATAACTTGAGCTCCACAAATCAGAATGAGGTGTTCTATACCTTTTTGGAAAGCTAAGATCATGAGGAGCAACTTTCATGTTCACCAAAAATCCATTTGAAACCTCCTTGGAGGGAAAAAGTTGCTTGGAAGTCAAATAACTTTCACAGATAAATTTCAGTGTCATCTGGGGACCTGTAACTTGCAAGGACCATAACTTGAGTTCTACAAATCTTCTTGAAGACTTCTAGTACTCAAATTAAAGGTATTGAGATGCTCTACAAGTCTCATGTTGGCCAAAGGTCCATTTGAAATTTCATTTTGACTTATCTGGCTTGGAAGTTAGGCCCAAATTAGGGGATTTTACACTGAAACCCTAATTTGGTAACTCCTCTCATTCTTGATTCCTTTTGATTTATCCTTGGCACAACACCACACATGTATCAACATATCAAATCATGAACCCTACAACCTCCAATTAAGCCTTGACGCTCTTTAATCATTCATTTGACCTAGGGTTGACCCAGATGAAACCCTAGTTGACTGCACTTCAACTGTGGTTCTTGTACTTGAATCAATGACTTGTCTCATCTTCAAAATGACCCTCTAGGTATTCCATGAGCTTTGTACATATTCCATACCCTCAATTCATGGCTCATACCCCATTGATGACCCTCAATACACCTCAACTTAGGAGAGAAATCCACTGGCTGACCCTCAAACTTCTCAAAGCTTCAACTCATTTCTTGATGACTTGAATGGTCTTGAGCTTGAATAAAAACCCCTTGATGAGCTTCTTTTGATAAGAATGGCACTTGATCCCTTGTTGGATGCTTTGTTATGCTATGCTATGCAAATGATTGGACTATGTACATGATTTACTATGCAAATGACAATGCAATTGAAACATAAACCAAGTGAAATATGTTGGGAAAATTTTAGGGTGCAACACTTAGGGGGAATCTTCAAACCTGGAATCATCCCCAAGTTAGACATATCAAGCCCTAGAGAGTTCTGATTCTCCAAACTCTTCATCTTCTCCTCGATCATTTTAAACCTTTTATCTGCATCAGTCTGCAAGCCTACACCCAGATCTCCCATAGAGAACACGTCATCATGTTCATCCTTCTCCCATTGAGCTCCAGCATTTCCATGCGCAACGCCCGCTGCACCTGGAATATGAGCTCCTGGTTGATTACCTTCGCCCTGAGGAATAACAACAGTTGGAATGACATTATCTTGAGGAGTACTCCCATCATCCAGGGAAGGAACTGGAGTGGCCCCACATGAAAAACTCCGCTTCCATCCATCCTAGCAATCAAAGGCTGGAAAAGCGTTCTTAGTTGCTCTTGACCGTTAGCAACCCCTTGCATAAGATCCATGAACTGAGCCATACGGTCCCTGAACTCTTGCAATTCAAGCTGAATCTGATCCATAGCTTTCTGTTGATTCCCTCTAGTCGAGTATCGGTGAAACGTTTGGTCTGCTATCCTAAAACACTGCTGATATGAAAACCACAGAGAGATAAGGTTAACGGCACCCAAAACACCTACAATGTAATATGATAATGATGCAAAATGCAAGCATGTAAATGTGTTTCAGGGAAATTCTCCCCATGATTCTAGTTACACGGAAGAAGCAACAGAAGGTAGAAGAACCACAGATAGGACCACCAAATCCCTCTCATAAATAAAATGAGGATAAGAGTCAGCACATACAACATATCACCAAGGAAAACAACAGAGTCATCAATACGGAATCATCCAACAATCTTGGTGATGGTCTGAATACAAGATAAAAACAAATACATAAGAACAAAGGAAAACTACATCAGCCACGGCAGCGAGTCTGGAACTCTTCTAACAACTTCTTCGTATCTGGATGATCAGGTCGTGCAACCAATGCCTGAATAAGCAACTCTCTTCTGCTGATGACATCCTTCAAGTCTTGAGTATACTTCTCCCAAGCACCTTCTTCGAAAGAGTCCTCAAGTCTGGGCTTCTTCAACTCTACTCTCATCTTGTATTCCTCCAACGTTGCAAGAGCTTCTAATAGCTTACAGTCTCTTTCGTACTGACGAGATGATTCAACTGGATCTCTTTCATCTTTAATCCGGAGCTGAGTCTTCAACCTAACAACCTAACAATCGTCGGAAACTTGTAGATGACAATCCTTTTGAAACCAGGGTCCATACTGATGGTGGATTTGATTACTAGAATCAAAGGGTAAATATGCACCTGAAACACAAATACATGTAAATGTTAAAATGCAAACGAAGATGCAAATGCAAACAGGGGATCAAGACTGATGTGCTGCTGGTTGAGCTGAACCAAAATTCTGCCTCGGCGAGAAAGTACCAGAACATCAGAATACAAACATACAGGAACCCACAATATCAAGGATCAAAGGTCTGCACTGATAAGAAATTCGGGTAGGTCGAATGTCAAGTTTCCTGCATAACCCTCCCACTCACAAGGTATGGACCTAATCTGATAAGGTTCGACATCCTATGTGGTTGTTAGTTTCACAGACTTTCGAGAAACGATGATATGCTCACCATTTCTGGTTTGGCATCATAGTCAAACAAAGAGGCCTCACTTAAATGACTCTGAAATGATCGGTCTCCAGAGTCGACACTTTTCAAATCTAACATCCTTTCAACTGTCCGAAACAGACTGGAAAGGAAGTCGTCAAAGAAAATCTCGTCTGAACGCGAATTTCATGAGGACTAATGCACGTCAAACGTACAAGTCCATCACTACTTTCGACACTAATGCTAGGTATGTATTCAAGCCTGGGTATTGGGCTTATCTCTCAGTAGAACACCCACCCAACAGCACAACAGCAATAGTATAATAAAGTACGGAAAATGTAAATACAACAATATAAAAAATACAATATACAAATATATACACCCACAAATAAAAAATAGACAAGCGCTAGGATTGACTCGCATAGGGGATGGGAAAATCCCCAGCAGAGTTGCCAACTGTCGCAACTGCGAAAAAGAGGGCCGGCAAACTAGACATAAGAGTCGCCACCGAATGTTATTTATCCCAAAGAAAGGGAAAGGAAACGATCGAAGAAAACCTGACGAAAATGGAAAAGACAAGGTCATCGCAACCAAATCTAAGGTTCGGGAGTCGGTTACGCAAGGGGAAGGTATGAGCACCCCTCACGTCTGTTGTACTCAACGGGATCCATGCTTGTTGTCTAATCTATGGGTGAAAACTGTCTAAAGCTACTGCTAAACGGGGGAAAGAGAAAGAACAGACTCGATAGAACATCGTTGCCCTATGCCTACGTATTCCCTCGTACAATGGGAAAGTCAGAGTCAACGTAGTTCGAAAAACTATGGGTGATGGGGGGATAGGTTGCTCGCCAAGACATCATCGTCTTGTGCCTACGTATCCTCATCTGGTATGAGAAATCAGAGCAAACGTAGTTCGGGCTAACACGACCACTGATTAGTTCAAGTGTTTTACTGAGTAGGGTTAAATCTCTGTTCTAGCAGTTAGGGACGATGCCTGTTTGTGGTAGAACAAAAACTTAACAGACTCTTTCTAAAAATGATTTGCAAACAATCCCGAAGGATAAAAAGGTTTGATTTTATTTGTTTGTGTTTTTTAAGAGAAGAAGTGAATTGAGTTAGTTTGTAACTCATGTTGCACTAAAGACTATGACTTGAGAGCGAATGCATTGCATATCGCCCATAGGGCATACGCTAAACACTCTAGACAGTGTGAGAGGAGGTCCCCCACCCATCATTTCTCATGTACTTAAGGCTCGTAGCGTACAACAATTGTTATCCTTTATTAAGTGTCTTAAAGAGTTATGGGATGAGAAGAGAAGACACAAGACTCTAAAGAGAACTGATTAACCCTAATGTTAGCATGCAATATGGTCCTAAAGTTGGGATTGAAAAGGGAACTGCCTAATGTTATCATGCAAAGGATTGAAAGCCTAATGTCTCTCATACTCCCATCTTAAATAGAGGGACTAGGAATCCTAAGGGATCATGGCAAAAGAGCACAAGTAAACACATAACCATTCAATCACAGATGAAAAGAGATGAGAGACTTAAACAAGTCAATGCAAAGAGATGCAAACACAAATGCAAACAAGACTCAAAAATAAAGGAGACTCAAACACAAGAGATGACTTGAACAAGTCAAGAAGGATGAGATGAAATGGGAGAAGTAAACTCCTACAACCAAATACCATCAATCATCACAAAAGAAGAATGGTAAGCATAAAGCAAAAGCAAAGAAGAATGATCAAAGAAATGATGGGAGAAAGAGGATAGGGCAGCAACCACATTAAGGTTATCTCAACCAAACATTCACCTTTGATCAAGTAAAACAATGCAAAAGGAACACCAATTTTATGACAAACTCAAAGTGTATACATCAACACCAAATCATCATGAACAAGTGTCAGCATCCAATCCTGGCATATCCTCGTATGACCAAGCGAAGACGTCTCTGAACTCTCGAAGCATCTCTACCAGTCTTCTCTTGACATCATCTTCTAAAGAAGCCATAATTCTGACCTCTTTCTTATCTTCTTCTGTGCCCAAATTGACAATTTGATTTCTTCTTGGTGAGGCAGAATGACCTTCTCTTCTTGTCTCAGCAGTCTGGCAAGCTCTTCAGGGAAGTCCTCATCTTCATCAATCTCTTCTTCAGCTTGAAAGATAGGATTGTCAAAGTCAAAACGAATCATAGACGAATCTAAAACGGTGGCATCTAGAATGTGAAACTTGTATGATTGAGGTTTATGCTTAAAATGATATGCAAACAAACACAAACCATATTTCTATTTTATTGTAAAAAATAAAAGCAGAAAAATAGGGATCAAAACATTTGAATGCATAAAGATGCCTTTTGATTAATGATAAAAACCAAGTTTAAACATAAACAAATAAGGGCCCTACAAAGAAAACCACTACGTCCTGGGCAGAACGCAGGGCCACACATAATCAAAGCAGATAAATTACTCTTCAAAGGACACTTGGACGACTTCCTCGATGGTCTAATTGCACACGCTTTAGCTAGGAACACACGGCTGAATCCACGCGTCCATGTCACAATCACTGTCCCCTTCGTCTTCCGATACGGCATTAATTCCGTCAAAGATCACTCCACCGCTGGTGAACTGCACCGGTCCCCTGTACTTCGGAGCATTCTGTGAGGAGGAAGATGGGTTGTATCCCAATCCAAATTTTTCTTGTTTATTGGGGATGCTGAGGATTTGACCCCATCCCTGTGAAGAACCAAACTCCACAACAGCACAAGCTTTTTTGAAAGAAGACATAGAAATCTCGGGAGTACTGTCTACAACAGAAGGTTTCTCTTTAATCTGAATAGCTTCAAATGCCTGGCACAAGGTTTCATGGATTTCTCCATCCACCTCTACATAATTGAAGGATGATAGGTGACTCGCCATTATATCCTCTTCACCGCACACGGTGACAATCCTTCCTTCAACCATGTACTTCAGCTTTTGATGCAAAGTCGATGTAACTGCGCCTACAAAATGAATCCAGGGTCAACCAAGCAGACAACTGTATGCGAGCTGAATGTCCATTATTTAGAAGACAACATTGAAAATTTCAGGACCCACTTGAATAGGGAGAGTAACTTCACCAAAAACTGATCTTCTTATTCCATCGAACGCTCTCACAACAAGATCGCTAGGAGTACAAATCACACCTTGGGTGTCTAACTTCATTAAAGCTTTCTTGGCCAACACGTCGAGTGGTGACCCAGTATCCACCAAGACATGTGACAAGACAACTCCTCTGCATTCAATAGAGATGTGAAAGGCATGGTTATGATTTCTTCCCTTGGGAGTCAAATCTAAACCTGTGAACCCCAAGCCATTGCCAACATTCGCGTGGGCCACAACCCCCTCAAGCTGATTCACGAAAATCTCCAGCGAAACGTAAATTGTATTCAGAATCCTCAACAAGGCATTCTGGTGTGCCTCCGAGCATAATAACAGAGATAAAATTGAGATTTTGGATGGAGTTTGCTACAAATGATCAACAATCTTGTAGTCGCTCTTTCAAATAAGACGTATGAACTCTTCAGTGTATTTCATCAAACACTCTTTCTCTCCTTATTGTGAACTTTCTTCCACTACATCCTTTCGTTTTCCTTTATCGGACCTCTCCATATTAACTTCTGGCGGTGAAAACACCCTACCACTTCTTGTTATACCTCCAGCTCTAACCAAATTGTCAATGGATGACCCATCAGACAATGTTCGCATCAACTCTTGCTTCTGGACATCATAAAATACCTCTGCCCCATAATTCCATGGGATGGCTTTGGTACTTTCGTATGGCACTGGTCCAGCTTTAGTAATTATTACAGGCGCTTGCCTCGGTGGCGCTGATATGTTAATAGTTCTGAAAGGGATCGAGATCGTAGCAATCTCATCCTGATCATTGTTAATCTTTTTTGTATCTTTTCTTTCCACACTCTTGTCAAACTACAATACACCTTCATTCATCAGACATTGAATATGATTCCTCATATCTTCACAACCCTTAGGGTGGGCAATACAACCTTCACAAATTTCCACACAACCTGGAAAAACTCCTCCTTTAAACAACCTACTTTTAACAAAGCTCAACGGTGTTCTCAACTCGGCTACGTCAGTTACCAAATTCATATCTTCTTCTTCAATAATAGCATTAACTCCGGTCGCTCCATGATTAGGCATCGGGTTTTAAACCACATTAGGAGTATCATTGGTGAAGTTAATTGCCTTGTTGTCAAGGAGGTCTTGCACCTTGTGCTTGAAAGCCTTGCAATTATCTATATTGTGACCTGTACGCCTGAATGAAAGTTGCATCTGGCATTGGCATCATAACCCAGAGGTGGCACGCCTATGAGAGGTGCCAATGTTCTCTTTTGAATTAGCTGAAGTTGTAACAAATGTTGTAGAAGTTGAGAGTACGACATAGGCGGTGTTTCAAACTGCCTATTAACTGCTCTTCCTCGGTCCTGAAACCAGCGCGGTGCATAATTTTGTTGTTGTTGTTGTTGTTGAGGTGCTGCAGGAATAGTGATGCTTGCAACCAGTGGTTGTTGCTGAGGCTGAAATTGCTGTTGGCGTTGAGCCCTATTCCTGTTTTTGTTCCTGAAACCTAAAACTGCATTGGTTTCACCTTCCCTCTTCTTGGAATTACCAAAAGTATTTCTTTCTCCACCAGATGTGGATCCTTCTCCTGCTTGAATCTTACCCAACTTGATACCATTCTCAACCCTCTCACTAGTAATAATCAAATCTGAGAAAATGTCGGACATGTATCCAATCAACTTTTCATAATAAATCCCTTGCAACATTGCTACAAACATATCAATCAACACTCTCTCCACCATCGGAGGTTGAACTCTCGCAGCTAGTTCACGCCACCTTTGGGCATATTCTTTAAAACCCTTGTTGTTTCGCTGAGACAGATTCTGCAGCTGAACTCTATTGGGCGCCAGGTCACTATTATACTGATAATGATGGACAAAGGCCTCTCCAAGATCCATCCAACTTCTGATATGAGAAGGATCTAGACCCATGTACCATTCTAATGAAAGCCCTGACAAGCTATCTTGGAAAAGGTGCATCAACAGCTTTTCATCGTCTGAATAGGCAGACATTTTCCTGTAATATGATCTGAGGTGTACTCTGGGACAAATTATCCCTTTGAACTTATCAAAGTCTGGAACCTTGAACTTAGTGTCGCTACTGCGAAAATCGGCGCCGGCTATGACAGAAGAGTCGCCACCGTGCGTTATTTATCCCACATGAGGGAAAGGAAACGCTCATAGTAAACCTAACGCAAAGACGGGAAAGGAATGGTCGTCGCAACCAAATCCTAGATTCGGGAGTCGATTACGCAAGGGGAAGGTATTAGCACCCCTCACGTCTGCCGTACTCGACGGGATCCACGCTTGTTTTCTAGTACGGATTGTTATCTATCTACTCTAAAGGTCTAGGGTTAAAAAGAAAAGAAAATGAGTGACTCGGCAGAACACAGCAGTTCTATGCCTACGTATTTCCGTCTGAAACGAGAAATCAGAGTCAACGTAGTTCGCCTAACTACGAGAGAAGGGTGGGAAGGTTGCTCGCTAGGACATCGCATCCTATGCCTACGTACTTTCATACAGCATGAAAGATCAGAGCAAACGTAGTTCGGGCTACGTACGACACAAGTCTGTTTGTTTATCTTTTATCCTTCTGAAAAAGGTTTTTTCTCCTGATTAACCGTCCAAGCGGACAAAAATGACGTTTTGATATGTTTTCAGCCTTTTACGCAAGAACTGTCTTTTATGATGTTTGAAATGTTATTGTACTTTTGATTGTTTCGAGATGAGAAGAGAAACGACGCTCTAAAATCCTATGGTTGAAAATGGGAAGCAAAACTACCCTAATGTCATCATGCATGGGTTAACACCTAATGTTTGTCGTATTTCTCTCTTGCACAGAGAGAAACAGAGATCCTAGGGGATAAACGGAAAAGAAACAGCATATATACAGTAAACAGTAAAATGCATGAGATGCAGCAATACAAGCGAGGCAAGGGAGTCACGCTCTACCTCGAACCTAAGAAAACAACAGGCAAAAGTGAAACAGAATTCACTTTAAGCCTAAGGGGAAAGCTGTACAACAAGCAACACAACAAAAGAAAATAAAACCCAACCCCAGCCCTGACAGCAACACCAGCTTCTGCAGTTACAGTTGATCAACAGCAAATGACAGTAACACCTTCAAGTAAGACCCCATCTTCAATCTTCAATAATCCCCAAGTTTCATATAAACTCTTATCTCCAAAAATCTCCAAGCTCTAGCAAGTATGAACTTCAACCAGTCAACAGCTTCAAAAAGCAGCAAAACTCCAGCTTCAACAGATATCCATCTTTGACAGGCACAAGCTTCATCTTCACCAATCTTCAATGCACTTCTTATCTTCAATGGGCTTCTATCTTCAATGCAAGCACTCCAGAAGAGAATCACTTATTAGATTAAGTTGAAATGCTAAACAGCTTATTGACAACCAAAGGAAGCCTATAAGTGTTTAACATCATAAGAGACAGATTCCCTCAAAGTTCTACTTCCAAAATAAGCCACTTATCCCTCCAAAGGAGGGATGTGAATATCTTAGAAGGACTTTTTGTCATAGGGAGGAATAGAAGCACAAGATGCTTTCTATGTTTGTAAGAAGAAATCATTCTAATCTAAAGCTCTCCCTATTTCTCCTATCTCCTAAGTCTTCACAAACCATCTTCAAGGAGAAGAACCTTCATACATCAAGCTCTATCCTTTGTCTTCAATCACCTTCAAGGTCTTCATTAGCTCCAACAAACCAAGCCCAAGCCCAACACCCAATTGAAATGACCCAAACCCCACAAGCAAACCAAAAGCCCAAAAGGGAAACACACAAACATCACCCAATTTGCAAAAATCAAGTTAAATAGTAATATTTACTATAAAATCCTAAAATAATTTCTAAGGGAACCTAGCTATATACCCTATATCCCATATAGATCCCATAACCTAAATCAACTATTAAACCCCAAAACTATGTGTCAAAATACACCTAAGTGTTGTAAAACCCTAATTCTAGCACACACTCACTTTAACACTCAAACTAACCTAAATTTTAATCACAAAAATGTGAAAAAATTCCAGAAGGATCCTACTTTATTAATCTAACCATAGCAAAAATAACTACATCAAAATTCAGATTTAAATGTTCATACAAAAATCAGAAATTTAGATGTACAAACAAATACAAAATAAAAGCAATTAAAAATGTAAAAAATTTCAGAAAAATAAAAATGAATGAAATGATATTTTTATTTTTCTATTATTTTCTAGAGGTCTTAATGAAAATAGGGAAAAAATTCCCATCCAAAAATAATCTTTTTCCAATTTGTTGCGAATTTTCTAATGAACTATGCTAAAGCCATGAAAATAAAAGAAATTAGAATGAAAATGGGAAATAAGCGTGACAAATAGCAATTGATGTCAGTTCAATATCAGAGATGGACCCATATGGGGGTGTGTACCTAAGCCCATCACCAGTCAGAAAATGAAATGAAAATATAATGAAAAATGAAAAAGACTCGATATGAATAGCAAACCAGATACGTGTATTTTCTAATGGGCTTCCAGATAGGGGTGTGGATATCACAACATCACTTAAGCCCAAAACAATCAGCTAAATGAAACGGAGTGTTTCATCCTTCAGACTCCTTCCACGAATTGAGAACAAATCCTGGCCCTTGGTTATTGTTTTGGTCAATGGTCTTATGAGGATCTAAGGGTGAGGGTATCGTCTTCAACCTTTCAAAAGTTGGAGGGAAGGAGAAAACCATGGATGAACAGAGCTTCATAATTCCCTCTCATAAATAAAATGAGGATAAGAGTCAGCACATACAACATATCACCAAGGAAAACAACAGAGTCATCAATACGGACTCATCCAACAATCTTGGTGATGGTCTGAATACAAGATAAAAACAAATACATAAGAACAAAGGAAAACTACATCAGCCACGACAGCGAGTCTGGAACTCTTCTAACAACTTCTTCGTATCCGGATGATCAGGTCGTGCAACCAATGCCTGAATAAGCAACTCTCTTCTGCTGATGACATCCTTCAAGTCTTGAGTATACTTCTCCCAAGCACCTTCTTCGAAAGAGTCCTCAAGTCTGGGCTTCTTCAACTCTACTCTCATCTTGTATTCCTCCAACGTTGCAAGAGCTTCTAATAGCTTACAGTCTCTTTCGTACTGACGAGATGATTCAACTGGATCTCTTTCATCTTTAATCCGGAGCTGAGTCTTCAACCTAACAACCTAACAATCGTCGGAAACTTGTAGATGACAATCCTTTTGAAACCAGGGTCCATACTGATGGTGGATTTGATTACTAGAATCAAAGGGTAAATATGCACCTGAAACACAAATACATGTAAATGTTAAAATGCAAACGAAGATGCAAATGCAAACAGGGGATCAAGACTGATGTGCTGCTGGTTGAGCTGAACCAAAATTCTGCCTCGGCGAGAAAGTACCAGAACATCAGAATACAAACATACAGGAACCCACAATATCAAGGATCAAAGGTCTGCACTGATAAGAAATTCGGGTAGGTCGAATGTCAAGTTTCCTGCATAACCCTCCCACTCACAAGGTATGGACCTAATCTGATAAGGTTCGACATCCTATGTGGTTGTTAGTTTCACAGACTTTCGAGAAACGATGATATGTTCACCATTTCTGGTTTGGCATCATAGTCAAACGAAGAGGCCTCACTTAAATGACTCTGAAATGATCGGTCTCCAGAGTCGACACTTTTCAGATCCAACATCCTTTCAACTGTCCGAAACAGACTGGAAAGGAAGTCGTCAAAGAAAATCTTGTCTGAACGCGAATTTCATGAGGACTAATGCACGTCAAACATACAAGTCCATCACTACTTTCGACACTAATGCTAGGTATGTATTCAAGCCTGGGTATTGGGCTTATCTCTCAGTAGAACACCCACCCAACAGCACAACAGCAATAGTATAATAAAGTACGGAAAATGTAAATACAACAATATAAAAAATACAATATACAAATATATACACCCACAAATAAAAAATAGACAAGCGCTAGGATTGACTCGCATAGGGGATGGGAAAATCCCCAGCAGAGTTGCCAACTGTCGCAACTGCGAAAAAGAGGGCCGGCAAACTAGACATAAGAGTCGCCACCGAATGTTATTTATCCCAAAGAAAGGGAAAGGAAACGATCGAAGAAAACCTGACAAAAATGGAAAAGACAAGGTCATCGCAACCAAATCTAAGGTTCGGGAGTCGGTTACGCAAGGGGAAGGTATGAGCACCCCTCACGTCTGTTGTACTCAACGGGATCCATGCTTGTTGTCTAATCTATGGGTGAAAACTGTCTTAAGCTACTGCTAAACGGGGGAAAGAGAAAGAACAGACTCGATAGAACATCGTTGCCCTATGCCTACGTATTCCCTCGTACAATGGGAAAGTCAGAGTCAACGTAGTTCGAAAAACTATGGGTGATGGGGGGATAGGTTGCTCGCCAAGACATCATCGTCTTGTGCCTACGTATCCTCATCTGGTATGAGAAATCAGAGCAAACGTAGTTCGGGCTAACACGACCACTGATTAGTTCAAGTGTTTTACTGAGTAGGGTTAAATCTCTGTTCTAGCAGTTAGGGACGATGCCTGTTTGTGGTAGAACAAAAACTTAACAGACTCTTTCTAAAAATGATTTGCAAACAATCCCGAAGGATAAAAAGGTTTGATTTTATTTGTTTGTGTTTTTTAAGAGAAGAAGTGAATTGAGTTAGTTTGTAACTCATGTTGCACTAAAGACTATGACTTGAGAGCGAATGCATTGCATATCGCCCATAGGGCATACGCTAAACACTCTAGACAGTGTGAGAGGAGGTCCCCCACCCATCATTTCTCATGTACTTAAGGCTCGTAGCGTACAACAATTGTTATCCTTTATTAAGTGTCTTAAAGAGTTATGGGATGAGAAGAGAAGACACAAGACTCTAAAGAGAACTGATTAACCCTAATGTTAGCATGCAATATGGTCCTAAAGTTGGGATTGAAAAGGGAACTGCCTAATGTTATCATGCAAAGGATTGAAAGCCTAATGTCTCTCATACTCCCATCTTAAATAGAGGGACTAGGAATCCTAAGGGATCATGGCAAAAGAGCACAAGTAAACACATAACCATTCAATCACAGATGAAAAGAGATGAGAGACTTAAACAAGTCAATGCAAAGAGATGCAAACACAAATGCAAACACAAATGCAAACAAGACTCAAAAATAAAGGAGACTCAAACACAAGAGATGACTTGAACAAGTCAAGAAGGATGAGATGAAATGGGAGAAGTAAACTCCTACAACCAAATACCATCAATCATCACAAAAGAAGAATGGTAAGCATAAAGCAAAAGCAAAGAAGAATGATCAAAGAAATGATGGGAGAAAGAGGATAGGGCAGCAACCACATTAAGGTTATCTCAACCAAACATTCACCTTTGATCAAGTAAAACAATGCAAAAGGAACACCAATGTTTATGACAAACTCAAAGTGTATACATCAACACCAAATCATCATGAACAAGTGTCAAGCCAACTAGGGAAGAAGTGAAACACAAGTGAAATAATCCAAATTCAAAGTCAAAACAAAAGGCAATCACAAGAAGGATCATGTACAAATGAAGAACCAAAGTTCAAACACAATCTCACACTTTAAACAAGTGGAAATACATGATCAAAAGGTAACTTGTGGCACAAGTTACACACACCAATGACCTCTAATCAAGCAAAACAACATCTCAAGCATGTTAATAGGAGTTAACAAGGCTTAAAAGATGCTCAAGGGATCACTCATGATCATATCCCAAAGACTAGGTCAAAACTAGTATGTGTAAACACCCTTTAAATGATTTGAATTTGAAAAATCCACCAAAAATAGAAGACAAAACCAATAAATGCCAAATAAAATACTCAACTCAAGATGAGATAATCATCAAACAGAATGCAAAACCTCAAGTCAAGAGCTCACTCAAAGCACCACCAAATAGGTCCAAGAAGGCATGGTATTCCCCTTTATCGAGTGTGTGTCGAGGGTCAACAAAAAGGCAACGGAAAACCAATGAAAATGACCAAAAATATCTCAAATCACCCCTAAAAAATAGCTCAATCCATCACCTAAGTGGGAGAGAAATTTTGGTCCTAGGGGATTTAGAATGAAGGCAAATGATCAAATTCAATTCCAAGTGTGCACTATGAAACACATCTAATCTTAAATTCCATTAAAAATATTAAAATTAAAGGAAAAATGAAATAAAAATTATGAAAATTAAGCTAACAAATTAAAATGTCAGAAAATGATTTTTTTGGGGATTTTTGAACAAGAAAAACTATTTTAAAACAATTAAAATGAAAAAAGAAATAAAATGAAATAAGAAAGAAAATAAACAAGAGAAGGGGAGCGGCCAACAAAATGGGTTTGAACTAAATCACGTTATAGCATGCATCTGGGCCATAGAGTGGGGGTATCAATAGCAAGAATGCTAAGCCCATAGATCAACCTCAGCTGCCAAAAATGAAACGCAGTGTTTCATTAAATGACTTGGCATGCCAAGTCAGTTTCAACGCCACACACGGGCAAAGTCAAACTAATCCAAGCATGACACCTCAAACAGGTCAAGAAGTCAAGCCAGACAACTCAGCTTCATCTAAAAATGAACCAGACGCCGGACCTAGGGCTCCGGTCGTCTTCTCCGGCTAGCTCGCCAGAGACCAGAGACCAAAATGCAATAAAAATGGAAACACCTTACATCATTCCACATGTTTTTTCATGAGGATCTCAAATATGATATTAGATTTGCAAAAAGGTCCTTATACAAGGGTGAAAACAGGCCACGAATCTCTTATGCTCAAACTAAAATCATCATGAACAAGCATACAAATAATTCAAACATGGCCTACAAAGTGTAGGGCTTCAGATGCACCAAGAATGGACCTAAATATGTGCCTAGCATGAGAGTTCTTAGGTGAGAAAGTTACCAAGCGGAGTGGTTCCGTTGACCCTTCAAAATGCTTGCAATCTTATGTTTAATGCTCTCAAACTCCTCCTTGATCCTTTGTGATGAAGATTTGAGCGAAGACTTGGAGAAATAACCAAGGAAAAACCAAATTCGAAGAATGGAAAAGTTTATGAAATTTTAATGTGCTCTCTCTCCCTCTCTCGTAGCCAGCCTCTTTCTCCTGATTAGAGTTTCATTTAGAGCTTAAATATCGTGGGTTTGTGACAACCATGCAGGGCCATGTTGGCTTATTCACTTGGTTTCAAATTTAGGCCAAAAAAACTCATTTTAAACACACATGGATTATGGAGTATTGTCCATTCCTTTGGTCAGCAAGAATTGGATATATGTTGTGTATAGAAGTGAATAAGGAAGTTTGGTGAATTAAAAATTCCTTTGTACCAAGTTTTGATTCATGACTTTTTAAGGTATGAAACTTTGAAAAGGTGTTATGAAATGTGATTCTTGTTGGTCCAAAAGAGGTAAACATAGGCAAGACCAATACTTGATGATAGTGATGCCAAAAGTTCAAAGATAAACTCCTTTTATTACTTGTAATGGAAGACATCTAAGTCATATCCAAAAATCAAGTTTTCACTTTCAAAATGGCTCAAAATATCGCACAATCCATAAAATGCCATGGAAATCAAATTCATGATGAAGCTAAGGAAATGTGGCACAAAATTGCATTTGAGGCCTTGAAGTTCATGGAATTGGTCATTGAAGAAAATGACCTATAATGAAGTTTCCCAAAATACCCTTGCCTTGTGAAGACCATAACTTGAGATGTACATATGTGAATGAGGACTTCTGGGACTTTTTGGAAAGCTAAAACCGTAAGGAATAACTTTCATGTTCACTTGAAAGTTAGGAGAAGCTTAGTTCCATGTGAAAAGTGCCTTGGAAGTGAGTTGACTTTGTCTTGACCAAAATTTTTTTCATCTGATGACACCAACTTGTTGACATCATAACTTGAGATGTACAAACTCAATGGATGAGTTCTTGTACTCAAAAGAAATTTCGAAAGATGATGAACAAGTCCCATGTTTTTCAGAAAATGGGGTTGAGCTTGCATCATAAGGAAAATTGTCCTTGAAGTTAAGCACCAAAAGAGGGGATTTTACACTGAAATCAACTGAAACCCTAATTTAATAACTCCCTGAACTCTTGAGTCTTCTTGATTTGATCTCAACATAACATTAGAGATAATTCATGATGACTTCTCATGGCTTGTATAACCTAGAACCAAGTCATGAACCCTCTCAAGTCCATAGTTGACTTTGGGTTGATCAGATGAAACCCTAATACCATATCCTTTGACTGAGGCTCTTGTAGATGAATTGAATGACCATACAAGCTCCATGAAGACCCCTCAAGATGCACATTGAGCTTTTTAACCATGCTTTATCCAAATAGGTAACCTCATGACCCTCTGATGATACTCAGGATAGGAGGTGACACCCATACACAAACTTCTCCCCCCAAGGAGCTTTGAAACCCAATCTGATGGCAATGAACTCTTGTGGCTTGCAAATGATACCCTTGATTGATCTTGAACAAATAAGCTCTCCTTTTGAATGACAAACACAACACCTCTTGATCCCCTTATTAGAACCAATGATATGCAAATGCAAATCTAAAATGAAATGAAACAAAATCCAAGTTAGAAAGAAAAGGTTGGTCAAATTTTGGGGTACAACACCAAGGATGAGTTAACAAGCATGTGATAACATCAAGCAAAGATTTCAATCAAGATAAATGGTTACAACCAAGAAAGCCTAAAGATATTACAATATCTAGAGAGGGAACATGGTAGAGGTTCTTACAAGACCAAGCATAGAAGGTATAATAATTTTAAAGCATCTTAACAAAGATGAAGAGTAATAAGGTAACAATCATCAAGATAAAACCACAAAACGTGTAATTCAAACAAGTTTAAATGCAAACAAGTCACAACTTGAGGCAAGCCCTAGCATGTTGTGGTTCTAAAAAGACACCCAAACAAGGGAAGAAGACATAAATAACACACTCAAGAGATTACAGCATCAAGAGGCAACATGGTTCTCAAACATAGTTTATAATGACAATCAATTAGATGCATCAAAAAGCCAAGACTTGAATATAACAAGATCTTGAGTCAAGAAAAACTCAAACACTCAAATGAGTTAACAAACATGTATACATCAATTTCAAATCAAATTCACAAGATTAAATCAAGAAGAGGTTTAAAAATGACCAAAAAGGATGTAAGGTAAAAACCCTAAAAGTGCAAGACTTTCAAATCATATAAAGTCTTTCTAGGATGAATATCCTCGAATTCTTTGATCACTACATGAAAGTAGGCAAGATTAAGAACAAATTGAAAAAATAGTGAATAAAAAATGATTTAAAAAAATGACAAAGTTATGATATTTTGAAGTTTTTGAAGAAAACATAAAAATTATGTGGTAAAAATAAGGAAATGGTTCCCTCATGGATTGAACCCATGTCCTGAGGTTCATAGGCTCAAAACCTCACCAAACCATCTAAAGGACGCGTGTGTTCAAAGGAGGAGTAAAAAAGAATAAATGTTAAAATATCATAAAAAAAACTCAAAATAATAAAAGAGTTGTCATCCTCATTGATCGAACTCAGGAAAGCATAGGCAAGAGATACATGAACCCGCAGATTACAACCACTGGGGTGGCGATACATTTGTTGTATCATGCCACCCAAGAAATAGATGATACTAAAACCTATGATTTATGGGCAAGGCCAAGCCAACAAAACTAGTCAAAATGGAAACAATTCAAACTTGATCAAAACCAAACCAAATTTAACAAAATTTGGGTCTATTTCACTTGAACCTTAATAAGGATTCTAATGGTGCTACCAGTTTTCTCAAATGATGAACATATAATGAAATTCGAAAGTAAATGCAAGGTGAAAGTTTGAGATGCATTTACAAAAATATCACTAAAATCAAACAGATTTAAACCACCTGAACAACTTGCACAAACTCTAAACATCACACATATGAAATTCAAACAGAAGTGGGACTCCAAATCAAGATAGAAAAGAAAATGACTATGGAGTTGCCAATGTACCACAACTTGTAATGGTAGGTTCAAAACTGGCTGTGACAAGCAACAAAAGAAACACTCAAATCATATTCCAATGAGAACATAAATACACACACCAAGTTTCACCTTAAAGCCAAAATGATCCAAACAGACCCTAGACCAACTTGCACACTTGAATATGTCAAACAAACTAAATGTCCCCAAAACAGCAATTATGCATATTATGCTGTCACACCCTAATTTTTGACTGCGAGATCCCACCTCTTTTCGCGCATTTTCCACCGTTACGTGACTTTATTTTAAATATTTATGATTCCTTTTGCGACTAATTAACCGGTGCAGATACATTAACGCCTAGGGCCCCAACATTCCTTTTCGTGTGGCAAATTCAGGGACTTCGCATGTCAAGATAATTTGTTCTCATAATAAAAAATAAATTCAAATCCATATCGCTTATTTTCAAAATTCAAGGTCATGATACATTGGATTTATTTGCAAATAATGCTCATCATGAATCAAATTCAGTGTTTTCCAAAGGTCCATCGTAAAGGAGATTGATTTGCATGATAAAGAGGATTGAACCACGTCCAACTTTGTTTCATTTGCAAGTGCAACAATTGAGTTCATTTCTGCCTACGGATTCCCATTTCAAGTTATGCTTAGTTATGAATACCAATGTTTAATTTTCCTTCAAGTACAAGAAAACATAATCTTCGTCTATTGAAACGCAAAGCCAACATAAAGAGAATAAACATGTAGAACGATCAAAAGTACACAATTTGAAAGCATTATAACTTAAAGCATCATGAGAAGACTAATATGACTCCGGAGCTTATGTCTAGTCCAATTACATCAATGATCTTATGGATAATGTTAATATTATCTAATTTCCCACCCAAAACCAACATGATGCCTAGCCTGCCAGACCTTGCCAATTGCCTCTCATTCAAGGACGTCTGCTTGCTATTATTACTGCACACAGCACAAAAGCCCGCTTGAGCTCATCCTTCTTCCTTAGCAGACTTTGATCAACCTTCAGTGAATGCAAAACACGCCTCCAAGCCTCATACACCCTGCTGCCAGTACATAACAAATGAGAGATGGACTCCTCCTCAAGGACTAAACCTGCATAGTGAAGAAAGTTGCTTTGACATTAGAAGGCATCCCTTAATATAAAGCAGACTAATGCAAAAGAGAGAGGGATTTGCC
Organism: Lathyrus sativus; assembly: GCA_963859935.3. NCBI lineage: Eukaryota > Viridiplantae > Streptophyta > Magnoliopsida > Fabales > Fabaceae > Lathyrus > Lathyrus sativus. The sequence goes on from OZ012739.1 coordinate 182,301,927, forward strand.
AGTTGCCCTACGGAGACGGCCTTTGTGAAAATGCTGTTGAAGAATCCCTATGCACAATCCTTACCTCCTGCAAACGACAGCATTCTACAAATGCTTCTGCAAAAGGGTGAATTCTTTAACCATCAAAATCAGGGCATTATACTCTCAGCCTCACAAGAAGGTACCCAGGACCAAAAGAGATTTGTGCCTTTAAGGAGCCTACACACCTGCGGAAGAATGCCTGTGCGCGATTGATCAAGAGGGAGCAACCTTGATGTTAGCAAACATACTCCAACCAAGGCCTGCCCTGTCGAGGCCTGCGCATGAGATTAGTAGCTTTATCAACAGAAGATTCAGTTAATCGTGAAACAGAGTTTGAGCACAACCTGCAGCAGATTGAATCAGTACATTCTCGACAACTTCGACCCGCTTCCTAATCCTGATCCATGGAAGCTGGACCTCAACTACTTTGCTCCAAATCATGAAGACTCAAGAGACTTGTGAAGCTAGCCTGTTTTCCTTGCAAGAAGAAACAGTGGTACATTAAAAGTTCTCAAACAACTAATTGAATGCAGAGCAACCACAACAGCAGAACTTTTAAAATGAACAAGGCTTTTAATTACTGGATATGATATTACCAAAGCTCAAGCTCGCACGGAGAGACTTGCTTGTTAATGAATCTTGACAGAAGCAGATTGAGCTAGCAGTACACCTGTTCAATTGCCACAGATTAAACCCTATGGAAAATCCTGACAAAGAGCCTAGTGAATACTTGTTGTCGAGGAAGGTGATTTATTCGGAAAGAGATACGACCTTGACCACCTGAAGCTTGAATTGGCACTACACCTACATGTAGTCATCAGCATTGGTTAAGCATCACACACAAGAACAGGGATACCAAGTCAAAACACCAAGGGACACTCGCATACAAAATGTTTTTCACATTCAAGGTCGTTCAGACGTAAGATCATCACAAACATTGGTACATATCGCATTTTGAAACATACACATGATTTTGAAGATACTCATCAGTACACAAGGATAAGAAGAAAATACGCACTGCAGAGAGTAAAGTTAATACAGCAGCAACATACATGCTAGAGGTAACAGTACGTATAGCAGCATCATCAAGAATCACACTCTACTCAACCCTATGGATGAAGTTGGTAAATCTTTGAAGCAACTCAACAAACAGGCAAAACATCAAGTAGATTGAAAGAAAACGCAGACCAGAGTTATACACGTGCGCCAGAAGTGGTGAGCTTTCCCAAGAAAACATTCATTGAGTGCCACCAGCAATTCACCCTGGGTTGTCCATCTCCTGGCCCAAATCTTTCGCTTTCTACACCTGTCAAAATAATCAAATCCAAGTTAGAAATTGTTTGGAGAAGATACCGTTAGGAGAATATCCAATCCTAAATCCTCAAACATTGAACCTGGACAGACAAGATATTTAACAAGTTTATTACACAATACCAGGGATTGAAATTTCCATTTAACAAGCATTAAACATATTGGACGAAAGAGGAAGATTTTCAAATCCGGTTGGTACCAATTTGGAAAATCCCAATCAACAATTAAATCAGCATTCAAGGGTGAATTTCATTACTTATCCAGGATGCCTTCCTATATAAAGAGGAGTTTGAAAACGAAAAAAGGAGGAGACGAATAATACAGGAACAACCACAAGTTCGAAACCCTAGAAAATCATCACGGTAAAAAACCATAAAAGGCGCGAAAGGAGGTTTTTGAGTAGAGAAGAACTTATCTCTTTTTGCTGACGAAGTCGCCTCCGACCACCGCAAGCACGAAGCCGACGAAACATCATCCCCAGTGTTGCCATCAATCACCTTCGGTAAAAATCTTTTTTATATAGAATCATAGAACGTGTTGATCTGTTTTGTTATGTTTCAGGTGGTGTAGAATATGAAGGCAAAGGGGAAGATCGCAACCACGAGAGGGAAGCAAGATCGAGCGAGATCGAGAGAAATGAGTGACGGCGCAGGAGAACCTGGGGTGGGAGAAGCCTAGGGTTCCGTCTTTTATTTTTTTTCTGTTTGTCTATTATTATTATTATCATATAGTGATTAATCACACACTATTACACACTATCATACACTCACTACACACACTCACCGTGATTATCACCCTTAATCACCCTCTAAGTCATTATTATTTATTTTAATCCCTAACTAATCTTTATTTAATAATTTAAAAAAATATAATATTTTCATTAAAATAATGGTAATCCAGTTTTAAATATAAAAAACAAATAAACCAATTAAATATTTTATTATTAATCTAAACTCAATAACTTTTTTATTAATAATAACTCAATAGTCAACTTTTCTTTTCTTTTATAAAAAATGTTTAGTTAGTCTTCTTTTAAGAGAAAACTTATTAATTTATTAAAACTTTCATATATACATCAATTTTATTCAATGCATTTTTGTTTAAAATTATTTATAAACCTATTTCATAATCAATTTAATCTAATAACACTTTGTTTAGTCTAACTTTAAATTATAATAAACCTTTTATCTTAATAACTAAAATCTCCATTTTTAATAAAATCCTATTAAAATCAATTCACATCTGAAACTTTTTTTTGATAATTAAATTAAATTAACTTCTTTTAAAATCAATTTCATCAAGCTAAACTCTTTTATTAAATTATTAAATCCAACTTTTTTTTCAACCTCTTGTTTAAAACCAATTCAACAATTCCCTTTTATAAATATGAATTAAAATCAATACGTCTAAAAAACAGATCAACTAATTTTTTCCAACTAAAATCAATCCCTCGTTTAAGAGTAATCCAATTAAAATCAACCAACAGCGTAAATTCAATCGACTGTGCACATTCACAATTCACGACACTTGCACTTACACTCTAGCGCTTTCATGCGTGTGTATGGATTTACCTTTTTGCAATTTATTTAACATCATCGTATTTACATTTCTGCATCGCATTCCGTCCAAAGGAAAAACCTACACATGAGTCAACACTTGTGTGAAGTGCACATCATTTGCATCATAATCCCTTCGATCCTTGATTCCATTCAAGTTGATCGCTTAAGTTTAGGACCTACCCCATAGGAAGGGTCTTGGCTTTAACTTTTACATCATAGAAACAAACAATCAACACAATACAACTTTTACAAACACAATAGAGAAGGGTGTTAATCATCTTAAGTGAGATATAATCTCCACCCCCACAACAATACAATCAAACATGTAGGAACTTTGCCTTAAGAGCGATAAAGGCATACTCGTCAAGCAAACCGAGTACTTAAGCCCTTTTCTTAAGACGATGCAAAGACTATTTTCCTACAACCTATGGCGGTTATATCTCCCTTAAAATGATAAAGCATCTCTTCTCCTAAAGCCAATCAATCAACTACCCTAAACCCGTAGGAACTTTGACCACAGTCAAAGAACTCCTCTAACCCTTTAGGGAGAACTACAAAATACTCTGATTCCACTCCCGTAAGGATATGTAGGCATAAGATGCGACATCTTATCGAGTATACTTAGATATAAACCACTAGGGTTCTTTTATACCTTAAGCAGATAAACACTTAGCAATAAACAATAAAACAAGAGGTTCCTGTAGGATACTACAGAAACTTAGGATGCTAGTACCTTCCCTAAGTTTAACCAACCCCCGAACCTAAAACTCTCTAGCTTGCATTTGCATTGAATCGTGGGAATTTCGATCTTTATCCCTTCCTTTGGACAAATCAAAGTTCGGTTGCAAATGAATTAAAGATTCAAGCTAATCAATAGTTTGGTATCCAATTTTCACCGCGACATATGCTTCTCAAAGGTGTCAAGACCTAAAACTGGATCTATATATAAGTATTGGACTCAATCTCAACAGAGCCAACCTATTATTCTACTATTAAAGAACTAAAGCACACATCCATCAATTAAACCTCAAAATAGTTGGACAGAAATCAACATATCATTCAAACATGTTTCTAAGCAAGTACAATACACAGGGTTTTCAAACCAAATCCAAGTTGATCTAACCAGAAACCAACACTCTTGTATATTTGACAGGATCAGCAGTTCTAAGTCATTTCAAATAGCAACAAACACACACATTATGCAGAGGTCTTATTCATGAGTCAAAACCTATACCTAAACCCTATCAAAGTTAATCTAAACAGAAACAACAGTAAGTTCATAATGAGAATGGCAAACACAAATCCAATTTATATTTCGCATGATAGTTCCAAATCTGTGCAAACAATCACAAGCATCATGACTTAAAGGTCCTAGGAAATTCTAAGTAATGTATCAAGCATTATCATGATATCAAGAAGAAAGAGTATAGCTAGAGGTCACTTACCTCTTGCAGACTTCCAATGTAATCCAACTGCCTACTTGAGAATGCTTTGAGTAGATGATCCACACTCCTAATGCAAATTCCAAACAACTCTCTTCAAGTTGATTTTTATGCCAAAAAAAGTTACTTCCACTTGAAGCAACAATGGAACGTTGGTGACAGATTCAACAAATGATGTTGTAGTTAGTTTTTAGTGTCTTGGTCGGTTAATAAAACTTATATTCAAGATGTCTAAAGTGTCAAGAGGCCTATAACTGATCTAGGCAGTGAGTATTACTAGTTTATGTAGAAAAGTCAATGTTCATGGTGTAAGGAGTTGACTTTTTGAGTTATGGTGTTTTTGAATGGTTTAATGGTTGGAACACCTTCCAAACATTGTTTATGGGTTGTGTGGATGGTTTTTGAAGTGTTTAAAAGTGTGGAAATGAGTTTTATATGAAATCTGTCCAAGACAGATTTTTAAGGTTTCTTGGATGACTTACTTCAAATACAACAAAGGGCAAGGCAAGGTCGGATGATTGGTTTCTTCTGGATTTTAGGGGTTTTCTTGTGTATAACATACATAGAGAGAGTCTCTATTTATAGGCAAGACAAAGCTTGGACAGATTTTGAAATATGGCTTGCATTTTGTCTTCTTGGAGGAGAATCTTAGCAAATCAAAATTGTGATTTCTTCTGTAGATCTTTTGCTTGCTTCCAATGTATTCTAGCCTCAAAACCAGTTTTGTTTGAGCTGATAGGAAGTGACCATAGGGATGGAAAAGGCAAATCCTTCATGCTGCAGCAGAAAAACAATCTCTCTCCACTTGTACTTTTGTACTTTCTTGCATTTAAATAATGATCTTGAACAAATCCTTGGTTTTGCTCATAGATTCCTCTGATTTTGCTCACCATACACTCTTAGACATCAAATCAGATGTTAAACCATGGTTGGAAATTAATTGGATAGTTGGGAAGTTGGTTTATGCCAAGTTTTTTTACCCAACTTGCCTTCTTCGAAACTCCTAGCTCACAAATGCTATGGAGGATTTCTTGTACTTTTTGGAAAGCCTTCATCATGCTCTACAATTTTCATGTTTTGGGAATTTTCAAATTCCAAGTGGAACTAGGTCAAAAACACCCTTAAAATTGGTTGAAAACATGACTTGAAAAGTGCAAAAAATGTGAAATTTCACGAAGTGTTTTCCCTTCTTGTAATGATTTTGATCATAACTCCAAATCTATTCATTTTTTTGCACATAGGTCACTTTTAAACTTTTGTAGAACTTATCAAGACCTTTCCAACAAGCTTTGAACCACTTCATTTGGATGTGTGGTTAAGAAGTTATGGTCTTGCCTCTTTCAAAACCCTAATTTCCCGATTTTTCGATTACTTCTCAATCCTTGATCCAATGGTCGCAAAACTTCATTAATAGATGTAATATAACATTAGGAACATGATTGAATTCAATTTTGGGTCAAAACCGTGTTGGTTAATGATTTGACTTTCCAATCAGACGGATCGATCGATCGAAAAACTCCGAATCGACTGTTGGTGTTATGGGTCTCCTGAGGTCTTGAAACTTCTTGGGTGGACTTCAATAATTCATATAAGCTTCATAGACCATGATACCATCATTTTGAGTACCATTTGAATCAAAAGTCAAACCACAATTGACTTTTCCTAATCAGAAACCCTAATCGGGGGTCCTGGACTGCACTGCTCTTCTTCTTTGGGTGACAATCTCAAATTGGATTCATACTTGATCCAATATAGTATCTTTGATGGTTTGGGGATTTGCTTCATGGAGAACCAATCCAAGACACTGACTGATCAAACCATCAGAACCCCGATTACTAACTGTATGGAACCCTAATTCATCTGTATCTTGACAAAGACAAACTTGAAACAGGTTAAGGTTAGATAAGTAAATGATGATGCTCCTAGAATGATGATGAAGGTCTAAGGGTCAAAATTTGGGGTATAACAAGTATCCTAGCTGACGGCGAGCTAAGATGAGTTTGTAGCTGATATACCCTTGAGTGCCGATTAGAGGTATATTAGGGAACTCCCCACAACTACGTACCATTGTTATTCCTCCGAGAGTCGGGTTGTACCAACTGACTTCGTAATGAGTGTCATACCCTAAATTTGTCCTACATGTATTTGTTTTAATTTTTATATCCATCCACTGATTGTCATTCAGATAATAAAAATATATATGTATCGCTTTTAGTATGAGGACGAATTGATTTGAGCTGAGTTTCATGCAAGGATGTCAGGTATTGGTGTGTGTGTGTAGTATAACTCAATTTGTCAATTAGGCAGGGGCATGTTTCAAGATTGAGGTCACGATGCAAGATTTATGTGATGTATGTTCTAAGCTTCAGTTGAAGTTCCATGATGATTCAAGTTTTGTTTCAACTCAGATGGTGGGTTCATTTCGATTTAAGGTCCTGATTTACTCATTTTTCAGTGGTCCAATTGAAGTTATTTCATTTGTTAGTGAAGAATTCATGAATGGAAATTCGTTTTAATGTCTTGATATTCTAAATCAAAGATCGAGGTTTCGAGCATGATTATCAAGCATAGGGTTCAAGCTCAAAAGTTAAATTCCATTGTTCATTTGTCTGGAAGCCCATGCCCTTTTTGAATTTACAATAATCATCACATCACCACAAAAATTTTCTAATTCCAAGCCCATTCAAGGTTGACACCAAAAACAATACAAACAAAAAAACAGACACAAAATGAAGGACCATTATGTGATTTTTATACTAAGCCCATCACTATTTTTTGTGTTACAACCAAAATTGAAAAATATTGAATTGAAAATGGTTTCTCAGCAATCTACGAGCAAGCAAGTGGTACAACCAACTAGCAACACCATTCTACTCCAAAACGCAAGCCCATACGCCTTGCCATGAATTACACGTTGCAAAAAAACTTCAGTAAGATAATTCCAAAACCACAACGCACCAAGGTAACGGACCTCACAGCTTCAATACGGACAATATGTAAACCTACAGCAAACGCAAAATTTCAGAAAAAAGTTTCTCGCAAACTGACAACACAGCCACAACCTACACGATACTCACTTCCACTCTCCACTCTCCATACAAATCGTGATTTCTTCTTTCCAAAAATAACCTTCAAATTTTTCCATCAATTCCATGTCCTTATCTGCACATACAACCTATTAATATTCACTCGCACCAAACCTTCTTTGGCCTCACCTCTCGAAAAACCTGCGAGTACAACTCATGAAAGTGTGACAGCCTGTAATGAATTTCTGAAAGGGGATAAGGACAATTCGTTTTCACCTTGTCAAAAGGACTGGTGATTCGCATTTTTTTTTAAGAACCAAAATTTCTGCAAATATCTGTGTTTTCCAAATCCTTCCTCAAGTTTCTTCCTCAAACAACAACCTTCAAAACACCTTCAATCCACATTCATAAAACCAACCTTTCATTCACCCGACCCTCTTGATTTTCTTCCTCAACTCAAAAATCCTTGAAACAACTCATTCAAATACAAATCTGGAAACAAGAAGGGACATATAATGTTCTTCTTCAAAGAACCTTTTTTCTTTTTCAAACTTGTTCCAACAATGAAGAACAAGCCATTTCCGACCCAAACTCATAAATGACAAACCCAGAAATCCAGAAAAGAAAAAGAGATTAGAAGAAGAAATGGATTCGAAACCGCAAGATGAAATCGAGATGAAAGAGAGAAACAAGATTCGAATAAATCCAAACCTGAACGGACTGATTTAAAAACGAGCAAGAGAGGATTGATAGGGATCGAAACGCGAGCGGGTTGAGGTCATCATATTTCTTCCATTTTTCACCGACGAGCTCGTCGTTCCCATGTTCGTTTCAGAGCTTTTTTTTTTGTTTTTTGTTGTTGTTTTTATGAGAGAAGACTTTCTTGTTTTCTTTATGGTTCTTGTTTTGAGGAAAGGAAAAGATATTTAATTTTGATTGAGTTCTGCTTGTTTTTTTTTTCAAATTGTTTTTTATTATTTCCTGTGATTTCTGTTTGATGGATTGATGGGTTTTGATGAACCCGTGAAAAGCCTATGTCCACCCTCTCCATAATCCATGTGCCCCTTTTGTTTTTTTGGGTTGGGCTTTTGACCCATTTTCTTTTCCTGCGTTTTTGTTTAGGAGGGGTGATGGGCCGTTGGCCCATATGATCCTCTCCTTTGATTTTCACACCCTCCTTGTTTTATTTCATACCATTTTTCTTTTGTTACTAATTTTTAATGTTTTATTTATTTATTCTTTAAACAATTTTGATTAATTATTTTCCTTGTTAAATTCTTTTGAAATTATTTGGTTACATTTTAAATATCTTTCTCGATTCTATCTACTTTCTTTGCATTTATGATCGATGAAGAGACCTCAAAATTAATTTTCGTCAAATTATTGATGAAAAACAATAAATATGAGACCAAATTTTCTTTTCATTTTCGATTTTTCATTCATTTTTATCGTTTTTGGGTCAATGACGAAATTCCATAAGTTGTTATCGGTCAACCTATTGATAGATAACGATTTATCCGAAACCATTTTATTTTTTATTTCAATTTCTTCATTTTTGATTTTTATTTAGTTTTCCGCAATCTATGAAGTCTTTTGATTCGTAAGCTTCGATTTATCGAAGTCGATAACCTTCACAATTTCAAATCTATGGAAAATGACCATTTGGGTCATTTTCTTTACTTTGGGATTGTGATAGAACCTTCGATTAATCAACATGATGTTTATGATTAAGACAAGATCCTGCATTTCTTTGGTCTGTACGACACGATTAAATTGGAGAATGGTTCTCAATATCATTTCTATCTTATTTTAGCACGGATATCAATTCACGCGACCTCCTATAGTTTGACTTCTATCATAAGTCGAGCTACGACGGTTTAGCGTTACATTTCGCCCCGATTCAATTCATAACAAACTAACGACTAACTTTTACTTTCTGTCAAATATCAACTATTTTATTTTCTGTCAAATATCAACTGTTTTAAATTCAGTCATTATATCTCATATATTATTGTTATATTATCTTGCTATATTATTCATAATTATTCATATTCATATTCATATTCATATTCATTGTATTAACCATAATCGATAACACTTAATAAATGATCGAAACGCTAAAAGCCTAAATTGGTGGACTGTCGGATCATTGGTCATTTGCAGGAACCCTAACATAGAGTTTTGCCCGACTTTCGCTCAAGGCTTAGTTTAGGACACATTGCACACACACAGATTTCTCTTGGGCTACCTGACAATGAAACCCTTTATTTCGTGCAATCCCGTGTAAATTACATGTACGCCTCTCCCATTCCGATGTATGTTTCGTATTTCTTTGATTATCGGTTTATCTTCTAGGAGCACCCATAGGGAGTAGTGTAGATCAAACTAATTCTCGATTCGTCATCGAGCCATTTTCAAACACCTCGTAAGTCGAGTGCTCGTCCGCATTCGCCATCAACCTATTGCACACACATCATCATGGTTTCGATATTCGGATCACTCTCAAGGACTAGTATCGTTTCTCACAACCTAACCCTTGATTCGTCGTCAAGCCGATTCTATTTTCAATCCAAACCCTCGACTTGTCATCGAGCCACTTTCTCGAACCATTTCCATTCTAACACGTTTTGCACGCGAATATGAGTCAAACCCTTGATCCAATGTCAAACGGATTTTTGCAATCAAACCATTAATCAATTAATAACTATTTAAATCTTTTCAAGGTGAAAAGAGGGGGATTAAGTCTTTGATCTCTCTTTCAGTTGTTTAGATGCGAGTTATCTTACTCGTGTGTAAGCATGTGACGCCTCTAATAACATTAAACAACTCGACATCATTCGACCATTGTCCAACCTCTCATTATTCAAACACAACTTCTTTTCGCGATGAAAAAGAGAGATAGTCAAGTCTTTGACTCTCTCTCCTAATTACTTGGGCCCGAGGAGCATTTCTTACGCTTCGACTAATCGTCATCCGATTTCAACCTCACTTTCAAACACAACTTCTTTTCGCGATGAAAAAGGAGATAGTCAAGTTTTTGACTCTCTCTCCCGATTACTTGAGCCCGGGGAGCCTTTCTTACGCTTCGAGTAATCTTCATGCGATCCCAACCTCACCTTTCAAACACAACTTCTTTCAAGATGAAAAAGAGAGAGAGTCAAGCCTTTGACTCGTTCTCTCGATTACTTGGGCCCGAGGAGCCTTTCTTATGCTTCAATTAATTATCATCCGAACCAACTTCAAACCAATTCAACCTTCTCCCTTTCGTGGTCGTTACCACGAACTACGAACGCTCTGATTCTTCATTCTCGTCTGAATGTAAGATACATAGGCACAAGATTGCAATGATCTTGATGAGCACGTTTCCATTTTTCTTTACTATTCCACAGTTCTACCTGTCTCCGCACACTTCCATCTTTCTCTTTTATGCCTTCTACCTTTATCCATCTTCCATTTCCCCCACTCTTTCCCGTAGTCGAACTACGACGCTCTGATTTCTCATTCTCGTCTGAATGAGCATACATAGGCACAAGGGCCCCAATCCTTGGCGAGCACCCTATCCGGTGACCACCCATTTCCCCTTATCGTCTCTATTATTTTATCGTATCGTTTAGCATTTAGTATTGAGAAGAGAACAACTAAGCTTAGCTAACATTCATCACAATCTGAATTAAGAGGTTTTCGTTGAGTACAACGGACGTGAGGGGTGCTAATACCTTCCCCTTGCGTAACCGACTCCAGAACTCGGAACATCAGGTTGCAACGGTTGTGTTCCTTTCGTTTTTAAGATGTTTTCTCAATATTTTCCTCTCCCGTTTATTACGGATAAATAAAGTTCGGTGGCGACTCTGTCGAACCGCATTTTCGCGCGAGGATCATTTGTTCGAATGATTTTCGAGGTGCGACAATGAGAGAGCGAGGATAATTTTTCAACCCATGCGTCACTGTCTTGTAGGTTCCATAGCAGGAATGTCCTAAGCAAATACAAAATAAACCATTTGCTCTGGAGGGTTGTGCAACAAGATAATTGCCCAAGTTCGTATGTCTTCCACCGATGGATGGCATAGTAAATGTTAGCCAAAAGGGTGGGAACTGGGTTCCTGGCGATAAACAGATTGACGGCTTCTAGACTGATGAAATCAGGGCTGCTAAGAAACAGATACAAACTGTAAATCAAGAAGGCTAATATGGCTTTGAATATTTCCAACTCCCTCCGATTGTAATAGAGTTCATCTTTCTCCATGTATGCTCTGGCTTCCATTCTGGTGATCTCATCTCTATCACTCAACTGATCCAGAAGATCAGTAGGATCTGAGTGAAGAGCTTTAACGATGTATATTCTCCTTGGTCTTCTTTCCATTCTGAAGTTAGCCGTGAAGGTCATCAGGATTTTCAGATACCCGGAATATTCTTCCAAATTTGGCAGTAGCTGGAAGTATGGAAATGTAAAGCAGTGATAAATGGGGTCGTAGAACTGTACGAGCACTTGTAACATCTCCTCATTTACTTGGGTATCAAGTAAAGATAACAAGTCTCCATATTTGGCTATGAAAGCCGTAAGATTCCTCACTAGGTTCCTTAAGGAAAGGTTAAATCACAACCGGTCTTTGATTAATTAATTTGATACCCAACTATTGTGGTGAGAATAGGATATCAAATTATTGGTTAATTTGAATCACAAATCTTGAATTCACAATCGGTCTTTGATTTATCCGAAGGAAAGGTTAAAGAAAGAAAAAATCTAATTTGCATCATAAACACAATGCGGGGAGATCTAGGGTTCGGGGGTTGGTTATACATAAGGAAGGTGTTAGCATCTTAAGCATCTGTGGTAATCTACATAAACCTCTTGCTTAAAATGTGTTATTTGGTACCTATCTGTTTTCTGCTAAAGGGTTGAAGGTAGACCTAAGGCGTTAGTCCTAAGTATACTCGCCAAGAAATCGCATCTTGTGCCTACGTATCCTAACAGGAATGGAATCAGAGTATTCGTAGTTCCCCTCAACAAGGGTGAGGAACTTCTTGACTATGGTCAAGGTTCCAGGAGGAAGTAAATGTTCATAGTAAAACATTTACATGGAGTGCGGCGACTCTAAGTCTATGTTGAAATTAAGTTTGAGAAAGGGTAAGTAAGTATCCATGGTAGGAACTTACGGGGAGTATGGCGACTCCGATCCTAAGGCTAGGAATGAAGGTGTAAAAGAGAATGTCCATGGTGGGACGCGTTATGTGGAGTGCGGTGACTCCTATTCTAATGCTAGGATAAGGTGAAGGGTGACGAAATTTCCTAAGCTGGATATGGTAGTAAAATGGAAAGATCCCTACCTTTGGGATAAATATAAGTAAACATAGGAACATGAACAGACAATAGTATAATCAAATGAAGACCAAGTCATATAACCGATAGATCTCACGAACGAGTTTTATTAATTAATCAAACACAAGCGTCAGAGGACGGGCCACAAGGATTATACGAACAATGATAAATTCGAGAATATATGTCAAGAATAACTAAAGAACGAGGATTTGTCAAAATTAAACTTAAAAGTTAAGTAGCGGTCTAATTAAACTAAATAAATGATTAGCTACAATCTATACCAACACTAATTAAATAAAGTTTGAAATCTAAGTTTTAGTTGAAACTAAATAAATCAAGTGCTAGCTAAACCAAAATCAAATAAAACTTAACCAATTAAACTCAAATTAAGATTAGTTAAACTTAATTAAATAAAACCACAAAAAAGGGGAAGGATGAACTAGAGGAGGGGAAAGATATGAGAATAACTGTTGGGCTTACTTAAAGCCCAAATAATAAGAAAGAAAAAAAAACGGAAGGAAAACTTGGGCCAGTTTGTTGCACCCAAACCCAACCGAGCTTCATTAAAGGGAATTTTAGGGTTTTGTCCTCTCACCCTAAATTCAACGGGTACCACCTTATCTTCTTGTGAGCTTAGTTAGATTTCGCGGCGCCGGTACCAACCCTCAGCCTTCGCCCTATTCATCACCAGCCTCCAGCCGTCAATTCCAACCCTTGCATCCTCATCACGATTCTAACCTTGATTGCAAGGAGGCTCAATGAAAACTCAAAAAATACAAAAACAACCCCACAACAAACCCTAACACTTTCAAAGGATGCTTCTAAGGAATTTATGGTGAGCTTCTAACTATTCTTCTCACTGCTTTTCTCCTTCTTGCATTCTTCTCGTCTTCTCATTCATTTTACCCTTATCCAATGCACAACGAGAATGGTGGTGGCTGCAAAGATCTCCGCCTACATCGGCGATTGACGAGGGGTGAGGTTGCTGTGGAGAATGCTATGAGGTCACCTCTCTACGACTCTGGAGGCTTTGTCGCAAACGGCGGTTCGACAATGTCGTCTATTCTCGAAGATGAGTTCTTTTAATTCTTTCTCCCCTTTTGTTATTCTGTGTTTTGTATGTGTGTTTGTGAAACTCGGTTCTGGTTTTTTTGGTCCCCCTTTCGTGTAATGTCTGCCCTTTTTAAATATGCTCTGAATCTTGACAGGAAACAATAACTTTGAAAGAATTTGAAGTTGTCGTAGCACATTTAAAACTTGTCTTGAACGTATTTCCTACTTAGTCCAAACATGTCTGTCAATGTGTGAATGATGTGAACAACTATGATGAAACTTGCCTTGTTCGAATTATCCTGTTTAAATGTGTTTTGAAATCGGTTTGCGTTATTTGGTGATTATGTGATTGATGCTGAAGATTATATTCTCCTTTTGTTTTGAGTCCTCTTTTGATTATAGTTGGAACATGTCGTGATTTCTTTCCGTATTTAACTCAGCATGTCGATTGTATTTTGGCAAGAATTAAAAAATTGTCCCAAGCATGTTTTGATTATGTTCTGTTGGGAAATTAAAGCTTGATGATTCTTGTATTGAATGTTTATTAGAATACTTTAGAAAGAAATGGTTTCACTTGATGATGACTTTCTTTCCCTTGATTTCGTCTTTGAAAACAAAACAAACTTTCCTTGATTGCATTTGCTGACAACTTGAGCAAATAATACCTGGTGATGATTTTAATTCGTTTCAAATCAAACATGTTCCAAACTTGCCAACTTCATGCTTTCATATGTGATTGTTTTTTTAATTGAATCAACTTGTTTCTGAAAGATATGTATGTCATTATCTAAAGATTTGTTTTGCAAATAGGCTACACACTGATGGATGCTATTGAGTTTGATATCACCTTGATAGTGTTATTTCTCTTAACAAAAGGATCTAACTTGCTTAAAATCTCTCGAACTTTATTAGCAGCATAAAAGCGATTCATCGTCACTCTCAAATCCGACTCAAAATACTTGCGCAGAACTGAATTTGTCGTCTTTGTGCAGTTTTTTCATACTAAGAAAATTTAATTTCATGTGGAACATTGTGTGTATCAGAGATAAGCAATACCCCTCTAGCTACATTTTTGTTCTTGCTTTAGTTTCCCTTACATGAGATTGTGCTTCAAATGGGAATTGAGGATTGAAATTAATGTGTTCTGTAACACCCTTTTCTACCCCACGAATATTATGGCAAAATAATCGAATTTATCAGACTAAAATTTTAAACACTATAAAATCATCTCAAAAGGGCGTACATTTCTCAATAAATTCAAATCAAGGTCAATGCTCCATAAGCAATGAGTTTTCTCAAAATTACTCAAAAGTGCTCAAATGGCAGCGGAACTCAAAAAGGCAAATCCAAAGTTTTTCTTTAACCGCAAGGAAATCAACATAATAAAAACTCAATAAAATATAGTTTGACTCAAAAGACCCCAACCCAATGTCCACAACCTCAATAAGTCAACCACAATGTCCAACGACCCCAAAACTTCAAAAGTCATCGACGGCATTCACGGCTAAACCTGGTCATCTGCACGTTACCTACGTGGAAGCAACATTTAAGCAGACAGGGTGAGTAAAGCGATTCATAATAATCAATATAGGAATCAATATATAAAACAACATCATTTTCATACTATGCATCATCATATTCATCAATGGGCATCAAAGGCCACAACATCATAACTTACTCAAGATTGCCTCATAGGGTCATCAAGGAACATCAAAGGGCATAATATCATAATTACACCAAATTATCTCATAAATGCAAATGCAACAAGACTCATCCATGTGGTACTAATCATCACAGCTCGATGGACACTGGGCCATCAACCCTCCATAGATCCCCATCAATAGGATCGATTCTACACAAGAACCACATCACATCAAAATACCTCACATCCGCATAATAGGACTGAAGTCAAAGAAATCAAGGTCCAGAACCGAAGTTCGGATGCACATGAATGCATGATGCACACATCAATAATCATCCTTATAATAACATCATTCATCAAAAAATCATGGAAATATCATCATAGATCATCATCATTACTCATAGGTATCATCATTATACAATCATGTATTAATCTCATCGGAATCATAGTTATACTCATGGTAATTCATCATACAATCACGTATTTAATCTCATAAAAATATTAGACAATCAATTATCTTATTTATACTATGTTATAGTCCTGTTCATTAGCTTTCCAACACTTCGAATGGGGGCCAAAACGGACTTACGGATCAAAAGTCACGTCTAAAACGACTTCGACCAAAAACATGAACAGTCGTGACAGACAACATGTAATTTTCTGCGTTTTTCACCGTTAGAGGCCTTCCGGACCTCCAAATTCGATTCCGTAAAACCCAAACTCTCATAAAACCACAACCTATTCAACACTGTAATTATCTCAAGTAAATTTACAATTTTAATACAATTAAACCATCTAATCATTATTTAAAGATTATGCCTAAAACCTTTAAAATTAAGGGATGTTCAATCCCGTATCATATTTACGCCTCTAATTACCATAATTTCTTACAAATACCCCACAATCATTAGAGTTATCACAAATCACTTATCCTACAGGGTTAAACAATCTCAACAACATATTTTGGTCACGAAGGCCTAATTTCCTTTACTCTCAAATCAACCTCAAACCTATCAGACCATCATATCAAATCCCTATACGGTTAAAATCTCAATAATAGATTTTGGCCATGAAGGCCTACTTTCCCTCAAAACTATCAAACCATCAGTTCAAATCCCTATACTGTTAAAACCTCAATAATAGATTTTGGCCATGAAGGCCTAATTTCCTTTATCTCAAATCAGCCTCAAACCCTTTAAACCCTTAAATCAACTTTAAATACATTGAATCACATATTGAAAACAATGAAGGCAATAGTCCACATACCTTAATTGCCAACTCTAAGCCTTTCTCTTTGATTCTTTGAAACCTTGCGAAGCTTTTGCCTCAATCTTCTTTCTCAGAGCTCTGACCTCTATTTCTTCCCTTTTCACGGTCCAACAGGAATGAATCCTAATTCCCTCAAAATTCCTTTTTGTTAAACCTAACTTTGGGCCTTAAAATTGGGCTTTCCAACTTCACCCTCACTAACTCCTCCTCAAATGTCCATTTTGCCCTTAATTTACTTATATTTATTTAAATTAATAATAATACCAATATATTCATATTATATACTATTATTTAAATAAATAACCAAAACTCCATAATTCTCAATATTTCATACCAACCACCGAAAATCACCAAAAATATGAATATTAATATTTAAATAAATTAAGTAAATATTCCAATAAATTTGGGGTGTTGTTCTTATCTCTCTCTTTGCTTGTCATTATGCAGGACATAAGGTCGAGAGAAACGTCGTACTCAAGAACGTGTTTATTGCGGTATGACAACCTCATGGGACATGCTTGACAAATCCGATGGAACATAGATAGAAAATGCAGGAAGGCAAAACTACTAATTGCTAGTGAACTTCACCCAAAACCTCAAATAAGGCTCCGACTGACATCACTATTCTCGATATGCTAGCTCTAGCTTGTAGCATCATTTGAAATTAAGCTTGTTATCTTTGATTTTATGTAATACTTAAAGGAAGAGTAAAGTAAATTCCAAACACATATGTTCTTGGGGTGTATTATCCAAACTGAGCCTTTCTATATTTGAACTTTACTAAAGTAAAAACTTTAATTGCATTATATAGTGAACCATGTTGCAGGGGACTTGTATCTTGGTCCTTCTTTCACAAAAGCTATCATGGCTTGTAATACGTGGTTCGGCTAGACAGGAATCAAAAGTTTTATAAAGCCTTCCTAACATTTTGGTTTGTTGTTTTGTGACATTAATTTCCATGTTGTTTTTCTTGTGAATCCTTGCAGAATAATCCAAAATAAAACCTAATCATCTCTGTCATAGCATGTAGTCACAAATATTGCCCATGATGCATGCGTATCCATGTCTAGAAACTCAATAAAACATAGTGCAACCATAGAAAGTATGCCTCAAAAGAGAACAAATAATATTATTAGGAAGCAAAATTAAAACCCCCAGACCAAATTTAGAACAAAAAGTATAACCAAGAAAATGGTTTCTACTCATAAACCACCAACCAAATTGTATCCGACGTTATCCCATGACTATCCATAACACGTGAAACTCGAAAATAAATGAGTGACATGGAGTTTTCTCAAGGCGGTTTGAATCCATTTTTATAGTTGTAACATGAACTCTTGTGAATTGAGTCTTGAGTTCTTGAACTTGTCATAAGCAACTTGTATGAAACATAACGAATCTTGCATTAAGGTTTGAATCCATTGGCTTTGTATGTTTTTTTTACGGCAAATGTATCTTAGGGTGAAATTTCAAAATTTGTGCTAAACTCTTTGGATAATTGGAGTTGAAGTCTCAATAACAAAACATGAGATTCATGGATCCGTTTTGTGAGTATTGGATTGAATCAAAACTTCATGCTTAAACTCCTACTTGAATAAACTTTGAAATCCTTTGATAAACATGGAAAAATGATCGTGAAGCTCTCTTTAGAAAGAGTATGGTGAACTCTTTTGAATTCTATGTACCCTACCATAACCAAACCTTGGATTTTATATATTGAAGAACTGATGAATTCTTGAAGTTTGAAATTTAACTTCGTAAATCTCAAAAGTTAGGATCCATGAATCTATTGGCAACATATTTTCTTCAAGAACCAAAAAGAAAAGAAGAGTTATTCCTCCTCATGCACCAGAACCAAAATACTACCATGGATTGATTTTCATCACTTGCACAATCAAAGAAGAATTTGAATGATGATAGACCCAGTACATAGACCATGAAAATGCCACTTGTAATACCACTTGCCACGAAAATCACAATTAGCCCTCGACAACCATGTCCAATATTAATGGAATGAACACTCTAGTCATCCTTTAGTATACACTGAATTTTATGAGGAACTTGAGCACGAAATGACCTTGTATTGATTAAAGGACTGTAAAGATGAGGTCATATACTTCTTTTTATATCCCCAAGAATTCAACATAACTTGCAAAGGACTAAATTCCATGATGAGCATACACACAAAGTCTTCTTAACCTTCAAGTCTTTTGTAGCAACCATATCTTCACAAAATAAACAAAACTAAAAAAAGGTTAGCTATGCATGGATGATCCTAAGATGATATGTAGAGAGTCAAAGAATCTAAAGGGTAAAATTTAGGGGTATGACAGTTGCCCCTATTTAAATATCTTCACTGAATGATATGAGTGATGAAGAACTTCACGAAATCATGGTGAAAGGTATTTAAATACAGATAACCGAAAATTTTGCCCTTAGATGTAGTGATATGCAATGCTATGGACAAAACAAAACTAAACTACAAAGGCTGACAATGTGATGAACTCTAATATGATGAACATGATGGAATGATAAATGCAGACAAAAACGAATAGGGACGAGGAACGACGCTAACACAATGAATAACCACTCACTGGAGATGACAACACACTGGGGAACCAAAGTAAAACTGGGGAAATCTAAAGTGAAGGACTAACAGGTTCAGGCATGACCAGTTGATACTTTAGAAAGAAAGACAAGAAGAGTTCCTCAATGGAGATGGCACCAGCAAGACTGCCTCCACTGGGGAATATCCAGAGTACTTGTCCAACAGGTTCAAACATGATCGGCTGATACTCTAGGATAAAAAAGGTAGGGCGAGATCCACATGGCAGTAAGATCATGCAAACAAAATGCAGGAGTTTCAAACAAGAAAAAAAACAATCAAGCTACTTGAAATTCCTCAAACAAAGAGATCAAATGGGATCTTCAGGAAACATCAGGAAAATAGATACAGGGTAAAAACTCAGTTGTATGCCAAAATAAATTGACTTCCAGGGGAAATGCCCTGATAAGCTTCTCGAGCGAGACTGCCACTTATCGTTGGAAGGGACTTACACCACCAAAAATGGATAATCTTTTCCAAGGAAGAGACAGCCACTTATTTGAAAAACATAACGATGATAAGCTTCTCATGGGAGACTGCCACTTATCTGGGGATACGTATAAAATTGATAAGCTTCTCCGGAGAGACTGCCACTTATCTGGAAAAGGTAAGGGAAACAAGCTTCTCGAGGGAGATTGCCACTTGTTGCTGGTCATAATGAAATAGAATAAGCTTCTCAGGCAAGACTGCCACTTATCGGTGCAGTAAAATGATAATGATAAGCTTCTCGGGTGAGACTGCCACTTATTTGACAAAGGTAACAGGGATAAGCTTCTCTGGTGAGACTGCCAATCATCTGTGCAGTAAAATGATAATGATGATAAGCTTCTCAGGAGAGACTGCCACTTATCAGCAACGGGGAGATGTAAAAGACTCCGCTTGATATATATAGTGCAAAATAAATGCACGCTCCGGCTAGGTCCAGCGACCAACGGGGACCAATATTCAATCTAGGAATAAACTAAAAAGAAACTGTCAAATGAGACTCCAACCATTGAGGAATAAACTCAAATGGGGATTTATCTTATCCAAGCGGGGAAAAGATAACTAAAATAACCACCATCCACGAGGGTTGAACTCTGTGGGGAAACTAGAAATAATAGGTATTTTGTGCCTAAGGTTAACGACTCTATTTAGAGAGAATAGACAAACCCATTTACTTGGTGGTAACCACAGACAAAGTAACGACAAAAGAAAACAGGGACAATAAACATGCAGATCGAAATGGATATGTCTATGATGATATGAATGTATGTCATGCTTATGCATATGCTGACAAAAATATACAAAAGGAGGAGTAAACGAGAGATGAAATAAACATCTCGACAAGGATACCTGGAGAACCTCTGCAAAGGTACAAGAGATGGATAGAAAGTCAATAGGCGGAATCAAAATCTTGCTTCAAAGTTCCAAACTCTTTTGGTAGAAGAATTGCACTTGGGGATAAAAGTATCATGACTTCACTTGAGGGATTGCCATCATGAATATGAATTTCTTATTGAAAAAGACTTGTTCAATGGGGAGAGTCATCTTATGATTATAGAATTTGTAGGGGATAAAATAAATATCCACTTCGTCGGGGGAGTATGGAGCTAAGCAGCTTCCTGGAGAAAGTATAGCAACTTCAGTGAGGAAAAGAGATGATTCCACTGGGGAATGAATCCTCAATATCAATAAACATGTATTACTTGGAAGATACTGGGGAGATTCTTGGTAGTCTTGAAAATCACTGGAGATTACAGGATCGGTCCAACGGTGTTGTCAGTTCATGCTTCGCTAGGAATTTGTGCTGACGCAATGGTCTAAAAGTGCTTCTGCAACCTTAAGACTTTCTGGGGAACAATGATGTCCTTCAGATTTTTCCACAGGTCAAAGCCATTTTATATCTTTTTCAATGCATTTTCAAAAACATTTTTAAGTTTGAAAACTTTTCACTTTAAAAATTATTATTAACAAATAACATTTTCCATAAAAAAAAGAGTAGAGAAATGTAAAAATAGAAAAATTGAATAGGCAAAAAGTATGATTTTATTGAAGAATGGTAGCTTGCTAATGGCAAATTTCCATGGAGTATTACATTTGAAATTGGCAATAGGGAAAGGTTACATTGAATCCAACGACACCTACTAACCCTAATAACTAAGACTACCCAAAATCCTGCTTCTGACAAGAGCGGTTGGATTAGATTTGATATGATATTCTGCAATGATCGGTGTCATCTGATGCAGTGAATTGCCTTTGTGCCTAACTTTTGCTTGGATCGCCCTTTCAGATTTTCAATCCACCGGGACGCTCATTTTTGCCTAAACCGCCCTTTCGGGTTTTCAGCTTAGCGACTATATATTTTTTTATTTTTCATCCCTAATTTTTGCTTGGATCTCCTTCATAGGTTGTGATCCACTGGGGTACCCATTGTTTCCTAAGTCGCCTTTTCAGGTTTTCGACTTAGCAGGTCCTTTTAGGCATAATATTTTCGGACTGCATCAGAGTTTACAGGATGTGCAAGCTCTTTACCATCCATTGTTGTGAGAATTAGCGATCCTCCTGAGAAGACTACTTTCACAACAAATGGGCCTTCATAGTTGGGCATCCATTTCCCACGCATGTCTTTATGAACTGGCAAGATCTTTTTAAGTACAAGCTCTCCTTGAAGGAATTCTCGGATTCAGACTTTCTTGTCGAAGGCTCTCTTCATCCGTTTTTGGTACAACTGACCATGGCATATTGCCGTCATGCGCTTCTTGTCGATGAGATTCAGCTGGTCAAATACTTCTTTGACCCATTCGGCTTCATCAAGCTTGGTTTCCATCAGTACCCTTAAGGATGGTATTTATACTTCGATGGGGAGGACGACGTCCATTCCATACACTAATGACAAGGGGGTTGCCCCTGTTGAAGTTCGCACTGAAGTTCTGTATCCGTTCAAAGAAAATGGTAGCATTTCATTCCAACCTTTGTAAGTCTTGACCATCTTTTGCAGGATTTTCTTGATGTTTTATTTGCAGCTTCAACAGCTCTATTCATTTTTGGACGATAGGGAGAAGAATTATGGTGTGCGATCTTGAAACTTTCACACAACGCCTTCATGGTTTTATTGTTCAAATTGGTCCCATTATCTGTTATGATTCGGCTTGGAATTCCATAACGACAAATAATCTCTTTCTTGATGAAGTGGACAACTATTTGCTTGGTTACATTAGCATAAGAAGCAACTTCTACCCATTTTGTGAAATAGTCGATGGCAACTAAGATGAATCGGTGACCGTTAGAAGCTTTAGGTTCAATTTCCCCAATCATGTCAATGCCCCACATTGAGAAAGGCCATTGTGATGATAAAACATTCAACATCGTTGAAGGTACGTGCACCTTATCAGCATAAGTTTGGCACTTATGGCATTTTCTGGCATATTGGATGCAATCTGATTCCATAGTTTACCAGTAATATCCAACTCTCAAAATTTTCTTAGACATAGCATAACCATTGGCGTGAGTTCCGAAGGTTCCTTCATGAATCTCTTGAAGTAGCATGCCTGCTTCGCGTCTGTCAACACATCTAAGTAGGACCGTGTCATGGTTTCTTTTATATAACACATCATTACTGAGGAAGAACTTAGATTCTAACCTTCTCAGAGTTTTCTTGTCAAGATTAGTAGCATCGGCCGAATACTCTTGGTTTAGCAGATAATTCTTAATGTCATGGAACCATGGTTTGTCATATGTTTCTTCTTCAACAACCTGACAGTAGGCAGGCTCAGTCTTGCGTTCAATTCGAATGAGTGTAACATCATTGATGAATCAGACTTTCCACATTGAGGCTAACATGGCTAAAGCATCGAAAATATGATTTTCGATCCTTGGGACATGTTTGAAAGTGATCTCGTCAAAGTATTCAATCATTTCAACAATATAAGCTTTATATGGGATCAGTTTCTCATCTCCGGTCTCCCATTCAACCTTGACTTGATAGATTACCAAGGCTGAATCTCCCCTCACTTCAAGAATTTTGATTCGAAGGTCAATTGTTGCTTCAAGGCCTAGAATGCATGCTTCATATTCGGCAGTATTGTTTGTATATTCAAAATCTAACCTTGCTGTAAATGGGGTATAACCACCGTCTGGATTCATCAGAATGGCGCCTATGCCATGCCCACTGTAATTAGAGGAACCATCAAACATCATCTTCCAACAGGAACCCGACTCGGGACTTTCATCAGGACCTGGCTCTTCATAGTCCTTCACTAACATAATGTCTTCGTCAGGGAAGTCGAACTTTAGAGGCTCATAATCTTCAACCGGTTGGTCCGCAAGATAATCTGACAAGATACTTCCTTTAATTGCTTTCTGAGTCACATACTGGAAGTCGTATTCGGATAACAACATGTGCCAACGGGCAAGTCTTCCAGTATGAGCAGGCTTTTCAAAAAAAATACTTTATTGGATCCATTTTCGAGATCAATAAAGTAGTGTGACAAATCATGTATTGTCTGAGACGCCTAGCAGCCCATGCTAGCGCACAACAAGTCTTTTCCAAAAGTGAATATCTGCTTTCACAATTAGTAAACTTCTTGCCTAAGTAATAGATGGCATGTTCTTTCGTCCAGTCTCATCGTGTTGACCCAGTATGCAACCCATAGACTTCTCGAGAATAGTCAGATACATGAAGAGTGGTCTTTCCGGAACGGGAGGAATCAAGATAGGAGGTTCTTGTAAGTAACCCTTGATCTTCTCAAATGCTTGTTGACAATCAGAATTCTAGTCAATAATCTGACCCTTGCCGAGTAGCTTGAATATTGGCTCACAAGTAGCAGTCATATTGGAAATGAATCTAGAGATATAATTTAGGCGTCCAAGAAAACATATGACTTGTGTTTCAGTTTGTGGAGTTGGCATGTCTTGAATGGCTCAGACTTTATCAGGGTCTACTGCGATTCCTCGTTGGCTGACGATAAATCCAAGTAACTTTCCAGATCTAACACCAAAAGTACACTTAGCAGGATTCAGTTTCAACTGGTACTTCCTGTGTCATTCAAACAGTTTCAGCAAATGATCCAAATGGTCCTCCTCATTTTGGGATTTAGAAATCATATCGTCAATGTAAACCTCGATCTCTTAATGCATCAAGTCATGAAAGAGAGTGACCATAGCTCTTTGATATTTTGCCCCTGCGTTCTTCAAACCGAAGGGTATAACTTTGTAGCAATAGGTTCCCCAAGGAGTAATGAATGTAGTCTTTTCTCTATCAGTAGGGTCCATCTTGATCTGATTATAACCGGAGAAACCATTTATAAAAGAAAAAATTGCAAAATTGGTTATATTATCAACAAGTGTATCAATATGCGACAGAGGGAAATCATCTTTTGGGTTTGCTTTGTTCAAATCCATGTAGTCTACACACATTCTGACTTTACCATCCTTTTTGGGCACTGGTACAATGTTGGCTACCCATTTGGGATACTTTGCAACTGTTAGAAAACCTACATCAAGTTGTTTCTTAACCTCATCTCGAATCTTCAGAGCCATGTCTGCTCTGGTTCTTCGAATTTTTTGCTTTATATACGGGCACTCTGGTCTAAGTGGAAACTTGTGAACAACAATGTCAGTGTCTAAACTGGGCATTTCTTGATACGACCATGCAAACACATCCACATATTCCTCTAGAAGCTTGACCAATCTCTGCTTGACATCAACCCCAAGTGTTGTACCAATCTTGACCTCTTTCTTTTCTTCATCACTACCAAGATTAATCAAATCCACCTGCTCTTTATGCGGTTGAAGTTCAGTGTACTCATACTCAACCAATTTT
This sequence comes from Lathyrus sativus, assembly GCA_963859935.3. Classification (NCBI taxonomy): domain Eukaryota; kingdom Viridiplantae; phylum Streptophyta; class Magnoliopsida; order Fabales; family Fabaceae; genus Lathyrus; species Lathyrus sativus. The sequence goes on from OZ012739.1 coordinate 182,326,975, forward strand.
GGCAGTTTAGTGGGGACTTTGAAATCTTCCTCACCCTCATCTTCAGCGTGATAAATGGGCGAATCAAAGTTTGGAGTGAGATGAGGGTCACTGGATTCAACAAGGTTTGGGATGGTTCTGCACGTTTGGAAGGCTTATTTTATTTAATGTGCAAAGACAAATGCAAAGGAAAGAAGTTGTTCTTTTTCTAGTTTTGAAAGATTGCCAATTTCTTTGAAAGGTAAAAGCGAAAAAAAAACGGTAAATGAAACAAACAAGATTTTCTAACAAAATGCATTTATTGATAATTGTTTGAAAGTGAAAAGGTGGCCCTACAAAATAATCCAGTAGCTTTGGGCATAGCTATGGAATTTTTGAAAACGACAAATAAAAGAGCATTAAATTACTTTGACTCGGGAAAAATCACTGGGTTCTCTATTGCTTCCCAATTGTCCAGAGCTGCATCACACTTGAATACCAGATTGCCCAAATCTTCGTCCTGATCATCATCTCTGATAGAATTGACTTGGAAACATCCGCTAATAAACACTTCTTGGACAGTCTTCGGGCGACCTTTGATAGATGTAGAAGCTTTAATGTTAGTTGGTTTGTAACCCATCCCATGATGATTCACTTTTGTCTTGACATCTATTACTTCCCCCCAACCTTCAGATATGCCTCCTTCAATTGCTAATCTGGTGCTTTTGAAAGATGAAAAAGATAGATTACTCTTGACCACTGATTCTTCGACTTCCAACAGGACAACATTGGCGATCTCGAGTGTTTGAAAAGGAGTTTCTAGAGCATCCTCGTCAGCTTCTATGTAACAGAAAGAAGACAAGTTGCTTACCATCAAATCCTCTTCACCGTGTATAATAACCAGCTTATCATCAACCACAAACTTCATCTTCTGATGTAATGTTGAGGTTACAACACCATGTAACACCCATTTTAATTATTTAGTCTTTTTGGTGTTTTTTTGGTGTGTCCTTATGTAGGGGTGTGTCTGAGAGTGTTGGTGGGTACCCTTAAGTTATGGGGATTATTTAATAACTATGGAGTTTAATATTAATATAATATGATTAATGGTGGTGATAATTTAATAATTAATAGTAATATTATTATTATTATTATTATTATTATTATTATTATTATTATTATTATTATTATTATTATTATTATTATTATTATTATTATTGGTATTATTATTGGAATAAGAGAAATAAGAATTAAGAGATATAAGGAGGATTTTGGGGTAAAGAAGAGAAATAGAACACGATAAACCAGTTTAGAGAAAGATTGAGAAAGAAGAACAAGGAAGAAGAGAAGCAAGGCTAGGGCTACCAATTCTTGAGGATTCTTCAACAATCTGAGCAATCAATCGAGGTAAGGGGGGAGAAACTGATTGGGATTGGTATTTTGCATGAATTGGGTAGAGGGGATTCCTTAACCCCGTAGGGAATTGATGAATATGATTGGTATGTTGATGATGGTTGCTGCCATGGATGGATTTGTGCATATATTGTTATGAAATTGGTGAAACTCTGTGATTCCATCCTTGCATGTGAATATGTAGGAATTGTTTGAATGGTTTGGGTGATTTTGTGTAGTTTACCATTTTAGGTCGAAAATGATTTAATCGGTAGAATTGATGTTTTGTCGGGTAAAATATGGAATAATTCGTGTAGTTTAGTCGTAGAATGTTAGGCTAAGGCTACAGGAACTGATTTGGTGAAAATCAGGTGATCTATGAGCTTCTGATGATTTTGGGACAGTGAGGGTTTTGAGTATCGCAGACGCTCGCTAGCAGGTTCGCTAGGTAAGCAAGGTAGCGAGCATTCGCTAGGGACTTGCTAGGCGAGCTAGGTAGCGAACACTTCCAGTAGCCACTGTCTTCCTTCGCTAGCATATTCGCTAGGCGAGCAGGTAGCGAACATTCGCTAGGGCCTCGCTAAGCGAGTGGGCCAGCGAGTGTGTCAGAACTTGTTTTAATTTGTTGTTTCCATGCAATGGTGATCTTGTGGTGTAGGACCCCTTTTTGTCATGATGAGTATAGGGATGGTGTTTAATGGTGAAGAGTGTATACTTAGTGTGGGATGCGAATGCCCCATAATATTTAATTTAATTAATTGGTGTTATATATATATATATATATATATATATATATATATATATATATATATATATATATATATATATATATATATATATATATATATATATATATATATATATATATATATATATATATATATATATATATATATATATATATATATATATATATATATATATATATATATATATATATATATATATATATATATATATATATATATATATATATATATATATATATATATATATATATATATATATATATATATATATATATATATATATATATATATATATATATATATATATATATATATATATATATATATATATATATATATATATATATATATATATATATATATATATATATATATATATATATATATATATATATATATATATATATATATATATATATATATATATATATATATATATATATATATATATATATATATATATATATATATATATATATATATATATATATATATATATATATATATATATATATATATATATATATATATATATATATATATATATATATATATATATATATATATATATATATATATATATATATATATATATATATATATATATATATATATATATATATATATATATATATATATATATATATATATATATATATATATATATATATATATATATATATATATATATATATATATATGATGTATGGTGATGTGATCAGGAGGATCGTGTGCACTTGGTGTGCTTGAATTTATTGGTTGTGTATGGTAATGTGATCAGTAGGATCGTATGCACGTAGTGTGCTTGAGTTATTTGTTGTATAGTGTAGGCTTCGCGCTACAGTGCAATCGATTGCACAAGGACAAAATTGGCCAAAATCAACATTTTTCAAATTTTGATGCATTTGGCCCCAATTTCATCATTTGAGAATATTCTAGACCACCCAAAAATAATTCCACTACCTCATCACAATTAATTCCCACCATACACCTTCACTAATAACCACTTGATCTTGAATTTCCCTCCAAATTCAAATTCCAAGCCTAATGTTGTTTCCAAACCAAATTCCAATCCACCAAATTTTCCAAGCCTAAATCCTATAAATAGAGGCCTCATTTCTCTCATTTTACAAGCTTTTGATAGCCAAAATTACCTTGTCAAACTCTTTCTTGACTTTCAATTTTCTCCAATTACCAAATTCACCAAAGCTCTTTCTCCTTTTAAAAGATTAGTAAGTTTATCACTAGAATTTACTAATCTTTGAGCTAAATCTTCATTTATTCACTTTTTCATCCTCAATTCTTGTAGATCAAAGCTTTGAAGTGGTGTTTGATTTGAAGAACTTTCAGATTTGGAGTGGTAATTTTCTTGATCCACCATTGTTGTGCTCGATCCATCTTCCACAATGTGATTCATTGTTGATTCTTGTTGCTTGATCTTTGGATCTTGCAAATTGTATTCCATTGGTGTTATTTGCTGTTATTTTACTTGAATTTTCGTGCTCAATTGCATCCTTGATCAAGAGATGTTTAAAGAAATGATTGATCATGGTTTTGCCTTGTAAAAGCTAATTTTATTATTGTCTGTCAGTGTGTAATCGATCGCACAGTGTTTTTTTTCCCCAGAATTGCTGATTTTATGCTGTGCAATCAATTGGTACACTGGTGCAATCGATTTGCACAGTGCAGAATGTGTTTTTGGCTTTGTTTTGGGACTGTTTTGGTTGTCACTTCTTCCTCTTTCATTTCCTTTTGGTTTTGTCCATGAAATACACTTTTAAAGGTCATTTTCCTCTTTAAATTCATTGGACTTATGGTGTAGATGAAGTTGGATAAACATTCATCAATTCAAATCTATCTTTAAAGTGAATTGTTCAATTCATTTTAGGTGCTTTGAGTTAATGATATGTTTAATGCTTTAATCCACCAAGATGAGTGGATGAACTTAAAGATGGAATGATCTTGAACTTGTAATTCAATTTGGCATTCCCTCTCCTCTTCTCTTTTTCTTTTGATCGATGAAAATCTTCGATATCGTTTGAACTTATTTCAAGTTCTTGATGAAGATGAGATTATTACCATCTTTTCTTTTCGTGCGACATTGCTTTTGGAGAGTGATTTACATATCACTTCTCTAGCATGCATTAGAACTAACATTGTTATTGACCGACCTCAGATAGTCGTGGTTTCTACATAAACCCGATTACGATTGCTTAACATAGCGCTACTTTGTCCCGTAATCGGAAAAGTGATCATTCGTGGCTCAAACCTATGTTTGAAAGTCCAAGTATGGTTGATTATTTGTCTTAAGTCCATCATCTTTGAAGCTTGTTTTTAGGAGGCTTTGGTCTTATCAATCCTCTAATGAGTTTTCATTAACCTTGGTCTAAGTGCAAGAATTAATCTTTGTTGATCATTTGCTCTAACAACTAATTACCAACTCACTAACATTTTAATTGTACTAACTTTGTTTATGTTTCCTTCTTGCTCCCTATCTCTCTTTTATCTTTATGCTTATCATCTCATATCATACTTTTGTTTATGCTTCCGTTATTTTTTCTTTGTCCGTTGGACACATGTTTATGTTTCTGCCATTTTTCTTGTCCATTTGGACCACACTTTGTTAAAAACACTAATAAAGGATTTAACCTTTAAAAGACTTGGTGTTGTTTACTTTGTAGCTATGCTCTTTGACTATTCTTGGACTTTTGGACTTAGAATTAGGTCTCTTTACCTATGCTTGGAGTGTTGTGAATCTTTGCCTTTATTTGGCTTGTTCACTTGCTTATGCTCAGGATGGATGGAATTCTTTTTACTTGCTATTGAGTGTGCTACAAGTTGGTTAGATCCTTCTTATCTCTAGCTTTTATTTTGCTTTCTAGCGTAGTCACTTCATCTCCTCCCCTTCTTAAATTTTCAAAATCCTCTCCCTCTTTCAAAATCTTCTTGTTTTCAAACTTCAAAACAACCTTCATAATAAAACCTTGACTTTTTTCAAGTTGATTTTCAAACTTTGTTTTTTTTAATAAATGTCAATCAATGTTAATCATATTTTGACAAATTTCAAAAAGACTTTAAAAAAGATCAATCTCATTCAAACTTTTTGTGCCTTTATGCACTTTTCATTTTAAAACTTTTTATAAAGTTTAGATATGATTCATTTCCATAGTTGAGATATAATTCTCCCATTCCCGATAGTATTAAGATTTTGACATTTTCCACTTAGATTTTGAGTGATAGACTTGTTGATAATCCAAGCAAAATCCTCCATCTTTAGGTGATGCAAATGTTGTCTTATACTTGTGGGCGACTAGTCGTAGTTTTCTCCTTAAAATGACGACTTGTCTTTACATTTAAAATCAATTAAAACCAATAAATTTTTGTTATTTGTACCATGAACTACGAGGTTTTAATCCTATATTTTACTTTGTGGGTACGTAGGCATGAGGCGATAAGTCTCTCCAAACACAAAAATCTAAAAAATAGTTCTCTTCTCGTCTCCTCAATCTATTTTTAAACAAACCATTTTCAAACAAAAAAGCGTAAATATTTCAAAGGGCTCCTATAGAGTAATATAGACGTTTTGGGTGCTAACACCTTCCCATTGCGTAACCAACCCCCTTACCCAGATCTCTGTTCTTGTTCTTGTTTTAGAACTCTTTGGTTTTGTTCGCTCTTTTTCCTTTCCTTTTTGGATAAAATAAAAGTGCGGTAACGACTCTTGTTTTTTTGAGTTAAGTTAATCAATAGCTTACACTTACAAATTTTACTGCTATAGTAAGAACCCTCTTAGGTAAGACATTCAGAGAGGAGTCGGTGTCTATAAGTACCCTTGATAAATTATCTTCCTGACATTTCATGGACACATGTAAAGCACGGTTTTGATTCTGACCTTCTCTTAGTAATTCCTCATTACTGAAGCTAAGAGTGTTACAGGAAGTAATATTGACAATCACACTATCAAACTGACCAGTAGTAATATCTTGGGCAACATGAGCTTGAGCCAACAACTTTTGCAATGCAGCTCGATGAGCAAGTGAATTCATTAACAAAGATAGTATTGAGATTTTGGAGAGAGTCTGGTGAAGCTGATCAATAACTTTGTAATCACTCTTTCTGATGATCCTTAAGAATTCAACATCTTCGTCATTTGCAACTACTTCTTTCCCTTTGTCTTTGGCAGGCGCAGTGGTAACAGTTTCTTTAGGAGGAGCCTCATTGAAACAGGGAGTATAAATATGACCACTTTGTGTCATCTTGCTTTCCCCAGCTATATTAGTCACGTCTTCATCAGGACTCTTTAATTCTTCTTTCGGAATAACCATCCCAGATTCTTTGTCAATCATGGTCACATCATACTTCCAAGGTACAACTTTAGAGTCTCTGAAGTGAAAAGGACTAGGTTTTTGAATGATCACCGGCTTTGGCTGATTAACTGTAAAAGTAACAGGCTTTGATATAATGAAAACAGGTACTGCATAGCTTGATTTTGGCAAATTGAAAACTAACACTTTAGCGGAGTTCGTAGGCGGATTGGCGGAGTTCTTCTAGTTTATGTATATCAAGGACGCGGTTTTCTCCAACAGTCAAATAATCAAAGTTTAGGGTTTTTATGACCCAATAGGCCCTGTGTTCTAATTCGAAGGGTAGATGACATGATTTTCCATTGACCAGTTAGTAAGGAGTCGTTCCAATAGGGGTTTTGAAGGCGGTTCTATAGGCCCATAGCGCATCTTGCAACTTCTGAGACCAATCTTTTCTTGATATAGAAACCGTTTTTTCTAAGATTTTTTTAATTTCTCTATTGGATACTTCTACTTGGCCACTAGTCTGTGGGTGATAAGGTGTCTCTATCCTATGCTTAACTCCATATTTTCTTAAATTTTTTTCGAAGATTCTTGATATGAAATGCGATCCACCATCGCTGATAACAAGACGAGGTGTTCTGAATCTAGGGAAAATGTAATTCTTAAACAGGTTTATGACTACACGTGTGTCGTTGGTGGGAGAGGCTATGGCTTCAATTCATTTATACACGTAGTCAACTGTTACTAAGAGTATTTGTTTCCTAAGGAAGACAGAAATGGTCCCATAAAGTCTATGCCCCAAACATCAAAAAGTTCCACCTCTTGAATATTTCTGAAGGGCATTTCATCACGCCTTGAGATGTTCCCAGTGCGCTTGCATCGGTCACATTTAACTATATAGGTGTGTATATCACGCTAAGTTGTCGGCCAAAACAAGCCTGCTTTAAGAATCTTGGCGTGAGTTTTGGAGGTGCTAGAGTGTCCTCCATAAGGTGCAGAGTGGCAGTGTTCTATTATCTTTCTTACTTCTTCTTCTGGGATGCAACGGCGGAAAATACCGTCTGTGCCTCTTTTAAAAAAGAGCGGTTCTTCCCAATATAAGTGTCTTGTATCGTTAAAGAACTTCGTTCTCTACTGGTAGTTAAAATCGGGGGTATGATGTCGGCAGCTAGGTAATTTACAAAATCCGCGTACCAAGGTACGGTGCTTACTGCCAGAGATCTCTCAGGGTTCTTAGAAGAATCTAGGTTGATTTCTTCTATGACTTCTATCCTAGAGATTAACTTGTTGTAGGTAAAATCATCGTTTATAGGGAGTGGATCTGGTTTTAGATACTCAAGCCTAGAAAGGTGATCGACAACTACATTTTCCGTGCCTTTCTTGTCTCTAATATCTAGATCGAACTCTTGTAATAGGAGGATCCACCGAAGTAACCTAGGTTTAGCATCCTTCTTGTTTAATAAGTAACGGATGGAAGCGTGATCTGTATAAACTATAATTTTGGCTCCTACTAGATAGGATCGAAATTTGTCCATAGCGAAAACTACGGCAAGAAGTTCTTTCTCAGCGGTAGCATAGTTAAGCTGAGCAACATCTATGGTTCTACTTCGATACCTCTTTCGGAGACTATATGTCCTAAGACTATACCTTCGGTGACCATAAAGTGACATTTCTCCCAGTTCAACACCAAGTTGACATCAACACATCTTTTTAGGATTTTCTCAAGGTTAGCGAGACAGTTAATGAAATCAAATCCACATACTGAGAAATCATCCATGAATACTTCCATAATTCTATCTAGGTAATCAGCGAAGATTGCCATCATGCAACGTTGGAAGGTTGCTGGTGCATTACAGAGACCGAAAGGCATTCGTCTGTAGGCGAAAGTTCCATATGGGCATGTGAAGGTATTTTTCTCTTGATCTTCTGGATGTATAGGGATTTGGAAAAATCCAGAATATCCATCCAGATAGAAAAAATAGGAGTGTCTGGCCAAACGTTCCAGCATTTGGTCATAAATGGCAAGGGAAAATGGTCTTTTCTAGTGGCTTTGTTTAACTTCCTATAATCGATACACATACGCCATCCTCCTTCTATCCGTTTTGCTACATGTTCTCATTTCTCGTTCTGCATGACTATGATACCTCCCTTTTTAGGTACTACATGCACATGGCTCACCCACTTACTATCTGAGATTTGATAAATTATATTTGCTTCTAGTAACTTGAGAACTTCCTTTTTTACAACATCACTCATTATATGGTTTATCCTTCTCTGATGTTCTCTAGATGGTTTTGAGTCTTCCTCAAGCGAGATCCGGTGCATGCACACTGATGGACTTATACCTTTCAGATCAGAGATGTTATACCCTAGGGCCGAGGGATATTTGCGCAGGACAAACAAGAGTTGGTCTGTTTCTACCTGGTTTAAGGTAGCACTGACTATAACTGGACAGTTTATTTCTTCATCCAAGAACTCGTATCTTAGATTCTTGGGTAGTTCCTTAATTTCTAGAGTTGCTTATTTAGGGCATGGTATTGGATCGGGGGTAAGGGATAAACATTTGTACAGGTTATCATCAATGTAGGGTTCCATAAATCCATCATCTTCCTTAATGAGGGTTGAAGGTAATTTGATGGTTTCTTCTAATTCTATCTCCCTAATGCATTCATCGATGATGTCTATGGCATAACATGCATCTCCTAATACTGGTGCCATAAGAAACTTCGATAGAATGAATTCTATCTTTTCGTCACCTACCTCAAAAGTCAACTTCCCTCTGTTGACATCTATTATGGCTCCTATGGTTGATAAGAATGGCCTACCTAGGAGGATTGGGATGTCACCATCTTCTTTAATGTCGATGATAACGAAATCGGCCGGGATGAATAATTGACCAATCCTAATGGGGACGTCTTCCAATATGTCGACCGGATACTTGACGGATCTATCGGCTAACTAAAGAGACATGTTTGTAGGTTGTAGTTCTCCTAGTTTTAACCTTTCAAAAACTGCCAGAGGCACGAGCATTACACTAGCTCCTATGTCTAGAAAAGCTTTGTTGATGACATGACTCCCCAAAATACAAGGTATGGAGAAATTTCCAGGATCTCTCTCCTTTTTGGCAAGTTTATTTTCGGAAATGGAATTGCATTCCAAAGGTTTTGGATCGTCAAGTCTATGTTTATTAGTAAGGATTTCTTTGAGGAATTTTGCATATGATGGTATCTGGGTGATGGCTTCTGTGAAAGGGATCTCCACATGAAGTTTCTCTATGACTTTAATAAATTTCTGATATTGGTTATTGATCTTGGTTTGTTTTAGTCTTTGTGGATAGGGTATGGGAGGATTGTATGGCGAAGGTGGTCCGTTAATTTTTTCTATAGTTTTTTCTTTATCTTGGTTTTTCTGGTTTTCGGATCCTACTGGTTCCTCTGCTTCGTCCGTGGGTACCATGGTTTCCTTAGAAGTCTTGGGTTCGCTCAATGTCGGGTTGACCGGTTCATTGTAAGTTGTCCCACTATGTAAGGTAATTACATTGGCTTCCCCTTGGGGGTTTTGTTGAGGTTGTCTAGGGAATTAGCCTTCGGGTGTAGTTTCGGGGGTTTGTTTTAAAGCTATTTGAGAGATCTGGGTTTCAAGCATCTTATTGTGGGTGACTATTTGGTCTACCTTAGTTCCTAACTGGGTAATTAGTTCATTTACATGAATGTTCTGGTTTATGAATTCTTTGTTTTGCTGAGTCTGAGCCGTAATGAAGTTCTCCATGATTTTCTCAAGGTTCGGCTTAGGTTGCACAACTTGCATAGGCAGGTTTTGTCTTTGAGCTTGAAAATTGGATGGCCTCGGAGGTGCAGGGTTTCAGATAGGGTTATTGTTTTTATAAGAAAAGTTTGGATGATTCTTCCATCTAGGGTTGTAGGTGTTTGAAAATGGGTTCCCTTGAGTATAGTTGACCTCTCCTGAATGAGTTTCATTCAACAGATTGCACTATGCTGATTGATGGCCTTTGGCTCCACATAATTCACATTCCGTTGAGACTGCTGCTGCAGTAACTGGGTTTGCGTACATATGTTCGACCTTAAGGGCCAAAGCATCCATTTTGGCTTGCATCATGTCTATAGAACTTATCTCATGTATTCCTCCTTGGGCTTCCTTCTTCTCCACCGTTGCTCGCTCTATCCCCCATTGACAATGGTTTTGGGCCAGATCTTCGATGAGATCGCTAGATTCAGGGTAAGGTTTATTCATCAAAGCGCCACCTGCGGCAGCGTCGATGGTCATTTTAGTGTTATAGTGAAGTCCATTATAGAAGGTGTGGATGATTAGCCATGATTCCAGGCTGTGGTGTTGACATATTCTCAATAGGTCTTTATATCTTTCCCAAGCCTCAAAGAGCGATTCACCTTGGTTTTGAGTGAATCTTGTTATTTGGTTTCTTAGAACAGCTGTTTTTCTCGGGCGAAAATATCTAGCGAGGAAAACTCTCCTAAGGTCTTCCCAAGTTGTTATAGAATTGGCTAGAAGGGAATCTAACCAAGTAAGGGCTTTGTCTCTGAGGGAAAAGGGAAATAATCTTAAACGAATCGCCTCAGGAGTAGCACCATTGGTTTTAAAAGTGTTAGCTATTTGAATAAAAGTTTTTAAATATTGGTTTGGGTTCTCAGTAGGGAGACCCGCGAATTGGTTTTGTTGCACTAATTGTAATAGGGAAGGTTTTAGTTTAAAATTGTGAGCTGGGAGATCGGGGTTCACAATACTAGAACTAGGTTCGTCATTTGAGGGTTGGGAGAAATCCTTAAGGGGTCTTTGGTTACGGTCTTCGTCCATAGCTTTCTTAATTCTACAAAATAAGATACGTGCGCGAGTGTAATGTTCAGGTTCCTATAAAGGATCTATAAGAGTACCGATGCTACGAGTTCTTCGCATTGACCGGTGGGTAAAACCTTAGTCTAGATGGTGTAACAACAGGGTACACAATTTTGACATAATTGGTCCCCGGCAACGACGCCAAAAACTTGATGTTGTGTTTCGCAAGTGCACGAATAACGTCAGAGTAATATAAAAGATTATCGATCCCACAGAGACCAAACGTCAATCTATTGGTTGCTATTGTTACGGTGCTTATCTAAGGTAGGTCAATAAAGGGTTAAGTTGTGCGAAATAAAAGTAAAGTGCGAAAATAAATTCAATATTAAAACAATAGGCTTAGATACAATTCACATAGCTAGGTAGTATTACAAATGCGTATAAATAGGATGCCTTATGGGGTAATGTTTTCTACTCGTGAAAAGAACTAATTTAACGGGAACTGTCGCTTTCGCGTATTCAGAACCGAGTTTATCCCCTAATCGATCCCTCTTATTGTCACTTATAAAAAGACGCGCATTGCGTTAGAGTTGATTAAACCTATTTTTAAGAAATATAGTTTCTTAACTTAGCTGAAAAGTATTTTGACCTGGAATTTCTAACAAAAAGAGGTTCTTGCAAACCGGACTTTAAATCCATAAACGCGTCCGAAAACAGTTTTAAAATCGTTTTTCTAAAACATTAAAGATTCCTACTTAACTAGACCAAGCACTTTCGCTTCCTTTGAACAGTTAAGACTAACCAAATTTATCTAAATGTTGATCGACTTTCGATCTTACCCAACAGATTTTAAGTGCAGAAAATAAGTGTTAAAAGTTAGAATAACCCCTAAGTAATTCTATCGACAGCCGTATGGAATACTATTTTAACTACAATCGTTGCATCCTATCCTTTAAGATTTATCCAGACATGGTAAAGTAAATAGACATGGTAAATAAATGCAAGTAAATAAAGTGCGAGGAAATAAATAAAGTGCGATAAAGGATGCGATAAATAAACAGTGCGATAAATAAATAGTGCGGGAAATAAAAGCGGATAAATAAAAAGGGCGATAAATAAACAGAAACCTACTCCAAACGGGAGGCTTTAAATCTTGGTACAACTTGAAGTAAATGACGGAAATAAAATGGAGGCAAGATTAACTTCTGCCAAAGTGCTCCAAACCCGATTACAGACTCGATTAGACAATGCAATAACCCCTTGATGTGAGAAGTTTATCACTTTACAATAGGTAAAATGTATGGCTTGAGTTCTGTAACTAAGCTTGGATGATTAGAAGTGAGACAGAACTCCTCTATTTATAGTGGTAGGAAAGTACAGGTAAGGACAAGAATGCCCTCCAACTCCTTTTGGGAGGGAAATGAGATTGCAAAGGTGGCGCCCGCCACCTCCCTATAGCGCCCACCACATGAACTAGGGTTGAAAGGAGTGGGAGACGTGGTAGTTTTCAGCAGTTGGTCTTCTATCCAATGTGTCGCATCCTCTATGGTGCCCGCCATGGTGGAAGCCATGTGTACAATTCCAGAGAATGTTGGTCTTTTAGCTCGTTTTTCTTCATTTCTTCTCGAGTAGGTTTGAAAGTACAAAAACCAAAAAAAGAAATAAAACAGAGGCATAATACAAGAAAACAGAAATAAAATCCTAAATAACACGCGTAAATCAATTCGAATAAACAATATATTTTGGGTCTATCACTCACTTGTAGGAAACCATCAGTGATCAAATTATGAACATCATTCTAAACCAACATACAACCTTTGACACTGACATCACACTTTGTACAGTCATCATGGCAAGCATTTACCAAACCATTTTTAAACAACTTTGAATGGAAGATTCGAAGAGGAGTCTTAATTTGGGAAACATCAAGAATTGGGCTTTCGTCAGATACCTCATCAACAACATTAATAGACCCATGAGTAGGCAAAGGATTGCTTTTAGCATTTGGCTGAGGATCATCAAAAGACATAATCTTCTTTTCCATTAACTCTCTTACAAGGTGTTTGAGAGCATAACAACTTTCCAAATCATGGCCAGGTGCACCCTTATGAAATAAACAATGAGCGTTAGGATTATAATTAGCTGGCAGCGGATTAGGAGGTGGACCCAAAGCTCTTGTAGTTATCAAACCTTATTGCACTAATGAAGGGTACAACTCGGTATAAGCCATTGAAATAGGAGGACATGGCTTATATTGTCTTCTGTTAGGAACATTCTGGCAAGGTGCATGATTCTTTGGTTGTTGATAGGCAAGAGCGTTGGGCGCTCATTGATAATTGGATGGAGCTTGGGCAAGCTGATAACCCAGAGGAGGTTGATAGGCAGGAGCCGGTTGCACATGCTGATAAGCAGGAACTTGTTGATTGAAAGCAGGTGTAACAACATCCACATACGATTGTTGAGAAAACTGGACAGGGTAACCTTGTTGTTGAACATAATTTTGCTGATGTTGCCAAGGTTGATTTCTTATTCTTCTTGTTATTACCATATTAGTTTCACCCTCTTTCTTCTTGTGAGAGCTAAATGAAGGCTTCTTAGCATGGTCTTTGTTGGAGTTTGAACTACTAGCAATACTTGACATTTTTCCACTTTTTAGACCCAATTCTACCTTCACACCAACAACAACAATATTAGAGAAGTTTGCAGTCACACTACCAACTATTCTTTCATAGAATTCAGGACGAACAATGTCAACAAACCAATCAGCCAATTCTTTTTCAGTCAAAGGAGGTTCCACTTGTGAAGCAATCTCTCTTCACCTTTGAGCATACTCCTTGAATGATTCAGAACTCTTCTGGGACATACTCAACAGATGTCTTCGATCAGGAGCCAGATCCATATTGTATTTGTAATGTTTGATAAAGGCATCAGATAAATCATAGAAACTTTTCATGCAAGATTGATACAAATTTAAGTACCATTTTGACGAAGCACCCTTCAAACTGTCCTGGAAACAATGTATCATCAATTGATCATTATCAACATGAGCAACGATTTTACGATAATACATGATCAGATGATTCTTTGGACATGTAGCTCATTCATAATGATCAAAGCTAGGAGTTTTGAACTTTGGATGGATAACCAGACCAGATACGAGACACACTTCTCTGGCAGCAGCACCAAAAACTTGATCTCCTTCCATCATTCTCAACCTTTTATCAATAGTTTCCACATTTTCCCGAAGTTTCTCATGATGTTCGTCTTCATCTTCCTTCATATCACGGATATTATATACCAGTTGATGCTCATTGAAGTATGGTTGCACATGAGTATGAACAGCAGCTGGCGCAAAAGTAGGAATCACCTGCGGAGTTTCAGTAACCAGAGAAACAACTTGTTGAATTTGTTGAGCAATAGGAACCGCAGAAAGTGCCGGCACAAAACCAGGTAGACTAGATTTAGAATTTATTAGTTTTTAGACAATTAGAGTTTAGGATAGAATTTTAATAGAGTTAACTAGAATTTAAGTTTTCATTTTAGAAAATAGATTAAGTTTTAGAATATTAATTTAGGAATTTATATTTAATTTAGATTAATTAATAGGTTTTAGAATTAGATTAAGACTTGGAAATTATTAGCATTAATTTAGATTAGTTTTAATTAGAATTGATTAGGATTAGATTTTAATTAATTAGTTAGAATTAAATTTAGATTAGTTAGATTATTAGATTATAGTTAAGACTTAAGTTAGAATTAATTGTTAGTTAATTAACATTTAGTACAGATTTTCATTAAGTCAGTTAATTAATCCAAACAACAACCAAAAAAGCAAGGAGCACGTGTCCCCTTTCCAGCATATACAAATACTATTCATTTTCTTCTCAAACGAAAAAACCCTAGCCGCGAATTCCCCTACACTATTCATCATCATCCCTCACTCTCTCAAGCTTCTCAGACTCCAAAACTCACCCTTCTCCCTTTAAACCTCCATTTTCGAACCACCATCCTCATCATCATTCTCGGACCAACACCACTTTCCACAGTCTTCCATCAACACGAACTCAAGAACGAAAAGCCGAACAACCTCAAATCCGAATTCCCGAAACCCTCCGTTCACATTTCCATTCGCAAAAAACCCAATTTCACAGCCGACATCAACCAACTCACGGCAGAAAACGTCCAAAACTCCCAAACGAAATCAACACAGCCGCCGCCGCGAGCAACTCATCTTCTTCATGAATCCCAGCAAAACCCTTTTTGCTTCTTCTCTGTGTAGTATCGATAGTTTTGGTAATGGATTTTCCTCTAGGTTGAATGTGTGTTTCGTTTTCAACTTCGAGTTCTTCGGTTGGTTTTTGGAGCAGATTTGTAGGGAAGATGAGCTGAAAGTTGAAGTCACGCGAAAAGTCTGTGTTGTTGTTGTTTTTTATTTCAAAATTAATAGTAATAATTTTTGGGGCTGTTTCTAAAGTCCACCCCCCATTTACTTACCATGAAATGGTGATGGGCCTTTGCCCAAGTGATCCGCAAATCGTGTGGACTACACCCCGGATCTGATCCCCCCTAATTGTATTTTGTTTTATAAAAACCTTTTTCTTTAATCTTGTTTTGGTTTGTAAATATTTTTCTAATCTATTTTTAATTGTTAATATATATATTTTTCTTTATTATATTAAATTAGTTTTTTGTCTTATACTCTTTTCTAACTTTTCTTTAGAGTTTTATCTATATTTTTCTTCTAATTTCTTTTGTTAGATTTTTAACCTATTTTCTTCTAAAAGTTTGAGTTTGGCCTTTTTATTGAGGATTTCTTCGTTTGGGTCGATGAAGAGACCTCTATGTTTTTCTGTTAAATTATTGATGAAAAACGATAGATCTGAGACCGACATTTCTCTTCTCTTTTCATTTTCGATCTTATTTTCATCTTTGTTCATTTTCACAGCTATTTGGTCAATGACGAGACTTCCGTAAACCGTTACCAGTCAAACTGTTGATGGATAATGTTGGATCTGAGACCACCTCCTTTCTCTCCTCATTTCTTCTTATTTTCGATTTTATTTTGACTTTTTCGATCGATGAAGTCTTGTATTCGTAAGCGTCGAATTATCGAAGTCGATAACCTTCCCGATTTCAAATCTATGGAAAATGACCATTTGGGTCATTTTCTTTACTTTGGGATCGCGATAGGCTACCTTCGATTAATTGACATAATGTTTTCGATTAAGACGAGATCCCATTTCTTTTTGGTCCATGCGACACGATTAAATCAGAGAATGATCCTCAATATCATTTCTCTATCTTGTCCGTAGCACGAATATCAATTACATGACCTTCTATAGTTTAGCTTCCATCATAAGTCGAGCTACGACAGTTTAGCATCACATTTGGTCCCGATTCAATTCATTAAACGCTTTCGAACCTTGATTTCTAAACCATAACCACGGTGAGTGTTGTGAGTTTGAAGCGTTAGATACATAGGAAATGATAAGTGGGCGGCCTCTCCTCACGTTGTCTAGAGTGTTTAGCGTATACCCTTTGGGAAATATGCGACACAATCGCTCCTATGTCTTAGGATTTTGCATAGTGCGCGTCCCAAACCGATCTGTTTCCCTTCTATTTAGGCATTCTAGGCCTAGGACCCTTTTATCTCGCATCCATGCGACTGAGACCCCTTTTCTCTCGAATCCGTTTGATCGAGACCCTTTTTGTCTCGCACCCGTGCGATCGAGACCCGTTTTCCCGTAGTTGGCCAAACTACGGCTGCTCTGATTTCTCGTACTCGTTGAGAATACGTAGGCACAAGATGGCGATTTCTTGGCGAGCACTCTCCTTCACTCTCCCTTCTTTTCCCCCGAGTATGTTACTTTTCCGTTCTACCGCAAACAGGCATTGTCCCTAACTACTGGAATGGAGACTTAACGTCACTCACAAAACACCTCTTTAACCAACCTTTTTCCGTAGTTGCCCGAACTACGTTTGTTCTGATTTCTCATACCAGATGAGGATACGTAGGCACAAGACGATAATGTCTTGGCGAGCAACTTTACCCCCATCACCCGTAGTTTCCCGAACTACGTTGACTCTGACTTTCCCATTGCACGAGGGAATACATAGGCATAGGGCGGCGATGTCCTATCGAGTTTGTTCTTTCCGTTCATCACCGTTTAGCAGTAGCATTAGATAGTTTTCACCCGTAGATTAGACAACAAGCGTGAGGGGTGCTCAAATCTTCCCCTTGCATAACCGACTCCCGAACCCTAGATTTGGTTGCGATGACCTTGTCTTTTCCCTTTTCGTCAAGTTTTCTTTATCGTTTCCTTTCCCTCTCTTTGGGATAAATAACGTTCGGTGACGACTCTTCTGTCTAGTTTTCCGACCCTTTTTCACAGCGATGCGAGAACTGGCGACTTTGTTGGGGATTAGACCAACTCTATGCGAGTCAATCCTAGCGCTTCCGTGTTTATGTTTATGAGTGTGTATTTGTGTGCATATATGTTTTATCTGTATAGTATTGCATTTGCATTTTATTTTCCGCACTTTATTATCATGTTATTGCTGTGCTGTTGGGTGGGATTGTTCCATTGAGAGATAAGCCCAATACTCAGGCTTGAGGATATACATAGCATTAGTGTGGAAAGTAGTGATGGACCTGTATGCTTGGCGTGCATTAGTCCTCATGAAATTCGCGTTCAGACGAGATTTTCTTTGACGACTTCCTTTCCAGTCTGTTTTGGACAGTTGAGAGGATGTTAGATCTGAAAATTGTCGACTCTGGAGACCGATCATTTGAGAGTCAGTTAAGTGAGGCCTCTTTGTTTGACTATGATGCCAAACCAAAAATGGTGAACGTATCATCGTTTCTCGAAAGTCTGTGACATTGACGACCGCATAGGATGCTGAACCTTATCAGATTAGGTCCATACCTTGTGAGTGAGAGGGTTATGCAGGAAAATTAACCTCCAACCTACCCGGATTTGTGGTTTTCTTATCAGTGCGGACCTTTGATCTTGATACTGTGGGTTTCTTTTGTTTCGGTATTTTGATGTTCTGGTATTTTCTCGCCGATGGCAGAATTCTGGTTCAGCTCAGTCGACAGTGCAACAATATTCAGGGCTTTGTGGAAGTTGTGATCCATAGTCTGTTGCATTAGCATTTTTGCATTGCATTTGCATAAACATCTTTGCATCATTTTGCATATCATTCTTCAGTCAGCCAAAGCTCTCATCCTGCCTTTGTTTTTTATCAGCCAGTTGATTTCCCAATGCTCGTTCTAAACAAGTGGTGATTGTTGGAAGGCAACCAAGTGTTTGAAGCAGGGTCAAGCAGTAAAGTCAAGCTGAGAGTTGTTGGTAGCTATGTCACGGAACGACCTCCAGAATGTTGATACCCCGCCAGGTTTTGCTGTGATGACCAACCTTCTGTATGGTTCTCTGTCCGATGAAGATTTTCTACAAGTGAGCAACCTCACTCAAGCTCAGCCTGTGCAGCCCTCCGTTGAGGACCAAGACTTACATGAACAGTTTGTTATCCGAAGTGAACGTCCCTGTGCTGATTATCGTGATGTTGCTTTCTCTGTGCTAAATTCCAAAAGAGAGGTCCCAATGATGAAGACTAAGGACCCGAGAGCTCTTGAGTATGCTAAAAGGTTTCATGTGTTGGATGAAAAACTCAAAGCCTTGGAAATTAAGGATTCTTTTGGTCTCAATGCTTCAAGCATGTTCCTGGTACCCGGCCTAGTGTTACCTCCAAATTTCAAGACGCCGAGGTTTGAGAAGTATATAGGGGATGGCTGCCGAGACAACATTTGGTGATGCTCAGTAGAAGAATGACCTCATTGGTGCACAACGATAAGTTAATGATTCACTGTTTTCAGGACAGTTTAAGTGTATCATCTTTGACTTGGCACATGCAGTTAGAGAGTAGTCAGATCAGATCATGGATGGACTTAGCCAAGGCCTTTCTGAAGCAGTATGAATATAATCTTGCTATCGCTCTCAGTCGCATGCAGTTGCAAAGTTTGTCTCAAGAGAACAATGAACCCTTTAGAAGGTATGCTCAGATATGGAGAGAATTGGCTTTGAGAGTGCAACCGCCGCTTCTAGACCAAGAGTTAGCAAATATGTTCATGAACTCCTTGCAGAGCCCATACTTTTAAAGGATGATTGGGATTACACCAAACTTCTCTGACCTGGTAACAACAGGAGAACACATTGAGAGTGGCATTAAGAGTGGAAAATTTTAAGATGTCTCGAGCAGTCAGGCCAGTGAAACTGAATCCCTCAGTAACTCCCAAGAGGAAGAGGAAAGTGTGATCAATGCATTCATGGCAGATGTTGAGTATTCTCAGAGTGAACTGGTGAAATCTTTTGGTTCTTCTTTTTCTCAGCAGTCGTTACCTCTTGTGCCACGTTGTTCCTATGGACAGACAATCATGCCTAGGGTACCATATCAGAAACCTTGGTTTGCTCCTCCTGAGAATCAACGAGCCCATGGCCGAAGTTATCCGAATCAGCGCCAGAATCAGCATAGACCTTGCAACAACTTAGAAAGAAGGATTGCTCCTCTTTATCCAGTTCCTATATCGTACAGTCAACTTCTGCCACATCTGATTCAAAAATCATTGGTGGAGCCTAAGACTCTTAAGCATGTTCCAGAACCTTACCCTCCTAGGTACAATCTTCATATTCAGTGTGGATATCATGGAGGATCCATGGGGCATTCAACCTAAGATTGCAAAGCTTTCCAAGCCAAAGTGAAACAGTTGATTAACAAAGGGTGCATCTCATTTCCAGAAGGAAGTTTGGTTGTTCATGTCAATCTCTCAGTTGTTTGAGCTCGAAGATTTCAAGAGTCATCTCCAAAAGCCAATGGTCCAGACAGGCAGACGTCCTCAACATTGGCAGTCCTTGGGCATCTTTTATCATTTGCATTTGTAGTTTCTTTCCTGTTAATTGCTATTTATTTTTAAACATTGTTGTTTTGAATGGTAATATTAATGAAGTGATTATGCATTTTCTGAATTAATCATGTCGCATTCGCTCATTTTCTCATTTATCACAAAACACTGACACATACACCTTTTATCCACTCCACTTTATCACTATTGTTTAGCAAAGATTGTGGGGAGGATAACAAAAAAGGAATACTCATAATTGTTGATCGTATGCTTTTGATAAAATCATGCTGGTGACGTACATGCATTATTTCAAATCCCCTAAACACCAGAGAGATAAGGAGTTAGTCCCTTGTTAACCACTTCGATCCTAGAAGTAGAAGTTTCTTTTGGGCTCTCAAACCCTCACATCTTAACCTGGGGCAAGATAGTTGTCAGTTAATTTGACCAAGCGTTCAAATTTTATAGAGGAGGGTCCCCATTCGAGGAAAAATCACATATTATCCCTCTCAAGAGGTCATCCCTCATCAACCATAATGGTTAAGCCTCACTGTTGCACCCCAAAATTTGGCCAACAATTATTTATTCATTGAGTGTTTGAAAATGGATACCTTCATCAGAAAGTTCAAGAGATCCTCAGAGGAAGTGGATTGAAACCAGGGCTGTGTGCTTCAAAGCTTGAGAGTTGTGGGTGTTCCTCAGATGATTCTGAGACTTTGAGAATGAACTTGATGTTTTGAGAAAGCCTATGAGATGTCTTGATAGCCTTCATGAAGCCCAGAGAGGTCATTGTGCAAGAGTTCAGAAGATTCAACCATGAATGATAGAATTAGGGTTTTGACTGGGTCAACCCTAGATCAGCTGAAGATTTGGAGAAGGTTGAGACCTAATCCAAGGGCCATGAGATCATGGAAGGATGCATAGAGATGTTATAAATAGGATTCCTAAACCAACTCATCATGATTGAAGAGTTTGAGAAGTTTTGAGTTAGGGTTTCTGAGGATTGTCAGTGAAAAAACCCTAATTTGATCCCTATCTTCCAGGCAGTTTTAGCTCTAGATGTGATTGATATCTCATATTCCCCACAACATTAATGTTGTGGAGCTTGTTCTTAGCTTTAATTTGAGTGGTGGAAGTCCTTGATAGGAGTTGCAGAGCTCAAGTTATGGTTTTGACAAATTACAGGTAAGCAGAGGTATGTGAATCTGGGTCCTTAAAAGTCACCCAACTTGCAGACAACTTTTGCCCTAGTAGGATGATTCCTATGATTTCTTGGTCAACATGAATGTTGGAGGGCATCTTCTTAGCTTTAATTTGAGTGGTAGAAGTCCTTGATAGGATTTGTGGAACTCAACTTATGGTTTGAACAAGACAGGGGTATTTTGGTAATTTGTCAGTTATAGGTCATTTTTAAGCAAATGCCATATCTCCTATTTCCAAGCCTCAAATGGAAAAACTCAAAACATGAAAGTTGTTCAAAATGTGATTTTAAGTCTAGAAAGAAGGTCATGAATTGTTGAAAAAGCTTGGAGCATGTATATTTTAAAATGGTCAAAATGACTTGAAAAAGGCTTATAAGTTAAAAAAAGTTGAAATTGAATTTTGGTTTGAGAGATCTACAAATCCAAAATGGGGCATATGATAGATGATTTTGATTGGAAACAACATTTGGAAACAATGGTTTATCCACATTTTTGAGTTTAGGCTTAAAAATTGGACTTCCTTTGTAAATTTGTTTCTTGCACTTTAAGGCATCAAAAGGAAAGATGGGAAAATGCTACATAAAGGTTTGTAAGACCTTATTTTCATGTCATAATACCATATGGGGAGAATTTAAGTAAGATTGCATGGTTTATCATGAGATGGCATGAGATTCACTCAAGATGACAAATTCAAAATCTCATTACGTGATACATTCTAGAAACTTCATGGAAGGTTCTACAAACTTCCACACATTTCTATTCTCATCTATATAAGCCCTAGGGTGGCTCCATGCATTGGTTGGTGATTCTAAAAGCTTGCATACTACACTTTGATTCCTTCACTCCAAAATTGCATTTTCATTCCAAACTCCATTAAAACACCATCAATCACTACAATTCTGATCATCATCATCATCTATAATCAACATTGAGCATTTGGCAAGAAAAATCAAGAAGAATTTGTGGCTGGTTCATGAAATCACAAGGTTCACTCCAACTTGCATGAAGGGTTGGATAGGTTGATTCAAGAAGTGTGATCAAGAACCACTGCAAACAGAAGCACATAGGTCCATTGAAGATCACTTGTAGCAAGTACCAAGGCTTGGATTGGAGAAGAAACACCATAGCCATCACCACTTGCAAGGTATGCGTTTTCTCTTGAATCTCATTATTTATGCATAGTTAAGGTTTGTTGTTAGGGTAAGCATGATAGAGACCAATTAGGGATGAATCTTGATGAGTATGAGAGCATTCCATGGAAGTTTGTTGTATGGCCGTTTCTGTTTAGGGAGCAAGAACTCATGCCTTAGTGTACTATAATCTTAGTTCTTTAACTTAGTGTAATCCTCATAAGATGTAGATCATTCTAGGTTAATATGAGCCCATTCCATTTCCATGCATATCCATGTGAAACAAGTGGTACCAGACCTTGCGCGCTTTGTAACTCTTTGTGGAGTGAGTCTTAATGAAATCCATGACCATGGCTGTGTAGAGGGCAATGAGTAGGTCAAGTTTGATGTTTGGATCGTGAGTTTTCATGGAGAGATGAGGGAGCTATGGATGCTGGAAGACAAGTGCATGGAAACTGTTTTTAGAAACCCTAAGTGACCAAAGGTAGAAGAGATAATCTCTACCATTGATTCATGTTGGAATATTTGACTTTGTCCCTCAATCTAGCGGCCTAGATTTCATTCATCTTCAAAAATTCATAACTAAATGGAAAATGCATATTTTTAACTCATTCTTTTTTTTAACATTTTTCTTAACATGTCTAGAAAATTAAAAAAATATAAAAATTTCATTTTACATTTGTTTCGCATTTTTTCCATATTTTACAAATAAATGCACATTTTTAATCATTCATTTCATCCATGATTTTGCAAATTTTTGTTCTTACATTTAGAAATAGATTTTTCGCCCATTCTTTTTTGTGGTGATTAATATTGAATTGTAGTATTCCCAGAATTTATTACTAGATTTTTTAGAATAAGTTTTGATTAGTTTAGATAATTGAACTTAGGATAGTTTAATTAGGTTTTTAAGTAGTATACTTGAACTTCAACATTTTATTTTTGGGGTTTTTAGGACAAGTTAGCCTATGGGGAATATATGGGACTTAAGGGTAGTTAAATAGTATCCCCTAGAATTTTGCTAGAATATTGTATGGTATTTTAGTATTTTTCATTGATTTTCTCTTAAATAGCTTTTAAAATAGGATTAATTTTGTGCATGATATTGTGGAATTTGTTTTAGGACCTTCCTTTAGTCTTTTTAATCCATTCTTTTTTGTGTAATTAGATATTGAATCATAGTTCCCCATAGGATTTAATTCTTGATTTTTAGATTAAAGTTTGATTAGTTTAATTAGGGTAGCATTAGGGTATCCTAATTAGGGTTTAGGTTGTGCATAGGTGAGGAAATTCATTTTCTTTAGATAGTTTTGTCTTGATTTTTGGGTAGAGGCATATGTGGATGTTATGGATAGATATTGTAGACCCTTGTGAATAATTGTTAGATTTTTCCCCCTTGGTTTAGTATTTTTAGGTATTTTCTGAAGTTGCCTGATAATCTTGTCTGTGCTGTGGTTATCTGTTCATCTCTGGGGGTTGTTTTTGGGGAATTTGTTGTGGGGCTTATGTTGTCTTGAAGACCTTGTTGGAGAGCATGATGAAGAGAAGATTGTAGATCAAGACTCAGAGACCCAGAGCTTGGCTTGTTCCCTGTCTGTGAGGTTTGAGATCCTGAAGTTTGAAGGGAGTTCATGGTACTTTCCTGAGGAAGGCACTATGAATGACTTTCATTATTTCTTCTCACCTCTTTCTCAAGTATCCAATGATGTTGGAGCCAACTTGTGAGTTTAATTTCTCCTGAGGAGGAATGTAAACTGATCACATGTTGTTGAGCCACATGGGATACAACTCCTAAGTGGAAGCCTCCTAGTACTTTCCTGAGGAAGGTCCTATGGGTCTATTCACTTAGTTCCATTAGTTTATCTAGGATTTCTTAAGTATCCAATGATGTTGGAGCCAACTTGTGAGTTTAATTTCTCCTGAGGAGGAATATAAACTGATCACAGTTGTTGAGCCATATGGGATGCAACTCCTAAGTGGAAGCCTCCTAGTACTTTCCTGAGGAAGGTCCTATGAGTCTGTTCATTTAGTTCCACTAGTTCAGATAGGATTTCCTAAATATCCAGTGATGTTGGAGCCTGCTTGTGAGTTTAATTTCTCCTGAGGAGGAATGTAAACTGATCACAGTAGTTGAGCCACATGGGATACAACTCCTAAGTGAAAGCCTCCTAGTACTTTCCTGAGGAAGGTCCTATGGGTCTATTCACTTAGTTCCATTAGTTTATCTAGGATTTCTCAAGTATCCAATGATGTTGGAGCCAACTTGTGAGTTTAATTTCTCCTGAGGAGGAATGTAAACTGATCACAGTTGTTGAGCCACATAGGATACAACTCCTAAGTGGAAGCCTCCTAGTACTTTCCTGAGGAAGGTCCTATGAGTCTATTCACTTAGTTCCACTAGTTCAGATAGGATTTCCTAAATATCCAGTGATGTTGGAGCCTGCTTGTGAGTTTAGTTTCTCCTGAGGAGGAACGTAAACTGATCACAGTGGTTGAGCCACATAGGGTATGACTCCTGAGTATACACCTCCTAGTGCTTTCCTGAGGAAGACACTATGAGTCTACTTACTTAGCTCCCTTTCTTTGGTAAGCTTGTTCTGAAGCTTGAAGACTGGGATTGATTTCTCTTGTTTAGGGTTTTGCTTTAGGGCTTTGCTTTCTTCTGATTAGAGTTCTGTTTTAGGGTTAGGATTAGAGATCAGATGTAGATTCTTTCTTTCTCAAGCATGTGTTTTGTTTGCCTGATGGCATTTTCATTTCTTCTGTCTGTATGATTGCAGTTTACTGTTTATTGCTTGATAGCATGTTGTTTATTTTTCAGTATGATTACTGTTATTTCATGACTGGCTTGAGGTCGAGACGAGCTTGTGGAGGCTGAAGCCCCACACACATTTCCTCCCTCACTTGCATTGCATGCATTTTACTGTTAAAGCTGATGCTTTTGTCTGTTTTGGTGTATCATTGGCATGATCCCTTAGGACTCTCATTTCCTTTGATAAGGATTTGATGATAGACTTTTAGGTTGAAACCTATGCATGACAACATCTAGGAGTTCCCTGTTCAAATCTCAACCATAGGATGAATCCATGGCATGACAACAGTAGGACTTGATAGTCTCCCTCCTAGTTGGGCCTGTTCTCTTCTCATCTCGAAGCAGTTTAAGATACAGTAATCATGAATGATTTCTTTCGTACGTTACGAGCCTTAAGCCATCTGAGGATGGATGTTTAGTATGGTACCCTTTGGGTGACATGCGACGCATTCACTCTCAGGTCATAGTCTCTAGTGCGGTTGAAATCGCAAAAACACCATAAAAAACACTTCTTTTAGGAGATAACCCGTAGTTAGCCGAACTACGTTTGCTCTGATCTTTCATACCAGATGAAAGTACGTAGGCATAGGATGCGATATCCTAGCGAGCAACCTTTCCCCCATAATCACCCGTAGTTAGCCGAACTACGTTGACTCTGATTTCTCGTTCCAGACGGGAATACGTAGGCATAAAGCGCGACGCTTTGCCGAGTCATTTTTCTTTTCTTTTTCAGCCAGCCTTGATAGGTAGATAGATTATAACCAACCCGTCCAAGTAAACAAACAAGCGAGGATCCCGTCGAGTACGACGGACGTGAGGGGTGCTAATACCTTCCCCTTGCGTAACCGACTCCCGAACCCAGACGATGGTTGCGATGACCTTGTCTTACCCTCTTTCGTCAGGTTTTTCCGATCGTTTCCTTTCCCGCTCTGAGGGATAAATAACGAAAGGTGGCGACTCTTCTGTTTTGCCGGCACCTTATTTTCGCGCAAGCGACAGCTGGCGACTCTGCTGGGGACTGCAATAATCATCTAGGGACTTTTCCCATCCCTTATGCTGGGACCGTTTCCCATCCCCTACGCGAGTCAATCCTATCGTTGGTGTGTTTGCTTGTTGGGTTGCGTTTATTTATCGCATGTTTACTTCCCGCACTTTACTTCCCGCACTTTACTTCCCGCATTTTATTTCCCGCATTTTATTTCCAGTTTGATATGATTATCTGTGCTGCTGTGGGAGAGGGATGTTACTGTGAGTGAAAAGCCGGACCTGGGCTTGAGTACACACCTAGATATAGTTGCGGAGAAGTAGTAGACGAACCTGTCTGCTGAGCAGGCACAGTTCCCTACGAAAATCTGCGCTCAGACGAGATTCTTGCAGAGGTGCTCCTTTCCGGTCCTAAGGATCTGAGGGGAGTCCAGACGTGAGGATTGTCGACTCTGGGGACCGATCATTTGGAAGTCAGCTAAGAGAGGCCTCTTCATGACTTGATGATACCACTCCTTCTGGGAATCGTATCGTCACTCATGAAAGTCTGTGACGCTGATGACCGCATAGGATGCCGTACCTTTGTCCGTGGATTAGGTCCATACCTGTGAGTGGGATTGGGATATTGCAGGAAACTTTGACCTCCAGACTACCTGGTTTTCTTGACAGTGAATCAGTTATGTTGGGTTCTCAGTTGCAGATATGTTCTCGACAGAGCAAGTTTTTGATCAGAGGATTTTGTCATTGGGTGTATGTCTGTTCTTGATAGAGCAGGTTTCGATCAGGATATTGTTGTCAGTGGTTTGTTCTGGACAAGGCAGATTCTTGATTTGGGGTCTGAAGACTTCGTCAACAGATATTCCTTGATATTGCACCCGGGATCCTTATTATCGGGCACTTATTCTTGTCAAGGCAGAATTCTGATCTCGATCCTATCAGATGGTTATTCTCAGCAGATCAGATCAGTGATTTTACACCGGGGTCTCCTTCTCATCAGTGACTGTCGATACCGAATCTCCACAGCAGCCACCTGTATATTATTGCATGCCTGCATTTTGCATTAGCTCGCATATTCATGTTTGCATTCCATTAGCATGTGTCTGTGCTGCAGGCGCGTTTCGTACCCTGATCCTGGTGTCCCGAGCAATATGAGATATTTTCTTCCATGAATGGATCCGGTCTTATCATTGCATTGACACTATGTTGGCACGTTAACACCAGAATCAGGGGTGATCTCCTGAACGTACAGACACCCATAATTCATCTTGCATGACAGAAGCCGGGGCTTGTCTTCTAACCTTTGTGTTTGCAGGTTTGACTCAGAATCGAGCAGCTCAGACTAATGGAGCAGATACAAACTGAGTTGGGGAAAATCCAAAGCCAGCTGGGGCAGGTCATGAATGACATACGGGCAGTGCGTCTGGACCAGCAAGTACTCAGAGAGGAGAATCAACAGCTGCAGAATCAGTTGAGCTTTCTCATGGGAGTGGTGAGAAGTATGCTAAATAAGGAGAGTGGTCAAGCACCCAAGGTGGAGCCCAAAGTGCTTCCTCCGTTACCTTCAGTGCCACCTGTGCTGAAGCCAAGTGGACCTCATGGACCCTCTACACAGCATGAAGCTCGAGGCCTGTCTCGTCATCAGCCGCGCCGAGCATCTCAGAATAACCCTGAAGGTTATGGTCAAAAGAAGAAGCTACTTGATAGAGCTGTGGACCCACTACCTGTCAGTTATGCCCAGCTGCTGCCGCTGTTGGTTCAGAACCGTGTTCTCAAGCTTCGGACCTCAGATCCACCAGATGACGTGTCACCAGACGTTGATCTAAGCATGCGTTGTGATTTCCACTCAGGAGCACCAGGGCACCATGTTGAAACATGCAAGGCTCTCAGGAATAAGATTCAGGACCTTATTGACTCAAGGGCGATTAGGCTTGTGCCGGGCGGCATGAGAGCATCGGGAAAGTTCATCCCGTACCCTGCAAAAGGAGCGAATGATTTCACTCCTTTGCCTGAAGCTGAGAAAGATCTTGAATATGTCCCGCGACCTTTGGTGACTGAATCGCCTCGCTCGCAGTTTTTACCTGGATCAAGCTCAGGGACGCAAGCGCCTAAGCAAGGGACCATTGCCATTCAGAAACGACGACTTCTTGGGTGGAAGGAATACCAGCACCAGGATCACAAGAGACCTCGCAACCACGTGGAACAAAGGAATGCTTCTTTCCATCCGGTGCCTGTGCCGTATAGCCAGATTCTTCCACTGTTGATTCAGAATTCCTTGGTGGAACCGAAAGCTCTCAAGCCCGTGCCAGAGCCTTACCCTCCAGGGTACAATCCTCATGTTCAGTGTGGTTACCATGGTGGATCTCCGGGGCATTCAACTGAAGATTGCAAGGCTTTCCAGGCGAAAGTGCAACAATTGATCGATAAAGGGTGCATTTCCTTTCCAGAGGGAGTCTTGGTTGTGCGTGACAACCTCTCAGCTGTCTAAGCTCGCAGATTCAGAGGGTTATTTCCAGAAGCCAGTGATCCAGACGGGCAGACGTCCTCAACATTGGCATTCCTCGGACTTTTTACCATTTTGCATTTGTAGTTTCTTTTCTGTTAGTTACTACTTGCTGTTAAACATTGTATGTTTCGAATGGTGACGTTAATAAAGTGACTATGCACTTTTTCTGAACTAATTATGTCGTTGTCACTCATTTACTGCATTACACTGACACTTGCATTTTATTCACTCCACTTTATTACTATGATTAGCAATGAGCGGAGGGAGGATGATGAAACTGAATACTCATAACCGATGATCGTATTGTTTTCAGATAAAACCTTGCCGATGACGTACAAGGCATTGTTTCAAATCCCTAAACACCGGAGAGATAAGGAAGAGAATCCCTTGTTGACCACTTCGAGCCAAGAAGTAGGAGTTTCTTTCGGACTTTTTAACCCTCACATCTTAACCCGGGACAGGGTAGTTGTCAGTTAGCTTGATCGAGCGTTCAAGTCTTATAGAGGAGTGTTGTCCTTCGAGGACCAATCACATCATATTCCTCTCCAGAGGTCGTACCTCATCAACCACAATGGTTAAACCTCACCAATCAGGAGTGAGACAGTTATAATCCTTTCGGAGTAATCAAGACAGCCAGTGTCGCACGACTCGTTCCAAAAAAAAAAAAAGGAATAAGAAAGCCCGCTAAGTAAAAAAGGAAAGCTAGAAAGCAAATGCTTAGGCAAAAATCAGGGCATCCCGCTGGACTTCAAAAGAAAAAATCGAAAAGAACTCAAAAGGAGTCAGTCCAGGCAAAAATCAGGGAATCAAAAAAAAAAAAAGAAGAATGAAAAAGAAAGGATATAAAAAGATAAAAATCCTCAAACAAGGACAAAGTCGTGTAGACACAGACACCGAAAACGAAAAGGAGTAACTGTCACTCCGAAACACCTTGTGAGTTCTTTAACCAGTTGTTCCCAATGTTCAACATACCTCTCGAAGAGGCGAGCGCTCGAGCTAAGTTAACTGGACTTTAGGAGCGGAGATCATCACGTAGAAGGGGTGGGTACAAATCATAATTTGAGCCAAATATCCCTTGTTTCAGGAACCGTGAACCCGACCACGATACAACCCTTAAAAGACCTAATTGAGGCAGGGTTTATTCTGAGAGCGCATTACGACAAGGTTGAGTAACCTGACTCCTTCATGATTTGCTAATCATATCCTTATTTCATTTTTCACCGATTACATCAGCACTACGTTTGAACTCTTGAGTTCATTCGTCACTCACTAGCATGACACATAAATGAGTGACAGTACAACATTTCTTCGAAATTTGCATGAACACTGCATTAAAATTACCATTCGTGAATAAACAATTTCAATTGCAGGTTGATAGCTGACATGAAGGGACTTCAGCAGGGAATAGTCAATCAGGACTGAATCGTCAGAGGTCTGGATCAGAACGGAATGCTGCGAAGCCCTGTGAATTTGGGGCAATGACTTCCAGCGAGTTTGGAATCAGTTTGTTTGAGGACAAGTCCCGGAGCATCAGTTGATTATGGGGAAGTTCATGCAAGAAGCAGTTGGCCGGAAGTGAATCTTCTCGAGACCCAATCAGGGGCAGTTATCCAGAATTCTTGCGATTTGAGCGCAGATCCCTCCAGCATTTGATCAGAGCATGTTGAGTCGCTCATTGCTCGTTCAGGGGCAAACTACTTCAGAGATATTGAAGCCGACCATGCTGAGAGTTGATTAGTTGAGGATGAATCCTCCCGTTGTGCAGATGCTGGGGCAAGCCCCCTGAAGACTGTCTTGTTGCCAGTTGTCTTCGGCTCAGAACGAATTATTCCCAAAAGTCGGATTGGGGCAAGTTGAATTGCGTTGGGGCAAGTTGTTCAAATGAGTTTGTTCCCCTAGCAAGAATTGAGCATCGGGGAATCGTGTCATTACCCTGCCAAAACCTGAGCCTTCTGAGGAGGCCTTATTGTCATTGGACTATTATCCTACAGCCTAACTAGTTACTTGGTTCCATGATTGGTAGCTTGTGTTCCCTGTGTTGGCATTGTTGAACCAGGATCGTTTCTCAGCAGAGATGTACGGTTTGAAGTCGTCTCCCC
The DNA here is from genome assembly GCA_963859935.3 of Lathyrus sativus. NCBI lineage: Eukaryota > Viridiplantae > Streptophyta > Magnoliopsida > Fabales > Fabaceae > Lathyrus > Lathyrus sativus. The sequence continues at coordinate 182,357,816 of OZ012739.1, forward strand.
TAAGCAGTTTGAGGCTGCAGCAGATTGAGATGGCGTTTATCCCTTATCAGATCAGGGTCAAGATTACCTTCAGCAGACCAGGGTTGATATCCCCGAAGCAGGGCGAGCCCTCCTTCCTCAGCAGAGTTCAGTAGTCTCTCCTCCGCAGAATCTGAACGCAGAGCAGTGAGCATTGATATGTCCACCAGGAAGAGAGGATTCTCTTCCCCAAGCAGACGCATCCTGAAGGAGCGTCACCCCATCAGCTGAGCCAAGCACCGAAGAATGATGTCGTCTTCCCCCAGCACCGGGTCACAAGTGCAGATTTCATAGAAGTGTTCGGGTGCCGAAGCTCGTGTTTTCCCCAATAAAGTCGCCGCAGCGGATGTCTCCCCCGCACCGGGTCACAAGTGCAGATTTCAGAGAAGTGTTCGGGTGCCGAAGCTCGTGTTTCCCCAGTAAAGGCGCCGAGGCGGGTGTCTCCCCCGCACCGGGTCACAAGTGCAGGTTTCGCAGGAGGCTGTTCGTAGCCGAAGGATGCAGTAACTGATGGTGCCAGACTAAGGTCCCCAGTGGAATTAAGATTCCTCACCAGAGTCATGCTCTCTCCTGAAGATGGATGATTCCCTCTCCCCCAGTAGAGTGCTGGAACAGCTGATGTCGTATTCCCCTGCAGAGTTGTACTCTCCCCCGAATTCAGATGATTCTTTCTTCCCCAGTGGAATCGAATTTCGCACCAGGGTCGTACTCTCCAGTGAAGTAGAATGATTCCCCTCCCCGGCTGAGTCCGCAGAAAAGCAGAATCCTTGGAAGTTGATCGGATCATGATCGATTTTCCCCAGCAGAGCGTGGGGCAGCTAATGCTGTGTTTCCCCAGAATCGCACTTTCTCCATCGGAGCAGAATGATTTCTCCTTCCTCAGCCGAGTTTGCAGATGTCCAAGAGATCCGAATCCTTGGAAGTTGATCAGATCATGATTGGTTTTTCCCCAGTGGAGTGTTGAGCAGCTGAAGTTGGTTCCCCTCAGAGTGGTCATCCCCAGAAGAGTAGTCGAGACGGCCGCGCAGTTCATTCTCGCGATTGATATCAGCAGATCCAAGTTCTCGTAGAGCTTCGTCCCCTGCAGCAGTCAGCTGAAGTTGTTCCCCTGCAGCAGTTCGCGGAAGATCAATTCCCCAGACAGAGCCCGATTGATATTGGCGTGTTCACGTTCTCCTCAACAGGATGATTCCTCTACCTGAGTGGTTCTTTCTCCTTGACAGGAGGATTTCCCCCTTCGGCATTTATTTTGCTGACGGGATCGCATCATTGTGCATGACTGCATAGCATTTAACGCTGCATAGCATTGTGCATGATTGCATGGCATTTAGCATAAACGCATAGCATTCCCACCGTGTGGGGCATAGCGCAAAAGCATACGCATCATAAGCCTGATCTAGGTCATTATCATTCTTGCCTTCCAGGTGTGCGACCAAAAGACCGGTTGCTCAGGACGATTCTTGATGTTCTCCCCAGCAAGGTCGCTCTTGAGATGATTCTTAAAGACCCCGGTGTAATCCCCACGGTCGCTCGCTCAAGATGATTTTTGAGATCCCCAGCGAAGTTTTCAGTTCAAAACGACCCTTGAACTCCTCAGCAGGGCCGTTTGCTTAAGACGATTCTTAAGACCTCAGTACAGCTTCCCGAGTTGTTCGCCTAGTATGATGCTTGAGCTCCCCAGTAGCGTCCCCAGTAAGAGTTGCCCAGGAAGATTCCTGGAATACCCAACAGAATGTTTGCTCCAGAAAGGTTATCAGTTCAGGACGATTCTTGAAGATGCCCGACGGATCTGTTTGTTCAAGATGATTCTTGAAGTCCTCAGCAGCGTGATATGTCTGCTCCAACAATGATGTCTAATCTGAAGATGGATTTCGTAAGCGCCTGAAGGCGATATCAGAAGGTTCCTGTGAGTTCAGATTTCCGTGTTGATGAATCAACGGGTGGCTGAAGACAAGGTTCAAGAATTTGTAGATATAACAGAGTGATTCGTGTGGGTCTGAAGACCAAGTCAGTTATCCTGAGGTGATGATTGATTGCGATCAAGTGAATGATATTTCTTCTAACTGAAGTCGAAGATGTTTCTCCAGCGGTGATGTTGGGTATTTTGATTGTCCGACGGTGATGTCAGATTTAGTTCTCCAGCGGTGATGTTGGGTATTTTGATTGTCCGACGGTGATGTCAGATTTAGTTCTCCAGCAGTGATGTTGGGTATTTTGATTGTCCGACGGTGATGTCAGATTTAGTTATCCAGCGGTGATGTTGGGTACTTTGATTGTCCGACGGTGATGTCAGATTTAGTTCTCCAGCGGTGATGTTGGGTATTTTGATTGTCCGACGGTGATGTCAGATTTAGTTCTCCAGCGGTGATGTTGGGTATTTTGATTGTCCGACGGTGATGTCAGATTTAGTTCTCCAGCGGTGATGTTGGGTATTTTGATTGTCCGACGGTGATGTCAGATTTAGTTCTCCAGCGGTGATGTTGGGTATTTTGATTGTCCGACGGTGATGTCAGATTTAGTTCTCCAGCGGTGATGCAGGGTACTTCGATCGTCCGACGGTGATGTCAGATTTGGTTCTCCAGCGGTGATGCAGGGTATTTTGATTGTCCGACGGTGATGTCAGATTTAGTTCTCCAGCGGTGATGCGGGGTACTTTGATCGTCCGACGGTGATGTCAGATTTAGTTCTCCAGCGGTGATGCAGGGTACTTCGATCGTCCGACGGTGATGTCAGATTTAGTTCTCCAGCGGTGATGCAGGGTACTTCGATCGTCCGACGGTGATGTCAGATTTGGTTCTCCAGCGGTGATGCAGGGTACTTCGATCGTCCGACGGTGATGTCAGATTTAGTTCTCCAGCGGTGATGCAGGGTACTTCGATCGTCCGACGGTGATGTCAGATTTGGTTCTCCAGCGGTGATGCGGGGTATTTTGATTGTCCGACGGTGATGTCAGATTTAGTTCTCCAGCGGTGATGCGGGGTACTTTGATCGTCCGACGGTGATGTCAGATTTAGTTCTCCAGCGGTGATGCAGGGTACTTCGATCGTCCGACGGTGATGTCAGATTTGGTTCTCCAGCGGTGATGCAGGGTACTTCGATCGTCCGACGGTGATGTCAGATTTGGTTCTCCAGCGGTGATGCAGGGTACTTTGATCGTCCGACGGTGATGTCAGATTTAGTTCTCCAGCGGTGATGCAGGGTACTTCGATCGTCCGACGGTGATGTCAGATTTGGTTCTCCAGCGGTGATACAGGGTACTTTGATCGTCCGACGGTGATGTCAGATTTAGTTCTCCAGCGGTGATGCAGGGTACTTTGATCGTCCGACGGTGATGTCAGATTTAGTTCTCCAGCGGTGATGCAGGGTACTTTGATCGTCCGACGGTGATGTCAGATTTAGTTCTCCAGCGGTGATGCAGGGTACTTTGATCGTCCGACGGTGATGTCAGATTTAGTTCTCCAGCGGTGATGCAGGGTACTTTGATCGTCCGACGGTGATGTCAGATTTAGTTCTCCAGCGGTGATGCAGGGTACTTTGATCGTCCGACGGTGATGTCAGGTTTAGTTCTCCAGCGGTGATGCAGGGTACTTCGATTGTCCGACGGTGATGTCAGATTTAGTTCTCCAGCGGTGATGTTGGGCATTTTGATTGTCTGACGGTGATGTCAGGTCGATATTTCTCCAGCTAGTTGTTGAGCACTTAGTGTTGTAATATTCGAAGATTTGTTCCCCGCAGGGTACCGTGTGCTCGTGCAGTTGGCAAATTTTCGGGTTTACCGGTATTCAATCGTCTCGCACCTTGATTGGGTGAGAGCCGTTCGCTTCTCACCCAGTCAGGTTCAAGCCGTTTGAATAGGGGCAGCTGTTGCACTTCAAAATTTGGCCAACAATTATTTATTCATTGAGTGTTTGAAAATGGATACCTTCATCAGAAAGTTCAAGAGATCCTCAGAGGAAGTGGATTGAAACCAGGGCTGTGTGCTTCAAAGCTTGAGAGTTGTGGGTGTTCCTCAGATGATTCTGAGACTTTGAGAATGAACTTGATGTTTTGAGAAAGCCTATGAGATGTCTTGATAGCCTTCATGAAGCCCAGCGAGGTCATTGTGCAAGAGTTCAGAAGATTCAACCATGAATGATAGATTTAGGGTTTTGACTGGGTCAACCCTAGATCAGCTGAAGATTTGGAGAAGGTTGAGACCTAATCCAAGGGCCATGAGATCATGGAAGGATGCATAGAGATGTTATAAAGAGGATTCCTAAACCAACTCATCATGATTGAAGAGTTTGAGAAGTTTTGAGTTAGGGTTTCTGAGGATTGTCAGTGAAAAAACCCTAATTTGATCCCTATCTTCCAGGCAGTTTTAGCTCTAGATGTGATTGATATCTCATCTTCCCCACAACATTAATGTTGTGTAGCTTGTTCTTAGCTTTAATTTGAGTGGTGGAAGTCCTTGATAGGAGTTGCAGAGCTCAAGTTATGGTTTTGACAAATTACAGGTCAACAGAGGTATGTGAATCTGGGTCCTTAAAAGTCACCCAACTTGCAGACAACTTTTGCCCTAGTAGGATGATTCCTATGATTTCTTGGTCAACATGAATGTTGGAGGGCATCTTCTTAGCTTTAATTTGAGTGGTAGAAGTCCTTGATAGGATTTGTGGAACTCAACTTATGGTTTGAACAAGACAGGGGTATTTTGGTAATTTGTCAGTTATAGGTCATTTTTAAGCAAATGCCATATCTCCTATTTCCAAGCCTCAAATGGAAAAACTCAAAACATGAAAGTTGTTCAAAATGTGATTTTAAGTCTAGAAAGAAGGTCATGAATTATTGAAAAAGCTTGGAGCATGGATATTTTAAAATGGTCAAAATGACTTGAAAAAGGCTTATAAGTTAAAAAAAGTTGAAATTGAATTTTGGTTTGAGAGATCTACAAATCCAAAATGGGGCATATGATAGATGATTTTGATTGGAAACAACATTTTGGAAACAATGGTTTATCCACATTTTTGAGTTTAGGCTTAAAAATTGGACTTCCTTTGTAAATTTGTTTCTTGCACTTTAAGGCATCAAAAGGAAAGATGGGAAAATGCTACATAAAGGTTTGTAAGACCTTATTTTCATGTCATAATACCATATGGGGAGAATTTAAGTAAGATTGCATGGTTTATCATGAGATGGCATGAGATTCACTCAAGATGACAAATTCAAAATCTCATTACGTGATACATTCTAGAAACTTCATGGAAGGTTCTACAAACTTCCACACATTTCTATTCTCATCTATATAAGCCCTAGGGTGGCTCCATGTATTGGTTGGTGATTCTAAAATCTTGCATACTACACTTTGATTCCTTCACTCCAAAATTGCATTTTCATTCCAAACTCCATTAAAACACCATCAATCACTACAATTCTGATCATCATCATCATCTATAATCAACATTGAGCATTTGGCAAGAAAAATCAAGAAGAATTCGTGGCTGGTTCATGAAATCACAAGGTTCACTCCAACTTGCATGAAGGGTTGGATAGGTTGATTCAAGAAGTGTGATCAAGAACCACTGCAAACAGAAGCACATAGGTCCATTGAAGATCACTTGTAGCAAGTACCAAGGCTTGGATTGGAGAAGAAACACCATAGCCATCACCACTTGCAAGGTATGCGTTTTCTCTTGAATCTCATTATTTATGCATAGTTAAGGTTTGTTGTTAGGGTAAGCATGATAGAGACCAATTAGGGATGAATCTTGATGAGTATGAGAGCATTCCATGGAAGTTTGTTGTATGGCCGTTTCTGTTTAGGGAGCAAGAACTCATGCCTTAGTGTACTATAATCTTAGTTCTTTAGCTTAGTGTAATCCTCATAAGATGTAGATCATTCTAGGTTAATATGAGCCCATTCCATTTCCATGCATATCCATGTGAAACAAGTGGTACCAGACCTTGCGCGCTTTGTAACTCTTTGTGGAGTGAGTCTTAATGAAATCCATGACCATGGCTGTGTAGAGGGCAATGAGTAGGTCAAGTTTGATGTTTGGATCGTGAGTTTTCATGGAGAGATGAGGGAGCTATGGATGCTGGAAGACAAGTGCATGGAAACTGTTTTTAGAAACCCTAAGTGACCAAAGGTAGAAGAGATAATCTCTACCATTGATTCATGTTGTAATATTTGACTTTGTCCCTCAATCCAGCGGCCTAAATTTCATTCATCTTCAAAAATTCATAACTAAATGGAAAATGCATATTTTTAACTCATTCTTTTTTTTCACATTTTTCTTAACATGTCTAGAAAATTAAAAAAATATAAAAATTGCATTTTACATTTTTTTCGCATTTTTTCCATATTTTACAAATAAATGCACATTTTTAATCATTCATTTCATCCATGATTTTGCAAATTTTTGTTCTTACATTTAGAAATAGATTTTTTGCCCATTCTTTTTTGTGGTGATTAATATTGAATTGTAGTATTCCCAGAATTTATTACTAGATTTTTTAGAATAAATTTTGATTAGTTTAGATAATTGAACTTAGGATAGTTTAATTAGGTTTTTAAGTAGTATACTTGAACTTCAACATTTTATTTTTGGGGTTTTTAGGACAAGTTAGCCTATGGGGAATATATGGGACTTAAGGGTAGTTAGATAGGATCCCCTAGAATTTTGCTAGAATATTGTATGGTATTTTAGTATTTTTCATTGATTTTCTCTTAAATAGCTTTTAAAATAGGATTAATTTTGTGCATGATTTTGTGGAATTTGTTTTAGGACCTTCCTTTAGTCTTTTTAATCCATTCTTTTTTGTGTAATTAGATATTGAATCATAGTTCCCCATAGGATTTAATTCTTGATTTTTATATTAAATTTTGATTAGTTTAATTAGGGTAGCATTAGGGTATCCTAATTAGGGTTTAGGTTGTGCATAGGTGAGGAAATTCATTTTCTTTAGATAGTTTTGTCTTGATTTTTGGGTAGAGGCATATGTGGATGTTATGGATAGATATTGTAGACCCTTGTGAATAATTGTTAGATTTTTCCCCCTTGGTTTAGTATTTTTAGGTATTTTCTGAAGTTGCCTGATAATCTTGTCTGTGCTATGGTTATCTGTTCATCTCTGGGGGTTGTTTTTGGGGAATTTGTTGTGGGGCTTGTGTTGTCTTGAAGACCTTGTTGGAGAGCATGATGAAGAGAAGATTGTAGATCAAGACTCAGAGACCCAGAGCTTGGCTTGTTCCCTGTCTGTGAGGTTTGAGATCCTGAAGTTTGAAGGGAGTTCATGGTACTTTCCTGAGTAAGGCACTATGAATGACTTTCATTCTTTCTTCTCACCTCTTTCTCAAGTATCCAATGATGTTGGAGCCAACTTGTGAGTTTAATTTCTCCTGAGGAGGAATGTAAACTGATCACATGTTGTTGAGCCACATGGGATACAACTCCTAAGTGGAAGCCTCCTAGTACTTTCCTGAGGAAGGTCCTATGAGTCTGTTCATTTAGTTCCACTAGTTCAGATAGGATTTCCTAAATATCCAGTGATGTTGGAGCCTGCTTGTAAGTTTAATTTCTCCTGAGGAGGAATGTAAACTGATCACAGTAGTTGAGCCACATGGGATACAACTCCTAAGTGAAAGCCTCCTAGTACTTTCCTGAGGAAGGTCCTATGGGTCTATTCACTTAGTTCCATTAGTTTATCTAGGATTTCTCAAGTATCCAATGATGTTGGAGCCAACTTGTGAGTTTAATTTCTCCTGAGGAGGAATGTAAACTGATCACAGTTGTTGAGCCACATAGGATACAACTCCTAAGTGGAAGCCTCCTAGTACTTTCCTGAGGAAGGTCCTATGAGTCTATTCACTTAGTTCCACTAGTTCAGATAGGATTTCCTAAATATCCAGTGATGTTGGAGCCTGCTTGTGAGTTTAGTTTCTCCTGAGGAGGAACGTAAACTGATCACAGTGGTTGAGCCACATAGGGTATGACTCCTGAGTATACACCTCCTAGTGCTTTCCTAAGGAAGACACTATGAGTCTGCTTACTTAGCTCCCTTTCTTTGGTAAGCTTGTTCTGAAGCTTGAAGACTGGGATTGATTTCTCTTGTTTAGGGTTTTGCTTTAGGGCTTTGCTTTCTTCTGATTAGAGTTCTGTTTTAGGGTTAGGATTAGAGATCAGATGTAGATTCTTTCTTTCTCAAGCATGTGTTTTGTTTGCCTGATGGCATTTTCATTTCTTCTGTCTGTATGATTGCAGTTTACTGTTTATTGCTTGATAGCATGTTGTTTATTTTTCAGTATGATTACTGTTATTTCATGACTGGCTTGAGGTCGAGACGAGCTTGTGGAGGCTGAAGCCCCACACACATTTCCTCCCTCACTTGCATTGCATGCATTTTACTGTTAAAGCTGATGCTTTTGTCTGTTTTGGTGTATCATTGACATGATCCCTTAGGACTCTCATTTCCTTTGATAAGGATTTGATGATAGACTTTTAGGTTGAAACCTATGCATGACAACATCTAGGAGTTCCCTGTTCAAATCTCAACCATAGGATGAATCCATGGCATGACAACAGTAGGACTTGATAGTCTCCCTCCTAGTTGGGCCTGTTCTCTTCTCATCTCGAAGCAGTTTAAGATACAGTAATCATGAATGATTTCTTTCGTATGTTACGAGCCTTAAGCCATCTGAGGATGGATGTTTAGTATGGTACCCTTTGGGTGACATGCGACGCATTCACTCTCAGGTCATAGTCTCTAGTGCGGTTGAAATCGCAAAAACACCATAAAAAACACTTCTTTTAGGAGATAACCCGTAGTTAGCCGAACTACGTTTGCTCTGATCTTTCATACCAGATGAAAGTACGTAGGCATAGGATGCGATATCCTAGTGAGCAACCTTTCCCCCATAATCACCCGTAGTTAGCCGAACTACGTTGACTCTGGTTTCTCGTTCCAGACGGGAATACGTAGGCATAAAGCGCGACGCTTTGCCGAGTCATTTTTCTTTTCTTTTTCAGCCAGCCTTGATAGGTAGATAGATTATAACCAACCCGTCCAAGTAAACAAACAAGCGAGGATCCCGTCGAGTACGACGGACGTGAGGGGTGCTAATACCTTCCCCTTGCGTAACCGACTCCCGAACCCAGACGATGGTTGCGATGACCTTGTCTTACCCTCTTTCGTCAGGTTTTTCCGATCGTTTCCTTTCCCGCTCTGAGGGATAAATAACGAAAGGTGGCGACTCTTCTGTTTTCCCGACACCTTATTTTCGCGCAAGCGACACTCACCAATCAGGAGTGAGACAGTCACAACCCTTTCAGAGAAAATCAAGACAGCCAGTGTCACACAACTTGTTTAAAAAAAACAGGAAGAAGCCCGCTAAGTTGAAAAGCTGGAAAGCAAATACTTAGGCAAAATTGGGGCATCCTGTTGGGCTTCAAAATATAAAACTTCAAAAACCAGTCTAGGAAAAAGTTAGGGAATAAAAGAATAAAAAGAAAGGATCTCAAAAGAAAAATCCTCAAACAAGAACAAAGTCGTGTGACTACAGACACAAGACAAAAGGGGTAATTGTCACTCTGAAAACCTTGTGGGTTTCTCAATCATCACTCCTACCATTCAATAAACCTTTTGAAGGTGAGCGCTTGTGCCAAGTTAGCTGAACGTAGGATTGGAGATCATCACGAGGAAGGGGTGGGTTCAAATCATACTTTGAGCCTTTCATCTTTTGTTTCAATAACCGTTAACCAAACCATGTTACAACCCTCGAAAGACCTAATTGAGGCGAGGTTTATTCTAAAAGCATACTATCGCAAGGTTGCGTAAACTGACTCCTCACATATTTGCTACTCATTAGCATCAATGTCATTATCCTTGCTATATATTTCACACCCATCAAGTTAGCACAACGTTTGGACTAAATGGTCCGTTCGTCTCACTATCACGACACTTAATAAATGACATTTCTTTCAAAATCTGCATGAACACCGCATTAAAATTACCATTCGTGAACAAACAATTTTAATTGTAGATCATTAGTTAACATGGAGGAAATTCCAACAAGGAGCAATCAAACAGGACTAGATCATTCAGCAGCCTAGATATGGGGCATTGGCATATAAAGAGTTTGGAATCAGTCAGTCTGAGACAAATCCCCAAGCATCGGTTGATTATGGGGCAAATCATTCAAGAAGCGGTTGATCAGAAGTGAATCATCTTGAGACTCTACCAATCAGGGGCAGGTCACATGGAGATTCTGTTGATTTGAGGGAAGATCCTCCAGTGTTCAGCCAGAACAAGTTAAGTCACTTCAACACTCATTCAGGGGTAGGTCACTTTAAGAGTACATTGAAGCCAATCACTCTAAGAGTTATATAGTCTGAATCCTTTCATGGTACAGATTCTGGGGCAAGCCATCTCGATGTCGTCTCATGGAAAGCTACATTCTTTTCAGGGTGAACTTTCCCAAGGATCAGACAGGGGAAATTTGAACTACACTGAGGAAAGCCATTCGAGCAAGTTCATTTTCGTTAGCAAGTTGAGTGTCGGGGAATCGTGCCATCACCTCATCAAATAACCTTAACCTTCTAAAAAGGCCTCTTTGTCATTGGATCGTCATCCCACAGCCTGAACCTGTTACCTGACAGAACCTTGTAACCCGAAGTCACTTCCAAAGTCCAGTTCTCGTCTGGCAAACCTTCAAACCAGTTCTCGACTGGTCAACCCTTCACTAAACACCAGTCTCCGTCTGGTACATGTCAAAACTTTAAACCAGTTCCCGTCTGGTCACCCATTATTTAGCCCGTTCTCGTCTGGAAAACACCATTTCAAAGTCCAGTTCTCGTCTGGAAAACCATAAATCAGTTCCCGTCTGATACCAAACCACAAAATCAGTTCCTGTTTAACAACTTAACCTTTTACTAGTTCTCGTCTAGTAGTTCCCCTTCAAAGTCCACTTTTGTTGGTAACCAAAAAATCTAATCACCATAAACTTGGTCCCATCCCTAAACCAGAAGCCCAACTGTACTCCCAGTGGCTCACATGTTATCACATTCCCCGACACGAGGCTCGTTTGATCTCACTTCTCTGTAGTAGAGATTTTGTATCCCCACATAGTCTATGATACTGACTCAATTCGCCAAGCAGAGGTTGATGTTGATGAGTCTTATTCTCAATCCCTGGAAGAGCAAATTTTATCCCCATTAGAGTGGATCTTTATTCCCCGCAGAGTGGGATTGTCCCCAGAAGAGTGTTATTCTAGAAGGTCGTCCAGGGCATTTTCCGCAGCAGAATACAATGTTTATTAGTATTCTTCAGAGCAAGTTTTTGGGATATCCTCCCATTAAATGTTATTCCCCTCAGAGTGGAGTGTATTCCCAACAGAGTGGAATTATTCCCAGCAGGTCGAGTTGCATTTATCCTCAGCAGGCTGAGACTAGTTTCTCCCCAGCAGATTATGACTAGTTTCTCCCTAGCAGGTTGAGATTGCAGCAGGTCAAGATTGAGTTTCCCTGGCAGTGGTGTGCACATATCCGCAGCAAGTAGATATGAGACTATTCCCTAGCCATGGGTCAAGTCTAGTGTAGTTCCCCACAGAGTCTATGATATTGACTCATATTCCCCAAGCAGAGGTTGATGTTGTTGAGTTCTATTCTCATTTCCCCAAGCAGAGGTTGATGCTAATTCCCTCGACGAGTATTGGAAGTTATTCTCCACAGCAGAATCTAGTGATTATTGGTGTTCTCCAGAGCGATATTTTGGGATGAGTTCCCAATGTTTGTTTTTTTCAATCCTCTTTAGAGCGGACTTTATCCCCAGTAGAATGTTGTCTTTCTTAATTCCCCTCAGAGTGGATTTTGTTCCCCGCAGAGTGGGATTGTTCCCAGAGAATGTTGTTCTCAATCCTCAGCAGAGAAAGTTCAGGATTTCTTCCCAGTAAATCTTATTCTTAATTCCTGGCAGTTTGAAATTAATCTCCAGCAGAGTGGAATACCCGTCAGAGTGGAGTTATTCCCAACAGTTTGGTTTTCCCCAGAAGAATTGTATTCTGGAAGGCCGTTCAGGGCATTTTCCCCAGTGGAGTGAGTTTTGTTCCCCAGAAGAGTTGTATTCTGGAAGGCCGTTCAGGGTGTTTTCCTCAGCAAAGTCGATTTAATCCTTAGCAGAGTGGATTTATTCTCAACAAAGAGCAGTTGTATCCCCAAGAGAGTCTGTTCTAGGAGGCCATCCAGAGCTTGTTTTTCCCCCAGCATAAGTCCAATCATACTTGGCACACCGGGTCATACCCAACAGAGTTGGCTTCGTCTCTTCAGCATTTATTTTATTGGAGTGGTTCCTTTGCATTTGCATTGTGTATAGCATCCTCTCAAATGCGTAGCATTTCCATTTTGTACGGAGCATTACGCTATATTCAAACATAGGCATTCGAAGCATAAGCCAGGTTGTTACCTCTTATTTTCAGATGTATCTCCAGCAGATATCGGTGTATTTCATGAGCCTGTGTGGTATCCAAACCACAGCAAAATCTTTGACAGATGCGTTCATCTTATCATTTTCTCCCCAATAGAGTTTACGTGATTAAGTTCATTCTTCTCCAGCAGATTTCTTTTTTCAGAGTGTGAATTGACGGATTCTCTTACTGACTTAGCGTCGTTGTCTGTTTTAATTAACGGATGCTTGCTTTGGATATCAGATGTTACCGACTTAGCATCGTTGCCTGTTTTAATTAACGGATGCCTGCTTTGGATAGAAGATGTTGCCAACTTCGTGTTGAGCTGACTTAGTGTCGTTGCCTGTTTTGATTAACGAATGCCTATTTTGATTAACGGATGCCTGCTTTGGATAGCAGATGTTACCGACTTCATGTTGAGCCGATTTAGTGTCGTTGCCTGTTTTGATTAACAGATGCCTGTTTTGATTAACGGATGCCTGCTTTGGATAGCAGATGTTACCGACTTTGTGTTGAGCCGACTTAGTGTCGTTTCCTGTTTTGTCTAACGGATGCCTGCGTTTTAGCAGATGTTTTTACCAGCCGAGCGCTGTGCCTGCCTGTTAGTAGATATTTTTACCGGCGGGTGCCGAGCCTGTTTGTTTAACAGATGTTCTTACAAACTTCGTGTCAAAGCCTTCTAAACTGTGGTTAGTAGTTGGTTCCTTACAACTTTCAAATACATTTCTCCTGATTCCACTTTGGTGGACATTTCTACAGTTTACTACTCCTGCGGTTGGCAAATTTTAGGAATCTTTTGTATTCAATCACCTTTTACCTTGAATGTCTGAAAGCGGTTGCTTTTCATCCCTTCAGGTCCAAGTTATTTGAATAGAGGAAGCTATTGCACCCCAACATTTACCCACCTTTTTTCTGACTTTGGCTGGCTTTTGCTTCGCATTTCATCTGCATATCCTCCAGGTCGATCATCTCTCGCATACTGTCCATGTTATCAGCCAGAATGGATTATCGGGATTACAACCACTTTGTTCGCATTTTTGACTATTCAAACCAGTTCAGATGAGGAGATTTATTTCGGAATCAAGCGAAGGTTGTTCTCTTTCTGGTGGTTCAGTCTGTGCTGGTAATTTGGTTGCAATTCGGTGTTCGACCCCTTTTTTATTTTGTGACATTTTGTGATTTATTGTTGCTTTAATTTGTTTAGAATTTAAATAGAATTTATTTAGTTTTTCATTTGATTTTTTAGAATAGAACTTTAATTGGATTTTTAGAAAATAGTTTTTATTAGAAATAGAATTAGATTTTGTTTAGAATTTATTTTTAATTGGAATTAGTTAGTTTTTTAATCTAGAGTTTAGAATTTTAATGAATTTTTGATTAGTTAGGTTACTTTAGATTATTTTCATTTAGTTTTAGACTAGATTTAGAATTTATTAGTTTTTAGACAATTAGAGTTTAGGATAGACTTTTAATAGAGTTAACTAGAATTTAAGTTTTCATTTTAGAAAATAGATTAAGCTTTAGAATATTGGTTTAGGAATTTAGATTTAATTTAGATTAATTAATAGGTTTTAGAGTTAGATTAAGACTTAAAAATTATTAGAATTAATTTAGATTAGTTTTAATTTGAATTGATTAGGATTAGATTTTAATTAATTAGTTAGAATTAAATTTAGATTAGTTAGATTATTAGATTATAGTTAAGACTTAAGTTAGAATTAATTGTTAGTTAATTATCATTTAGTACAGATTTTCATTAAGTCCGTTAATTAATCCAAACAACAGCCAGCAAAGCAGGGAGCACATGTCTCCTTTCCAGCATATACAAATACTGTTCATTTTCTTCTCAAACGAAAAAACCCTAGGAAGAACCCTAGCCGCGAATTCCCCTACACCGTTCATCATCATCCCTCACTCTCTCAAGCTTCTCATACTCCAAAACTCACCCATTTCCCTTCGAACCTCCATTTTCGAACCACCATCCTCATCATCATTCTCGGACCAACACCACTTTCCACCGTCTTCCATCAACGCAAACTCAAGAACGAAAAGCCAAACAACCTCAAATCTGAATCTGCGAAACCCTCCGTTTACATTTCCATTCGCAAAAAACCCAGTTTCACAGCCGACATCTACCAACTCATGGCGGAAAACGTTCCAAACTCCCAAGTGAAATCAACACAGCCGCCGCTGCTGCGAGCAACTCATCTTCTTCATCAATCCCAACAAAACCCTTTTTGCTTCTTCTCTGTGTCGTATTGGTATTTTTGGTAATGGAGTTTCCTCTGGGATGAATGTGGGTTTCGTTTTCAACTTCGAGTTCCTCGGTTGGTTTTTGGAGCAGATTTGTAGGGAAGATGAGTTGAAAGTTGAAGTCACGCGAAAAGTCTGTGCTATTGTTGTTTTTGATTTCAAAAATAATAGTAATAATTTTTGGGACTGTTTCTAAAGTCCACCCCCCATTTTCTTACCATGAAATGGTGATGGGCCTTTGCCCAAGTGATCCGCAAACCGTGTGGACTACACCCCAGATCAGACTCCCCCTAATTGTATTATATTTAAAAAAAACCTTTTTCTTTAATCTTGTTTTGGTTTGTAAATATTTTTCTAATCTGTTTTTAATTGTTAATATATATATTTTTCTTTATTATATTAAATTAGTTTTTAGTTTTATAATCTTTTCTAACTTTTCTTTAGAGTTTTATATATATTTTTCTTCTAATTTCTTTTCTTATATTTTTAACCTATTTTCTTCTAAAAGTTTGAGTTTGGCCTTTTTATTGAGGATTTCTTTGTTTGGGTCGATGAAGAGACCTCTATGTTTTTCTGTCAAATTATTGATGAAAAACGATAGATCCAAGACTGACTTTTCTCTCCCCTTTTCATTTTTGATCTTATTTTCATCTTTGTTCATTTTCACCGCTTTTTGGTCAATGACGAGATTTCTGTAAACCATTACCAGTCAAGCAATTGATGAATAATGTTGGATCCGAGACCACCTCCTTTCTCTCCTCATTTCTTCTTCTTTTCGATTTTATTTTGACTTTCTCGATCGATGAAGTCTTGTATTCGTAAGCTTCGGATTATCGAAGTCGATAACCTTCCCGATTTCAAATCTATGGAAAATGACCATTTGGGTCATTTTCTTTACTTTGGGATCGCGATAGGCTACCTTCGATTAATCGACATAATGTTTGCGATTAAGACGAGATCCTATCTCTTTTTGGTCCGTGCGACATGATTTAATCGGAGAATGATCCTCAATATCATTTCTCTAACTTGTCCGTAGCACGGATATCAATTACGCGACCTCCTATAGTTTGACTTCCATCATAAGTCGAGCTACGACAGTTTAGCGTCACATTTAGTCCTGATTCAATTCATTACACGCTTTCGAACCTTGATTTCTAAACCATAACTGCGATGAGTGTTGTGAGTTCCAAGCGTTAGATATGTTGGAAATGATAAGTGGGGGGCCTCTCCTCACGTTGTCTAGAGTGTTTAGCGTATACCCTTTGGGCAATATGCGATGCACTCACTCCTATGTCTTAGGATTTTTCATAGTGCGCGTCCCAAACCGATCTTTTTCCCTTCCGTTTAGGCGTTCCAGGCCTAGGACCCTTTTTCTCTCGCATCCGTGCAATCGAGAACCCTTTTCTCTCGCATTCGTGCAATCGAGACCCTTTTTCTCTCGCACTCGTACGATCGAGACCCGTTTTCCCGTAGTTGGCGAATTACGGTTGCTCTGATTTCTCATACTTGTTGAGAATACGTAGGCACAAGACGACGATGTCTTGGCGAGAATTATCCTTCACTCTCCCTTCTTTTCCTCCGAGTACGTTACTTTCCTTTCTACCGCAAACAGGCATCGTCCCTAACTGCTGGAATGGAGACTTAACGTCACTCACAAAAACACCTCTTTAACCAACCTTTTTCCGTAGTTTCCCAAACTATGTTTGCTCTGATTTCTCATACCAGATGAGGATACGTAGGCACAAGACGGAAATGTCTTGGCGAGCAACTTTACCCCCATCACCCGTAGTTTCCCGAACTACGTTGACTCTGACTTTCCCATAGCACGAGGGAATACATAGGCATAGGGCGACGATGTCCTATCGAGTCTGGTCTTTCCGTTCACCCCCATTTAGCAGTAGAAATAGATAGTTTTCACCCGTAGGTTAGACAACAAGCGTGGATCCCGTTGAGTACAACGGGCGTGAGGGGTGCTCATACCTTTCCCTTGCGTAACCGACTCCCGAACCCTAGATTTGGTTGCAATGACCTTGTCTTTTCCCTTTTTGTCAGGTGTTCTTCGATCGTTTCCTTTCCCTCTCTTTGGGATAAATAACGTTCAATGGAGACTCTTCTTGTGAGCTTAGTTACCTTTCGCGGTGCCGGTACCAATCCTCAGTCTTCGCCCTATTCGTCACCAGCCTCCAGCCGTCAATTCCAACCCTTGCATCTGCATCACGATTCTAACCTTGATTGCAAGGAGGCTCAACGAAAACTAAAAAAAACAAAAACAACCCCACAACGAACCCTAACACTTTCAAAGGATGCTTTTGAGGAATTTCCGGTGAGCTTCTAACTATTCTTCTCACTGCTTTTCTCCTTTTTGCATTCTTCCCGTCTTCTCATTCATTTTA
Organism: Lathyrus sativus; assembly: GCA_963859935.3. Lineage (NCBI taxonomy): Eukaryota > Viridiplantae > Streptophyta > Magnoliopsida > Fabales > Fabaceae > Lathyrus > Lathyrus sativus. Next base: position 182,374,919 of record OZ012739.1, read on the forward strand.
CCCTGATCCAGTGCACAACAAGAATGGTGGTGGCTGCCAATATCTCCGTCTGCATCGGCGACTGACGAGGGGTGAGGTTGCTGTGGAGAATGCTATGAGGTCACCTCTCTACGACTTTGGAGGCTTTGTTGCAAACGGCGATTCGACAATGTCGGCTATTCTTGAAGATGAGTTCTCTTAATTCTTTCTCCTCTTTTGTTATTCTGTGTTTTGTATGTGTGTTTGTGAAACTCGATTCTGGTTTTTTGGTCCCCCTTTCGTGTATTATCTGCCCTTTTTAAATATGCTCTGAATCTTGTCAGGAAACAATAACTTTGAAAGAATTTGAAGTTGTTGGAGCACATTTGAAACTTGTCTTGAACTTATTTCCTACTTAGTCCAAACATGTCTGTCAATGTGTAAATGATGTGAACAACTATGATGAAACTTGCCTTGTTCGGATTATCCTGTTTAAACATGTTTTGAAATCAGTTTGCGTTATTGGGTGATTATGCGATCGATGCTTAAGATCATATTCTCCTTTTGTTTTGATTCCTCTTTTGATTATACTTGGAACATGTCGTGATTTATTTCCTTATTTAACTCAGCATGTCGAATGTATTTTGGCAAGAATTAAAAACTGTCCCAAGCATGTTTTGTTCTGTTGTGAAATTAAAGCTTGATGATTCTTGTATTGAATGTTTATTAGACTACTTTGGAAAGAAATAGTTTCACTTGATGATGACTTTCTTTCCCTTGATTTCGTCTTTGAAAACACAACAAGCTTGCCTTGATTGCATTTGCTGACAGCTTGGGCAAATAATAGCTAGTGATGATTTTAATTTGTTTCAAATCAAACATGTTCCAAACTTGCCAACTTCATGCTTTCATATGTGATTGTGTTTTTAATTGAATCAACTTGTTTCTGAAAGACATGTATGTCATTATCTAAAGATTTATTTTGCAAACAGGCTACACAAAAGTAAAAACTTTAATTGGATTATACAGTGAACCGTGTTGCAGGGGACTTGTATCTTGGTCCTTCTCTCACAAAAGCTATCATGGTTTGTAATACGTGGTTCGGTTAGGCAAGAATCAAAAGGTTTATAAAGCCTTCCTAACATTTTGGTTTGTTGTTTTGTGACATTAATTTCCAAGTTGTTTTTCTTGTGAATCCTTGCAGACGAATCCAAAATAAAACCTGATTATCTCTGTCATAGCATGTAGTCACAAATATTACCAATGATGCATGCGTATCCATGTCTAGCAACTTAATAAAGCATAGTGCAACCATTGAAAGTATGTGTAATACCCCAACTTTTGCCCCGAGATTATTAGGTTTATTTCGCACGTCCTCTCATTCGCATTGAATTCAACTAATCACTAACAAGTTTGTGTAGCCGTTTGATTTTTGCAGGAAAATATCTTGTGGTGCGCTTTTTAGTCCATGAAGGGTAAAATGGTCATTTGCTTGCAGCCGGTTGTCAATTTACGAAGAATGTATTCATGTTGAGTTTAATCGACGGATTGGAGTTATTCCAAAAAAGTGCTCGCTTGATTTGTTGGAAGTTGTATCGGAGACGAGATGGAATCAAATGAAGTAATAAGAAATAGAATTTTATTGGTGCTTTCATTTCATTTTAAAAAAATAAAAAATAAAAATATATATTTTGACAATGTTTTTCATTTTAAATATCAAAAGAAAAAGGGAAAATAATTTTACTTCATTTTTTATAATGGGTTTTTTCATTTCATTTTTATATCAAAAGAAAATAAAGATTTTATTTCGTTTTATAATATTTTTTATTATTTCATTTTAATATCAGAAAAATAAATAATAATATTATTTTCGTTTTCATTTTAATATAAAAATAGATGCATATAATAATAACATTTTCATTTTATTTCATCAAAATTAATTTGTTTACAATATAAAAAATAATAATAATAAATAAATAAAATTACATTTCTTTTTGCTAAAAATCATAAATTCCTAAAAGAACTTCTAATAATTTCTTCGATTTCTTCAAGTTTCGGATCAACTTCTCCGAACCTGCAAAATCAACGGTAAATAAGCAAGTTTCATCGGTTAGATTTTTGTCCCGATACCCTCAGCGTAATGTCATCATCGGGTACGTCGGGAGGGCAACGACGAAGTCGAAGCCAACTCCCGACTTATTTTTTTCGACCTCGACAAATCATGGCAACATCTATTCTTTTTAGAGAGAGAGAGAGAGAGAGAGAGAGAGAGAGAGAGAGAGAGAGAGAGAGAGAGAGAGAGAGAGAGAGAGAGAGAGAGAGAGAGAGAGAGAGAGAGAGAGAGAGAGAGAAAGAGAGAGAGAGAGAGTGATTTTTTTGAAGTGATTGGCAAAAAAAAAGTGATTTTGAAAAAGTACTTTTGGAAAAAGCACTTTTTCTTCTGAAAAATGGTTTTGCCCATACGAGGCCTTAACTCATTTCCCAGAAATCTTCCCAAAATCCAACGGGTCAAACAGGTTAATGGTAACATTTTTGCAACGAACAATTCAACAAACTGGTCATCAAACAAGTTCGCAAACCATCCATGAGTATCTCCGAAAAATCCTGTAAAGCCAGCAGCAAAAGCGCAACTGTAAACAAATCAAAAAGCCCACAGATCAACAAAGGAAAACGGGATATAAAATCAAAGAGGTTTCATCAGAGAACCCTAAGCGTGAAGAACCCAAAAACGACGCAAAACGCCAATTGAAGCGTCATCATCGTCTTCATCAGAAGAGGAGAAAAGAGAGAATCATCAGAAAATGCTCAGATCAAAGGAAGATGTTCAAGAAGGAAGCTACCTCTTTCATCACCGTCACCACCCGTTGCGAAAACAGTCGTCGGGCAACGAAAGCGGGAGGCTCAGGTTTAACATCATCACCGTCAACATCTGAAGAACAAACAGCCGCCGCGAGCTGTAACACCCATTTTAATTATTTAGTCATTTTAGTGTTATTTTAATTATTGTATTTTGGTGTGTCCTAGGGCGGGGGTGTGATGGAGTATGTTGGTGGGTACCCTTGATTTATAAGGATTATTTGATAAATATGGAGTTGATATAATAATATAATGATTTAATAATAAATAGTAATATTGGTGGTATTGTTATTATTATTATTATTATTATTATTATTATTATTATTCGTATTGGTGGTATTATTATTATTATTATTATTATTAGTAATAATATTATTAATATTGGGATTAAGAATATAGAATGGGAGTTGGGGAGATAATAGGGAGTTAGAGATAGAGGAAAGTAAAAAGTCACGATAGAACCGTGTGAAGAGAATTGGGAGAAAGGAGAAGAGCGAAGAACAGAGAGGAAGAGGGAAAGTCAGAGCTGTCCAACTTTGGAGGAATTCTTCACCAATTGGAATAACTATCGAGGTAAGGGGGGAGAAATTGATTGGGATGGTCTATACATGAATTGGGTAGAGGGGATTCCTTAACCCCGTAGGGATTTGTCGATGTATGAAGTTGTATATTGGCATGCTTAAAGTTGTTGTTGATATTGATAAATTGATGCTTGATGTTGATGAATTGTTGTTGATACTGTTGAATTTGGGGGTATAGGCTGAGTTATGGTTTTAGTGAAGTTTTGGGTAACTTTAGAGGTATTAGAGGTATACCTGAAGGTTGGTTCTGTAGTGGAAATTAGGGAGCAATCGATGAGGGTAGTATGTAATATTTGTACTGTTAATAGGACAGAAGTTGGAAGTAGCATGTTAGGCTTGGAATTGGCACAGATAGCATTGTAGAACAGTGGGGATTTTGGGGTATCGCAGCATTTGCTGGGTTTCGCCTGGAGAATGGTGGCGAGGGTTAGACTGGCAAATGTTAGCGATCAGTGGCGAGTAATTCCAAATAAACTCCCATAACTAAATGGTATAAAGTTCTCCTGGCAAGTGTGGCCAGCGAAGGTTCGCCTGGCGAATGCACGATAGTAGAGAGGGGCTTCGAGAGCAGGTTCATCTGGTGATCCATAGCAAGCGTTCGCTGCGGGGCTTCGCCTGGCGAATGAACCAACGAACGTGACAGTAGAATGTGGTTTTTGGTACTGTTTTGCCTTGTGCATTAGCTTTGTAGGATCCCTTTGATCATGATAAGTGTAGGGATGGTGATTGAATGATGAAGAGTGTGTGTTTGGTGATAGGAAGTGAATTCCTTGATACTTTATGTAAGTGTCTGATTGATGGGTGTATGGCATATCTATGTATATGTGATGTATGGTGGTGTGATCTGAGAATTGTATGCACAATGTATGCTTGTGTTAATTTGTATGCATTTGGTGTTATGCATATCATGGTGTAGTGGTGGGATGAGTCATTGCTCAAGGGAGCGTATGTGATTCATTCGTATTCCTTTGAACGGGGAATGGTGAGGACGGATCATGGCCAAGGGCGGGTGTATGTGATCTATCCGGGTTCCATAGAATGAACCAATGAGTCAGTACCGCATGCATGGTGTCGCGTTGCATAGTTGCATCATGGCGTATTGTATGGATGGTGGACTATATGTTGTGTTTGTGGAATGTTGGGTGATAAACCATGTGATTGGTGTATTTACTACCTTTATTTCATGTATGTATTTACCGATATATTTTGATCACGTTTCTCACCCCTTTGTTGTTGTTGTGGTATGTGCTTCCTCAGAAGTACAGATAATCCAGGTACTTAGCTAGCTTGGATTGTGGTGTGCAAGTCGAGTCTTAGGATGCTCTGATACGTAGCACGGGGCTTGGGCGTTTAGTTGTTTTATGTTGAACTTGTTTTATTTTCCTGTGACGTATCATAACTTTGATGTATTTTATTAATGAACATTTTTCCGCTGTTTTGTTGTGAAAACCTTCTAATGAAGAGCATGTTGGATTTTGTGATGTGATATCCTACTTGGGAGGTAAAAACTCTGATGTTTGTTTATAATGTTTATATTTTATTTGTTTTGAGAAGTAGGGTGTTACAGTTGGTATCAGAGTAGGTCGGTCCGTCCGGCCAGTGTAGTTGAGTTGAGTCTGTCCTGAGGATAGAGTTTGTGTATCGTTTAACCTGGTGTTGTTATTGTTGAGCAGTATGGCAGGAAGGAATGATGCTTCTTTGGTTGCTGCTATGCAAGCGATGGCGCAGGCAATTGCTAACCAGAACCAAGCTGCGGATGCACAATTTAGAGATTTGGCGTAGTTTCGGAGCAACAAGCCGCCGATGTTTGAAGGAGGAATTTAGGACCCTGAAGCTGCACAGAAGTGGCTGAAGGCAATTGGAAAGATTTTCAGGACTATGAATTGTAGTGATGAGCAAAAGGTGAGGTTTGGTACTCACATGCTAGAAGGTCAAGCTGAGGCTTGGTGGGATAACAGTCGCCGGAGATGGGTGACTGCAGGAACTGCAATCACTTGGGATGTAGTTCGTAAGGGTCTTCTAGAGAAGTACTTTCCGGAAGATATTCGGAGTGCTAAGGAGATAGAGTTCTTGGAACTGAAGCAGGGTAATCTGACCGTAGCAGAATATGCTGCGAAATTCGAAGAGCTAGTGCAGTATTGTCCTCATTACAATACTGAAGATGCGATGACCTCTAAGTGTTTAAAATTTGAGAATGGACTGCGTCCGGAAGTTAAGCTGGGGATTGCTTGTCAGAAGATCAGGAACTATCCTGAGCTGGTAAGCAGGAGCAGAATCTATGACAATGATAACAGGGCCAAGAATGCGCATTATAAGGCTGCAAATGACCGTAAAGGTAAGCAGAGGTTCAGTGGTACTCCTTACAGTGTTTCTGCTAATAAAGGAAAACATAAGGCTGCTACTGATAAGAAGCCCAGAGAAGGGAGCGTGTCTGCTAGTGTGAAATGTTTTCGGTGCGGTGGCGCAGGTCATCGTGCTAAGGATTGTCCTAAGGAGGGAGTAAAGAAGTGTTTCAAGTGTGGTAAGCCAGGCCATGTGATAGCTGATTTCAGAGCCACTATGCCGACCTGTTATAACTATGGTGAGAAAGGTCATATCAGTACACATTGTGAGAAGCCGAAGAAGTCTCAGGCGTCTTCGGCTGGAGGTAAGGTGTTTGCTTTGGCAGAAACTCAAGCTGTCAGTGAGGAACGTGCTATCAAAGGTACTTGTATTATCAATAATATTCCTTTGACTGCTATTATTGATACGGGTGCAACCCACTCGTTCATTTCTGTTGATTGTGTGAAGAGAATAGGATTGGTGCCGTCTACTCTTGAGGGACGAATGACTATTGAGACACCCTCTATTAGTTCAGTGACTACTTCTTTGGCGTGTTTGAAGTGTCCACTGACCATTTTCGGTAGAGACTTTGGAGTGGATCTGATTTGTCTACCACTTGGTAATTTGGATGTTATTCTAGGTATGAACTGGTTGGAGTTCAACCGAGTTTACATCGATTGTTTTTGGAAAGTGTTGTTGTTCCTTACTCCGGAAAAGGAAGCGTTGGCGAGTTCTTTATCCAATAAAGAATTGAGGACCTTGTTGGAAGACGAAGCGAAAGTGTTTGCTTTATTTGTGACATTGTCGGGTGAGAGCAAAGCGTCGATGGAAGAATTGGCAGTGGTGAATGAATTTCCTAAAGTGTTCCCTGATGATATTACGGAATTATCTCCGACGAGAGAAGTTGAATTTAGTATTGATCTTGTTCCTGGTACGAGACCCATTTCTATGGCGCCGTATAGGATGTCGGCAATGGAGTTGGCCGAGTTGAAATCTCAGATTGGAGAATTGTTGGGTAGGAAGTTTATCAGGCCGAGTGTATCGCCGTGGGGAGCTCCAGTGTTGTTGGTAAAGAAGAAGGATGGTAGTATGCGTTTGTGCATCGATTACCGTCAGTTGAATAACGTGACCATTAAGAATAAGTATCCTCTTCCAAGGATTAATGATTTGATGGATTAGCTGGTGGGAGCTCGTGTGTTCAGTAAGATCGACTTGAGGTCGGGTTATCATTAGATCAGAGTAAAAGAAGGTGATATTCAGAAGATGTCTTTTAGGACTCGATATGGACATTATGAATATGCAGTAATGCCTTTTGGAGTGACTAATGCGCCGGGAGTATTTATGGAGTACATGAACCGAATTTTCCATTCTTATTTGGATCAGTTCATTGTTGTATTTATTGACGATATACTGATTTATTCTAAGTCTGATGAAGAGCATGCAGGACATTTGAGAATTGCCTTGCAGGTGCTGAAGGATAATAAGTTGTTTGCTAAACTGTCGAAGTGTGACTTTTGATTGAAGACGATGAGTTTCTTGGGGCATGTAATATCTGGTGATGGTATAGCGGTTGACCCATCAAAAGTGAGTGCAGTATTGCAGTGGGAACCGCCGAAGACAGCAACGGAAATTAGAAGCTTTCTGGGTTTGGCAGATTATTACCGAAGGTTTATTGAAGGGTTCTCTAATCTGGTGTTGCCATTGACTCAGTTGATGAGAAATAACCAAGTGTTTGTATGGGATGCTGCTTGTGAAGAAAGCTTTGAAGAGCTGAAAAAGAAATTGACTACGACACCGGTGTTAGTGTTGCCGACTCCGAGTGAACCTTTTGTGGTGTACTGTGATACGTCTAAGATGGGATTAGGCGGAGTTCTTATGCAGAATGGTAAGGTGGTAGCGTATGCTTCGAGGCAATTGAGAGTGCATGAGAGAAATTATCCTCCTCATGATCTTGAATTGGCTGCGGTTGTTTTTGTGTTAAAGATCTGGAGGCACTACTTGTATGGTTCAAGGTTTGAGGTGTTTAGTGATCATAAGAGTCTGAGATATCTGTTTGATCAGAAAGAGCTGAACATGAGACAGCGAAGATGCTTGGAATTCCTGAAGGATTATGACTTTAGTTTAAGTTATCATCCAGGTAAGGCCAATGTAGTGGCGGATGCATTGAGTAGGAAAGCGATTCATATGTCGGCTTTGATGGTGAAAGAGATGGAACTAATTGAGCAGTTCATAGATTTGAGTATGGTCTATGAAACTACGTCAGATAGTGTGATGTTGGGTATGTTGCAGGTGAATAATGATTTCTTGGATATGATTAGAGAGAACCAACGGATAGATGTGAAGTTAGTGGATTTGATGCCTGGAGTCGGAAGTGACTCCGATAGTGATTTTAAATTGGATAGTACAGGTGTGTTGAGATTTAGAGGTAGGATTTGTGTGCCGGATAATGACGAGCTGAAAAAGTCAATTTTAAGTGAATGACATCGTAGTAGTCTGAGTATCCATCTGGGAGCTACGAAGATGTATCATGATTTAAAGAAGTTATTTTGGTGGTCTCGTATGAAAAGAGATATTGCTCAATTTGTTCATGCTTGTTTGACGTGTCAGAAATCGAAGGTGGAACACCAGAGACCGTCTGGATTTATGCAACCGTTGGAAGTTCCGGTTTGGAAATGGGATTGTATAACTATGTATTTTGTTACGGGTTTGCCGAATACGGCGAGAGGGTTTGATGCCATATGGGTGATTGTGGATAGACTTACGAAGTCTGCATATTTTGTGCCAATTAATATTAGTTTCCCGTTGATGAAGCTGGCAGAGATTTATATTCGGGTAATTGTGAAGTTACATGGTGTCCCATCCAGTATTGTGTCGGATAGAGATCCGAGGTTTACGTCGGAAAATTTTGGAAGGGCTTACAGGAAGCTTTGGGTACTAAGTTGAAATTGAGCTCAACTTATCATCTGCAAAATGATGGCCAGTCAGAGAGGACTATTCAGTCGCTTGAGGATTTGCTGAGAGCTTGTGTGTTGGAAAAGGGTGGTGCGTGGGATACTCATTTACCATTGATTGAGTTCACGTACAATAACAGTTACCATTCTAGTATCGGAATGGCACCGTTTGAGGCTTTGTATGGGAGGAGGTGTAGGACTCCTCTGTGTTAGTATGAAACTGGTGAAAATGTAGTACTTGGGCCAGAGATTGTACAACAAACTACTGAGACAATTCAGATGATTCGTGAGAAAATGAAAGTTTCTCAGAGTAGGTAGAAAAGTTATCATGATAACCAGAGAAAAGAGCTGGTATTCAGTGAAGGTGATCACGTATTCCTAAGAGTTAACCCGGTAACCGGTGTGGGTCGTGCGTTGAAGTCCAAGAAGCTGGATCCTAAGTTTATTGGACCATATCAGATTTTGCAGAGAATTGGTGATGTGGCTTATAAGGTGGCGTTGCCGCCTGAACTGTCGAATTTACATGATGTGTTTCATGTGTCGCAACTGCGAAAGTATTCTCGGATCCATCTCATGTGATTCAGAGAGATGAGGTTCAGGTTCGAGAGAATCTTACTGTTGAAACGATGCCGTTGAGGATCGAGGATTGTAAGATGAAACAGCTCCGAGGGAAGGAGATATATTTGGTGAAGGTAGCATGGGGAGGTGTTGCAGGAGGCAGTGTGACCTGGGAGTTGGAAAGCAGGATGCGGGAAGCCTATCCAGAATTGTTTCCATCAGGTAATTTTCGAGGACGAAAATAATTAAAGTGGAGAGTTGTAACACCCATTTTAATTATTTAGTCATTTTAGTGTTATTTTAATTATTGTATTTTGGTGTGTCCTAGGGCGGGGGTGTGATGGAGTATGTTGGTGGGTACCCTTGATTTATAAGGATTATTTGATAAATGTGGAGTTGATATAATAATATAATGATTTAATAATAAATAGTAATATTGGTGGTATTGTTATTATTATTATTATTATTATTATTAGTATTGGTGGTAATCTTATTATTATTATTATTATTATTATTATTATTATTATTATTATTATTATTAGTAATAATATTATTAATATTGGGATTAAGAATATAGAATGGGAGTTGGGGAGATAATAGGGAGTTAGAGAGAGAGGAAAGTAAAAAGTCACGATAGAACCGTGAGAAGAGAATTGGGAGAAAGGAGAAGAGCGAAGAACAGAGAGGAAGAGGGAAAGTCAGAGCTGTCCAACTTTGGAGGAATTCTTCACCAATTGGAACAACTATCGAGGTAAGGGGGGAGAAACTGATTGAGATGGTATATACATGAATTGGGTAGAGGGGATTCCTTAACCCCGTAGAGATTTGTCGATGTATGAAGTTGTATATTGGCATGCTTATAATTGTTGTTGATATTGATAAATTGATGCTTGATGTTGATGAATTGTTGTTGATACTGTTGAATTTGGGGGTATAGGCTGAGGTTACGGTTTTAGTGAAGTTCTGGGTGACTTCAGAGGTATTAGAGGTATACCTGAAGGTTGGTTCTGTAGTGGAAGTTAGGGAGCAATCGATGAGGGTAGTATGTAATATTTGTACTGTTAATAGGATAGAAGTTGGAGGTAGCATGTTAGGCTTGGAATTGGCTCAGATAACATTGTAGAACAGTGGGGATTTTGGGGTATCGCAGCATTCGCTGGGTTTCGCCTGGCGAATGGTAGCGAGGGTTCGCCTGGCGAATGTTAGCGAGCAGTGGCGAGTAATTCCAAATAAACTCCCAGACCTAAAGGGTATAAAGTTCGCCTGGCGAGTGTGGCCAGCGAGGTTCGCCTGGCGAATGATCCCTTCGCCTGGCGAATGCATGATAGTAGAGAGGGGCTTCACGAGCAGGTTCGCCTGGCGAGCCATAGCGAGCGTTTGCTGCGGGGATTCGCCTGGCGAATGAACCAGTGAACGTGACAGCAGAATGTGGTTTTTGGTACTGTTTTGCCTTGTGAATTAGCTTTGTAGGATCCCGTTGATCATGATAAGTGTAGGCATGGTGATTGAGTGATGAAGAGTGTGTGTTTGGTGATAGGAAGTGAATTCCTTGATACTTTATGTAAGTGTCTGATTGATTGGTGTATGGCATATCTATGTATATGTGATGTATGATGGTGTGATTTGAGAATCGTATGCACAATGTATGCTTGTGTTAATTTGTATGCATTTGGTGTTATGCATATCATGGTGTAGTGGTGGGATGAGTCATTGCTCAGGGGAGCGTATGTGATTCATTCGTATTCCTTTGAGTGGGGAATGGTGAGGACGGATCATGGCCAAGGGCGGGTGTATGTGATCTATCCGGGTTCCATAGAATGAACCAATGAGTCAGTACCGCATGCATGGTGTCGCATTGCATAATTGCATTATGGCGTATTGTATGGATGGTGGACTATATGTCGTGTTTGTGGAATGTTGGGTGATAAACTATGTGATTGGTGTATTTACTACCTTTATTTCATGTATGTATTTACCGATATATTTTGATCACGTTTTCTCACCCCTTTGTTATTGTTGCGGTCTGTGCTTCCTCGAAAGTACAGATAATCCAGGTACTTAGCTAGCTTGGATTGTGGTGTGCAAGTCGAGTCTTAGGATGCTCTAATACGTAGCACGGGGCTTGGGCGTTTAGTTGTTTTATGTTGAACTTGTTTTATTTTCCTGTGACGTATCATAACTTTGATGTATTTTATTAATGAACATTTTTCCGCTGTTTTGTTGTGAAAACCTTCGAATGAAGAGCATGTTGGATTTTGTGATGTGATATCCCACTTGGGAGGTGAAAACTCTGATGTTTGTTTATAATGTTTATATTTTATTTGTTTTGGGAAGTGGGGTGTTACACGAGTCGCTTCAAACCCCTCGCGAGGTAAACAACTCTCGCGGTCAATAACAAATTCTTTTTTTTCCTGTGATTTTCAAGTGGAACAAGCCGAAGAAGGACAGATCGCGACATGCAACAAGAAGAAGTGGAACAAAAGCTTCCTTTTAAGCCATGGCCGCCGGCACGCTTTGGAGAAGAAGAAGGGAAAAATGAAAAAACTAGAAGCGGAAACGGCCGTGTGAATACCCCCTCCCCTTTTAATCCTGTCTCTTTTATTTTATTTTATTTTTTCCATTTTTATAATTTGTTTATTATGTGATTAGTTTATTAGAGTATGTACCAATATTAATAAGTGATATGATTTTCTGGTTTGGTTAATTAACCATTTTTTAACAAATCAAAAACAAGAATAAAAATCTATCATTTTGTTAATAAATAAAAAAATAAATGAAAATCTTTTCTCTTAAGATCCAACCTTTTTTTTATCTAAAAACTAAAATTCCATTTTTATAAGTAGAAAAATAAAACGTTATTTTCATAATAAAAAAAAACTAGAACTTAATGTAAATTAAATATCTCATTAAAACTTCTTAAATTTTTTTAATTGCTCATTAAAATTACTGTAAATCAAGTTTTATTAAAACTTAATGTAAATCAAATTTTTTTCTTTTAAAACTTAATGTAACTCAAAGTTTTTATTAAAATTGAATGTAAATAAATTTTTATTTTATTTAAACTGAATGTAAATCAAATTCTTTATTAAAACTTAATTTTTTAGTAAAGCTTAACTTGAATCAAAAAAATTTATTTAAACTTAATTTAAAACTCCTTTTATTAAAATTTAATTAAAAAAAAAACTTAAAACTTTTTCTAAATGAAAACTTTTTCTAAACTAAAACTTTTTTTAAAAAATTAAAACTCATCTTTAAAACTTAAAATTTAAAATCACTTCTGAAATTAAAACCATTTTTATTTAAAATTAACCAAAACCTTTTTTTAAAAGATATAAAATATAAAACTTATAATTGAAAAACAATTTTTTTTTATAACTTGTAATTAGTTTTTTAATAACTCGTAATTATATTTTTTTGATAACTAATAGGTAAAAACATTTTAATAACTTCTAGTTTGTAAAATATTTTTTTTATATAACTTATAGTTAGTAAAAATTTTTTATAACTTATAGTTAGTATTTTTTTATAATTCAAAAGTTAAAATTAATTGTTTTAATAAAAATTCAAAAAATAAAGTTTTTGATCTAGCCGTTCAGTTTCCGTCTAACCCCCCATTAGTTTGTTTGTTTCAGCTTATTGTCGTTTCATTTAGTCGTACTGTTTTGGTTTCATGGATGTAATTTATGCGAGGCCATGATCGCAGCTTTTTATTTTCGCATTTTTTTTGGGATTTGTAATTTACGCGAGTGATCGTCGCGATGCTTTTGCTTTACTGCTTTCTATTTTCGTACTTTAATTCTGCCGTATATTAATTTTCATTGTCTGCATATTTTTTATCGTAAGACCTTTCGAAGGAATTAGGTTTAACAGTTGACCGCCGAGTCAATGGCCTTACCTTTGACCATTTCAACCCTAATAGTCTAGGTGTCCCGCCGTGGACGAAAATACCCTTCACCCTAGCATTAGGTCAAAGAGTCGTCGTACTCTATTTAGGGTTTCCCGCCGTGGAATCCCTAATTTAACCCCAATTCAATTAACAATTTCAACATAGAGATTGGTGCTTCCGAACTCCACGTAAGCGTGTCCTTAAGATACGTTTATACCCCATTGAAACCTTGACCACAGTCAAGAAGTTTCTAACCTCCCTTTCAAGGGGAACTACGATTACTCTGATTCCACTCCCTACCTCGGATACGTAGGCACAAGATGTGAATCTTGGCGAGTAAACTTAGGACTACCCTTAGGTCTCTTTGTCACTCTTAACCCTTAGCTCAGTATATATCCTCAAGTAAATAATAAAGCAAAATAGTAAAAATGAACAAAAGGTTCCTGTAGAGTACTACAGAAGTTTAGGGTGCTAATACCTTCCCTAAGCTTACCCAACCCCTTACCTAGATCTCTCCCCGCATTGTTTACGATGCAAAAATTAGGTTTTCCCTCTTTTGACCTTTTCCTTCGGATAAATCAAAATGCGGTTGTGAACTAAAGATGCGATTAAAACTAATTAATAATTTGATATCTATTCTAACCGCAATAGAAAATGGCGACTTCACTGGGGATCCTCCTAATTTTTAAGGGTTGCCCCTATTTTGTTTATTGTATGCTATATTATTTTATTAATTATTTTTATATATTATTGTACCTTGTGGGGATATCTATTGTTGTGAGATAAGTCCTACACCCGGACTTGAGTGACCTTATTATAGGATGGTGATATATTCAACGAGGCTTATAGGGAGTGAGTCCCGACCAAGCTGACTTGAGAATCACCGCTCAGTTGAGACCATTTCGAAAATGGATCGGTTGAACGAGTAGTCGTGAAAACTTTTACTATTGTCGATTGGAGTCTGTGATACTGGGGACCATAGTACCTTAACACCACCTTGGCCTTATCTAGGACGTAGTGCGGGGACTATGAGGGAGTAATTCCAAAATAGTTGCTACGCGATACTACACTCAAAAGAGGTTCTCTTGAGAATATTATTAACCACCGAGTCAATTGGGAAATTGATAATATCCGAAAGATGGACTTATGATTTTGGGCACTGATTTAGAACCCTTGTTCTGCTGGTACAATTAACCCTATAGTACATACCTTTTGGGATGGGTAGACCTTGGCTCCACTCATTATACCTTTAACCTAGGACTTTTGTTGCTTGTGTGTATTTGTGCATGGCATTCATAAAACACCATTCCTAGTTTCAAGAAATTCAACTGTCCTTTGCAAATTCAAAAGTCTCACATTTTAAAGTCTAAAACATTTTCCAGGTTTCTTAGAAAATATTTGCAATCGACCGTTGAAGTTCTTGAAACTATTACATTGCATTAGCATCATATTTTTGCATTGCATTCTCCACCCGGTTTCTCATGTCCAGTTGTCTATATCTTCCAGTGTTTCTTTGAGTCGTCAAGCTGATTCCTCGACACAGATATCAGACTAGAGCTAACTATAGACGCCAGATGTCAGAACAAGAGGAACATAATGCGGAAGTCCGAATGGAGATCGATGATTTGAAAGCAGGCATGACTAGGCTTACCGAGATGCTTCAAGTACTGATTTCCAGAGGAGAGCCACCTCAGAGGACCGTCATTCAGGAAGTTTCAAGTGCTGATCCACTTCCTGTTTCACTACCGCCCTCTACTTGGCCGGAGTTTGGTTTACCTCTTAACTACTCTCCATCTATTGCATTTGCTGCTACGATTGGTCAGACTATCAGACCGGTTTTTCAAGCTCCTGTCCTTACCGAGGCCAGACCTGTGGTCCACACTGTTAATTAGATTGTCCAAGCTCCCTTTGAGAATCCTCCCTATGAGTACAATGATGTCGGTGTTCAAGAAGATTTTGTTGAGCCTGAGATTACCCGTGAACAGTTTCAGATCATAAACAAGAGACTCCAAGCTGTCGAGGGTATTAATTTCATCAACGTTGATGCCGATAATATGTGCCTAGTTTCTAGTCTTGTTTTGCCTGCCAAATTCAAGATTCCCAAATTTGTGAAGTATCAAGGTCATTCATGTCCAAGATCCCACCTAGTCATGTACTTCCGAAAGATGGCAGCTTACACCAACAATCAGAAGTTGCTCATCCATTGCTTTCAAGACAGTTTGAGTGGTGCTTCTCTCAAATGGTATATGAATTTAGAGCATTACAACATCCATTGCTTCTAGGATCTTTCCAACGCTTTTATGAAGCAGTATAAATATAATTTAGACATGGCTCCCGATCGCCGTCAACTTTAGAGTATGTCTCAGAAGGAAAAAGAGTCGTTCAAGGAGTATGCTCAGTGTTGGAGGGAGTTAGCTTCTCAAGTTGAACCCCTTATAGCAGAGAAGGAAGTGACAGGAATGTTCATGGATACTTTGTCTCCTTTCTATTGGGAAAAGATGATTGGGAATGTCTCTTCAAGATTTACAGATCTGGTGACTATTGGCCAGAGGTTAGAAGAAGGTTTGAAAAATGGTAAGGTATCAAAAGCTGCCGAATCTTCTAATGGTGCAAGGGAATCCTATGGGAATTTCCATAAGAGGAAGGACGAGCAGACCAATGCTGTCGTGACTGAATCAAGAAAGCCTCGCCAGGGATCTTAACCTGTTGTTGCTCCACAGCCAGCTCAGACTGTTCAACGTCCAGTTATTAGACAAGACCAGTCTCGAAATAGGAACCAATTTGATCCTATTCCCATGACTTACACAGAGCTATATCCGTACTTGGTTCAACGAGGGCTGATTACTACAAGGGCTTTACCACCTCCTCCTAATCCTCTTCCAGCTGGATTCAGGGCTTATTTCCAGTGCGCTTTTCATGAGGATGCTTTAGGCCACGACTTGGAGCATTGTTTTGCACTGAAAGCCAGAGTGCGTGAGTTAATGAGGGATGGAATACTTGATTTTGCAGATAATCCTCCAAATATCCAGAAACATCCGTTGCCAGCACATCAAAAGTGAAGCTTCGGGCTGACCCCAGAGGATGGCTCACTGATTTAATCATTAGGCTTTTGTTTCTCACTGTTTGTATTTTCCTTATTTTATTAGCTGTTTGCTTTCGAACTATGTTTGTACTTTTATATTAATGAACTGAGCATTGCAACTTTTGATTTAATTCATTTTATCTATTATTTGCATCTCTATGCTTTATCTTTCAAATATTTACTTTAGTCCAAATTTTTGGTATGCAAAGGTTGGAGGGAGGATGACGAAAACGTTATACCCATAATTGTTGTCAGTATACTTTCAATCAAAATTTGTTGACGATGTAAGGCATTGTTTCAATCACCAAACACTGGAGAAATAAGGAAGTTATCCCTTTGTCACCCCTTCGAGCCTAGAAGTTGGAGTTTCTTTCTTTACAAAAAAACCGCAATCTTAACCTTGGGGCATGGGTAGCTCTCAGTTAACTTGGTTGTGTTTTCCTACAATACGCCTTTCATATAAAGGTCGCACTCACAATTTTCCTTCGTACACAGCAAGTGTCGAAGATGCTTTTTTAAAGCCAAAACGCCAATCATGGTTCACCGTAATCATTTAAGATAGGCAGTCACTTTCTTTCGAAAAAAACAAAATAAAATATAATAAGCCCACTAAGTCAAAACCTATGAAGGAGACTTAGGCAAAACTGGGGCATCCCGCTGACCATAAGCTTTAAAAGAAACAGTTCAGGCAAAAGCTAGGGATAATAAAAAGAGGAGATCTTTAAATCTTTACCCTGAAAATCCTCAGAACAACCAAATGTTATGGGGAAGTAATGGCTGTCTTTTCAAAGGGTCTCTTAAACTTCTGAACCATCAGTGCAATTCCTAACTTATAGGAACCTGAATGCATAATACGAGTTAACTAAGCATAGGACTAAAGATCATCACGTAGATGGGGTGGATACAAATACATTTTGAGCCTTTATCCTTTGTTTCATAAACCGTGAACCAAGCCATGTTACAACCCTCAAAAGACCTAATTGAAGCAAGGTTATTTTGAAAGCATACTACAGCAAGGTTGCGTAAGCTGACTCCGAAAGATCTTTGTGAATAATTTATTTTGGCAGTACACCTTTGTTTTAAACTTTAAGCGTCTTGAACCACCGTATTCTGATCAAAGACTCATTTATTTTTTCATCTTCCAAAAATGATTTTGATTTCAAAAGTTGCATGAACTTTGCATTACCATGTTTGTATGAACACTTTTGTTTGCAAACTGGTTTTCCTCTAAGGAATTTTCAAACAATGAGAAACTTGTTCGGTGATCCTATCAGGGGCAAGTCCTTCTCAGAATCAGTTTATCCAAAGGATTTTTCAAGACTCAAACTGGGGCAAGCCTTTGAGGGCGCAGTTAAGCAGTCACCTATGGAATCAGACAAGCTGAAGTATTTACCTGTTTAGTCTACAGACAGTTTAATCTGGGGCAGTTTACTTGATGAATCCCCAGGCAGCTATCTTTCCTTCCTACAAGGACCATCAACTTGATATAGTTTACCAGTATGGCAGAGATGTGCTCAACAGATACATCTTTGGTCCCCAAGCAAATGGCAGTGATCTCCGGGTTAAGGAATCAGTTTTCCAATCTTGTCATCTTACCAGAAGAGTCGAGCCTTGTCGTCGACATCTGCCTTTGCATTTGAACATATCTCATAACATAATTCATATACATATACATATCATACCTATGCATAGCATGAGTGTTTCATCCTCATTTGCATTTCTCCCGAGGTTGTGTTTTATCCATGTCTTACCTTGTGGTCGAAGTCTAACTTACCTGGCACCTACCAAACAACTTTGTGTCGTGTCTATCTGATGTTCTTCCAGATATGACGTTTTTCTTATCCGATGGTTTTCCGGATATGCTCGTTCCTTTTACTTCCACTACTATTCTCATATATTGTGTTTATACCTTTCATTCAAAGCCATTATTGGATGTCTGGTACCCTTATTTTTATTTCTCTTTCTGATGGTTTTCCAGATTGAGTATCTTTTATCTGATGGTTTCCCAGATATTTTCCTTCGATTCCGATGGTTTTCCAGGATCTATCCGATGGTTTTCCGGATCTGTTTCTCTTTCCGACGGTTTTCCAGATTGAGTATCTTTTATCTGATGGTTTTCCAGATATTCTTTTACGATTCTGACGGTTTTCCAGAATCTTTCTGATGGTTTTCCGGATAAATTCCTCCTTTTGATGGTTTTCCAGATCGAGTCTTTGTTCTGATGTTCTTCCAGATACCCTGTAATTCTGATGGTTTTCCAGAATCTTATTCGATGATTTTTCGGATCTGTTCTCTTTCTGAGGTTTTTCCAGACTGAGTTTTTGTTTTGATGTTCTTCTAGAACCCCTTTGTTGCTTATCTGATGTTCTTCCAGATATGTCTTCAACTTGTCCTGTACATTTATTGATGTCCTAAATGTTTCAAATTTACCTTCAGAGACTTGTCTTCATCTCATGCTCCTATAGATGTTGTCCTTTTGTTTCTGGAGGCAACCCAGAGTTTATTCGATGGTTTTCCGAGTATCTCTGGTGTGTTTTAGAGTTCATTTGATGTTCTTCCGAATGCCTCTGGAATTTGTTTCTTTGTCCCCGAGGTTATTCGATGTTTTTCGAGTACCTCTGGTGTTTGTTTCTCCTTGTTTATTTTTTTGACAATTCCTGAAGATCCTGCTCGATCTCTTTGTTTAAAGGAATGTCCCAAAAACTCTAGCACTTGTCATTTATATGATTCTACCGCCGTGTGGATCATGTGTTACCGTTTCGTCCTAAAATAACCATTAGTCGTGCTTACGCCTGTGGATCCATCACTTTAGAATTCCCCAGCGTCGTGTTGTCGCTCAGTGCGTCATATTCCCCAATGTGTTTATTTGTCGCGTCTGTCCCCAGCGTAGTCGTGTCGTCTGCATCATTCCATTTATCATTCCAGCATGCGCATCATATTAAATTCATGGCATTATCAGCATTATAGTTTATTTCCGTTTTGTCCATAGCATTGCATATCACTGCATCTAAGGGAAAAATTTCCAATTATCTGTATTCAAATCCCTTTCACCGTGATTTCTCGAGTCTCCGCTGCTCAAATCATCCGGTGAAGCTATTTAAATAGGGGCAACTATAATACCCCAACTTTTGCCCCGAGATTATTAGGTTCATTTCGCACGTCCTCTCATTTGCATTGCATTCAACTAATCACTAACAAGTTTGTGTAGTCGTTTGATTTTTGCAGGAAAATATCTTGTGGTGGGCTTTTTAGTCCATGAAGGGTAAAATGGTCATTTGCTTGCAGCCGATTGTCAATTTGCGGAGAATGTATTCATGTTGAGTTTAATTGACGGGTTGGAGTTATTCCGAAAAAGTGCTCGCTTGATTTGTCGGAGAGGTTAGTTGGAAGTTGTATCGAAGACGAGATGGAATCAGATGAAGTAATAAGAAATAGAATTTTATTGGTGCTTTCATTTCATTCTAAAAAAATAAAAAATAAAAAAATATATTTTAACAATGTTTTTCATTTTAAATATCAAAAGAAAAAGGGAAAATAATTTTACTTCATTTTTTATAATGGGTTTTTTCATTTCATTTTTATATCAAAAGAAAATAAAGATTTTATTTCGTTTTATAATATTTTTTATTTATTTCATTTTAATATCAGAAAAATAAATAATAATATTATTTTCGTTTTCATTTTAATATAAAAAATAGATGCATATAATAATAACATTTTCATTTTATTTCATCAAAACTAATTTGTTTACAATATAAAAAATAATAATAATAAATAAATAAAATTACATTTCTTTTTGCTAAAAATCATAAATTCCTAAAAGAACTTCTTCCAATTTCTTCGATTTCTTCATGTTTCCGATCAACTTCTCCGAACCTGCAAAATCAACGGTAAATAAGCAAGTTTTATCGGTTAGATTTTTGTCCTGATACCCTCAACTTAATGTCATCATCGGGTACGTCGGGAGGGCAACGACGAAGTCGAAGCCAACTCCCGACTTATTTTTTTCGACCTCGGCAAATCATGGCAACATCTGTTCTTTTTTAAGAGAGAGAGAGAGAGAGAGAGAGAGAGAGAGAGAGAGAGAGAGAGAGAGAGAGAGAGAGAGAGAGAGAGAGAGAGAAAGTGATTTTTTTAAAGTGATTTTGAAAAAGTGCTTTTGGAAAAAGCACTTTTTCTTCTGAAAAATGGTTTTGCCCATACGAGGCCTTAACTCATTTCCCAGAAATCTTCCCAAAATCCGACGGGTCAAACAGGTTAACGGTAACATTTTAGCAACGAACAATTCAACAAAATAGTCATCAAACAAGTTCGCAAACCATCCATGAGTATCTCCGAAAAATACTGTAAAGCCAACAACAAAAGCGCAACCGTAAACAAATAAAAAAGCCCACAGATCAACAAAGGAAAATGGGATATAAAATCAAAGAGGTTTCATCAGAGAACCCTAAGCGTGAAGAACCCAAAAACGGCGCAAAACGCCAATTGAAGCGTCATCATCGTCTTCATCAGAAGAGGAGAAAAGGGAGAATCATCAGAAAATCCTCAGATCAAAGGAAGAAGTTCAAGAAGGAAGCTACCTCTTTCATCACCGTCACCACCCGTTGCAAAAACAGTCGACGGGTAACGAAAGCAGGAGGCTCATATTTAACATCATCACCGTCAACATCCGAAGAACAAACAGCCGCCGCGAGCTGCCTCAAACCCCTCACGAGGTGAGCAACTCTCGCGGTCAATAACAAATTCTTTTTTTTCCTGTGATTTTCAGGTGGAACAAGCCAAAGAAGGACGGATCGCGACATGCAACAAGAAGAAGTGGAACGAAAGCTTCGTTTTCAGCCATGGCCGCCGACACGCTTTGGAGAAGAAGAAGGGAAAAATGAAAACACTAGAAGCGGAAACGGCCGTGTGAATACCCCTCCCCTTTTAATCCTGTCTCTTTTATTTTATTTTGTTTTTTTTCCATTTTTATAATTTGTTTATTATGTGATTATTTTATTAGAGTATGTATCAATATTAATAACTGATATGATTTTCTGGTTTGGTTAATTAACCATTTTTTAACAAATCAAAAACTAGAATAATAATCTAACATTTTGTTAATAAATAAAAAATAAATGAAAATCTTTTCTCTTAAGATCTAACCTTTTCTTTATCCAAAAACTAAAATTCCATTTTTATAAGTAGAAAAATAAAACGTTATTTTCATAATAAAAAAAACTAAAACTTAATGTAAATTAAATATCTCATTAAAACTTCTTAAAATTTAATGTAAATTTGAATCTCTCATTAAAACTTCTTAAAATTTAATGTAAATTTAAATTCCTCATTAAAATTATTGTAAATCAAGTTTTATTAAAACATAATGTAAATCAAATTTTTTCTTTTAAAACTTAATGTAAATCAAAGTTTTTATTAAAATTGAATGTAAATAAATTTTTATTTTATTTAAACTGAATGTAAATCAAATTCTTGATTAAAACTTAATTTTTTAGTAAAGCTTAACTTGAATCAATTTTTTTTTATTAAACTTAATGTAAAACTCCTTTTATTAAAATTTAATTAAAAAAAAAACTTAAAACTTTTTCTAAATTTAAACTTTTTCTAAACTAAAACTTTTTTTTAAAAAATCAAAAACTCATCTTTAAAACTTAAAATTTAAAATCGCTTCTGAAATTTAAACCATTTTTATTTAAAATTAACCAAAACCTTTTTCAAAAAAAAAAAAAATATAAAACTTATAATTGAAAAACCATTTTTTTATAAGTTGTAATTAGTTTTTAAATAACTTGTAATTATATTTTTCTAATAACTAATAGGTAAAAACATTTTAATAACTTCTAGTTTGTAATTTTTTTTTATATAACTTATAGTTAGTAAATTTTCTTATAACTTATAGTTAGTATTTTTTTTATAATTCAAAAGTTAAAATTAATTATTTTAATAAAAATTCAAAAAATAAAGTTCTTGATCTAGCCGTTCAATTTCCGTCAAACCCCCCATTAGTTTGTTTGTTTCAGCTTATTGTCGTTTCATTTAGTCGTACTATTTTGGTTTCATGGATGTAATTTATGCGAGGCCATGATCGCAGCTTTTTATTTTCGCATTTTTTTTGGGATATGTAATTTACGCGAGTGATCGTCGCGATGCTTTTGCTTTACTACTTTCCTATTTTCGTACTTTAATTATGCCGTATATTAATTTTCATTGTCTGCATATTTTTTATCGTAAGACCTTCCGAAGGAATTAGGTTTAACAGTTGACCGCCAAGTCAATGGCCTTACCTTTGACCATTTCAACCCTAATAGTCTAGGTGTCCCGCCGTGGACGAAAATACCCTTTACCCTAGCATTAGGTCAAAGAGTCGTCGTACTCTGTTTAGGGTTTCCCGCCGTGGAATCCCTAATTTAACCCCAATTCAATTAACAATTTCAACATAGAGATTGGAGCTTCCGAACTCCACGTAAATGTGTCCTTAAGATGCGTTTATACCCCATTGAAACCTTGACCACAGTCAAGAAGTTTCTAACCTCCCTTTCAAGGGGAACTACGATTACTCTAATTCCATTCCCTACCTCGGATACGTAGGCACAAGATGCGAATCTTGGCGAGTAAACTTAGGACTACGTAGGCACAAGTTCCTGTAGAGTACTACAGAAGTTTAGGGTGTTAATACCTTCCCTAAGCTTAACCAACCCCTTACCTAGATCTCTCCCCGCATTGTTTACGATGCAAAAATTAGGTTTCCCTCTTTTGACCTTTTCTTTCGGATAAATCAAAGTGCGGTTGTGAACTAAAGATGTGATTAAAATTAATTAATAATTTGATATCTATTCTAACCACAACAGTATGCCTCAAAAGAGAACAAATAATATTATTATGAAGCAAAATTAAAACCCCTATACGCCATCAACCAAATTTTATCCAACGTTATCCCATTACTATCCATAACACGTGAAACTCGAAAATGAATGAGTGACATGGAGTTTTCTCAAGGCAGTTTGAGTCCATTTTTATAGTTGTAACATGAACTCTTATGATTTGAGTCTTGAGTTCTTGAACTTGTCATAAGCCACTTGGAAACTTGTATGAAACAGAACGAATCTTGCATTAAGTTTTGGACATAGATAAACAAGTCGTTGGCTTTGTATGTTTTTTTTTGCGGCAAATGTATCTTGGAGTTGGAGTCTCGATAGCAAAACATGAGATTCATGGATCCATTTTGTGAGTATTGGATCGAATAGAAACTTCATGCATAAATTCCTGGCTTGAATAGACTTTGAAATCCTTTGATAAACATGGGAAAATTATCGTGAAGCTCTCTTTAGAAAGAGTACGGTGAACTCTTTTGAATTCTGTGTACCCTACCATAATCAAACCTTGGATTTTATATATTGAAGAACCGATGAATTCTTGAAGTTTGAAATTTAACTTCGTAAATCTCGAAAGTTAGGATCCATGAATCTATTGGCAACACATTTTCTTCAAGAACCAAAAAGAAACAAAAAGTTATTCCTCCTCATGCACCAAAACCAAAAGACTACCATGGATTGATTGTCATCACTTGCACAATCAAAGACGAATTTGAATGATGATGGACCCAGTACACAGACCATGAAAATGCCACTTGTAATACCACTTGCCACGAAAATCACAGCTAGTCCTCGACAACCATGCCCAATATTAATGGAATGAATACTCTAGTCATCCTTAAGTATACACTGAATTTTTTGAGGAACTTGAGGACGAAATGACCTTGTATTGATTAAAGGACTGTAAAAATGAGGTCATATACTTCTTTTTATATCCCCAAGAATTCAACATAACTTGCAAAGGACTAAATTCCTTATGAGCATACACACAAAGTCTTCATAACCTTCAAGTCTTCTGTAGCAACCCTATCTTCACAAAATAAACAGAAATAAAAAAAAAGGTTAGCTATGCATGGCTGATTGTCCTGAGATGATATGTAGAGAGTCAAAGAATCTAAAGGGTAAAATTTAGGGGTATGACACCAACCTTAGTCTTGGGAATGCAATCATGTTTCCTTGACTCATTACTATGTCGGTAAAAAAAACAAGATTTAATTCCTTGAATGGTTAGTGAAAATGCAAGATGCAACTAGTTTTACAAAACTCAGAAGATAGTTGAAAAAACCCTCATTTCATTCATGTTGGGAAAAGTTACAACTTTTGAAATATAACCCAAGAAATGTGAGGCTACACTGAAGAAGAAGACTAGGCCCTATGGATTCAAGAAATATGACAAGAATTCTATCCGCGTGTCCTCTTTAGTCTCTTCAACATAGTATTCTCCATCACCAACTTGTCCACTATTCATTTCTAGGCGCCAGAAGTCGGTGGGATGTTAGAATACTCATGGGTGTCCTGTGTAGGCTTGACACTAGAGAAAAATAAATTCTCTTTTGTCACATCTCTGTCAGTTAGGCGTCTTTCGAGCCACCCAATCAACTCATCTTTGCAATTCTGTCGTCTCAGCGTGAAGAGTATGCTATTTGTCTTCCCATGTGTCCCTCTCAAGTTTTTTTACTCACCGAGTGAATGGCTCAAAAGCCATACAGTTCCTTTTCCTCAAGTCAGCTTTAGTTTTTCTTCGGGTATTCTTCCAAGCCTCAACTGTATTGTTTCTTAAACCTTCCTCTACTTCGGCATTGAGGTAGAAGGAACCGGAAAATAGGATGTTGTTGGGCTTATCCTTCATCGGGAATCCGAACTGACATCTGGCCAAGGCAGGATTGTAATTGATATTTCCTTGTGTCCCTAAGAGTGGTATATTTGGTAAAAAACCACAGCTGTCAATGTATACTCCTTGGTCATATGCGGGGTCATACCAATGGATGTTTGCTAGAGTTAGAGACATGATTCGCTGTGACCACCTCCAACCATTAGGATTTTCTCTGAAGGCATCTGTCCTTGGTAGATGATTGACAAACCATCTGTATAGCAAAGAAGCACAACAATTGACAGTTCATCTTCCTTGAAGTGTTATATGTAACGCCCCGATTCTGAATTCCCATTAATTGTTGAGTCTTTTAATTTATTTAATTGATGTTTGTTTTAAATTGAGAAATTATATATTATTATGTGGTGTTTGCTTATTTTATCTATTTTTACCGATTCGGAGAGTTTTCGGGGAATTAGAGTAAAAAGGGCATTTTAGACATTTAGCAATTTAGTGTGAGAATTGATTGGTAAGTGTTGGAAAGAATTTGAGAGGAAAGAAATAGAGATAGAAATAGAATAAGAGAGGAAAAGAAAGAAAGATAGTAACATAAGAAGAAAAACAAGAGAAAGAAAAGAGGAGAAGAGAAAGAGAAGAGAAAGTGGAGAGGAAAACCTAGAATCATCAAGGGATCATCACCAAAGCTTGCAATCGATCGGTAAGGGTGTGAAACTCCATCATCTCTTTAATGTGTATGATTGTATGTGTATGTGTTTGGATTTTGTAGAGTTTCTACTCTTTTTCCCACTTAGGTTAGAAGTGGGTTTTGTGAGTAGAATGAGGTTTTAATCGGTTAATACTCAGATTGGACGATGTAGTTTAGTCGGGTGATGGTAGGGTTGTGCCACTGAGACTGGTTTGGATTTAATCGGTTTATTTTGTGGAGTTTGGGCTCTTGAGACAGCCATGGAAGTTCTGTCTTCGCAGGCTCGCCAGGCGAATGGCAGCGAAGCTTCGCCAGGCGAAGTCCAGCGAGCTGTAGCGAAGCAAGTCAGAAGCAAACACCCTGTATTCGCTGGGAAGTTCGCCAGACGAGGTTAGTTGGCGAAGGTTCGCCAGGCGAGTGTGTAGCGAGCCTCAGCGAGTAATTCCAGAATTACTCCCAGTGGACTTCGCTGGGAAGTTCTCCAGGCGAAGGCCAGCGAGCATTCGCTGCGTGGCTTCGCCAGGCGAAGGTTGGCGAACCTGGCAGTGTTATTTGTTTTGCTGTTTATTCATAGCATGATTTTTGGCCGATTCAATTATGATTAATGCCTATATGAATGATTGATGTGTGAACTGTTTCGACATGTCGTGCTGTGGGTGGCCGAAAGGCGTGAATCCTAGATTGCAGAGCCAATGGTGAATCTTGAACGTTTGATAATCTTGTGTATTTGCTTGAATTGGATAGAAACGCATTGATAGGCTGATATGTGTGTAAACCATGTGTGAAATGGTGCATAATGTGAATGCATGATAGATATATGCGATGTATGTGAAAAATGCAATGAGTATGTTTGTGAACATAGTATGCATTCTGTGTTGATCGATCCCTCGGAGGATTAGCATTGTGTAGCATCTTAGTATGCATTTTTGTGTTGAATGATCCCTCGGAGGATTTGCAGAACCTCGTATGATACGATGGTTACATTAGATTCCTTGGAGAATCGGTTGCATTGTGTGATTCCTTGGAGAATCGGTCATAACATGTAATCCCTTTGAGGATTGACTAGAGTATTTGATTCCGTGGAAAATCTGCTGAGTATTTGATTTCGTGGAGAATCTGCTGAATATTCGATTCCGTGGAGAATCTGATGAATATTTGATTCCGTGGAGAATCTGCTGAATACTTGATTCCGTGGAGAATCTGCTGAATACTCGATTCCTTAGAGAATCTGTTGAAATGAGTCGGTACCACATTTGCATCTGCATAGAGTCGTGTGTCGGTCTCTATGAGTTGCATGAGTCATCTGTGTATGATGCATTAGTTGTATGAATGTAACTGTGTATGTTATATATGATTGTTTGGAGGAACATATAGTGAATGTTCATGAGCATGTGTAGAGGCATGATTAATTGTATATGCTTAATGTGGTGAAAACATAATTTGAGTATAACTTGTACAAATATGAGTATATGTATATATACAATTTTATGCATTAAGTGTTATGATATTGTTTCTCACCCTTCTGCTGTTTTATAATGCTCTATGAGGCATTGCAGAGTAGGAAGTTGGAGGTTCTTTTTGTGAAGCGGTGTCTTCATTCTTTTTGGTCAATGGCTCTGATATGTAACATCTGGGTAGTTAGGAAGCCTTTGACTCTTTTGGAGTTACATTTGTTTTGATTCCTTGTGATACATCTGTGTATGTATCCGCTGTGGATATGGTTGTAAAGCATGAATTGATTGAATGGTTGTATATACTTTTATGTATGTGATCGATTCAATATTTGGATGTTTCCGCTTTTATTCTAAATATTGAGATGTGGGTTACCCATTGTTGCATATCTATTTTGAGCAGGTATCGTATGTGTTTAATTTCATGATAATGTGATGCGCCTCTTATATACCATGTTTTAATTAAACTCTGATGAAATAAATTTTCTAAGTGCCTAATTGATTAAATGTATTAATTTGGGGGTATAGAAAGGGGGTGTTACATTAAGTGGTATCAGAGCCAGTGTTGAGTCAGTCGTGTCTGTCTTGTTGTTGTGTTGGTTGAACGGTTGTTTAACCTTGTTGTTATTTTTGGGAATCCTCAGAATATGGCAGGTCATAATGACAATGCTATGGCAGCGGCGTTAGAGGCTATGGCCAGAGCTGTGCAGGGTGCACCTAACGTGAATGCGAATGATGAGTTCAGGAAGAACCAACCACCGGTGTTCAAAGGGAGATTTGATCCGGATGGTGCTCAGATATGGTTAAAGGAAATTGAGAGGATCTTTAGGGTGATGGATTATGCTGAAGGGAACAAGGTGAGACTAGGGACTCACATGCTGAGAGAAGAGGCTGATGACTGGTGGGTCAGCGTGAGGCAAGTTCTTGAGGTCGACGATGAGGAGATTACGTGGGATTTATTTCGTACTGAGTTTCTAAGGAAGTATTACCCCGAAAGTGTTAAAGGGAAGAGAGAAATGGAGTTTCTGGAGTTGAAACAAGGTAATATGTCGGTGGTGGACTACACCGCTAAGTTTATTGAGTTAGTGAAGTTTCACCCTCACTATGATGCGGTTACGGCGGAATTTTCCAAATGTATCAAGTATGAGAATGGCTTGCGTCCTGAGATAAAGCAAGTGGTGGGTTATCAAAGAATACGAAGATTTTCGGATTTGACCGAGTGTTGTAGAATTTATGAAGAAGACAGTAGAGCTCGTTCTACTCATTATAAGGGTTTGAGCGAGAGGAGAGGGAAGCAGCAAGTACGAAGCGGACCTTATGTGACGCCTGCTGATAAGGGCAAACATAGGGGAAACTTTGATAGGAGACCTGGAGGAGGTTCCGGTGCGATCAAATGTTTTAAGTGTGGCGTGATGGGCCACAAGTCTTATGATTGTGGAAAGTTCAAGGCGAAGTGTTCCAACTGTGGGCTCCTTGGACATGATGCAGCAGAGTGTAGAAAGAATGCTGTGAAGTGTTTTAATTGTGGCGAGGTGGGTCACATTAGCCCGAATTGTACCAAGCCGAAGCAAGCTCAGGCGGGCGGAAAAGTTTTCGCATTAGCAGGTTCAGACGCTACTAATGCGGCGGATCGTTTGATTAAAGGTACATGCTTTATTAATGATATGCCTTTAGTTGCTATTATTGATACTGGAGCGACTCACTCGTTCATTTCTCTTGCGTGTGCTAAGCGGTTGGATATGTGTATGGTTTCTTTGAGTAGTGGTATGGTTATTGGGACTCCCGCTTCGGGGTCGGTAACTACTTCTTTGGTGTGTGCAAGTTGTCCTTTGACCATGTATGGTAAGGACTTCGTTATGGATTTAGTGTGTTTGTCGTTGGAAGGTTTGGACGTAATCTTGGGTATGAAGTGGTTGGAATTTAATAGAGTTCATCTGGATTGCTATCACAAGTTAGTAAGGTTTCCTTCTTTGGAAGATGGTGAAAACGAGAGTTTTCTTTCCACTAAAGAGTTGAAGAAACTTTTAGCGGACGAAGCTCAGTTGTTTGGTTTGTTTGCATCGTTGTCGGTGGAGAGCAAAGTTGAGCTCGACGTGTTTCCTGTGGTTTGTGAATTTCCTGAAGTGTTTCCGGAAGATGTTGCGGATGTGCCGCCAAAGAGAGAGATTGAATTTTCTATTGATCTAGTTCCGGGTACTAGACCGATTTCGATGGCCCCGTATCGGATGTCGGCATCGGAGTTGGTGGAATTGAAGAAGCAGTTGAATGATTTGTTGGATAAGAGATTTGTAAGACCGAGTGTTTCTCCTTGGGGTGCGCCGGTATTGTTGGTAAAGAAGAAGGAGGGTAGTATGCGATTGTGTATTGATTATCGGCAGTTGAATAAGGTGACAATTAAGAACAAGTATCCGCTTCCAAGAATCGATGATTTGATGGATCAATTGGTTGGAGCCCGTGTTTTTAGTAAGATTGATTTGAGATCTGGTTATTGTCGCTACTGCGAAAATCGGCGCCGGCTGAACAGAAGAGTCGCCACCGTGCGTTATTTATCCCACGGGAGGGAAAGGAAACGCTCAGAGTAAACCTCGCACAACATGGGAAAGGTATGGTCATCGCAACCAAAACCTGGATTCGGGAGTCGGTTACGCAAGGGGAAGGTATTAGCACCCCTCACGTCCGTCGTACTCGACGGGATCCACGCTTGTTTTCGGATATGGATTGTTATTCTATCTAAACTATAGGTCAAGGGTTAAAAAGAGAAGAAAATGAAAATAAAAATGACTCGGCAAAGTATCGCACTTTATGCCTACGTATTCCCGCCTGGAACGAGAAATCAGAGTCAACGTAGTTCGCCTACCTACGGGAAAGGAGGGGAAGGTTGCTCGCTAGGATATCGCATCCTATGCCTACGTACTTTCACACGGCATGAAAGATCAGAGCAAACGTAGCTCGGGCCACGGAAGACACAGGCTTGTCTTGGTTGATTTTATTCCTTCTGAAAAAAGGTTTTCTGATTAACAGTCCCAACAGACAAAAATGACGTTTTGATGAGTTCACATTCTTTTACGGAATAAGTGTCTTTTATTGGATTTGAAATCTTATTGTGTTTTTCTGTTTGTTTTGAGAAAGAAGGGACAGAACTCTACCCTACGGTTGCGAAGGGAATCAAACTAACCTAATGTTATCATGCATGGATTAAGACCTAGTGTCTATCATGCTCCTCTCTTGCACAGAGAGAAACAGAGATCCTACGGGATAGGCAGAAACATAAACAATATCAGATATATACAGTAAAACAGTAAAATGCATGGATGCAACAGTACAAGCGAGGCAAGGGAGTCCCACTCAACCTCGAACCTAGAAAACAATAGGCAAAAGTGAACAGGCTTCACTTTCAACCCAACAGGGTAAACAGCAAACAATACAGTCCAGAAAACCAATCAATACATCAGCAATGAAATACAACAGCAAAAGAAACAGCATCAGCAGCTCTGAATCAACATCTGGCTTCAGGTGATCTCCAATCATTTACAGGCTTCAACAAGCATTAATCTCCATCTTCATGGCCTTCAGGCAAGGGCTTTGATCATCTGTCTTCTATCTGCAATGGCTTTTCTTCAAGTCTCAGGCTCTAGGATGAACATCAGTCAACAAGAGGAGATGAATGTTAAACAGTAAATTGCCTACCAAAGGTGGCTCATTAACTGTTAACATTATGCAGACAGGTTTCTCTCAAAAGTTCTATCTTTCAAATACATTCACTGATCCTTCCAAAGGAAGGAGGTGGATATTTGAAAGAGACTTTGAATCATAGAGAAAGGATAGAGGCAAACAAAGCCATCTATGTTTGAGAAGCAAGCTTTCTAATCTAGAGCGCTGCCTAGCTCCTAAACCCTAGTCTCCTCAGCAGCTGCTAGCAAGAACCTCCTCTCCAACTCTGGCAGTTGTTCTTCAATCTCTGGATCTCCAATGTTCTTCATCTCCTCAAGTCCTCAGCTCTCCCAAATTCCCAGACAATCCCAATACCCACACAAGCAAATCAATAATCCCCAGAGGGCACACCACACCAGTCAATCAAATACAACAGCATATTAATAGCAGTAGGGGAATCCTGACTTTTCTAAGGGATCTAATAACTACCCATAGCCCCTATAGTCCCATAACTAAACTGATCAAACCCTAAGTCCTAAGGGAAAGGAATCAAATCTCCTAAGTCATCACCTAAAACCCTAGTTTTATCCATGTTATTCACACTTACACTAAGCACCTAAATTTAATTTCTAAAAATGGGAACTAAATTGAATCTACAAGTTCAATGTCTAACCTAAACAGCCTAAAAAGAATGGATGAAAAATATTGAAGCAAATAATAGAACAAAAATTAGCAAAATTATGTATGAAATGAAATCATGTAAAATGTTATTTATTTAGAAAATATGGGAAAAATATCAAATAAAAAATAAAATGCAATTTATTTTTTTATAATTTTCTTGACATCCTAAAGAAAAATATGCAAAAAGAATGAATTAAAAATGATGATTTTTTCATTTATTATGATTTTTTTAAAAATGAATGAAATATGAAAAGAAAATAATAAAGAAATATAAAGAAATAGCCAGAGGGGGTGAGAATAGTAAAGGCGCGCAGTTATAATCTCAGGTGGGCTGGAAAAGGTGGGGTGCGAATATCACTGCAGCTAGGCCCATATGCGCTCAGAAAATACTTGAAAAATGCCAGAAAAAATTAATAAGGTCTCGGTGCAAATAGCAGGCAATACACGTTGAAATGTTTGGGCTTAGTGATTGAGGGGTGTGTGTAGCAATGTGATTCAAGGCCCACTCAACGTACTTAAGTGAAACGGAGCGTTTCACTCTCAAGGCTTCCCTCCGTTTTTCGTTTTGAATATGGTCCGTAGGATCAAGATTGGGGTCGTGGTCAAACAAAGGATCCTATGGCCATCCATCATCGTCCCCAAACTTCTTCTAGGGTTTCAGAAAATAACCAGTTCCATGCATGACCTTCGTGCTCATCATTCTCCTCCAATACGCCACGAAATCACTCCCTTCCAAAACCAAAATTCATCCATTTTTCCCCCTCTCCAAATCTATGATGCTATCTCATTCTGAAACTCACTCAAAGAGCAAACCCGATAGTGATACCAGATAAAATCCACCATGATCACCTGCCAACAACTGCTTCAATTCTTCACAAAATTCACCCTAAACTAACCTACAACTCATCCTGATCACAGCATGCTAATCCAATCACATCTTCGTGTCCTATCTCAGCAATTACAAGCTCTAACAGATTTGATGCACCCTATCCAATCTTCATGAAACCTTACCAAATTCATCCAAAACAGTCCTCTATCCTATCTTAACCATTCTACTCTATCAAAACCCTAAAACTTTAACTAAACTAAGCAATTTGAATAGAAAACAAACCTGGTGCAAAGTGAGAAAACAGCTATGTTACTCCTTGAATTAGGTGCTTGCAGTGATTGAAACTTGCTCAGTGACTTGAAGGATGAATTCTGTATGCAATATCTTGTGTGCAAACCCTCTGAATCTTATGCTTCCAATTTCTTGAACCTTGAAGAATGAAACTTGTATGGCACTCTCCTTGATTGATTCAGCCAAATGGATGTGTGAATTACAAACTATGGATGATAGTGATGAGGTTCAGATCAAGAATGAGGATGATTGGTGAGAAATTGAGGGAATTTGAGAAGCTTATGCAAGAATGGAAAATGAGTGAAAATGGAGGTTTTGAACAAAATGGGAGCACCAACCCTTGCATGAATCAGCTTGCATGAATATATAGGTTGCATTAGAACCTCCTAGAAACTTGGAGAAGTTTCCTTTACACTTTTCCCTTTCAATTTGGATTATGTTACTTTCAATTCAAGCAACCATGGATAACTCAAAAATTATGAACTAAGCTCAAAATTACACTTTAGCCAATGTCTTTAAAATTCCTTTTCCATTCAAAATGACCTATAATTTTGCATCATTTGGCCAAGATATGAAAAATATCATTTTTTAAGTCATTTTTCTTCATTAAATTCAACAATTTTGAAACCTTGTGATATGAATCTTTCCAATCTCTAATGGTCACTTTTCTAGACTCAAAATGTCATTTGGAGCAAGTTTTATGTTGTAAGTTTTTCCATTTGAGGCCTCCTTGTATGAGTTTTGGACATAGGTTAAAATGACCTGTAATTCACAAATGACCAAAATACCCTTTGCCTGCCAAGATCATAAGTTGAGTTCCACACATCATATGAAGGCATACTATACCATTATAGAAAGCTAAGACAATGAGGAACAACTCTTATGTTGACCAGAAATTCATTTGAAATCTCCTTGAGGGGTAAAAGTTGCTTGGAAGTCAAGTCACTTTCACAGACAAAATTTTTCAGATACCTCAGATGACCTGTAACTTGCAAGGACCATAACTTGAGTTCTATAAATCTCCTTGATGTCTTCCACCACTCAAATTAAAGGTATTGAGATCCTCTACAAGTTTCATGTTGGCCAAGGATCCATTTGAAGCTTGCATTTTGACTTATCTTGCTTGGAAATATGACCTAAACTAGGGGATTTTACATATAAACCCTAATTTAGAACCTCCTCTTCTCCTTGATTTCTCTTGAATTCTTCTTAGCATAACAACGTATCCTTATTCTGCATGTAAAATAATGAACCCCACATCTCTCCAATAGCCTTTAATGCCTTTCAATTAGTCAATTGACCTAGGGTTGACCCAGATGAAACCCTAGTTGACTGCCTTCAACTGCAATTCTTGTGACTTCACCAATGACTTGTCTCCTTCTCCAAATGACTTTCTAAGTCCTCCAAGATGTCTAGATGCTCCCCATGCCTTCAACTCATAGCTCATACTTCCTTTGGTTGACCCACAGATACCCTCAGTTAGGAGATATACTCAATGCTTGATCCACTGAACTCCCTGCTCTCAAATTCTTTCTTGATGACTTGAATGAGATTGAATCAGGATAATAACCTCTTGATAGGCCTCTAGAGATGAGAATAATGATTGGTCCCCCTGTTGTATGACTTGCTATGCTTATGCCATGCAGATGAGTAACCTATGTACATAACTCTATATGCAAATGCTAATGATACTGAAACATAAACCAAGTGAGTAAGGTTGAGCAAATTCTAGGGTGCAACAGCTGCCCCTATTCAAACGACTTGGACCCGATTGGGTGAAGAGCGAACGGCCTTCAAACATTCGAGGTACGAGCCGGTTGAATACTAAGAAACCCGGAAATTTGCCAACCGCAGAAATAAACTGCACCCCTGCTTGGGTAACGACCCCCCACTGCCTGGATCTGACCGTTTGCAGCCGCTCACTGATCTCGTAACGACCACGCTGGGGATAACAGATTGCTTGCTTGTCCACATCAGGACTCTGTCTGTCATCAATACGAAGAAATCTCAACTAGAACCTGTCCACGTTAGGACTCCACTTGCTGTTAACCCAGAGAAATCTCGGCAACCCCGCTGGGGGATAGTTCGTATAAATCGTCCATGTTAGGAATAGACTCTTCCACGTTAGGAATAACACCATCCACGTAAGGAATCATCTCTTCCGCATCTGTCCACGTCAGGACTAAACTTTCCATCTTTCCACGTCAGGATGCAATCTTCTTTTTCCACGTAAGGAGAACCGTATCCATCTGTCTATGTAAGGACTCCAATACAACTCGACATGTCCGCGTCAGGACTCCAATCTTTCCGCGTAAGGAATACAACTCTGGTTCTGACCCTGTCCACGTTAGGACTCACCTTTCCACGTAAGGAGTACATCATTCTTCCACGTCAGGAATCAACTTTTCTTGAATCCGTCCACGTAAGGCCTAAATTTCTCCACATAAGGGAACCAACTCTTTCCGATTTGCCCGCGTCATGACCACATTTTTCCACGTAAGGAATGCCATCTTAATCTGTCCACGTAAGGACTCCGCTCTTTCCACGTAAGGAATCCTCCTCCTATGTGTCCGCGTAGGGACTCAATCTTTTCTACGTAAGGAACACGATCTCCTTTCCCCGTAAGGAACCGTTTTTCTGATTCGTCCACGTAAGGACTAAATTTTCTACGTAAGGAATTAACCTCTTCTTCCACGTTAGGAATAAATTCTTTGATCTGTCCGCGTCAGGACTTAACTCTTCCACGTCAGGAATAATCTCTTTCTTTCCACGTCAGGAATCGATCTCGATATGCCCGCGTGAGGACTCAATCTTTCCACGTAAGGAAACCCATTTTTCCACGTAAGGAATCCCATCTTTCCACGTTAGGAATAAACTCGTCCTTCCACGTAAGGAACTGAAACCCTTTTTTTTTCACGTAAAGAATAAACTCGTCCACGTCAGGACCCATCTTTCGACTTGATTTGTCCGCGTCAGGACTCAGGCCTCTTCGACCCGCTAGGGAAATAAAACTTGTCCACGTTAGGACTCACATATCCTCTGTTGAGAAAATAAAACCTGTCCACGTCAGGACTCACACCTTCGTCTGATCTGTCCACGTCAGGACCCACACTTCACCAACACGAAGAAAGATAACTGCTGAGAGTAAATGGTCCACGTCAGGACACCAACACAAAGAGCAATCAGTTTTGTCAACGTCATGACTTCACATTCCACCAATTCCGAGAACCCGAATCTGTCCACGTTAGGACTAACACATCTCATCAACCCGGGGAAATAAATCTGTCCACGTTAGGACGCCCACTTCTGAAGGAATCCCGTCAATATAGGAATAAATTGTCCACGTCAGGACTTAGTTCTCCATTGATCCCAACCCACAAACTTCTTTAGCACTGACATGACAGCGACTTTGAGGCGGACTCTACTGGGGATATCGGGAAATCAAACTACCGGATGCCTGTTCTGATGACCGGAGGCAACTTCTGAAATTCTGATTCATGAAACCCCTTGATGACAAATAACTCTGCCTGGGAATAAAGAGAAACTCATCCTGATAACTCTGTGGGGAATACTACCGAAACTGACATTATCATTGAATATCTCATGCCGAGATCTTGAATGTTTGGTAGTTCATTTGAGCAAGAGCTCTCTCTACCTGAATTGCTAAAGTACAGGAACTGTTTCAGCAAAATAAATGCTGAGGATAATGCCAACTCCGCTGGGGATAGCCAGATGCTACAGAATTATCCCAGCAAAATAAATGCTGGAAGGGTGAAGTCAACCCTGCTGGGAAATTGGGAACTCAAACCAAACACCCTGTTGAGGTAACCCCCTGCTGGGGAATAGCAGATGTGCACGGTATGATCGGACTTTCTGCTGGAGAGTGAACTGATATTACACAGTATCCCTGACAAAATAAATGTCGGGACCCACAACCAACTCTGCTGGGGAGAGTCTTGATCTTCGAGTTCCGCTGGGAGGAAAGAACACTTGCTGAAAAGAGAATTCCGCTGGGGATGGGATGATTCTCTTGGGGAAAATCAATTGACTCCGCTGGGCGAGAGTAAATGACCTTGCGGGGAAAGATGAACCTGTCTGAATACAACTCACAGATATTAATCTTATGAGGCTAAACCAACTCTGCTTGAGATACAATGTCTGAATACAGCCTACAATCTTGGAATCGCCAATTCTGCTGAGGATGAACGACTTTGCTGGATAATCTTTTTGCACAAGCTACAACTAGCTGGAGAGTTCTATCCTTCTTTAGTGAGGAACTTGCATGACCGGCGTGAGAGCTGAGTCTTTAGTTATTGCAATCTTTTGATCATCTTCCTCGTACGGTTATGAAACTTGCAACAACACAAACAAGACAAGACAAGCCTATGCAACCAAATCAACTCAGGTTAGTGACGTTATTTTCAGTTAATTCAAAGCTTTTAGCAACTGTTGGCAAGGGCAAGCGACGTTATACTCATGCTAGTTTCATCAAACTTAGGCGTTAATCATGCACAAAACAGTAAAGAACAGTGTCAAGTACTGAATAACGTATTTTATTGATTGGCCCCTGAATGGGCGGAGTTTTGTACACGGGATGTAACTCCTGAAATGAGGAAGCTACACAAAGCAAGACAACTTAAATTTGTACACATGTCGGCAACGGGATGCAGATGAACATCACGAACTGATCCTCCCATCACTCGCCCGACTCTAATGCTTTCCCGGTATCCCCACTTCTGAAGCGATTGTATCAGATAACTGACTCCTCAAATGTATTCTCCCGCATTGATGCTCATTGCAATTATCAAATTTGGACCGCAGTTATTTGCTTTTCAAATCCCTAACTTTTGCGTGAACCGCCCTTTACGGGTTTTCAGCTCACCGGGATACCCCTTTTTGCCGAAGTCGCCCAGTGTAGGTTTTCAACTTCGCGGGTGTACATTTTTCAATTTTATCCCTAATTTTTACCCGAACCTTTCATTCTGTTTTTGGTTCGCCAGGATGCCCCATTTTTTCCTGGACTCTCTTTTTTCTGTCCAGCGGGTCTATTTTAAGCAAAGTATTTTTTAACTGCGTCCGAATTCACAGGCGACGTGAAGTCTTCACCGTCCATAGTGGACAACAACAACGCTCCTCCTGAAAATACTTTCCTGACAACGTATGGCCCTTCGTAGTTGGGGGTCCACTTGCCCCTGTGATCTGCTTGCGGCGGGAGAATCCTTTTCAGCACAAGGTCGCCCGTCTGAAAGCTTCGCGGATGTATCTTCTTGTCGTACGCTTTCTTCATTCGGCTCTGGTACAAACGACCGTATGCTAGAGAAGCTAGCCTCTTCTCATCCATCAAACTCAATTGATTCAACCTGTCTTTCACCCATTCTGCCTCGTCCAGCTGAACATCTCGCAATACCCTCAGAGAAGGGATCTCAACTTCTAATGGTAGCACCGCTTCCATTCCGTATACTAACGAGAACGGGGTTGCCCCGGTTGATGTGCGTACCGTCGTACGATAACCGTGCAAAGCAAAAGGTAGCATCTCATGCCAATCCTTATAGGTCACCACCATTTTCTGCACGATCTTCTTAATATTTTTATTGGCCGCCTCAACAGCGCCATTCATCTTGGGTCGGTAAGGGGAGGAGTTGTGATGTTCGATCTTGAAATTCTGACAGAGCTCCTTCATCATTTTGTTGTTCAAATTTGAACCGTTGTCCGTGATTATCCGCTCAGGGATCCCGTATCGGCAAATGATATCTCTCTTGATGAATCTGGCCACCACCTGCTTAGTTACGTTTGCGTAAGACTCCGCTTCTACCCACTTGGTGAAATAATCGATTGCTACTAGGATGAACCGATGCCCGTTAGAAGCTGTCGGCTCGATCTTTCCAATCATATCGATTCCCCACATAGAGAATGGCCATGGCGATGACATCACATTGAGAGGACTAGGAGGCACATGGATCTTGTCAGCATAGATTTGGCACTTGTGGCACTTCCTCGCAAACTTGAAACAATCAGTTTCCATGGTCAGCCAAAAATAACCTGCCCTCAGCAGCTTTCTCGTCATAGCATGCCCGCCCGCATGCGTACCAAAGGTACCTTCGTGTATTTCCTCCATGAGCATTTTTGCCTCTTTTTCGTCTACACAACGCAACAACACCAAATCGTGGTTTCTTCTGTATAAGACGCCATCCGGGTTCAAATAGAAATTACCCGCTAATCTCCTGAGAGTCTTCTGATCCTGACTGGATGCCCTAGCCGGATACTCTTTATTCTTCAGGAAGTTAAGGATATCGAAATACCATGGTTTGCCATCAGATGCTTCATCAATAGCAAATACATAAACTGGCCTGTCCAACCGAGAGATAGTGATTTGGGGAGCTTCGTTCCAGAAGTTGACCTTGTACATGGAAGACAAAGTAGCCAGGGCGTCAGCCATTTGATTCTCTGCCCGCGGTACGTGATGCAATTCAACCTTATCGAAGAAAGGCAACAATCTCCTTGCATAATTCATGTAATGTATCAAATTGGGCTGCCGTGTCTCCCATTCCCCTTTGATCTGATTCACCACCAGAGCTGAGTCTCCGTATACGTCCAGATGTTTGATTCGCAAATCAATGGCTTCTTCAAGCCCCATTATACAAGCTTCGTATTCGGCCTCATTATTGGTAACGGCAAAGGTCAGTCGGGCAGTAAACGGGATGTGCGACCCGTGTGGCGTGGTGATGATTGCCCCTATTCCATTACCGTAAGCATTCACGGCTCCGTCAAATATCATCTTCCATTTGGAACCCAACTCTGGTCCTTCGTCTTGCAACGGCTCTTCACAATCTTTCATCTTTAGGTACATGATATCCTCGTCAGGAAAATCAAACCTCATTGATTGATACTCTTCAATAGGCTGCTCCGCCAGATATTCAGACAGCACACTCCCCTTTATAGCCTTTTGCGAGACGTATTGAATATCATATTCAGTCAAGACCATCTGCCAACGGGCAATTCTACCTGACAATGCCTGCTTTTCAAATACATATTTGATAGGATCCATCTTCGAGATGAGCATGGTTGTATGATTCAGCATGTACTGCCTCAAACGATTGGCGGCCCAGGCTAGCGCGCAACAAGTTTTCTCCAGCATTGAATACCGAGATTCACAATCTGTAAATTTCTTACTCAGGTAATAGATCGCATGCTCTTTTCTCCCTGTCTCGTCGTGTTGACCGAGAACACAACCCATGCTTCCCTCAAGAACCGTCAAATACATTATCAAGGGTCTCCCTGCCACCGGGGGTATCAAAATAGGAGGCTCCTGCAAATACTGCTTTATTTTATCGAACGCCTTTTGACAATTTTCGTTCCACGTTACAGCTTGATCTTTCTTCAACAGCTTGAATAATGGTTCACACGTGGCCGTTAGGTGAGATATGAACCGGGCGATGTAGTTCAACCTCCCTAAAAACCCGCGCACCTCTTTCTCTGTTTTAGGCGTCGGCATTTCTTGAATTGCTTTTATTTTAGCAGGATCGACCTCTATTCCTTTTTCGCTTACGATAAACCCCAGCAGTTTACCCGACCTCACCCCGAAGGTGCATTTGTTAGGGTTCAGCCTCAGCCTGAACTTCCTAAGCCTTTTAAATAACTTCAACAGATTCACCAGATGCTCCTCCTCCGTCTGGGATTTGGCAATCATATCGTCAACATAAACTTCGATCTCTTTATGCATCATATCATGGAAAAGAGTCGTCATCGCACGCTGATATGTTGCCCCAGCATTTTTCAAACCAAAGGGCATCACTTTGTAGCAAAATGTTCCCCAAGGCGTTATAAAAGTGGTCTTCTCCATGTCCTCTGGCGCCATCTTAATCTGATTGTAGCCTGAAAATCCATCCATGAAGGAGAATACGGAGTATTGAGCAGTATTATCAACTAGCACGTCAATGTGAGGAAGGGGAAAATCGTCTTTCGGGCTTGCTTTGTTCAAATCTCTATAATCGACACACATTCGAACCTTGCCGTCTTTCTTTGGCACTGGTACGATGTTGGCAACCCATGAGGGATACTTTGTCACAGCCAGGAAACCAGCGTCCCACTGTTTTTGAACTTCCTCTTTGATCTTCATTGCCATATCTGGTCGAGTTCTGCGAAGCTTTTGCTTGACTGGCGGGCAATCTTCTTTCAGTGGCAGGCGATGCACAACCATGTCTGTATTGAGCCCTGGCATATCTTCATACGACCAAGCGAATACATCACTATACTCTCGGAGCATTTCAACCAGTCTTCGCTTGATATCACTCTGCAGTGCGGCTCCGATACGGATATTCTTCTCAACCCCTTCCGACCCCAAGTTGATAATTTCGATGACCTCGTCGTGAGGCAGAATGGCTCTTTCCTCTTGCTTCACCAACCAAGACAGTTCTTCAGGAACGTCGCTATCTTCGACAACCTCTTCTTCGGCCTGAAATACCGGGTGTTCGAAGTCGGGACGAGTCATAGGTGGTTCAAGGATGTCATCTGAAAATGTTATCCTGCAAAAGGAACGGTTAAGTGCTTCAAAATGCGTATAAAGCGAATAACCACATTGCCATTTTATTGAAAAATACAAAACAAGAAAGACAGGGATTACAGTATTTGTACATGAAAAACGCCATTTATTTAATGATTGACACGCAATGTTCATAACAACACAGCCCTAAGCAAATCCTGATGCCCCGGGCAAGACATCAGATTATTCAACAGTTAATAAAGCAAAGCATTACTGTTTAAAAGTCATAGGAACAAGCTCCTGAATAGACCAGTTGCACAGTCCTTGTCCTGGCGTGCTTGGCTGAATCCAGGCATCCATATCACAGTCGCTGTCTCCTTCGTCAGACTCCGAAGCAGCATTGACGGTCTCGTGACATACTCCACTGGCAAGGATGGTGACTGGCCCTCTGAACCGGGGTGCCCCCACGGAAGGAGTTGATGACGACGGTTGGTATCCCAGCCCGAACCGATCCATCTTCACAGGAATGTCCAGCACTTTGCCCCAGCCCTTTGCTTCTCCTGCTTCTACTAGAGCTTGAGCCTCTTTGTACGATGAGACGGCTATCTCCGACGCTTTGCTCGGCCCGGGACCTTTGTCCTTGATGCGCAACCCTTCAAATGCCTGGCAGGGCGTTTCGTGGATTTCTCCGTCGACTTCCACATATTTAAATGACGATAGATGGCTGACCAGGATGTCTTCTTCTCCGCATATGGTGACTACACTGTCTCCGACCATATATTTTAACTTCTGATGTAAGGTGGACGTGACTGCCCCCGCCCCATGAATCCAAGGTCTTCCAAGCAAGCAGCTGTACGCAGGCTGTATATCCATGATATAAAACTCAGTTGCAAACACCTCTGGCCCCACCTGTAGAGGCAATGTGATCGATCCAAAGACTGTTCTCCGCGTGCCGTCAAACGCTCTGACTACCAAATCATTGGGCGTACACAAGATTCCTCTAACATCCAGCTTCATCATCGCCTTCTTGGGCAGCACATTCAAAGACGATCCGGTGTCAACCAATACGTGCGACATTACTGATCCTCTACACTCGACAGATACGTGCAGCGCCATATTATGATCTCTTCCTTTCGGGGTCAAGTCAAAATCAGTAAATCCCAAGCTGTGGCCTGCATTCACATGTGCCAACACTCCTTCCAGCTGATTCACGGAGACGTCTTGGGGTACAAAAGAAGTATCCAGGACTTTCAGCAAAGCATTTCTGTGAGCTTCCGAACACAACAGCAATGACAGGATAGATATCTTGGACGGCGTCTGCTGCAAATGCTCCACAATCTTATAATCACTTTTCCGAATCAAACGCATGAATTCTTCTACGTCTTTCGATGCCGATTCTTTGTCACTTGCTTGCACCGGAACGTTCTCAACTGCTTTCCCTTTTCCCTTTGCTAATCTTTCAGCCTCCACTTCAGGGGATATAAAGATCCTACCACTCCTTGTCATACCTCCCGACCCAACAACATTATCCACGGTTTCGGCTGGCTGTTTATTAACATCAATCTTTATCCCGTCACAATATACTTCCAACCCATATGACCATGGGACTACTTTCGTGTTCTCGTACGGGATTGGCCCGGCCTTAGTTATGGTGATCGGTGGGCGCTGAGCTGGTGCTGCGATAGTGATTATCTTCCGAGGAATCGTTACCGTGGCCACATCAGTCTGATCACATGCTACTGCCCCTGCGGGTTCTTCAGTTGCTGCTTGGTCAAACTGCAATATGCCTTCATTAATTAAGGCCTGAATGCCTTTCTTCAAATCATCACACCCCCCAGCTAGGGTCCAACATTCTACACAATACTCGTCACATCCCGGGTAAACACCCCCTTGCAACAGTCGGCTCTTTATCTCGCTCAGCGGCGTCTTCAAGTCTTCGACATTCATAATCAGATTCAAGCCTTCCTCAGTCAGAATGGCGTTTGCCCCATGATTAGGCATGGGTTTCTGCACGATATTCGGACCTGCCGTTCCGAAATTGATAGTCTTGTTGTCCAAAAGATCCTGCACAACGTGCTTAAAAGCATGGCAACCTTCTACATCGTGGCCCGGGGCCCCAGAATGAAACTCACAGTGCCTGCTTGCATCGTACCCAAACGGGGGAGCTCCCGTTATCGGTGCCAGAGTTCTTTTCTCTACCAGGTTCAATCCCAACAATGTCTGCAACAAATCTGCATAGGTCGAGGGAGGCTTCTCAAACACTCTTCTCGGTTTACTACCCTGGAATCTTCGCTGAGCCTGCTGTGCCCCCTGCTGAGGCTACTGCTGCTGTTGCATTGGCTGTTGCTGAACTGGTTGTTGTTGCTGGAGTGGTTGT
Source organism: Lathyrus sativus (assembly GCA_963859935.3). NCBI lineage: Eukaryota > Viridiplantae > Streptophyta > Magnoliopsida > Fabales > Fabaceae > Lathyrus > Lathyrus sativus. The sequence goes on from OZ012739.1 coordinate 182,418,260, forward strand.
TGTTGATACGGGATAGTAACACTCGCCACCTGCTGCGGCTGACGATATTGACCTTGTCCCCTGCCTCGGCCCCGGCCTCGGCCTCCAAATACTGCACTTGCCTCGCCCTGACGGCGCCCACCATAAGCTTTCCTATTACTGCCAGATGCAGTTGATTCCTCAACCTGGAACTTTCCTTGCTTAATGTTACGTTCAATCTTTTCTCCCATCAGAATTAGGTCTGAAAAACTGGCCAGAGACGTGTGAAACAGCATATCATGAAACATACCTGTGAATGTGCCGACAAACATGTCATTCATTTCCTTATCTTCTACAGGAGGACGGACCCTGGCAGCCATATCGCGCCACCTTTGCGCGTACTCTTTAAAGCTCTCCCCCTTCTTCTGCGACAGCCCCGCCAATTGGACCCGATTGGGCGCCAAATCGCTATTATACTTGTAGTGGGCTACAAATGCCTCTGCTAATTGCTTCCACGTCTTGATATCAGTTGGCTCCAATCCCATGTACCACTCTAGGGAAGGACCCGACAAACTATCTTGAAAGAAATGCATTAGCATTCTTTCATCAGTTGAGTATGCAGACATCTTTCTGTAATAAGCCCTCACATGCACTTTCGGACACGTGTCCCCTTTATACTTATCGAACGCAGGAGCTTTGAATTTGATTGGCACCCTTAAGCCAGGTACCAAGCCCATTGTTGCCATGTCCAAACCCACAACACTTTGGTTCAGGACTCCCCTCATCTGCTCTTCTAGCATTCTGATCTTCTGGGAGTCATCCATCGGCCCTTCGAAACCTCCTCCGGAGAAAGCATCCTCCTGCTGATCTTCTTGCCACATACCATTTCCAGCCCCATACCCATCATATCCATTATTACGTCCAGCTCTGATCTGATTCATCCCCGGACCTCGGCCTCTGTTGCCGTACCCTTGAACACCTCCAGCAGGACCAAAAGCCATAAATCCAGCACCGTTTCCATTTCCAAACCCTCCGTAACCCTGGTTGGTTGCGCCATAACCGTCTTGCCCAAAGCCTTGAGCATTGAAACCATACTTCCCAGTGTTATCGAATCCCTGATCGTTGAACCCGAATCCAGTATTGACGAAGCCATTGCCTCCCGTATTATCTCCCATGTTGATATCACCAAGCCCAACGTTATGGACAGCAGTCTCATTCCCAACTCCGACGTTACCATTCACAGCAGCGGTAGCGTTGTTGACATTAGCAGCAGGTATATTGACTACAGGTGGAGCCACTGGCGTGGGAGTGCCGTCTCCATGAACAGTATCGACCCGTACAGACTGATGATCCTCGTTACCGTGACCAGCATTTCGAGCCAACAGAGGTTGGACCATGGCCTGCAAATTCTCCTGCCCCTTTGCAATAGCTTCCATGGTCTGCATAAAGAGAGCGAGCTTCTCGCGCACATCTTGCATCTCGTTCTGCATTTGATCCATGATTCTTCGACAGTTGGTGCGGGTAGAATAGCGGTGCGGGTGCTGATCTGCAATCCTGAAAAGTACCTGGCGCAGAGCAGGAAATAAGACATTATTCAAAGATTACCTGTAATGCAATATGAATATGCATGCAATGCAATGTGTCTGTGCATTAGGGAAATTCATTCCCCCAGTTCTAGTGTGAAGGTGCCAGTGCCGTGACAGTGCTGACAATAAGAATATCGGAGCTGAATTATAGAAAGCCTCATATATTGCTGAGAAAACCAGAATACAATGTCGCTGAGAGTACGATAAGAAGGCATGACCTCAACCAACAATCCTGGTGATGGTCAGCACTATGCAAATAAAGCATACAAGTTACTACAAGTTACTACATGAAATGATCAAATCCTCCCAAAAGTCTGGTACTCTTCTATCAACTTCTTGGTCTCTGGATGGCTTGGTCGATCAAGCAGCCCTTCAACAAGTTGGTTCCTTTTCTTAAGAACACGGCGCACGTCTTCAGCAGTTTCTTCCCATGACGCTTCTCCGAAGCAATCTTCTAGCTTTCGCTTCTGAGACACCGCTTCATCTCTGGATTTGATTGCCTTGTTCAGTGCATGCTGGACACTATACCGGGTCATCACTTCCTCCTCACACTTCTTGATGCTAGACTTCAACTTCTCCTCGAGGTCGGAGATTTGCTGCTTCAGCTTGTCTTCTCTCATCTTATTGTTGGTGAGAGTAGCATTCCAAGTCTTATTGCAAGAGGAGATTTCTCGGTGTGCTGCGTCAAGCGCCTTCTTTTTGGCTTCCAGCATGTCATGGGAGCTTCTGAACTCTTGCCCCAGACGTTCACGCTTTTTCTTTTCCTCAGTCAACTCAGCCCCTAGCCTGTTTAACAGCTCGATTTGTTGTTGGAAAACATATACGGCCTTGTTTTTCTCACTGCGTACTTGAGCTAGCTCTCGTTCTAACCCTTCGTTGACCTTCATCAAGGCTTTCTTTTCCTTCACAACTTGCTCGTAGGCCTCCCTAGAAACAGTAGTTGGCTCTTCTACCGGGACGGGAGCAGTGGCGGGTGCAGCGGGAAACGACATTAATAACTGATTTGCTCTTTCCTGGATCCAAACCCTGTAAGGTTCATAAGCCTGGCAATCGTTCTTACCTAACAGCGGCTTCCCTTTGCGGTTAATACGTGTCCAGGCATGTTGCAACTTGGCTAATAACTCCCCCTTCACGTCACCTGTGAAGTACAGAGATTCCCGTACTTCTTCCTCCTGAGGTGGATTCTTCAGTGCATATCCGAACTGACGAATGAATAGAGAAGGGTTGTAATTGATACACCCTTTTCTTCCTATCAGCGGCACATTAGGGTACCCAGAACAGCTGGAGATGAGCTCAGATCCCAACAGGTCTCGATCAAACCATACAACGTCTTCGGAATATAGCCTCATCAGGCGCTCTGACCAACTGGCTGAGGTTGCACTGTCTACAAATGGTCCCTTCATGGGGAGGTGACTTTTGAACCACATATTTAATAGAGGAGCACAGCAGTAAACAATTTTTCCCCTTCGGTTTTCGTTCTTGTAGTGCAATGAGTGGTAGAAGTCTCCGATCAACGTTGGCACTGGGTTGCCTGCAGCAAACAGATAGAAAGCATCCAGATCTACAAAGTTGGGCAAGTTAGGAAACAGCACGATTCCATAAATGCATAAAGCCAAAATAGCATTGAAAACCACCCAACAACCGTTCTTGGCGTACTCTTGAGCCTTGCCAACCAGAAAATCTAGAGAGAAACCGGGAACCCCAAGCCAAGAAGTCACCAACAGCTCAGCAGCATTCATATGCAAGGTTTTGGCTAAATCCTCCAACTTGGGCTCAGCAGCAGAGTGAATAAAGGGAACCTTGTTCTGCACGGGAAGCTCAGTAAACTCCACATACTCTTCAATGGTAGGCCCTAGAATGAAGTCAGCAAATGTAAAACATCTCAATGCGGGGTCATAGAACTGCATCAAGGTGTACAGCCCGTTCATCTCATCAGCAGTGGGCTTGCAGACTAATCTCAGTAATCTCCCATGACTCATTCTGAAGCTTCTCCTAACCTCCTCATCGGCAAGAGATATCAGACCAAGCAAAGAAGTAATATCAGGTGCCGGTAGCTTATACGCAACTGTCTTCCTCAAACTAGCCATAGTCAATACTCAGAAGTCTGGGCACTAGAACCGGGGAATATGCAAATGCACCTGCAGCACAGACACACGTTAGTGAAATGCAAGTGGTAATGGATATGCAGACAATGCAATGCAAGTAACATGCAACAGGGACCAAAGCTGTAGCTGAATAGCCTGAACCCAATCAAGAAAGGTCTCAGATAGACCATCCAGAAGTCATCAAACCCTGGTCTCAGATAGACCTAAAACAAAGCTCCAACACTGGTCTCTGACAGACCTCAAACCATAACTCCAACTGGTCTCTGGTAGACCTCAAATCACATCTCCAATTGGTCTCTGACAGACCTCAGAACACTCGAACTGGTCTCTGACAGACCTCAGAACACATCTCCAAATGGTCTCTGACAGACCTCCTAACTCTCCATAAATACCCAGGATCTCTGATCAAGAAATAACCGGTAGTCTGAAAGTCTAGTTACCTGCATAACCCCAAACCCCCTCACAGGTGGATGTCCTAGTAACTGACAAAGGTACGGCATCCTATGCGGTCGTCGGCGTCACAGACTTTCAGGGTTGATGATACGATTCCCAGAAGGAGTGGCATCATCAAATCCTGAAGAGGCCTCACTTAGCCAACTTCCAAATGATCGGTTCCCGGAGTCGACAATTCAGCTGACCAACAACCCCTTTGACCCAAAGGGTAGAAAAAGAAGCTAACTAGAAGAACCTCGTCCGAGTGTAGATTTCATGAGACACTAATGCAAGCAAAGCCGGCACGCGCCCACTACTTTCTACTCTAATTCTAGGTGCACTCAAGCCCAGGTCCGGCTTCTCACTCAATATCAGAACACCCGTCACACCCCAAATACAGCAACAATAATCAATATATAAAGCTGACAATACAAGGTTAGAAATATAAAATAACTCCATACAAAATCCTCGACGGGAAAACAAGCGCTAGGATTGACTCGCTCAAAGGGACGTTGGATCCCAAATGCATAAGAACCATCGCAGTTCTTAGCAGCCATGGGACGTTGGATCCCCAGCAGAGTCGCCAGCTGTCGCTACTGCGAAAATCGGCGCCGGCTGAACAGAAGAGTCGCCACCGTGCGTTATTTATCCCATGGGAGGGAAAGGAAACGCTCAGAGTAAACCTCGCACAACATGGGAAAGGTATGGTCGTCGCAACCAAAACCTGGATTCGGGAGTCGGTTACGCAAGGGGAAGGTATTAGCACCCCTCACGTCCGTCGTACTCGACGGGATCCACGCTTGTTTTCGGATATGGATTGTTATTCTATCTAAACTATAGGTCAAGGGTTAAAAAGAGAAGAAAATGAAAATAAAAATGACTCGGCAAAGTATCGCACTTTATGCCTACGTATTCCGCCTGGAACGAGAAATCAGAGTCAACGTAGTTCGCCTACCTACGGGAAAGGAGGGGAAGGTTGCTCGCTAGGATATCGCATCCTATGCCTACGTACTTTCACACGGCATGAAAGATCAGAGCAAACGTAGCTCGGGCCACGGAAGACACAGGCTTGTCTTGGTTGATTTTATTCCTTCTGAAAAAAGGTTTTCTGATTAACAGTCCCAACGGACAAAAATGACGTTTTGATGAGTTCACATTCTTTTACGGAAGAAGTGTCTTTTATTGGATTTGAAATCTTATTGTGTTTTTCTGTTTGTTTTGAGAAAGAAGGGACAGAACTCTACCCTACGGTTGCGAAGGGAATCAAACTAACCTAATGTTATCATGCATGGATTAAGACCTAGTGTCTATCATGCTCCTCTCTTGCACAGAGAGAAACAGAGATCCTACGGGATAGGCAGAAACAGAAACAATATCAGATATATACAGTAAAACAGTAAAATGCATGGATGCAACAGTACAAGCGAGGCAAGGGAGTCCCACTCAACCTCGAACCTAGAAAACAATAGGCAAAAGTGAACAGGCTTCACTTTCAACCCAACAGGGTAAACAGCAAACAATACAGTCCAGAAAACCAATCAATACATCAGCAATGAAATACAACAGCAAAAGAAACAGCATCAGCAGCTCTGAATCAACATCTGGCTTCAGGTGATCTCCAATCATTTACAGGCTTCAACAAGCATTAATCTCCATCTTCATGGCCTTCAGGCAAGGGCTTTGATCATCTGTCTTCTATCTGCAATGGCTTTTCTTCAAGTCTCAGGCTCTAGGATGAACATCAGTCAACAAGAGGAGATGAATGTTAAACAGTAAATTGCCTACCAAAGGTGGCTCATTAACTGTTAACATTATGCAGACAGGTTTCTCTCAAAAGTTCTATCTTTCAAATACATTCACTGATCCTTCCAAAGGAAGGAGGTGGATATTTGAAAGAGACTTTGAATCATAGAGAAAGGATAGAGGCAAACAAAGCCATCTATGTTTGAGAAGCAAGCTTTCTAATCTAGAGCGCTGCCTAGCTCCTAAACCCTAGTCTCCTCAGCAGCTGCTAGCAAGAACCTCCTCTCCAACTCTGGCAGTTGTTCTTCAATCTCTGGATCTCCAATGGTCTTCATCTCCTCAAGTCCTCAGCTCTCCCAAATTCCCAGACAATCCCAATACCCACACAAGCAAATCAATAATCCCCAGAGGGCACACCACACCAGTCAATCAAATACAACAGCATATTAATAGCAGTAGGGGAATCCTGACTTTTCTAAGGGATCTAATAACTACCCATAGCCCCTATAGTCCCATAGCTAAACTGATCAAACCCTAAGTCCTAAGGGAAAGGAATCAAATCTCCTAAGTCATCACCTAAAACCCTAGTTTTATCCATGTTATTCACACTTACACTAAGCACCTAAATTTAATTTCTAAAAATGGGAACTAAATTGAATCTACAAGTTCAATGTCTAACCTAAACAACCTAAAAAGAATGGATGAAAAATATTGAAGCAAATAATAGAACAAAAATTAGCAAAATTATGTATGAAATGAAATCATGTAAAATGTTATTTATTTAGAAAATATGGGAAAAATATCAAATAAAAAATAAAATGCAATTTATTTTTTTATAATTTTCTTGACATCCTAAAGAAAAATATGCAAAAAGAATGAATTAAAAATGATGATTTTTTCATTTATTATGATTTTTTTAAAAATGAATGAAATATGAAAAGAAAATAATAAAGAAATAGCCAGAGGGGGTGAGAATAGTAAAGGCGCGCAGTTATAATCTCAGGTGGGCTGGAAAAGGTGGGGTGCGAATATCACTGCAGCTAGGCCCATATGCGCTCAGAAAATACTTGAAAAATGCCAGAAAAAATTAATAAGGTCTCGGTGCAAATAGCAGGCAATACACGTTGAAATGTTTGGGCTTAGTGATTGAGGGGTGTGTGTAGCAATGTGATTCAAGGCCCACTCAGCGTACTTAAGTGAAACGGATCGTTTCACTCTCAAGGCTTCCCTCCGTTTTTCGTTTTGAATGTGGTCCGTAGGATCAAGATTGGGGTCGTGGTCAAACAAAGGATCCTATGGCCATCCATCATCGTCCCCAAACTTCTTCTAGGGTTTCAGAAAATAACCAGTTCCATGCATGACCTTCGTGCTCATCATTCTCCTCCAATACGCCATGAAATCACTCCCTTCCAAAACCAAAATTCATCCATTTTCCCCCCTCTCCAAATCTATGATGCTATCTCATTCTGAAACTCACTCAAAGAGCAAACCCGATAGTGATACCAGATAAAATCCACCATGATCACCTGCCAACAACTGCTTTAATTCTTCACAAAATTCACCCTAAACTAACCTACAACTCATCCTGATCACAGCATGCTAATCCAATCACATCTTCGTGTCCTATCTCAGCAATTACAAGCTCTAACAGATTTGATGCACCCTATCCAATCTTCATGAAACCTTACCAAATTCATCCAAAACAGTCCTCTATCCTATCTTAACCATTCTACTCTATCAAAACCCTAAAACTTTAACTAAACTAAGCAATTTGAATAGAAAACAAACCTGGTGCAAAGTGAGAAAACAACTATGTTACTCCTTGAATTAGGTGCTTGCAGTGATTGAAACTTTCTCAGTGACTTGAAGGATGAATTCTGTATGCAATATCTTGTGTGCAAACCCTCTGAATCTTATGCTTCCAATTTCTTGAACCTTGAAGAATGAAACTTGTATGGCACTCTCCTTGATTGATTCAGCCAAATGGATGTGTGAATTACAAACTATGGATGATAGTGATGAGGTTCAGATCAAGAATGAGGATGATTGGTGAGAAATTGAGGGAATTTGAGAAGCTTATGCAAGAATGGAAAATGAGTGAAAATGGAGGTTTTGAACAAAATGGGAGCACCAACCCTTGCATGAATCAGCTTGCATGAATATATAGGTTGCATTAGAACCTCCTAGAAACTTGGAGAAGTTTCCTTTACACTTTTCCCTTTCAATTTGGATTATGTTACTTTCAATTCAAGCAACCATGGATAACTCACAAATTATGAACTAAGCTCAAAATTACACTTTAGCCAATGTCTTTAAAATGCATTTTCCATTCAAAATGACCTATAATTTTGCATCATTTGGCCAAGATATGAAAAATATCATTTTTTAAGTCATTTTTCTTCATTAAATTCAACAATTTTGAAACCTTGTGATATGAATCTTTCCAATCTCTCATGGTCACTTTTCTAGACTAAAAATGTCATTTGGAGCAAGTTTGATGTTGTAAGTTTTTCCATTTGAGGCCTCCTTGTATGAGTTTTGGACATAGGTTAAAATGACCTGTAATTCACAAATGACCAAAATACCCTTTGCCTGCCAAGATCCTAAGTTGAGTTCCACACATCATATGAAGGCATACTATACCATTATAGAAAGCTAAGACAATGAGGAACAACTCTTATGTTGACCAGAAATTCATTTGAAATATCCTTGAGGGGTAAAAGTTGCTTGGAAGTCAAGTCACTTTCACAGACAAAATTTCAGATACCTCAGATGACCTGTAACTTGCAAGGACCATAACTTGAGTTATATAAATCTCCTTGATGTCTTCCACCACTCAAATTAAAGGTCTTGAGATCCTCTACAAGTTTCATGTTGGCCAAGGATCCATTTGAAGCTTGCATTTTGACTTATCTTGCTTGGAAATTTGACCTAAACTAGGGGATTTTACATAGAAACCCTAATTTAGAACCTCCTCTTCTCCTTGATTTCTCTTGAATTCTTCTTAGCATAACAACATATCCTTATTCTCCATGTCAAATAATGAACCCCACATCTCTCCAATAGCCCTTAATGCCTTTCAATCAGTCAATTGACCTAGGGTTGACCTAGGGTTGACCCAGATGAAACCCTAGTTGACTGCCTTCAACTGCAATTCTTGTGACTTCACCAATGACTTGTCTCCTTCTCCAAATGACTTTCTAAGTCCTCCAAGATGTCTAGATGCTCCCCATGCCTTCAATTCATAGCTCATACTTCCTTTGGTTGACCCACAGATACCCTCAGTTAGGAGATATACTCAATGCTTGATCCACTGAACTCCCTGCTCTCAAATTCTTTCTTGATGACTTGAATGAGATTGAATCAGGATAATAACCTCTTGATAGGCCTCTAGAGATGAGAATAATGATTGGTCCCCCTGTTGTATGACTTGCTATGCTTATGCCATGCAGATGAGTAACCTATGTACATAACTCTATATGCAAATGCTAATGATACTGAAACATAAACCAAGTGAGTAAGGTTGAGCAAATTCTAGGGTGCAACAGTTATCACCAGATTCGGGTTAAGGAAGAAGATATTTCGAAGACGGCTTTTAGAACACGATATGGTCACTATGAGTATACGGTGATGCCATTCGGAGTTTCTAATGCGTCGGGTGTTTTCATGGAATATATGAACCGTATCTTCCACGAGCAGTTGGATCGTTTTGTGGTAGTGTTTATCGATGACATTTTAATTTATTCTAAGTCTCGAGTGGAGCACGAAGAACATTTAAGGATTGTGTTGCGGATTTTGAAAGAGAAGAAGTTGTACGCAAAGTTGTCTAAGTGTGAGTTTTGGTTATCGAAGGTGAGTTTTCTTGGACATATTATTTTCGGAAATGGTATTAGTGTGGATCCATCCAAGATCGATGCGGTAATGCAATGGGAGACTCCAAGATCAGTTACGGAAATTCGAAGCTTTTTGGGCTTGGCCGGTTACTAACGGAGGTTTATCGAAGGATTTTCAAAGTTAGCACTTCCGTTAACGCAATTGACTTGTAAAGGAAAGGCTTTTATTTGGGATGTTAATTGTGAAGAGAGTTTCATGGAATTAAAGAGAAGGTTAACGACAGTGCCAGTTTTGATTTTGCCGAATCCTACGGAACCTTTTGTGGTTTATTGCGATGCTTCTTTGTCAGGATTGGGTGGTGTATTGATGCAAGATGGGAAGGTCGTGGCGTATGCTTCTAGACAGTTGAGAGTACATGAAAAGAATCATCCTACTCACGATTTGGAGTTAGCGGCCGTAGTGTTCGTTTTGAAAATTTGGAGGCACTATCTTTATGGTGCAAGATTTGAAGTTTTTAGCGATCACAAGGGTTTGAAGTATTTGTGTGATAAAAAAGAATTGAATATGAGGCAAAGGAGATGGCTAGAACTTTTGAAGGACTATGATTTTGGTTTAAATTATCATCCGGGTAAGGCGAATGTGGTAGCCGATGCCTTAAGTCGGAAGTCGTTGCACGTGTCTACTTTGATGGTTAGAGAGTGGGAACTCTTGGAGAACTTTAGAGATTTGAGTTTGGTTTGTGAGTTAACACCGAGTAGTGTGAAGCTGGGTATGTTGCATGTCACGAATGATTTCCTTGCTACGGTGTGTGAAAAGCAAAAGTTGGATTTGAAATTTGTGGATTTGATGACGAATGGAAATGAAGATTTCAAAGTTGATGAATTAGGAGTTTTGAGGTTTCGAGGTCGTATTTGTATTCCCGATGATGCGGATTTGAAAAAGATGATATTGGAAGAGGGACATCGGAGTAACTTGAGTATTCATCCGGGAGCGAATAAGATGTATCAGGATTTGAAGAAGATCTCTTGGTGGTCTGGATTGAAAAGCGATGTTGCTCGTTTTGTATACTCGTGTTTGACTTGCCAGAAGTCTAAGGTGGAGCATCAGAAGCCTAGTGGATTGATGCAACCGTTGGATATTCCGGAATGGAAATGGGATAGTATATCGATGGATTTTGTTACGGGATTGCCGAATACGCAAAGAGGATATAATGCTATTTGGGTGATTGTTGATAGGCTTACTAAATCGGCTCACTTTATTCCGATTGATATTACTTATTCTTTGGAAAGGTTGGCCGAGATTTATGTTGGCACTATTGTGAAGCTTCATGGAGTTCCTAAGAGTATTGTGTCAGATAGAGATCCTAGATTTACTTCAAGATTTTGGGAGAGTTTGCAAGGTGCCTTGGGTTCTAAGTTGAGATTGAGTTCGGCATATCATCCGCAAACAAATGGTCAAACCGAGAGGACGATTCAATCGTTAGAAGATTTGTTGCGTGCTTGTGTGCTTGAACAAGGTGGTGCGTGGGACGGTTATTTAGCGTTGATTGAGTTCACCTATAATAACAGTTTCCATTCGAGTATTGGTATGGCGCCATTTGAGGCTTTATATGGTCGGAGATGTCGAACACCTCTGTGTTGGCATGAGACAGGTGAAAAGTCGGTAGTTGGTACGGAAATGGTACAGCAAACGACGGAAAAGGTGAAATTTATTCGGGAAAAGATGAGAGCTTCTCAGAGTAGACAGAAAAGTTATCATGATAAAAGGAGAAAGGATCTCGAGTTTCAAGAGGGCGACCATGTGTTTTTGAGAGTTACACCGGTTACGGGTGTGGGTCGTGCTTTGAAGTCGAGAAAGTTGACTTCTCGTTTTATTGGCCCGTACCAGATTGTCGCACGAGTTGGTGTTGTGGCTTATCGTGTGGCGTTACCTCCGAACCTTTCGAATTTGCATAATGTATTCCATGTCTCGCAACTTCGGAAGTATGTTACGGATCCGTCACATGTGATTTCAATGGATGAAGTTGAAGTAAGAGATAACCTTACAGTTGAAGTTTTACCGGTTAGTATTTTGGACCGTGAAGTTAAGAAACTAAGAGGCAAGGATATTGCGCTTGTGAAAGTGTCCTGGGGAGGTGCCACGGAAGGCAACATGACTTGGGAGTTGGAGAGCAAGATGCGAGAATCGCATCCAGAGTTGTTTGAATCAGGTGATATTTTCGAGGACGAAAATTTCTAAAGTGGGGGAGAGTTGTAACGCCCCGATTCTGAATTCCCATTAATTGTTGAGTCTTTTAATTTATTTAATTGATGTTTGTTTTAAATTGAGAAATTATATATTATTATGTGGTGTTTGCTTATTTTATCTATTTTTACCGATTCGGAGAGTTTTCGGGGAATTAGAGTAAAAAGGGCATTTTAGACATTTAGCAATTTAGTGTGAGAATTGATTGGTAAGTGTTGGAAAGAATTTGAGAGGAAAGAAATAGAGATAGAAATAGAATAAGAGAGGAAAAGAAAGAAAGATAGTAACATAAGAAGAAAAACAAGAGAAAGAAAAGAGGAGAAGAGAAAGAGAAGAGAAAGTGGAGAGGAAAACCTAGAATCATCAAGGGATCATCACCAAAGCTTGCAATCGATCGGTAAGGGTGTGAAACTCCATCATATCTTTAATGTGTATGATTGTATGTGTATGTGTTTGGATTTTGTAGAGTTTCTACTCTTTTTCCCACTTAGGTTAGAAGTGGGTTTTGTGAGTAGAATGAGGTTTTAATCGGTTAGAACTCGGATTAGACGATGTAGTTTAGTCGGGTGATGGTAGGGTTGTGCCACTGAGACTGGTTTGGATTTAATCGTTTGATTTTGTGGAGTTTGGGCTCTTGAGACAGCCATGGAAGTTCTGTCTTCGCAGGCTCGCCAGGCGAATGGCAGCGAAGCTTCGCTAGGCGAAGTCCAGCGAGCTGTAGCGAAGCAAGTCAGAAGCAAACACCCTGTATTCGCTGGCAAGTTCGCCAGGCGAGGTTAGTTGGCGAAGGTTCGCCAGGCGAGTGTGTGGCGAGCCTCAGCGAGTAATTCCAGAATTACTCCCAGTGGACTTCGCTGGGAACTTCGCCAGGCGAAGGCCAGCGAGCATTCGCTGCGTGGCTTCGCCAGGAGAAGGTTGGCGAACCTGGCAGTGTTATTTGTTTTGCTGTTTATTCATAGCATGATTTTTGGCCGATTCAATTATGATTAATGCCTATATGAATGATTGATGTGTGAACTGTTTCGACATGTCGTGCTGTGGGTGGCCGAAAGGCGTGAATCCTAGATTGGAGAGCCAATGGTGAATCTTGAACGTTTGATAATCTTGTGTATTTGCTTGAATTGGATAGAAACGCATTGATAGGCTGATATGTGTGTAAACCATGTGTGAAATGGTGCATAATGTGAATGCATGATAGATATATGCGATGTATGTGAAAAATGCAATGAGTATGTTTGTGAACATAGTATGCATTCTGTGTTGATCGATCCCTCGGAGGATTAGCATTGTGTAGCATCTTAGTATGCATTTTTGTGTTGAATGATCCCTCAGAGGATTAGCATTGTGTAGCATCTTAGTATGCATTTTTGTGTTGAATGATCCCTCAGAGGATTTGCAGAACCTCGTATGATACGATGGTTACATTAGATTCCTTGGAGAATCGGTTGCATTGTGTGATTCCTCGGAGAATCGGTCATAACATGTAATCCCTTGGAGGATTGACTAGAGTATTTGATTCTGTGGAGAATCTGCTGAGTATTTGATTCCGTGGAGAATCTGCTGAATATTCGATTCCGTGGAGAATCTGATGAATATTTGATTCCGTGGAGAATCTGCTGAATACTTGATTCCGTGGAGAATCTGCTAAATACTCGATTCCTTAGAGAATCTGTTGAAATGAGTCGGTACCGCATTTGCATCTGCATAGAGTCGTGTGTCGGTCTCTATGAGTTGCATGAGTCATTTGTGTATGATGCATTAGTTGTATGAATGTAACTGTGTATGTTATATATGATTGTTTGGAGGAACATATAGTGAATGTTCATGAGCATGTGTAGAGGCATGATTAATTGTATATGCTTAATGTGGTGAGAACATAATTTGAGTATAACTTGTACAAATATGAGTATATGTATATATACAATTTTATGCATTAACTGTTATGATATTGTTTCTCACCCTTCTGCTGTTTTATAATGCTCTATGAGGCATTGCAGAGTAGGAAGCTGGAGGTTCTTTTTGTGAAGCGGTGTCTTCATTCTTTTTGGTCAATGGCTCTGATATGTAACATCTGGGTAGTTAGGAAGCCTTTGACTCTTTTGGAGTTACATTTGTTTTGGTTCCTTGTGATACATCTATGTATGTATCTGTTGTGGATATGGTTGTAAAGCATGAATTGATTGAATGGTTGTATATACTTTTATGTATGTGATCGATTCAATATTTGGATGTTTCCGCTTTTATTCTAAATATTGAGATGTGGGTTACCCATTGTTGCATATCTATTTTGAGCAGGTATCGTATGTGTTTAATTTCATGATAATGTGATGCGCCTCTTATATACCATGGTTTTAATTAAACTCTGATGAAATAAATTTTCTAAGTGCCTAATTGATTAAATGTATTAATTTGGGGGTATAGAAAGGGGGTGTTACATTATACGATGAATGGAATGATAGGTGTCAACTAACAATGTGGGCACCATGTTTCCATTCAAGAATATTGCGATGGCAGTTGAATTGACGAATTTTTCTACCTCTGGGAACAATATCAAACCATAGATTAGGAGAGCCAGAACTGCTTCGAATGCATCCATACTTCCTTCCTCGGCAAGGTAGGTAGCTTTCTTCAACAAGTAAGCAGAGTGAAAACCCTTGACCCCATTTTTTGAAGTATGGTTGGCTTTAACCTCGGAGACTTCTAGGTGAAGTGCATCAGCAATTTCCTTCGGCGAGGGTAGCTTTTCCAAACCACTGAAGGGCTTCTTATCTTTCATAGGAATTCCGACGAAGTAAGAATACTCTTCTAAAGTTGGCATTAACTGATAATCCGGGAAGGTAAAACAGTGATACAATGGATCATAGAATTGAACCAAGGTGTTGAGAACCCCTTCTTATATCCTAGTCTTCACAATGCTCAGAAGCTTTCTGTATGTCTTCCCAAGTTCTTCAGATACCATCGTCCTTATCTTTCTTAACTCCGATGTGTTACATTTCTTGAAGTTATATTTCTTGCTGTTTATTTTCCTAAAATCCATGATCACTAAGGATTCGGAAAAGAAAAGGATTGAGTTTTACAAAACCAGTGCAACCAGATGAAATGCTATGATGATTATGATGATATGATGCACACGCAACACGTAAACAAGTATTCACAAATACAATACACATGCACACACAAGGTCTCCCTAGGTTCAGGGCCAAAAGCATGAAGTCAAAGGGTCTAACCATCCTCAAGACTTGTAATATAGGTTGTTATTATTCATGCAGATTGGGTTCTAACAAGAGTGCCCAGAGTCATAGGTACATCCCTCAGATATTATCATCCAACATGACTACTCACATGGGTTAAAAATATTCTTGGGATAGACTCGTCTAAGTGTAGCATCACGTAAAAACCATTTCAGGACTACTCCCTTATAGTTTCCGCACTACGTCCTAATAAGGCCAAGTGGGGTAAGTGGGTAACTAAAGGTTCTCAGTTTCATGGACTCTCAGGTTGAAATAATTAATGAAGTGCATGACTACTCATGCATCATCAATCATCTCAAGGAGGTCTCAACTGAGTGTGATTACATAATATGTCAAACTTGTTGGGACTACTCCCAACAGTCAACTATTGATCATATCACATCCTATCTCATGTGCACTCGAGTCCGGGTTAGGACTTATCTCACCACTCATGATACCCGATGTCCACAACATATAATACAAATATATTCACAAATATACATGTAGGCAAGTATTCATACAATCATACAAAATATCCTAAACCCTCAAGTTAAGCAGATTTGCCCAGTGAAGTCGCCATTTCGGTTACGGTGAGAATCAAATGTCAAGCTATTGATTAACTTGAATCTTAATTCATTAAATTCACAACCGGACTTTGATTTATCCAAAGGAAAGGTTAAAGAAAGAAAGACCTTTTGCGCGATGTAACAACAATGCTACGAGATTCGGGGATCGGGGGTTGGTTATGCTTAGGGTAGGTATTTCACATCCTAAACATCTGTAGTACTTTACATGAACCTTTTGTATGTTTGTATGCTATACTACTTGCTATGGTTTGGGATCAAGGTTAGGGTTTTGGTTGAGGTAAAGACCTAGGGTTGATGCTTCTAAGTTCTCTCAAAGATATCGCATCTTCTGTCTACGTATCCTAACTAGGACATAATTAGAGCAATTGTAGTTCACCTTACTGAAGATGGATGGGCACTTGATTATGATCCAGGTTCAGAGGGGAACAAACATAACAATGCTTGTATAGATTTTAACAAACCTCTCTAATCTAAGTTGTACACTCAAGGGAATTGAATTTGACAAAATTCAAAAGGGGAGTAAGTAATCATGACAATGATCCTTACATAGAGTTGACAAACTCCAACCAAGGGTTCTATTTGAAGAACACTCCTAGTAAAGGTGGGTTTTTTATACTTAAGAAAAGTCTAATGGCTAATAGGTGCTAACTTAACTAAGCTAGGGTTCAAGATGACTTAACAAAGTCAGAGGAAGGGTAAGAGTTGCTTATGACCATGGGAGTCAATGAAGAAACTTTCCTTTGGAATATGAGAAAGAATGAGGCAACTCGATGAGAACTAACAAGTTCCATCACTTGGGGAAGGCGTAACAAAGTTAAAGAAAACACATAAGCATTCATTCAAACATGATTAAATAAGAAGAACATGGTAACAACCAAGAAATATTAGGGTAAGCATGTGACAACACAAGAACAAAATTCAAGGTCAACCTAAAGACATAGAGGTAACAACCATTAATGCAAGTAAATGACATGTGTAACAACAACAAGTTCATCTATAACATTCAAACAATATTGATGAAAACAAGTTACAACTTGAAGAAAGCATGTTATAAGGATCAAATAGGATCAAATGTAACAATATAAGACCATCTAAACATGTATTGATAACAATCAAACAAGCAAGAATACAAGAAATGTTACAACAATTCAAGTATTTGTTCAGGGATTCATGGGGGAAAGCAAGCAAGTTTCGTGGTAACAACCAAGTAAAAAAATCAAACCCTAGCATATTATGGTTCTAACAAGACTCATAAATAAGTAGGAAGAGGCATGAAGAACATATTCAAGAGGTTACAACATCAAGAATGATTTTATAGGTCACCGATGAAATTCAAGGTATACCATTCTTAATCAAGCATTCAAAAAGGCAAGAAACAAACCCTAAACATGTTATGGTTCTAACAAGACACATAAAAAAGTAGAATAAGCCATGGTAAACACATTCAAGAGGTTACAACATCAAGAATCATGGTATAGGTCACAAATGAAGTTCAACAAGCCATTTTCACATGTATGCATTCGCAAAAGCAAGCATGAACATATCAACAAAATCAATAATCCAACTTTGAACATTTAAACATGTTAAAAAAATATATGAATCATAAAAGGCAAATCTCACAAGAAAAATCAAGTTACAAGTTAAAAAAGTTCATGAACACCAAGGTAAAAACCCTAAAAACACATGCTATTCAAGTGGACCAAAGTATTTCTAGGATAACAATCCTTGAATTCTTTCTTCACTAAATTAAAATAGACATGTTAAGGAGTAGTTTTCAAAAACAATGACATCAATAGCATAAAAAAGGATCAAGTTATGATCATAGGAAGTTGGTGCACCAAGAGAGCAAAACTAGGTCATGACAAGGTAAGGCAACTTTAGGCCATTTGCATGAAGAATTGGAACTCAGTAAAAAATTAACCAAATTAGGTGAAATAAAAGTGAAAATTGTGTATTTTGAACAAGGAATTCAGTGGTGCCATTTTTTTCCATACCATGAACCCACAAGAAACCTTGATAGCATCATTGGTAGGGCACGTTTGGTGACAACCAAAAGCAAGAACATGTGAACAACATTGTGTAGTGGTGTGCTTTGTGAAAAAAAGTGTACAAACATCACATATACATCATATATAGAGGTTGGCATAAGAGAAATCAAGAAATGCACATGTGGGTTGGCAGATTGAAATAAAAATGCAAAAAGTGACTAGGTTGGGCCTAGTTTGTGACCTGAATTTTGACAGTCCAAAAACTACACATTTTGCTCTTGTAGCCTTGTGTTGAAAACTTGGGAAGCAAGAAAACCAGAGATTCCTCAAAGTCTTTGATAGTATAAAAATGCTCCAAGGGTGATAAGAAGATGCTCCAAATAAACTCCAAGCAAGCTAGTGGGCAGAATGCCTTGATAGTGAAGAACACACAAAAAAATCCAAGGATTTTCAAAGCTAACTTGCTCAATACTTGTTACAGAAGTGTGGATTGATTATAGACAGTTTGTATATGTCAAATATGAGGTGTGGGTGGTCTCAAAGCTCAAGGAGATGCAATGGTTTGAAGGCTGCCCTTCAAAATGCAGAAAAGTCAACAAATGAGGTTTTGGAGGTTGACTTTTGGCTTGGATGGTTTTCTGGATAAAGTAAGGTCTTGGATAGGTCTTGAAGGAGAGGCATGGGCAGATTGGAAACAAATGCCAATTTTGGCCTTGTTATTTTGAAATCTTTCTGCCAACCAATGCAATCTTGCATTTCTGACCTCAAGCCACCCTAAAAATATATTCTCCATGCCATATAGGTCATTTTAATCATGATTGAGGGGATAGGAAGTGACTGGTTACATCATATCTAGTGGTTTGAAGATGGGCAACCACCATTTTTCTCTTTCTTCACTATTCATTCTTGCAACTTGCATTAAACAATAGTTTTCTTTAATTCTTGGGCCAAACTCGTGGGATATGGTGCTAAACACTTCAATTAGAAATGTGGAGGTCCCAAATTAGGCTTAATCCTTGATTAGAGTCGATTTGGGAGGCTTTGGAATCAAGATGTCCATGCTGAGTTGGTTTTGTAGTAGTGAGATTTTGCCAACTTGTGAGCTTTGGTTCTCCCTAACCATGATGAGTTATGGAACCCACTTGTACTTTTTAGAAAGCCATCATTAGGTACCAAAACATTGATGTTTGATTTAGGAACTCATTCCACTTGAGACTAGGTCAAAACCCCTTGTGAAAATGCTGAATTCTTGACTTACAAGTCAAGAAACCTCAAAATTTCCAAGTGTTTAAAATCCTTCACAACTTGATGGATTCATAACTCCAAATCCATTCATTTTTTTCTCATGAGTTAGGCTCCTTAAAACCTTTCTAACAAGCTTTGAACCACTTCATTTGGATGTGTGGTTAGGAAGTTATGACTATTTGAAGTTTGACCAAAATTAGGGTTTTTTCACTTTGCCCTTGTTTCTTAATTTGCAAGTTATCTATCAATTCTTGATTAAATTTTCACCATACTTCATACTTAGATGTCAAATTATGTTAGGAACAATTTTGGCTTCAATTTGGGGTAAAAACCCTGTTGGCCAATGGGTTGACTTTTTTTATAGACGAACCGAACAGTTGAAAATCTCCGGATTGTCTGTTGATGTTCTGGGTTCCTTGAGGCCTTTAAACTTCTTGTGTAGATTTCATTAGGTCATATGATCCTTATGGACCACAATTCCCTCATTGGAAAACCTCCTAGACCAAAAGTCAAACTACAGTTGACTTTTCCAACAAGAAACCCTGATTAGGGTTCTTGCACTGCACTGCTTCCATTCTCTTGGTGACAAACTCAAATTGGACTCATTCTTGACCTCATGTGATATCCTTGATGACATAGAGAATTTTTATATGGAGGATCAATCCAAAACCTTGACTGGTCATCCCATAGAAACCCTGATTTCTTGACTGTATGAAACCCTAACTCATCTGTATCTTGACAAAGACAAACTTGAAATAGGTTCAGGTTAAATAAAAAATTTTTATGCTCCTAGAATGATGATGGAATCTAGGGGGAAAATTTGGGGTATGACAGACATATGTACAATCAGGTCAAGGGAATAATCAAAAGATATTAAGAAAATGTATGAAAAAGACTTTAAAAAGCACTAGTTTTCAACCTAAAAAATGACAAAAATAAATAATATTTTTTGGATTTCTGATGGATTCTCAAAATATATAAGATAAATGAGAAGTGTGAAAAAAATTGGCTCAAAATAAATAATTTTGCTTGGTGAACCAATTAGATTAAGTTATGAAGAAAACCAAAGAAAATAGTGATAAAAAATTAGGGAATTCTCCCCATGAGGCTTGAACTTGCGACTTCAAGGTGGTGGAGTCAAAACTTTACCACTGAGCCACTTTCTTGTATGGTGATAAACAGCGCGCGTGTGATCGCGACTTTCTATGTCTAACTCAATTAAATGCAAGTGCACAGTCTATCGCGTAGTAATAATAGATATCGATCCCACAGGGACTCGTAATCAAACTAGTATTTTCGGGTGTTACTGTGTTTAGCTAGGTTGGTAATATTTTAGGGGAATAGTAACGAAATAAATGCATAAACTAAAGGGAACTAAAGCTTTTAATTAAGGTATAGATGCTTGAATCGGTATGTAATATGTTACTTCTTCAGGGATTCTATAGGTCACCGGTGTCTTTAGGTTTTCAAAAATAGTTTAAGAAGAAAATGATGGTTTAAAGACCTTTGCCTCACGATGGTTGTTGATGCTAGTCGCAACTCTAAGGTGGAACGTATGCTGTCGTTATCCCGTTCGGGGTTAAAGTTACTTTTTGAAAACTATTAAGTTCTAATTCCTTTTAAAGCGTTGTCACTGTTTTTAAAATGAATGCCTAGTTTTTACTATCTGGTCTTAGCCTCAGCTGTCGCTTGTTGGTTCGTACCTTTATGAATTTCCCACTGTCGTGGCAAAACTACTGTAAATAAGTTCTCGCTGTCGCGACGAAGGTTTATTTAGAAAAGTCAATTTAAAAACCGAAGCCATAAATAAGTTTTGAAAAGGTAGATATACACCGATTAATTATCGAATCCCATCAGATTATTTATTACATACCGATTACTTAAGATTTAGCCAGACATGGAATATAAATTAACAACACGTAAATAATGGCAGAAAATAATAATATGCATTACAATAGGAAATAGCAATTCAATTTACGATTAGAATAGAAACCTGTAAACAATTTGATTTGGCTTTTGGGAAATCCTCCAAAATGGCGGCATGATTTAGTCTTTGTGCCAATTACTCGTACAGAATAGAAATGGGAAGGTAAAACAACAATTGCAAGGAAGGAAAGAAAAAAGGAAATAAAACAACGATAAGAAAATGGGAAACTGAATATTGCTCTGAAAGTAAATTGGCAGCACTTCGTCTCTTCAATGCGGCTCCCTCTTTCTGGTACCAGCTACCTCCTTTTATAGATGGGATATTCAACGGTGTATTTCTTCGGGAAGTGGGAATGATATCAGAAAATATAGGAGTTAGTGGTCCACTCCTCTTTGGCACTTTCATCACTTGACAGCACGTGCAGAAAAACTGCATTTTAACTCCATGACGGTCGTCATGGACCTGTGACGGTCGTCACACGCATGACGGTCGTCACACCCTTGTGACGGTCGTCATATCAGCAGAACTCGTTTTTGCTGCTTTTTGGCCTGATTTTCACCTGGTTTTCACTTGTAAATGCTTCTTTTCTTTATCTTGCTCCATTTGAGTATGGACTTTGAATACCTGCAAAATACTGGGCAAATATCCGAAATCAGAGTGAAAACGGTCGCTGATTAGTAGAAAATTACATCATTATATATATATATATATATATATATATATATATATATATATATATATATATATATATATATATATATATATATATATATATATATATATATATATATATATATATATATATATATATATATATATATATATATATATATATATATATATATATATATATATATATATATATATATATATATATATATATATATATATATATATATATATATATATATATATATATATATATATATATATATATATATATATATATATATATATATATATATATATATATATATATATATATATATATATATATATATATATATATATATATATATATATATATATATATATATATATATATATATATATATATATATATATATATATATATATATATATATATATATATATATATATATATATATATATATATATATATATATATATATATATATATATATATATATATATATATATATATATATATATATATATATATATATATATATATATATATATATATATATATATATATATATATATATATATATATATATATATATATATATATATATATATATATATATGATTTCGCGTTATCAAACTCCCCTAAACTTGAATCTTTGCTTGTCCTCAAGTAAAGGTAGGAAAAATTTAAAGTTCGGCAAGCACGCGACACGCTTTTCCCTTGATAAGATTTCTCGGACGCAAAGTTAAGAAAAACCGGGGGTCAAATGGAAATAAAGCGTATACGGCGGCGACACTTGATTGTAAGTCTTCGAAGGCCTCTCTTTTATGCAAGCCAGTCTTAATCATGTTACTGCAGCTCGGCTTCAAGTTTCTAGCGACAAATTTTACCCGGCTTCGCTCTGGGCAGTCACATTAAGCCCGTTATCCATACATGTTCATGGCAAGAAAATGTAACACCCCCTTTCTATACCCCAAATAAATTAGATAAATCAATTAGGCACATAGAAAATTTATTTCATCAGAGTTTAATTAAAACATGGTATAAGAGGCGCATCACATTATCATGAAATTAAACACATACGACACCTGCTCAAAATAGATATGCAACAATGGGTAACCCACATCTCAATATTTAGAATAAAGCGGAAACATCCAAATATTGAATCGATCTCATTCATAAAAGTATATACAACCATCAGTTAATTCATGCTTTACAACATATCCACAGCAGATACATACACATATGTATCACAAAAGAATCAAAACAAATGTAACTCCAAAAGAGTCAAAGGCTTCCTAACTACCCAGATGTTACATATCAGAGCCATTGACCAAAAAGGATGAAGACATCGCTTCACAAAAAGAACCTCTAGCTTCCTACTCT
The DNA here is from genome assembly GCA_963859935.3 of Lathyrus sativus. NCBI lineage: Eukaryota > Viridiplantae > Streptophyta > Magnoliopsida > Fabales > Fabaceae > Lathyrus > Lathyrus sativus. The sequence continues at coordinate 182,441,177 of OZ012739.1, forward strand.
GCAATGCCTCATAGAGCATTATAAAACAGCAGAAGGGTGAGAAACAACATCATAACAGTTAATGCAGAAAATTGTATATATACATAAATCCATAATTATACAAGTTATACTCAAATTATGTTCTCACCACATTAAGCATATACAAATAATCATGTCTCTACACATACACATGAACATTCACTATATTTCCTCCAAACAATCACATATAACATACACAGTTATATTCACACAACCAATGCATCATACACAGATGACTCATGCAACTCATAGAGACCGACACACGACTCTATGCAGATGCAAATGCGGTACCGACTCATTTCAACAAATTCCCTAAGGAATCGAGTATTCAGCAGATCCTCCACGGGATCAAGTACTCAGCAGATTCTCCACGGAATCAAATATTCATCAGATTCTCCACGGAATCGAATATTCAGCAGATCCTCCACGGGATCAAGTACTCAGCAGATTCTCTACGGAATCAAATACTCTAACCAATCCTCCACGGGATTACATGTTATGACCGATTCTTCGAGGAATCACACAATGCAACCGATTCTCTAAGGAATCACTCAATGCAACCGATTCTCCATGGAATCGAATATAACCATCGTATCATACGAGGTTCTGCAAATCCTCCACGGGATCAATCACAAAAATGCATACTATGTTCACAAACATACTCATTGCATTTATCACATACATCACATATATTCATCATGCATTCACATTATACACCATTTCACACAAGGTTTACATACCTATTAATCCATCAATTCATTTCTATCTAATTCGAGCAAACGCACAACATTATCAAACGATTAAGATTCACAATCGGCTCCACAATCTAGGATTCACGCCTTTCGGCCACCCACAGCACAACATGTTGAAACAGTTCACACATCAATCATTCATATAGGCATTAATCATAATTGAATCAACCAAACATCATGCCATGAACAAACAACAAAAACAAATAACACTGCCAGGTTCGCCAACCTTCGCCTGGCGAAGCCACGCAGCGAATGCTCGCTGGCCTTCGCCTGGCGAACTCCCCAGCGAAGTCCACTAGGAGTAATTCTGGAATTACTCGCTGAGGCTCGCTACCCACTCGCCTGGCGAACCTTCGCCAACTCACCTCGCCTGGCGAACTTGCCAGCGAATACAGGGTATTAGCTTCTGACTTGCTTCGCTACAGCTTGATGGGCTTCGCCTGGCGAAGCTTCGCTGCCTTTCGCCTGGCGAACTTGCGAAGACAGAACCTCCATGGCTGTCTCAAAGCCCAAACTCCACACAACCAACCGATTAAATCCAAACCAGTCACAGTAGCACAACTCAACCATCACCCGACTAAACTACATCGTCTAATCCGAGTTCTAACCGATTAAAACCTCATTCTACTCACAAAACCAACTTCTAACCTAAGTGGAAAAAGAGTAGACACTCTACAAAATCTACACACATACACATACAATCATACACATTAAAGAGATGATGGAGTTTCACACCCTTACCGATCGATTGCAAGCTTTGGTGATGATTCCTTGATGATTCTAGGTTTTCCTCTCCACTTTCTCTTCTCTTTCTCTTCTCCTCTTTTCTTTCTCTTGTTTTTCTTCTTATGTTACTATCTTTCTTCCTTTTCCTCTCTTATTCTATTTCTATCTCTATTTCTTTCCTCTCAAATTCTTTCCAACACTTATCAATCAATTCTCACACTAAAGTGCTAAATGTCTAAAATGCCCTTTTTACTCTAATTCCCCGAAAACTCTCCGAATCGGTAAAAATAGATAAAATAAGCAAACACCACATAGCAATATATAATTTCTCAATTTATCTCAATTTAAAACAAACATCAATTAAATAAATTAAAAGACTCAACCAATAATGGGAATTCAGAATCGGGGCGTTACAACTCTCCCCCACTTTAGAAATTTTCGTCCTCGAAAATATCACCTGATTCAAACAACTCTGGATGCGATTCTCGCATCTTGCTCTCCAATTCCCAAGTCATGTTGCCTTCCGCGGCACCTCCCCAGGACACTTTCACAAGCGCAATATCCTTGCCTCTCAGTTTCTTAACTTCACGGTCCAAAATACTAACTGGTAAAACTTCAACTGTAAGGTTATCTCTTACTTCAACTTCATCTATTGGGATCACATGTGACGGATCCGGAACATACTTCCGAAGTTGCGAGACATGGAATACATCATGCAAATTCGAAAGGTTCGGAGGCAACGCCACACGATAAGCCACAGCACCAACTCGTGCGACAATCTGATACGGACCAATAAAACGAGAAGTCAACTTTCTCGACTTCAAAGCACGACCCACACCCGTAACCGGTGTAACTCTCAAAAACACATGGTCTCCCTCTTGAAACTCGAGATCCTTTCTACTTTTATCATGATAACTTTTCTGTCTATTCTGAGAAGCTCTCATCTTTTTCCGAATAAATTTCACCTTTTCCGTCGTTTGCTGTACCATTTCAGGACCAACTACCGACCTTTCACCCGTCTCATGCCAACACAGAGGTGTTCGACATCTCCGTCCATATAAAGCCTCAAATGGCGCCATACCAATACTCGAATGGAAGCTGTTATTATAGGTGAACTCAATCAACGCTAAATAACCGTCCCACGCACCACCTTGTTCAAGCACACAAGCACGCAACAGATCTTCTAACAATTGAATCGTCCTCTCGGTTTGACCATCCGTTTGCAGATGATATGCCGAACTCAATCTCAACTTAGAACCCAAGGCACCTTGCAAACTCTCCCAAAATCTTGAAGTAAATCTAGGATCTCTATCCGACACAATACTCTTAGGAACTCCATGAAGCTTCACAATAGTGCCAACATAAATCTCGGCCAATCTTTCCAAAGAATAAGTAATATCAATCGGAATAAAGTGAGCCGATTTAGTAAGCCTATCAACAATCACCCAAATAGAATTATGTCCTCTTTGCGTATTCGGCAATCCCGTAACAAAATCCATCGATATACTATCCCATTTCCATTCTGGAATATCCAACGGTTGCATCAATCCACTAGGCTTCTGATGCTCCACCTTAGACTTCTGACAAGTCAAACACGAGTACACAAAACGAGCAACATCGCTTTTCAATCCAGACCACCAAAAGATCTTCTTCAAATCCTGATACATCTTATTCGCTCCCGGATGAATACTTAAGTTACTCCGATGTCCCTCTTCCAATATCATCTTTTTCAAATCCGCATCATCGGGAATACAAATACGACCTCGAAACCTCAAAACTCATAATTCATCAACGTTGAAATCTTCATTTCCATTCGTCATCAAATCCCCAAATTTCAAATCCAACTTTTGCTTTTCACACACCGTAGTAAGGAAATCATTCGTGACATGAAACATACCAAGCTTCACACTACTCGGCGTTAACTCACAAACCAAACTCAAATCTCTAAAGTTCTCCAAGAGTTCCCACTCTCTAACCATCAAAGTAGACACGTGCAACGACTTCCAACTTAAGGCATCGGCTACCACATTCGCCTTACCCGGATGATAATTTAAACCAAAATCATAGTCCTTCAAAAGTTCTAGCCATCTCCTTTGCCTCATATTCAATTCCTTTTTATCAAACAAATACTTCAAACTCTTGTGATCGCTAAAAACTTCAAATCTTGCACCATAAAGATAGTGCCTCCAAATTTTCAAAACGAACACTACGACCGCTAACTCCAAATCATGAGTAGGATAATTCTTTTCATGCACTCTCAACTGCCTAGAAGCATACGCCACGACCTTCCCATCTTGCATCAATACACCACCCAATCCTGACAAAGAAGCATCGCAATAAACCACAAAAGGTTCCACAGGATTCGGCAAAATCAAAACTGGCGCTGTTGTTAACCTTCTCTTTAATTCCATGAAACTCTCTTCACAATTAACATCCCAAATAAAAGCCTTTCCTTTACAAGTCAAATGCGTTAACGGAAGTGATAACTTTGAAAATCCTTCGATAAACCTCCGGTAGTAACCGGCCAAGCCCAAAAAGCTTCGAATTTCCGTAATCGATCTTGGAGTCTCCCATTGCATTACCGCATCGATCTTGGATGGATCCACACTAATACCATTGCCGGAAATAATATGTCCAAGAAAACTCACCTTCGACAACCAAAACTCACACTTAGACAACTTTGCATACAACTTCTTCTCTTTCAAAATCCGCAACACAATCCTTAAATGTTCTTCGTGTTCCTCTCGAGACTTAGAATAAATCAAAATGTCATCGATAAACACCACCATAAAACGATCCAACTGCTCGTGGAAGATACGGTTCATATATTCCATGAAAACACCTGGCGCATTAGAAACTCCGAATGGCATCACCGTATACTCGTAGTGACCATATCGTGTTCTAAAAGCCGTCTTCGAAATATCTTCTTCCTTAACCCGAATCTGGTGATAACCGGATCTCAAATCAATCTTACTAAAAACACGGGCTCCAACCAATTGATCCATCAAATCATCAATTCTTGGAAGCGGATACTTGTTCTTAATTGTCACCTTATTCAACTGCCGATAATCAATACACAATCGCATACTACCATCTTTCTTCTTTACCAACAATACCGATGCACCCCAAGGAGAAACACTTGGTCTTACAAATCTCTTATCCAACAAATCATTAAACTGCTTCTTCAATTCCACCAACACCGATGCCGACATCCGATACGGGGCCATCGAAATCGGTCTAGTACCCTGAACTAGATCAATAGAAAATTCAACCTCTCTCTTTTGCGGCACATCCGCAACATCTTCCGGAAACACTTCAGGAAATTCACAAACCACAGAAACACGTCGAGCTCAACTTTGCTCTCCACCGACAATGATGCAAACAAACCAAACAACTGAGCTTCGTCCGCTAAAAGTTTCTTCAACTCTTTAGTGGAAAGAAAACTCTCGTTTTCACCATCTTCCAAAGAAGGAAACCTTACTAACTTGTGATAGCAATCCAAATGAACTCTATTAAATTGCAACCAGTTCATACCCAAGATTACGTCCAAACCTTCCAATGGCAAACACACTAAATCCATAACGAAGTCCTTACCATACATGGTCAAAGGACAACTTGCACACACCAAAGAAGTAGTTACCGACCCCGAAGCGGGAGTCCCAATAACCATACCACTACTCAAAGAAACCATACACAAATCCAACCGCTTAGCACACGCAAGAGAAATGAACGAGTGAGTCGCTCCAGTATCAATAATATCAACTAAAGGCATATCATTAATAAAGCATGTACCTTTAATCAAACGATCTGCCGCATTAGTAGCGTCTGAACCTGCTAATGCGAATACTTTTCCGCCCGCCGGAGCTTGCTTCGGTTTGGTACAATTCGGGCTAATGTGACCCACCTCACCATAATTAAAACACTTCACAGCATTCTTTCTACACTCTGCTGCATCATGACCAAAGAGTCCACAGTTGGAACACTTCGCCTTGAACTTTCCACAATCATAAGACTTGTGGCCCATCACGCCACACTTAAACCATTTGATCGCGCCGGAACCTCCTCCGAGTCTCCTATCAAAGTTTCCCCTATGTTTGCCCTTATCAGCAGGCGTCACATAAGGTCCGCTTCGTACTTGCTGCTTCCCTCTCCTCTCGCTCAAACCCTTATAATGAGTAGAACGAGCTCTACTGTCTTCTTCATAAATTCTACAACACTCGGTCAAATCCAAAAATCTTCGTATCCTTTGATAACCCACCGCTTGCTTTATCTCCGGACGCAAGCCACTCTCATACTTGATACATTTGGAAAATTCCGCCGTAACCGCATCATAGTGAGGGTGAAACTTCACTAACTCAGTAAACTTAGCGGTGTAGTCCACCACCGACATATTACCTTGTTTCAACTCCAGAAATTCCATTTCTCTCTTCCCTTTAACACTTTCGGGATAATACTTCCTTAGAAACTCAGCACGAAATAAATCCCACGTAATCTCCTCGTCGTCGACCTCAAGAACTTTCCTCATGCTGACCCACCAGTCATCGGCCTCTTCTCTCAGCATGTGAGTCCCTAGTCTCACCTTATTCCCTTCAGCATAATCCATCACCCTAAAGATTTTATCAATTTCCTTTAACCATATCTGAGCACCATCCAGATCAAATCTCCCTTTGAACACCGGTGGTTGGTTCTTCCTGAACTCATCATTCGCATTCACGTTAGGTGCACCCTGCACAGCTCTGGCCATAACCTCTAACGCCGCTGCCATAGCATTGTCATTACGACCTGCCATATTCTGAGGATTCCCAAAAATAACAACAAGGTTAAACAACCGTTCAACCAACACAACAACAAGACAGACACGACTGACTCAACACTGGCTCTGATACCACTTAATGTAACACCCCCTTTCTATACCCCAAATAAATTAGATAAATCAATTAGGCACATAGAAAATTTATTTCATCAGAGTTTAATTAAAACATGGTATAAAAGAGGCGCATCACATTATCATGAAATTAAACACATACGATACCTGCTCAAAATAGATATGCAACAATGGGTAACCCACATCTCAATATTTAGAATAAAGCGGAAACATCCAAATATTGAATCGATCTCATTCATAAAAGTATATACAACCATCAGTTAATTCATGCTTTACAACATATCCACAGCAGATACATATACATATGTATCACAAAAGAATCAAAACAAATGTAACTCCAAAAGAGTCAAAGGCTTCCTAACTACCCAGATGTTACATATCAGAGCCATTGACCAAAAAGGATGAAGACATCGCTTCACAAAAAGAACCTCCAGCTTCCTACTCTGCAATGCCTCATAGAGCATTATAAAACAGGAGAAGGGTGAGAAACAACATCATAACAGTTAATGCATAAAATTGTATATATACATAAATCCATAATTATACAAGTTATACTCAAATTATGTTCTCACCACATTAAGCATATACAAATAATCATGTCTCTACACATACACATGAACATTCACTATATTTCCTCCAAACAATCACATATAACATACACAGTTATATTCACACAACCAATGCATCATACACAGATGACTCATGCAACTCATAGAGACCGACACACGACTCTATGCAGATGCAAATGTGGTACCGACTCATTTCAACAAATTCCCTAAGGAATCGAGTATTCAGCAGATCCTCCACGGGATCAAGTACTCAGCAGATTCTCCACGGAATCAAATATTCATCAGATTCTCCACGGAATCGAATATTCAGCAGATCCTCCACGGGATCAAGTACTCAGCAGATTCTCCACGGAATCAAATACTCTAACCAATCCTCCACGGGATTACATGTTATGACCGATTCTCCGAGGAATCACACAATGCAACCGATTCTCCAAGGAATCACTCAATGCAACCGATTCTCCACGGAATCGAATATAACCATCGTATCATACGAGGTTCTGCAAATCCTCCACGGGATCAATCACAAAAATGCATACTATGTTCACAAACATACTCATTGCATTTATCACATACATCACATATATTCATCATGCATTCACATTATACACCATTTCACACAAGGTTTACATACCTATTAATCCATCAATGCATTTCTATCTAATTCGAGCAAACGCACAACATTATCAAACGATTAAGATTCACAATCGGCTCCACAATCTAGGATTCACGCCTTTCGGCCACCCACAGCACAACATGTTGAAACAGTTCACACATCAATCATTCATATAGGCATTAATCATAATTGAATCAACCAAACATCATGCCATGAACAAACAGCAAAAACAAATAACACTGCCAGGTTCGCCAACCTTCGCCTGGCGAAGCCACGCAGCGAATGCTCGCTGGCCTTCGCCTGGCGAACTCCCCAGCGAAGTCCACTGGGAGTAATTCTGGAATTACTCGCTGAGGCTCGCTACCCACTCGCCTGGCGAACCTTCTCCAACTCACCTCGCCTGGCGAACTTTCCAGCGAATACAGGGTATTAGCTTCTGACTTGCTTCGCTACAGCTCGCTGGGCTTCGCCTGGCGAAGCTTCGCTGCCTTTCGCCTGGCGAACTTGCGAAGACAGAACCTCCATGGCTGTCTCAAAGCCCAAACTCCACACAACCAACTGATTAAATCCAAACCAGTCACAGTAGCACAACTCAACCATCACCCGACTAAACTACATCACCTAATCCGAGTTCTAACCGATTAAAACCTCATTCTACTCACAAAACCAACTTATAACCTAAGTGGAAAAAGAGTAGAAACTCTACAAAATCTACACACATACACATACAATCATACACATTAAAGAGATGATGGAGTTTCACACCCTTACCGATCGATTGCAAGCTTTGGTGATGATTCCTTGATGATTCTAGGTTTTCCTCTCCACTTTCTCTTCTCTTTCTCTTCTCCTCTTTTCTTTCTCTTGTTTTTCTTCTTATGTTACTATCTTTCTTCCTTTTCCTCTCTTATTCTATTTCTATGTCTATTTCTTTCCTCTCAAATTCTTTCCAACACTTATCAATCAATTCTCACACTAAAGTGCTAAATGTCTAAAATGCCCTTTTTACTCTAATTCCCCGAAAACTCTCCGAATCGGTAAAAATAGATAAAATAAGCAAACACCACATAGCAATATATAATTTCTCAATTTAAAACAAACATCAATTAAATAAATTAAAAGACTCAACCAATAATGGGAATTCAGAATCGGGGCGTTACAGAAAACCTGTTGGTGATTTTGATCTCTCTGCTAGTTTAATTTTTTTTCTTTGCACATATGCTTATTCTGCTATAAATCCGCAAGAGTTTCGTACCGTTGGGCTAAATGCTCGGGTGAGGAGCACCTAACTTAGAAGGGACATATCTCTATATTCATGCAATATGGCTTTTCTTTTCTTTCAAGATTATTGAATTCTTACTAGAGATCATACACTTATTTGCATCGGTTTCTTGCTTAGAAGTGTTTAGGATGGTGCTAACTGCTCGTATAAACTACTGGGGGCTCCGTTCGAGTCGAAACTTGAGCCTTTGATACGAGTAAGTAGTGAGACCGACTCGCATAAACCAGAGGTCTAAGGTGTTAGGGAGTAGAAGCTTTGTTAAAATTTTCTTCTCGGAAATTCCAACTTGGTAAAGTTTAGGCGTAACGCGTGATGCTTTGGAGAGGATAAAAGTTTCTCTGTATATGTCAGATGAAGCGCGGGGAGTTCACGTAACGGAGATATATATATAAGAGCTTATTTGCCAAAAATTAAAATTACTTTAATTTGAAAATTCGAAAGAAAAAGTACAATAGGAAATGGGAAATAACAGGGAAATAACGGTCCGCTTCCACACTATCTCAATCGGTGTCCTCACTGATTTGAAAGAATGCGGAAGGGAGAAATACAAAGGAAATAAATAAAGAAAACAAAATGACAAAAATGAAGAAAAATACTCCTAGTCCCTTCCTCTTCCTCGATCTCTACCTCGACCTCTGGCTGTGCCGTCGCGTGCCGCGAGGTTCAGAGCTCCGGTGTGGAAGATGTAATCACGGAGGCCGTCAACTCGCACAGTGAGGTGTGCCATCTCATCGGCCATACCGGAATGGACATCCTGCATCATCTGCAAAGATTGCCTAATTTGACCGGTTTGCTCTCTCTGCCATGCTTCGAATTCTTCAGCCCTTCGGTTCTGCTATTCCATCATAAACATCATCTGGTTCTGCTGTTCAATGCAGCGGAGGAGGGCCTCGGATGTGTCATCAGTGGCAGGACGGCGGCGGCGGCGCGCAGAAGGGCCTTCGGCAGCAGGTGCTTGTGATGGCTCAGGCTGGTCGGCTCTGTCTAGCTCCTCTTGAACTTCGTCCCTGGGCTCTTGGATATTATCCTGTGTTAGGGAAGCAGGGGCAGTGCTATCGAAGAGCCAGTTGGCTCTATCCTCCGGATGCATTCGGGTGCGTGAAGGCATGATGATGCTCTGGATAGTGCGGCCTCGCACTACCGGATGGTATCTCCCATCTGCGCGGGCCTTGATGAGGTGGGAGGCGCGACAGTGGTCGGTGTCTAGGAAGACAGGGGGCATCTGGCGGAGTGTCTGGAGGCGTTCGCCAAGGCCGAGGCCTATGGCAATGGATGTGATGATGCCACCGAAATAGAAAGGTTTTGAGTCGCGGTTACAATTGGCTTGAATGTGAGCCAAGAGGAACGGGGCGACGTTAACAGGTTCCGAAGCGAACATGCAACAGAGGAAAAACAGCTCCTTCGAGTTGACCTTGTGGTTAGTGTCACGAGCGAATATGGTGTTGCTCAACACGCGGTGGAAGTAGCGGATAGTTGGGTTGTGGATATGAGTGGCGTTCAGAGTGTCCCAACTTTCTGGAGTGGTTCCGGTCAGTTGGTTCCAGAAAGGGAAAGCTTCTTGGTAGAACTGATCGGATATGCGACGATGAGCATCGTCGCTGTGAGATAACTGTAGAATGACGGCGATGCGGTCCTGGGGGACTTGATATTCGGTGTCGAACAGAAAAAAGTAGGCGGCGCCAGTGAGTTGGTTGGTATCGCCGGGTGATGTTGCGTATGCGAAGGAGCTGAGAAACTCCAGTGTGAGTTGCTCGTAGGTGGGTTTGGGATTGGTGCAGAGATGCCAGATGCCGGCTCTCTGTAACATCCAAGGCCATCCAGAATCCCGAGTTCCGTCAGAGAATCCAGGTGAGCATACCGGGTCGAATGAAGCGACCATTGATGGAATGCTAAGAAGTTGGTCTGCTGCCGTTCGCCGGGCTCGCCTTCTCGGAAAGTGATAGTGCTCAAATCGGGGTTTGCACGGTTTTGTCTGGCCATTTTCGTGAGAGAAGCGCAGAGGTTTGAGAATAGGAAGTTTTTGAGGATGGTGAGGTATGGGAATGCAGAGGTTAATATATAATAATGGATTGGAAGTTGGAATGGTGGAGATTTAATGGGGGATTCGGAGGGTTTTTAGTGGGGTTTAAATGTGGGAAAATGGGGAATTAGGGGAGTGGAAGTGGAGAGGTGCGTGACCTCTGTTTTGACAGAATTGGGGTTTTATCTACGTGACGACCGTCAGGGATGTGTGACGGTCGTAACACGCGTGACGACCGTCACAGCAGCAAATTCTGCAGAAATGCAGAATTTCGCTTGTGGGGCGTTTTAACAGTGGAAAATTTGTTTTTTGCATTATGATAGACTGATTACAAAATAAAAAATAACAGGAAACATAATTAAGGGAGATACTGGAATGAAATGAAAATAACATTGAATCAAAAATGAGTTTAAAGTAATACAATATCCAAAAAGAAACAATTGCAAAATGAAATAATGTGAAACAATGTGAAATGCAGTAAACTAAGATTAAAGAGAAAACTAAAATATCACTCCTTTGGTTTCTTCAAGTTGTTGACCTGCTGAATAACGTCATTAAATTGGTCGCTAACTACATCCATGTAAGTAACGAAATCCATGTGAAGCTGCGTTAATTCATCTTTGATAGTGGTTATTTCAAGCTTGAGGTCATCCATAGTTCTTAGAATAGTGTCCAAGTTATCTGTGTTTTGTTCGGGAGTGGGGTCAAGAAAGTTATGGTAGTCAGGAGGGGTCTCAGGATCTATCTCCACTTCGGGCTCATAATATTGGTAGTACAAATAGTCATGTGCTTCTGAGATTTGATCAATGTCATACATGTAAACCTGGGGTGTGGAGTGAGGTGATGGGGGTCCCATAGGCTTGTCCAATTCATAAAGCCAATTGTCTCTGTTATGGATATTGGTTAGCTCATGGTTGGGCAATGTGAAAAGGTGGACAGGTTGATCAGCTATGAGGTATTCGTAGGCTCCTGGTCCTAAGGTACCTAAGATACGTCTGTTGAAGCAGAACTGGATGTCCATTGATCTGAGGTTGCCGAAACGAACGGCTTTGTTCAGGTAATACCTCAGGCCAATTTCGTGGGCGATCATGGTGACTAGGCCTCCTATTAAAATGGGTGAGTGCGGTTCCTGATTGAGGCGTGTAAATGCCCTCATCATAAAAGGGACAACATTTACATGGCGGCCTTGTGAAGCACAGAGAAGGATGAACAACTCTTCCTTTGAGACTGTTGTAATGTTTTCCTCCTTCCCAAAGAGGGTATGGGCTAAAATCCTATGGAAGTAGCGGAAGGCTGGATTGTGTATCTCGTTGTTGTGCATGTCATTCGGTTCTGGGTGATAGTTACCGGTGATGGAACCCCAGAATTGGTCGAACTCGAGATCAATATCTTCTCCAGTGGTGGTAAACACAAAAGGTCCGCTAGGGAAGCCTAGGATGTTAGCTAACATGGTACGGTTGTGTGTTTGGTCTATTCCAAACATTCTAAAGGTTATCATCTCTTTAGTGGATCCATAGCCATGTTCGGGTAAGTAACTTAAGGAGCTAAGGAATTCAAACGTCAGTTCGTGGAAGGTAGCAAATCGGGGCTTTAGAGCAGTTTGCTCCCAGCCTAAATGGTTAAATAAATACTGAATGCTATCCTGGATTCCTAGCTTGTCCATGGTGGGTCTATCGTAGTACAGAGTCGAAGCAAAGCTTCTCTGAGTCAGTGCCTCAAATCTGGCCTTATGAGCTAGTCCTCTAAACACAACAGTCGTAACGTCGATGTCGGCCATACTCGTTAGTCGGATAAAAACGGGAGAAAAGTAGAACGACTTTAAAATCCTGGAAAAATCACATTCACTCAGATCATATTTTTAAGAAGCAAAGGGTGATAAAAGAAAAATAAAATAAATAGTAGAAAAAAAGAATATTAGAGATTTATAGAAATTATAAGTTAAAAGGAAAACATAGTTTTAATAAATTTAGAAGGGAAAATGGGGAAAATCGGGTTGCCTCCCAATCAGTGTTGTCTTTAACGTCAGAAGCCTGACGATAGCTTGGATATAAGCTATTCGGGAAGCTCGAGCAATTTCATATTGCTCACGTGGTCGCTGTGTTCATTTTGATTATAATGTTTCAAACGCTGTCCGTTTACTATAAATGGTGCGTTGATTTGATTTTTGATTTCAACAGCTCCACTCTTAAGGACTTTGGTGACCTCAAAAGGTCCAAACCATCTAGATTTTAATTTTCCAGGGAATAGTTTTAATCTGGAGTTGAATAGGAGCATGATTTCTCCCACACTGAATTGTTTCCGGGTCGAACGTTTATCATGCCATTTCTTGGTTCTTTCTTTGTAGATGCATGCATTCTCGTACGCGTCTAATCTGAGCTCTTCCAATTCATGAAGGTTCAAGATTCGTTTCTCTCCTGCCGCAGTGTAGTTGAAGTTTAGTGTCTTAATAGCCCAGAAGGCTTTGTGCTCTAATTCTACCGGCAGGTGACATGATTTTCCGTAGACTAGTTTAAATGGTGTGGTGCCTATTGGTGTCCTAAAGGCGGTCCTATAAGCCCATAAAGCTTCGTTCAGCTTTGAGGACCAATCTTTCTTGGAAGTTGCCACAGTCTTTTCTAAAATTTGCTTTATTTCTCTGTTCGAAACCTCCACTTGTCCACTAGTTTGTGGATGATACTGTGTGGCTACGCGGTGTTTGACTCCGTATTTGGAGAGGAGTTTGTCAAAGATTCGCGATATGAAGTGCGAACCACCGTCACTAATGACGAGTTTGGGCACACCGAATCTAGGAAAGATTGTGTTTTTAAAGAGTTTAACGACTACTCGCGAGTCATTTGTTGGAGCGGCAACGGCCTCTATCCATTTACATACATAGTCGACAGTGACAAGTATATATTTATTTCCAACAGAAGATGGGAAAGGTCCCATGAAGTCGATTCCCCAGACGTCAAAGATTTCTACTTCTAAAATTCCTCTTTGTGGCATTTCGTCGCGTTGTGAGATGTTGCCAGTGCGTTGGCACCGGTCGCATTTTAGTACAGCGATATGGATATCCTTCCAGAGACTGGGCCAAAATAGGCCAGATTGTAGAATTTTAGCGTACGTCTTTGAGATGCTAGCATGACCACCATAAGGTGCTGAATGGCATTGGGAGATGATGTCTTCTATTTCTTCCTCTGGGACACAACGACGGTATAAGTTGTCGGCGCCTCGTTTGAAGAGTAGAGGTTCGTCCCAGTAGTAATGCTTTAAGTCGTGGAAGAATTTCTTCTTTTGTTGATAAGTCAGGTCCGATGGAAGCACGCCTGCGGCCAAGTAATTAACGATGTCGGCAAACCACGGCAAAGTGGCTTGGGCATAGACAGCTTCCACGGCTTTTTCCAATTCCGGTTCTTCCGAAGTTGAGTTGGACATATCGCTTTCCAATTTGGCTATCAGACGTTCGTAGGGAAATTCGTCATTGATAGGCACTAGTTCTTGTTTGATGCCCTCTATACGGGATAAGTGATCTGCAACTACGTTCTCGGTCCCCTTCTTATCTATAATTTCTAAGTCGAACTCTTGTAATAATAGGATCCATCTCAATAATCTGGGTTTGGCGTCCTTTTTGCTTATTAGGTACCTAATGGTAGAGTGATCTGTGTATATGATTATTTTGGCTCCTACCAAGTAGGAACGGAATTTGTCAAGAGCAAACACGACTGCTAGAAGTTCCTTTTCCATTCTGGCGTAGTTCATTTGGGCAGGATCTAAAGTTCTACTGGCGTAGTAGATAGCGTGAAGCTTCTTGTCTTTCCTTTGTCCTAGAACTGCTCCTACAGCGTAATCACTCGCATCGCACATGATTTCAAATGGTAGTCGCCAATCTGGGGGTTGCATGATTGGTGCGGTGATAAGTGCTGACTTTAGAGTTTCGAATGCCGCTAAGCATTCTTTGTCGAAGATGAACTCGGCATCTTTCATTAACAAACCTGTAAGAGGTTTTGTGATTTTCAAGAAATCCTTTATGAATCTTCGGTAGAATCCAGCGTGTCCTAAGAAGTTTCGTATTTCTCGTACGGTTTTCAGAGGTTGGAGATCCTTTATGATCTCTATTTTGGCTTTGTCAACTTTGATCCCCTTTTCAGATATGACGTGTCCTAAAACGATGCCTTGTCGGACCATGAAATGGCATTTTTCCCAATTAAGGACAAGGTTCACTTTAGTGCATCTTTTGAGTACCATCTCTAAATTCGACAGACGTCTTTCAAAAATTTTTCCGCATACAGAGAAGTCATCCATGAACACTTCCATGATGTCGTCTATGTAATCTGCAAAGATTGCCATCATGCATCTCTGGAAGGTTGCTGGAGCATTGCACAGTCCGAACGGCATTCGGCGATAAGCAAAAGTACCGTAGGGACAGGTGAATGTTGTCTTTTCCTGGTCATCGGGGTGAATAGGAATTTGAAAGAATCCTGAATAACCATCTAGATAGCAGAAGTACGAATGTTTCGCTAGTCTTTCCAACATTTGGTCTATGAAAGGTAAAGGGAAGTGATCTTTCCGAGTTGCCTTGTTCAATTTTCTGTAATCGATACACATCTTGTTTCCGATCACAACTCTTTGGGTTATCGATTCACCTTTTGCATTCTTCACTACAGTAACGCCTCTTTTCTTGGGTACTACGTGTACTGGGATGACCCATTGGCTATCGGAGATCGGGTATATGATTCTTGCGTCTAGTAACTTTTTCACCTCGTCTTTGACTACAGTGCTTAGGATTGGGTTTATCCTCCTCTGATGTTCTCTTGAAGTTTTGCAGTCTTCCTCCAGCATGATACGGTGCATACAGATAGATGGACTTATGCCTTTTAGATCGCTTATATTATAGCCTAACGCAGTTGGGTATTTCCTTAGGACTTCTATTAGTTGCTCAGTTTCTGATTGTCCTAAATTAGCGTTAACTATTACTGGTCTTTTGAATTCTGTATCTAGGAATTCGTGCCTGAGGATTTTAGGTAGCTCTTTAAGTTCTAAAGCTGGGTTTTTCGGACCTGGCATGTGATTTGGAGTGAGTGCTAAGATCTCGCTCAGACTATCATCTTTGTATGGTGCACGCCAGTTGTCGTCTTCATGAATAGTAGGGATCTGGATTTTCATGATTTCAGAATATGTAGTTTCCTCCTTCTCTAATTCTCGTATGCATTCGTCAATGACATCTACTATATAGCATGTGTCATCTATAGCTGGTGCCTTCAAGAACTTAGTAAGGATGAACTCTATCTTTTCTTCTCCTACTTCGAATGTTAGCCTTCCTTTCTTTACGTCTATGATAGCTCCGGCTGTAGCTAGGAACAGTCTTCCTAGGATAATTGGGGTAACAGAGTCCTCTTTGATGTCCATGATTATGAAGTCGGTTGGGATATAGAATTGACCTATGCGTACTAGAACGTTTTCCAGTACACCGACGGGATATTTGACTGATCGGTCAGCCAATTGCACGGACATTTTAGTTGGTCTTAGTTCTCCCATATTCAGCTTTTTGCATATAGATAAAGGCATGACGCTTATACTGGCTCCTAGATCGCATAGAGCTTTGTCTATAACGAACTTTCCTATGACGCAAGGTATGGAGAAACTACCTGGGTCTTTTAGTTTTGGAGGCATGTTGTTTTGAATGATTGCGCTACATTCAGCAGTGAGTGTCACTGTCTCGTTATCCTCTATTTTCCTTTTATTAGACAAGATTTCTTTAAGAAACTTAGCGTATGACGACATTTGAGTTATCGCTTCCGTGAAAGGGATAGTGATGTTTAGTTGTTTCAGAAGTTCAACAAATTTCTTAAATTGTCCTGAAGTTTTGGAGTTTATTAATCTTTGAGGATAAGGGATAGGTGGTTTATATGGCGCTGGAGGCACATATGAGTTTTCATCTTTGGCGGCCTTTTGCTCGTCACATTCCTTCTTTTCTGTTTCAGACTCCTTTTCGGTTGGTTTATCAGATTTCTGATGCATTACTAAATCTTCATTCCTAGGATCTGTTGGGCCTTCCAATTCTTTTTCACTTCTCAATATAACAGCGTTTGCGTGACCTTTCGGATTAGGTTCGGGTTGGCCTGGAAATGTTCCAGCTGGGGCAACTGCAGAGGCTTGTTGTTGAGCCACTTGTGATATCTGCGTTTCGAGCATTTTATTGTGGGTGGCTAAAGCGTCTACTTTTCCGGTCAGCTGTTTAATCTGCTCGCTAGTGTGTATGTTTTGATTCAAGAATTCTTTGTTTGTTTGAGCTTGAGTAGCTATGAATTTTTCCATCATCAATTCGAGGTTTGATTTCCTAGGGACAGTCTGGGCAGCAGCGGCTGGTTTCTGATATCCTGGCGGAGCAGCGGGTGCTTGCAAGGCATTATCGTTCTTGTAGGAAAAATTTGGGTGGTTCCTCCATCCCGGGTTGTAAGTATTTGCGTAAGGATTTCCTTGAGCGTAGTTTACTTGACCTGGTGGGATTCCTGCCAATAATGGGCACTCGGGCGCATTATGAGTGGTGATTCCGCATAACTTGCAGTTTGGAGTTACACCAACTACGGTTGCAGTTGGGTTAACGGTCAGACTGTCGATTTTCTGTGCTAGAGCGTCTACTTTAGCGTTGAACTTTTCAAGGCTGTTGATCTCGTACATCCCACCTTTCGCTGCGGGTTTCTCTGCTGGAATTCGTTCACCTCCCCATTGGCAGTGGTTCTGAGACATGTTTTCGATTAGTTGATAGGCTTCGTTGTATGGCTTATCCATAAGTGCACCGCCCGCGGTGGCGTCTACCGTTAATCTGGTGTTATACAGAAGCCCATTGTAGAAAGTATGGATCGTCACCCAGTCTTCTAAACCGTGGTGAGGACATGCTTTCATCATATCTTTGAACCTTTCCCACGCTTCGTAGAGAGACTCAGTATCTTTTTGTCGAAATCCGTTGATTTGAGCTCTAAGCATAGCAGTTTTGCTTGGCGGAAAGTATCTCGCTAAGAAAACGTTCTTCAATTGTTCCCACGTCGTAACGGAGTTGGATGGTAAGGATTGTAACCATGTCCAAGCTCTATCTCTAAGAGAGAAAGGAAAAAGACGAATTCTTATTGCGTCTGGAGTTACTCCATTTGCCTTCACTGTGTCTGCGTATTGCACAAACTTCGTTAAGTGTTCGTTTGGATCCTCAGTTGCATTTCTTGAGAATTGATTTTGTTGTACAGCTGACAGCAATGACGGTTTTAGTTCGAAATCGGTTCGATTGATAGCTGGGGCAGCAATGCTACTTCGAGGTTCCAACTGAGAGGGTGTAGCGTAGTCCTTCAGCGGTTTGTTCTGAGGTCCTTCAGCCATCTTTGCTTCTTCAACAGGAGGATGAGCTAGAAGATCAGGAATATTGTGTCTTCGTCGATATTCGATGATGCGCCTTCTTAAATGCAAGAAGCGCTCTAGTTCGACGATTGTAGGTTGTAAGATGTTGCCTTGTGAGCGAGTACTTGGCATACAATCGAAGAACAAGTAGAGGGAGAGAGAATTGTTAACCTAGTCTATACTGTGTAACAAAAGATTACACTATTGACTAAGCGGGTCCCCGGCAACGGCGCCAAAAACTTGATCGCGACTTTCTATGTCTAACTCAATTAACTGCAAGTGCACAGTCTATCGCGTAGTAATAATAGATATCGATCCCACAGGGACTCGTAATCAAACTAGTATTTTCGGGTGTTACTGTGTTTAGCTAGGTTAGTAATATTTTAGGGGAATAGTAACGAAATAAGTGCGTAAACTAAAGGGAACTAAAGCTTTTAATTAAGGTATAGATGCTTGAATCGATATGTAATATGTTACTTCTTCAAGGATTCTATAGGTCACCGATGTCTTTAGGTTTTCAAAAATAGTTTAAGAAGAAAATGATGGTTTAAAGACCTTTTCCTCACGATGGTTGTTGACGCTAGTCGCAACTCTAAGGAGGAACGTATGCTGTCGCTATCCCGTTCGGGAGTTAAAGTTACTTTTTGAAAACTATTAAGTTCTAATTCCTTTTAAAGCGCTGTCGCTGTTTTTAAAATGAATGCCTAGTTTTTACTATCTGGTCTTAGCCTCAGTTGTCGCTTGTTGTTTCGTACCTTTATGAATTTCCCACTGTCGTGGCAAAACTACTGTAAATAATTTCTCGCTGTCGCGACGAAGGTTTATTTAGAAAAGTCAATTTAAAAACTGAAGCCATAAATAAGTTTTGAAAAGGTAGATATACACTGGTTAATTATCGAATCCCATCAGATTATTTATTACATACCGATTACTTAAGATTTAGCCAGACATGGAATATAAATTAACAACATGTAAATAATGGCAGAAAATAATAATATGCATTACAATAGGAAATAGCAATTCAATTTACGATTAGAATAGAAACCTGTAAACAATTTGATTTGGCTTTTGGGAAATCCTCCAAAATGGCGGCAGGATTTAGTCTTTGTGCCAATTACTCGTACAAAATAGAAATGGGAAGGTAAAACAACAATTGCAAGGAAGGAAAGAAAAAAGGAAATAAAACAACGATAAGAAAATGGGAAACTGAATATTGCTCTGAAAGTAAATTGGCAGCACTTCGTCTCTTCAATGCGGCTCCCTCTTTCTGGTACCAGCTACCTCCTTTTATAGATGGGATATTCAATGGTTTATTTCTTCGGGAAGTGGGAATGATATCAGAAAATATAGGAGTTAGTGGTCCACTCCTCTTTGGCACTTTCATCACTTGACAACACGTGCATAAAAACTGCATTTTAACTCCATAACGGTCGTCATGGACCTGTGACGATCGTCACATGCATGACGTTCGTCACACCCTTGTGACGATCGTCATATCAGCAGAACTCGTTTTTACTGCTTTTTGGCCTGATTTTCCCCTGGTTTTCACTTGTAAATGCTTCTTTTCTTTATCTTGCTCCATTTGAGCATGGACTTTGAATACCTGCAAAATACTGGACAAATAGTGTGGAAATATCCGAAATTGAAGTGAAAACGGTCGCCGATTAGTAGAAAAGTACATCATTATATATATATATATATATATATATATATATATATATATATATATATATATATATATATATATATATATATATATATATATATATATATATATATATATATATATATATATATATATATATATATATATATATATATATATATATATATATATATATATATATATATATATATATATATATATATATATATATATATATATATATATATATATATATATATATATATATATATATATATATATATATATATATATATATATATATATATATATATATATATATATATATATATATATATATATATATATATATATATATATATATATATATATATATATATATATATATATATATATATATATATATATATATATATATATATATATATATATATATATATATGATTTCGCGTTATCAGCGTGTTAAAATATATATTAAGTCTTGTGTTTGAAAAATGTAAAAAAAAATAACATTAAAAGGTCTAGGACGAGGGGGATTTGAACCCTAAACCTTGCACACAAACACACTTCCAAACTAAACACAAACATTATGGAACAATGCCCAAGTCGTTAGTGACTTGCAATGAAATAATAATATATTAAAAAGACAATTAAAATGGATTTTTCACCCAGCTTCCATCATCATCTTCCAATTTCAAATTCTTAACTTCTTCATTTCTCAAATAAATTGAATGAAGTAAAGACCAAAGTATTTGGAAATTTAACAAGGAATTTGTTGGTGTAATTAAATTTCATTTATCTTCAGTGTATCAAGAGTAATTAATCATACAACCATATGAACCCTAAATGCAAATTTTGATATGAAATTATATATGTAACACATCTACAAAACAATTAGGATATGGGAAATTATCCTTACACTACCAGAAACATGTTGGTAACTCAAATAATCATGTATGATGCATGAATCATAGAGTTCAGTTTAGATCAACTTACCTTGCAAGATGAAAATCGAATTCCTCGATAGAGGTGTTGCGGATTGTGCAAATGAGATGTGAACCTGGTGATTCTAGTGTTACACTTGATGGATAAGTGTTTGGATTACTTCTACATAGTGTATGTGAAGTGTTTTGATAATTTGTTTGAAGGGAAATGGCCTTAAATTGATAATTCAAGTTTTCACTCCTTTGAGACTTGAAAATTTTAGAAAGAGGAGGAATGTGAGAAAACAAGCTCTTTGCTATGTTCTGGTGTGTTTTGAATGAAGGATATAATCCCTATTTATAGAAAAATGTTTCAGATATTTGTGAGAAATTTTGGGTTAGGATACATGTTATTACCCAAAGAGTAATGACATGTACCTATTACTTGAGTGCTAAGGTACACATAGGCTATTCCTCACATGGCTCAAATTCTGATCTTTTGAGATTGATTCTATCTTATTGCATCTTGATCCTTGGTGTTTTGATCATTCTTTGACAGATTGTGGTTGTTTTTGACCAATTCACTATTGCACTTTAATGCTAGAGGACAAAACTTAAGTTCCTAGCTTTTTGGAATGATTCTTCACATGCAAAGAGATGAAATTTTGGAAATTCTGGTATGATCTTGCAGAGCACATGGTGTATTATAATTTTGATGTTGATTTTGTGAAGAAATGAGGATTTAAAAGTGATCAAAACTCACTCCAAAAATCGTGTAGTATCATTCTGTAGCAAATTTGTCTTGATAATTCAATTGCAACAAGGCCTATTGTGAAATTCATAACATCTTGCTCAAGTAAGGTAAATGTAAGTTCTTGAACATTTTGGAAAGATGAGATGATATAATTCAATTTTGATGTTGGAAGTTTGTCTTGAATCAATGTGGATCATGATGAAAAATGACCTCAAAGTTGGCTCCAAGACAAGGTAGATTTATAGGAAAATTTTCCTAAGTGTACAAGTTCAAAAAGTATTGAACCTCCAAATTCATGGCTTCATATATCTCAATCTATGCATTTTTTGGGAAATCATCCTCAAAAAAAAAGTTGTAGTATGAAACAAGCTCTTCAATTTGATCTTTGGAGCAAAGAAAATGGTTGCTTGAGGAGGAAGTTATGGCCTTGGAAAGTAAGATAAAAATCATGAAGTTTCTTAACTTAGTGAAAATTTCCAAAACCCTATTTTTGCAATTTTGATATTTCCTTTGATTTTCTTGATTGATCATGATCAAATTCATTTACCAATCATATTTTCATGATATTTGACTTGAGGAAACCATGTTTGACCTAGAAATGCCAAAAATCAGGCTTTGACTAGACTAGTTGTTTCACTTTGTATCAGACAAATTCCACTTATTAATGTCCAAATGAATTAAGATTCTTGGGCAATTAGGATCTTGTGAATGGTTTTCAAAGATTTATTTGAGGTCCTTGAATTATGTTGTGAAGTATTGGATCATCCTCATATGAAAAAGTCAACCCATGGACTGAATTAGGTCAAAACCCTAATTTGGATGCACTAGATGACTTGAGACTTGTAGATCTTGGTTTAATGCCATCTTGCACTTAACTATTAATAAGGAGAGGCCCTTGATGTTCATGAATGAATGAGAGTCTTGGTTTTAAGGATCACAATCATCCTTTGATAATTCATTTGTTTGAGCTTTTGGAGGTCTAAACCCTACCTTGTGAACCAAGCAATCAAAGCATATATTTTTGTATTTTCAATGGTTTAGTGATGCATAAAGACACACACATGTGATGTTGAATCTTATAAAAATGATGTGGAATATTAGGGGGTAAAAATTAGGGTATGACAGATGCCCCTATTTAAGTTTCTCCTATCCGGAGAGATGAAGATTGACATCTTAGTCTCGACCAGATAGGTGAGGCTTAAATACAACAATGCACAATTTTGGCCCCTAAGAAGCCACTAGTGACGTGATATGATATGCAAGACATGAGTTCTGTGGGAAATAATGCCACAGGAGACTTAATGGTAGACTAAACCACCGGGGAATAACAAAAGAATTACCCACTAGGGAAAGAAAAAATGGGGAAAAGGTCGCAATTCTATTAGGAAATAGATAGCAACTCCAATGGGAAGAGAGGAACACAACTCCACAAGGGATGGTGTTATAACTCTGATGATTTTAACTTCCATCTTTGGAAAATGCTTCAGCATCTTCTTTGACTAAGTAGCATTACTTAGAAAGGGTAAAATAAACTTCCCCACGTTTATGTACATAAGCCACAAAACTGGTATCAGTTTCTTCTTATCAAGTCTTTCTCTTGAAAAGGTTGTCATAAACTTCCCCTCGTTTCTAGATATAAGCCATGAAACTGGTCTCGGTTTCTGAAATAAACCTCCTCTCGTTTCTGGTCATAAGCCACGAAACTGGTCTCGGTTTCTTCTTATCAAGTTTTTCTCTTGAAAAGAGTAAAACTAAACTTTCCCACGCTTCGGGTCGTAAGCCACGAATGGGTCTCGGTTTCTTCTTTATCAAGTCTTTCTCTTGAAAAGGGTAAATAGACAAGCTCCTAAAAAGTTAATCGCTTGCTGAGTGTCGTAACCCTAAATTTAACCTCCCTTTTGCCTTTTGCATAAACACGAGCATTCGCATCATTGGCATACACATTTGCACTTTTTTTCTGTGATTTTTTTTGCAGGAGTATTCAGGTTTTCCAAGCCTGATTAATCACATCCTATCAAAGATATTACATCATCAAATCAAGCACAAATGAAGGTTTTTATGCCTATTCATCAAAGCAAAAGGTCGAAAATCGGAACTATGGCCACAACACCATTTTGCAAGCAAAATATGCAAATTTTGCCATTGGTAATCGGTTACCACTTTAGGGTAATCGGTTACTCCGTGCAAAAATGTAGTTTTTGCTGCATTTTGTGTGACAACCACTTTCACTCTACATTTTGGGGGTTTACTTAGTTCTAGCATTGTGTGGAACATTCTAGACATCTCTAGACAATTTAAGACCTTTCTAAACGCTTCAAGGCATTAGCTCCAGTACATCAATTTGGATTAATACCACCATGTTGCTTCATTCCCAAGCATGTGAGCCCTTATATTCAACTTTACATTGGGATGGTCAGTGCGTTGAGGCTAGCTAACTCCAAGGCAAATTCCAAGGCTACATCCAAAGCTTACTCCAAACCTAGCAAATTCGAAACAAAAGTCTATATAAGCAAATCACCACCACTTCACAAGGGGGTTCAATCATTTTCTAAATTTCTACATTCTTCACTCTAAATTCTCTCACATTCTCTCTGAATCCTTCTACAACATTTTCACATTCATCTTCATCCTCTCCCAAAAACCCTCACAAAAGCTCAATTTCCACCATTAGAGTGTAACAATCTTCACATCGAAATTGTTATCCTCTTGAGCTAAACCTCATTCCACCATATTTTTACTTGGATTTCTGGATTTATAATAGATTCTTCTCCAATTAAAGTAATCATCTCAAGGTTCTTCGGTGCAAATCGGTATTCAGAGCATTTATCGCGTTTTCATCGATTTCGCTACGGTTTGATCTCAAGCTTGGAATTTTCTGGTTTTCTATGCTTATTTCTCATCACATATCAATAGAAACAATCACCAAGGCAATACTCCACCTTGTAGGTTGGTAATTCACACTTGATTTACTATTTTGATCACTTTCGCGCGTTTACGATGTAATTCAATCATTTTTTGGTGTGGATTGATCATATGATTGTTTGATCTTTGATCTTCATGTTTAATGCTTTCAATTGATGTGTAATTGATGCCTACGTGATTTTGAACTTCATTTTTCATGCTCAAATATTAATCGTAGCATGTGGATGATTGGATAAGTCTTTTGGTTGTTGAAAGTGATTTTTCAAAAAAGCTGTTTTTGCCACTGTTACAGTTGTAACCGGTTACCTATATGCTGTAATTGGTTATCCTTCACAATTTTCACGTGTTTCTGCATTTTTTAAGCAGGTAACTGATTACCTGCATGTGGTAATCGGTTACCACAATGACAAATGCCATTTTTGCCTATTTTCAAGCTTGTTTTCTATTCTTTCCTCATGTAACTTCCATGGCTTGATATGCTTGATATTTGTGAATGTTTTTTGAGTTGCTTAACTTTTTCTTAAGTCATACATGCAAACTTTCAATGTGCGATTTTCGATTCTCGATTATTTTCATTTTTGACATTGTATGATCATGATCATTCTTGCACATTCTTTGGTTACATGCTTCATGATTCATGGTGCATACTAATTGTTTTGGTACTGTTTTTCACTTTCATTCATGTTTTCATTATGTTTGTTCCTCTTTTGGAATGAACTTAATCCTTGAACAGCTATTTAGTATGCCTAAATGCTTCGCGACTGCAAGTGCACAGTCTGATCGTGTAGTTTTAAAATATTATCGAACCCAAAGGACCAAGAGTCGATCTACCGCTATCTAATGCTACTATGTAAAGCTAAGGCTAATGAGTTTATAATTTTTGGGATGCGAATAATAAAATAAGTGCCAAATTAAAATTAAATTTAATTAGGATATTGCTGAATATCAGTATATAATCCTATCAATCATCGGGGGTCCAGTAATTCATAGACGTTTAGTTCAAAAAGAAAGAATTGATATTCTGTAGAAAATACCCATTTAAAAGCCCTTATCTCACACTCTCGTTCTCTTGACTTAGACTATGCTCTTAAATCAGAATGCGGCTTTCGCTCTCTCATTTTGCATTTAAAAGCACTTTTTGAAAACAGATAAATCCTAATTAACCTTAATGTGTTCTCGCTGTATTTAAGCCTAATGTTTAGTTTCAGCTATCCAGTTAAAACCTCAAACTCTCGCTTTATTGATTTTAACCTTCGTTACTTTCTCACTCTCGTGACAAAAGTTATTAATTTTGGCAAAAGAAACAGAAACCAGAAACATTTGTTTCATTAAATTCTAGGTCACGGTTTACTTAACCCCCTCCGACCGATCGAAATTACATACCGATACTAAGGGTTTTAGCCAAACATGGCTTTCATATTTTTACTAAATTCAATCCTAATACTAACTAGAAAACAGAAGGGATGCATAAAAATAAAGCGATAAAATTTAAAGCAGATAAACAAAACCTGGAAATTAGCAGAACTTGGATTTGATTTTTGAAGGACGGTTTGTAGTGTCGGTACAATGTTTACCACCTCTTCGAATCAATCCTAGACTAAAATGTCATAAACAATTTTGCCTTACAAAACCTTTTAAAACAATGCAGAGAAAATATAATGCATGTGTCGCTTCTAAAACTGCCTCCTTTTTATACTGTTAGTGGATAGCGGTTACATGGCCTTTAAGCTTCAAATGAGGAGAGAAATCTGGAGGAAATGCAGTGAGGCAGTTGAGAAAAATCAGGAAGGATCATGGAGGAAATTCAGGGGAGGAAGTGGCAGGCGCCACTTCCCATTCATGTGGGGGTGGAAGTTGCCACTTTTCCTAATAGTTAGGAGTGGCACTCGCCACCCCCATCCAATGTGGCATCCGTCACTTCTCAATGTTGTTTCTAGGTGGTAGGCGCCACATCCAAGTGGCAAGTTCCACTTGGTATGTGGTGGCCCTCACACTTTTTCTTTCCTTTCTCTTTCTTTCTTCTTCTTTTCTTTACATGGTCTTTTCTTCTTCTTTTTTTTCCATTTCCTTCATTTATTTCTCCTTTTATTCTTTTAGTCCATATTTATAGTAACCTACAAAATAGAAGAAAACAGAGGCGTAATCAAAGATAAATCAAATAAAACAGTAAAAGAAACAGATAAAATTAATGCAAGTCAAGTCAAATATCCGATATAATTTCGCGTTATCAAACTCTCCCACACTTGAACCTTTGCTTGTCCTCAAGCAAATAAAATATATGCATGGAATTTAACACGACATAACTCAGATCATACATCGTAGCGAAACTTTCGCACGAAAGGTAGGTACTGGTGAAAAACACCAAGGATACCGTAATGACACAAATTTACTAAGTGTAATAAAAAACTCCCTCTCTGTGCAGACAAGTTTGGATCATGTTATTATAACTCAGCCTATTTATTTTCACCTCTTTTTCATTCTCGCGCAATCACATTAAGCCTGTTATCCCTGCACGCCCATGGTAAGTAAATCGGTTAGTGTTCATTGATCTCTTTTTTTTCAGAACTTTTTCACATTCCTTTTCTTGTGTATTTTTGAATTTCAAGAGTCCGATCTGTTGTCTAAATGGTCAGGTAAGGACCACCTAACTTAGTAAGAGCATATCCTTCATTCACTTTAATCATTCTATTCGATTCTTTTATTTTTGAGATCAAACACGTATTTGCATCGGTTTATTACTTAGGTTGTGCTTCAGGATGGTGCTGACTTCTAATATAAACTAATCAAGAGGTTATTCTAAATTTTAGGCTTTGGCATAATAAGTACTCAAACTCATCAGGGAATAAAGGGGTTCAGGGTGTCAAGACGATACCAATATTATCAATACTTTCCCAAGTCTCCCGAACTCAGTCTAAATCAAGCAATATACTTTCTGGGTCAGTGTCACGCTTAAATCCAACAATTTAAAATTTTCTGTTATGGTTCAAGAATTTGGGAGAATCCAAAAAATGACAGAAACTATCTAAAGCGACTCGACAGCACATGAATTTATTTAATTAGCGAAAAAATTAAGCAGAAAATCAAAATTTTAAAATCTACCTAAAAAACAGTAAATAAAGGGGAAAATAATAAATAAAAGCGGTAAAGCTTCCTCTTCCACACTTAAATCGAGCATTGTCCCCAATGCAACAAATTAAGGTAAGAAAATAGAAGGTGGAACTTGGAAATTCTCTATTTGTGGCCTCTGCCGCGAGTTCGTGCCCGCTTGCCATTTCCAGGGTGGTCAGGTGGATCTTCTGGATCTGCCGCACGCACTGATAAGTCCGACATCTCTACAATCAATCCTGACATGCTATGTTGTTCGCTTTGCATCTGTTTGAGAATTTGCATCATCTTGGCCTGCTAGGCCTCGATGCTCTGAATCCTCTGATATCGCTAAGCGTCTAATTCGCTCCATCGTAGCATTTCAGCATATATTTTGTCTAGAGTGGTTTGTGTGTCTTTGCTTCTTCTTGGTCTGGGCCTTGAGGATGTATCTGCAACATTATCAGAAGCAACATGTGTAGTGTGTGGATGTGCGTTAGTGTCGTCGCCACCAGCAGCAACATTCTCAAGAATGTGCGTGGGGACTGGGTCATCAATATAACAATAGTTATCAGGGTTACGTACATCCGTGCAAGCAGGTTTTGGTAAAATAATATTCGGGAACACTTGGTTGTTTATCATTAGGTTGAACTTCCCGTCTCTCTGTCTCCTCACCATTTTCATACTCCTAATCATATCTATATCTATGGTTCTTTGTGGCAGCGGTGTTAAAGATGAAAAATTATTTTGTAGGCCGAGAATTCATCCTAGCATAGTTATCAAGCCACCAAAAAAACTATAGCTATTTTCTTTGCGGTGGCTATTGCTTTCATGTGAGTGAATAAAAATGGGACAGTGTTTATTTTCTCGCCGGTTGCTACAGCGGTAAAAAAATAGAAAAATTTTGCTTCGTTTACTTTATTAGAATTTGACCTTCCGAAAATGGTACAGGCCAACAGTTGTCGTAAATAGCGTACCGACGGATTTTGGATTAATGAGGCTCTGTTGCCTTCAAAACTGTGAGTTACCATCCATGTTATCGCTCTCCAGAAATATTTATATGTGCTTAGCCATCTCTCACCCTCTGGCCCATCATATTTAGCATCATCTCCGTATGGACATTTAACCAAGACGACTAATCCGTCAAAAGTAAATGTATATTCAATGTTAAATAAGCGGAAATGGATGTTTCCATTAACATCATAAATCAGTGAGCTAAGAAATTCGAGAGTCGGTTGCATGTAGACAGGATCTTTAAATGGTAAAAGGTAGGTTAAGCCTAATCTTTCTAGCATATATTCTACACTATCTTTTATTCCCAGTGCTTCTAAACAGGGTACATCATCATACCTTGTCGACTCGATTTCTCTATTCAATAGAGATGCATTGAAGATGATTCGGTATGTTGCCATGATGGTAGCTTGTAAATGATATTTCTTGCTTCTCTCAAAGTTTTGTGAATGAATTTTTTTGATTGTGTTTTGATATGTTTGTGAAGGTGATATAAATAATGGATTTATGGTGGTGTACGAGTAAATATGGTGTAAATGTGGTAGGTTACGTTGGTTTAGCTTTAATGGTGGTCAACAAAATCAGAAATGGCAGGAAAGGTGTAATGCTTGTAAGCTAGTGAAAGGTCACGTGCAAGTGTGCATGTCAAAGGAAAAATGAGGTGGCAGACATGCATTAAGTAGGTGTGTGGCGAGTGCCACCTCTTGCTGGGGAGTGTGGTGAGTGCCACAAGTAAGAATGGCGACTGCCCAGTCAGCATCACAACATCCAGATAATGTAGGATCACACTGATCAGTGCATTTTAATTCACCTTCCTCTATGTTTAAACTTAGGCATTTCTACAGTTTAGTTTGTTTAATTTCCTATTTTATAATGTTTTTACAATTTATTTTATTTTAAGCTTTATTTAATTTTCGTTTGTTATTTTTCAGCATTAGCAGCTTTTAGTACAAAATTCATAACTGGAGCTACAGGAATCGGATCGAGGCGTTCTACTAGTCGTTGGAAAGCTAAGAAAAAGATATACAACTTTCATGTTGCACAAAGGAGCTGATTCGGATTGCTTCAGTCTCGAATAATTCGTTGAAGTTTCTGACTTGTGATAATGTAGTTTTTCCTTGCGGGCCTAGTTTAGGTTTCTGGCCCAGTTATTTTCTATTTAAGGTTGCTGCTGTGATGCAAAACATTCACCTAGTTAATTTTCCGAATTTTGTTTTGTTTTTCATTGTTTTCATGCGAACTAATCCTAAGGGAAAATCCGCCGATTTTGAATCCCGTAATTTCTTTGAGGTTTATTTTCAATTCAATTGTGCTTTATTTCTTTTAATGCCGCTCCAAGTTATTTTATAATTTCGTTTGCTTAATTCGTTATTATAAGATAAATTGGATTTAATTTGGTCGATCAATATTCCTTAACTCAATCGCAGATTAACTTAGCTTTTTCGTTAATTTGCGCAATTTTTAACCGTCTGCTTAATTCAGTAATTAGGAATAGAAGTTGTGCGGTATTATCGACGCTTGTTCGTCAATATTGCAATAGAATAGGAATTGAAACTTTTTTTGAAAATATTGAATTGTAATAACCGATGATAAGTTGGGAGTCAAACCGGTGGATTTACCTGTTTCTAATCACTTATTTTAAAATCACTTATTTTTGCCTTTTACTTTCTTAATCGAGTTCTTAATCAAAACAAACCCCCCCAATTCGTCTCAATTGGCTACTTTAAATAAGAATCCTTGTGAATCAACATCCGAGTTACCGTCGCTTTATTACGTTTTTCAAACCGCTCGGTTTTGATCCGCGCGCGACCGCGAATCAAATTGGCGCCGTTGCTGGGGATTCTTGTTGATTTAGCCAATAGCCTAGTTTTAGGTTTTGTTGGTTTTAATTTTCTGTATTTTTGTGTATTTTCTTGAGTTTTTGTGTCCAGCCGTTCCGTTTCGCCCGTTTCTCGTCAGACCTAGTAAAAAAACCAGGTTTTGGGCAAATCGTCTTCTTTTTTAGATCAGTTTCGTGAACTTGAAGCAGAAAAATCGTGCGATCAAATTCTATTTTTCTATTTTTCATCATTTTTCTATTTTTAATGAATTTTTTACTGTTTTCATAGAGTCGAAAAAAATCAAAAAAATTCTCAAAATTATATTTTTAAGTCATTAGATTAATTTCAGTGTCAGTTTATTTATCTGAATATTTTTTGATCGATTCCCTTCTTTGTGTTTGTTTTTTACTATTTGAGTCTAATTATCTGCATAACTTGTTTGCTTCGTACACTGAACTTGATTTTGAAATGGCTGATAATAGAACCTTAAGGCAATTAGCTGCTCCTGATATGAATTATAATACTTTATGTATGGAATATCCTGCTGTTAATGTACCTTTCGAATTGGAATCTGGTTTAATAAACTTGTTGCCAATATTTAATGGTCTTGCAGGTGAGGATCCGAATAAGCATATGAAGGAATTCCAAATTATGTGCTTTAAACCTTCCAAACCTTCACTAGAGAACCTTGTCAAGCAAATGGCTATAAATGATCTTCAGTTTCAGCAACAAACAGATTCAAGTCTTCAGGCTTTGCAGACACAGATTGAACAGCTTGCCACTATAGTGAATGCCATGCAGCAAGCTCAAGAATCAAACCAACCACCTGCCCAAACAATAGTGAATCCAAAAGAGTTTCCTTCTAATTTAGTTGATGATACTTATTCTGAATTGTGTTTTGATTTTCCATCATTAGTAGATTTTGATGATACTTACTCTTGTGATTCATGTACCGACACTAACATTTGCTCTATTTGTGCTAAGATTAATGTTTCCGTACAGGGTGATGTTTTTCATGCAGATGAAGTTGTTTATGTAGCTAAAACTCTTAACATCACGGCTGCCCCAACCTCACCATCCATTGAACAACCTCCCCCCTTGGAGCTTAAACCATTTCATAACAATCTGAATTATGCTTATTTAGATACGGATAAAAAGCTTCCAGTTATAATTTCTTGTAACCTTGATTCTTATAAAGAAAATAAGCTTTTTCAGGTTTTGAAGAAACATAAGAAGAGACTTGGATGGACCACAATTAAAGAGAGAGGAAAAGCAGTGAGACAACCCTTTAATCCTTTGTTCTCTGATGTTGTGGAAAAGGATATCACATTTACGTGCCCATTTGACACTTTTATTTATTGAAGATTCTTATTTGATCCTGGAATAAAAGGCGAAGGCACTAATACAAATTTCAAGGGCGATGGATGCTATCCAAAGTTACTCCCCACTTTGGAAGAGGAGACTGCAGGAAATCTCTCTTTGGGAAAGGATGCATATGTGATCACTTATCCACCTTGACTCATCGGGTGTGTTCTTTCCTTTCTCTCACTCTTATTTTATTTTTATGTCCTTTCATTGAGGATAATGCTTGTTTTAAGTTTGGGGGAGGGAAACCTTTGTTTTATTTGCTTGTTTTACTATTTTTTTTTTATTTTGTTTTCAGTTATAATAATAAAAATTAAAAAAAAAATTTGCATCTTTTTGAAAGTTCTAGGCTAAAGACTAATTTGAGATTAGTTTACGGAGACTTGAGAAAAATTCACAAGATCGGTATCGTCTTAACAACGTAAGTCTCCTGCATGTGGAAATTGATTTGAATATTCTTTATGTTTTAGCCTTAAATTTTCATTCTCTGACAGCTCTTGAGTAGTTTATTTCAGCAGTCGGCACCATCTCATACACACTATACGCAGGGAAGCCAGTGAATATAAGTGAGTGATCAAATTTTTAGCTTGAAAAAAAAAGAAGAAGAAAAGAAATGGAATACACCTTAACGGATGTAGAGCCTTAAAAAAAGTTGAAAAAAATTACTCGTTGTTAGTTGGTTCAGCGGTTTTCTGGTGCTGAACTTGGTAGGGCGGATTACGGTCCGATCCCCCGCAACTACAACTCAGTAAGCAAAGGGTCATGCCACGTAAGTACCAAAACCCCAAACAAAAAGGATCAGAGTCACTAACCGGTCACCTTGCTATGAGTGTGTGGAGATAATGGGCTTAATGTGATTGCGCTTGAATGAAAAAGAGCAAAAAGGAGGAAGAGTAAGTTAGGCCTTAACATAATAGCATGATTTGAGTTGATTTGTGTATTCAGGAGGCTTATGTCCGCACAAATGTGGATTAGTGTTCCTACGATATCCTTAGTGTGTAAGATTAGTACCTATCGATGCAAACTTAACCGAAGAAGACTTACAGCCTGAAATGAGTAACTGTTGATGTGTTTGTGCTTTCTTTGTTTTGTTTTATTTTAATTTTGCTCGGAGTGTAAAAGTTCAAGTGTGGGGGAATTTGATCAGTACATCTTTATGCACATTCTCCTATATTTTTACTTAGGCATTTTTTTACTTTATTTTGATTATTCTTATGTTTTATTATGTTTTTATATTTTATTTTATTTTTGGTTTAATTTGATTTTCGCACATTATTTTTCAGCTTTAGCAGTCTGCGCGGAAACGATCATAACTGGAGTTCTAGGAATCTGTTTGAGGCGCTCTGAAAATCGCCGGAAAGCTAAGAGAGAGAGCTACAACTTTCCTGTTGGAGTCGAAGTCAGGTTCGGAGCATATTTCCCCAAAATATTCGTTGAAGTTACATCATTAGGAATTTGTTTTAGTTTTGGGTCATGTTTTGGGTTTGAGTTATATTTTCGACCCAGTTGGGTTTTGAACCGGATCCATTGTTTTTCTTTTAAGGGGAAACATTGTTTTACTTTTAAATATATATTATTCACAGAAAAAATGGAGAGAGAGTTTTGAGAAGAACTCATGGAAAACTAATACCTCCGGTCAAATCCTGCTGTGTACGGTTTCAACACTTTGAGGTTATTATAATATCAATTTAAATCCGATTCCTTTCAATCCTTTTCTATGAAGTCATTTGCTTAATTTGATTGCAATTGTTTGCTTAATTCAATTGTTGTTCATAGGATAGAATTGATTAAATTAGATTTTATGCATGTTCCTAAATTTAATTGCGTATTATCGTTTGCTTAATTCGTTAATTCGTCATATTCTTAACCGTTTGCTTAATTCGGTAAACAGGAACATAATTCACTTGATGTTGGTAAGCGCTTGTCTGATTAATATCATAATCAAATAGATTGGAGCCTTTTAGGGATTGATGTTATAATAGCCGATGATAAGTCGGAATCCGAATCAGTAAGATTAGCCGTTTTAGCTTATTTTAATAATCATTTTTTTAGCGAAAAGTAAACGAACCCATGAGAGTAGAGTATACCATAGTCACAGGTTCCATTCACATATTTTAAAATTCTTTTGACTTGATTTATGTGACTTACCTTAGGATCTGCTTGATATCTAGCACATACACCAACTGCAAAAGCAATATTAGGTCTGCTGGCTGTTAGATACAGAAGGCTGCCAATCATGCTTCTGTACAAGCTTTGATCAACACTAGCCCCAATTTCATCTTTTGATAACTTCAGATGAGTAGGTGCAGGTGTTCTTTTGTGACCAGCATTATCCAAGCCAAACTTTTTTACTATGCTTTTGGTATACTTACTTTGGGAGAGAAATATAAACTCCTCCGTTTGCTTGACTTGCAGCCCAAGAAAGTAAGTTAGTTCTCCATACAAACTCATCTCAAACTCAGATTGCATCTGATTGACAAATTGTTTAACCAATTTCTCAGACATTCCACCAAAGACTATGTCATCCACATAGATTTGAGCAATCATGAGTTTTCCATCCTCATTTTTCACAAAGAGGGTCTTGTCTATTCCTCCTTTCCTGTATCCATGGGTAGTAAGAAACTCAGTAAATCTTTCATACCAAGCCCTAGGAGCTTGCTTCAATCCATAGAGAGCTTTCTTCAACTTGTACACATGGTTTGGTAAATTAGGTTCATCAAATCCCTTGGGTTGTTCTACATACACTTCCTCATTTAAGTATCCATTTAGGAAGGCACTTTTTACATCCATCTGGAATAGTTTGAACTTTAGAATGCAGGAAATATCTAACAAAAGCCTGATTGATTCTAGCCTTGCAACAGGTGCAAAAGTTTCATCAAAATCAATTCCTTCTACTTGAGTGTAGCTTTGTGCCACCAATCTAGCCTTGTTTCTGATCACAACTCCTTGTTCTTGTAAATCCACTTGGTTCCAATGATGTTAGTTCCTTCTGGTCTTGAAACCAATTCCCACACTTTATGCCTTTCAAACTGTTCCAACTCATCTTGTATAGCGTTGATCCAATATTCATCAGCTAAGGCCTCCTTTACATTTTTGGGTTCAATTTTGGATACAAAGCATGAATTTGAGATGATTTCTCTAGCTCGGGTCCTCACACCACTGGTGGGGTCTCCAATGATAAGATCTTTGGGATGATCTTTCAGAATCCTGATAGAGAGATCTTTGTTGGGAGATTCTGATTCAGAATCTGGCTGTCTATTTTGAACCTCTTCAGTATTGACCATGTCCTCAGCAGGTGTCTCAAGGAATGTTTCAACATCCTCAATGACATTGGTTTCTTCATGCTGAACATCAATGATAACATTAATGGATTCCATCAAGATTTTTGTTCTGGTGTTGTATACTCTATAAGATCTGCTGTTGATAGAGTATCCCAGGAAAATGCCTTCATCACTTTTGGGATCCATTTTCCTCCTTTGTTCTCGATTTGTCAAGATGTAACACTTGCTACCAAAAACATGAAAGTACTTCACTGTTGGCTTCTTTCCTTTCCATATTTCATACAGGGTGGAAGAAGTTCCTATTCTCAAGGTCACTCTGTTATGAACATAGCAGGCTGTGTTCATAGCCTCAGCCCAAAAATGCATAGGTAATTTCTTTGCATGAATCATGGCCCTAGAAGATTCTTGGATAATCCTGTTTTTCCTTTCCACTACTCCATTTTGCTGAGGGGTAATAGGGGAGGAGAATTCATGACTGATCCATTCAGATGAGCAGAAATCAGCAAATTTGGAGTTTTCAAACTCCTTACCATGATCACTTCTGATCCTGACCACACCACATTCCTTTTCTCTTTGAAGTCTGATACATAGCTCTTTAAATACTTCAAATACATATGATTTTATATGATGAAGCTTATCCAGGTGTATATGGAGTAGTCGTCAACAACTACATAGGCATACCTTTTTCCACCAAGACTTTCTACTTGCATTGGCCCCATCAAGTCCATGTGCAATAGTTTCAGAACACTGGAGGTAGTCAGGTGTCCAACCCTTGGATGAGATGTCTTGGTTTTCTTTCCTACTTGACATTCACCACATACCTTTCCTTCATCAATAGTTAGTTTAGGAATTCCTCTCACAACCTCCTTGGAGATGATCTTCTTTATTCCTCTTAGATGAAGGTGCCCATGTTTTTGATGCCACAACTTTACCTCGTTTTCTTCTCTGGCCTTAGAGCATGTTGTGGATCTACCAGAATCCTTAGGCTCCCATAAGTACCATTTGTCTTTAAATCTAGACCCCTTCATTACTTCTTCATTATCACCATTTGTGACCACACATTCTTCTTCAGTGAATTTCACACTCAGTCCTTGATCACAGAGCTGACTAATGCTGATCAAGTTGGTAGTTAGTACTTTCACTAGCAATACATTATCCAAGTTAGGTACTCCAGGGCAGTTTAGTTTCCCAACACCTTTGATCTCTCCTTTTTCTCCATCACCAAAAGTCACATAACTAGTGGAATGAGGTTTGATGCCCACCAACAGATTCTTTATTCCAGTCATGTGCTTAGAACAACAACTATCAAAGTATCGGTCTTCTTTAGCTGACACTCTTAGAGAGGTGTGAGCTATCAGACTAACCTCCTTTGCCACCCATTGTTGCTTCTTGGCAGGAGCACTTTGATGAGTGTGGCTAGGATATCCATGCAGTTTGAAGAAAAAAGGTTTTAGGTGACCAAATTTTCCACAGTAATGACACCTCCACCTTTGGAACTTTCTTCTTGTCTGCATCATGTTCTTATTCCTCTGATGTTGTGACATTGGTCGTGACATCTGGTTTGACCTCTGATTTTCAGACTCTGGTCTGTTGAACCCCAAGATGGGTTTTTGTTCACCAACAAACCCCAGTCCAGACATGTCTCCTGCTATCTGACCACTCTGTAGAATTTTTTCAAGAGTGTCAGTCCCAGGGTTTAGCATCCTGATTGATTTTGACATCTGCTCAAGTTTACCATTCAACAGGCTGACCTCACTATTGAGAGAGTCTATTGTTGCAAGATGTTCCTTCTTCTCAACCTCTAACTTCTTAATGATCCCTTTTTTATTTTCTCCTTGTTGGCACACCTCTGCACTTCTGAAACACAACTGTTTGTATGAAGCTGCAAGCTCATCAAAAGTCAACTCATCCTCACTTGAGTTATCATCAGATGTGCATACACTGTTCATCACAGTGACATGCCTGGCATACTCCTTTTCTGATCCACTTTCAGAGTCAACACAGACCAGGTTACATTTAGGCCTCTCTTCTATTTATTTAGATAGGTGGGGCATTCAGGTTTAATATGTCCATACACCTTACATTCAAGGCATTGACTTCCTTTTCCTTGATTGAGCTTTTTTGGGGCTTAGCTTTTCTGCTAATGTCAGATGGGATGAACTTGTCACTAGCTCTACCCTTCTTATCTACCCTTTTCATGAGTCTGTTGAATTGTCTCCCAAGCATAGCTACAGCTTCTGAGATATTCTCCTTGCTTCCATCATTGTCTTCATCTGAGACTTCTGTTGTATTTGATACAAGAGCTATGCTTTTGTTCTTTTTCTCCACAGCCTGATCACACATGCCCATCTCAAATGTTTGGAGAGAACCAATGAGTTCATCCACCTTCATATTGCATATGTCTTGGGCTTCTTCAATGGCAGTGACCTTCATGGCAAACCTTTTAGGCAGGGACCTTAGAATTTTCCTCACAAGCTTTTCATCAGACATCTTTTCTCCCAAGGCTCCTGAGGTTTTTGCAATTTCAAGAATATTCATGTAGAATTCATGAATAGTCTCATCCTTCTTCATCCTTAGACTTTCAAATTTAGTGGTCAGCATTTGTAGTTTTGACATCTTGACTTTTGCGGTTCCCTCATGAGTAGTTTTGAGAGTGTCCCAAACCTTCATAGCTAGTTCACAATGGTGTACCAGTTTGAAGATGTTTTTGTCTATATCATTGAAGAGTGCATTCAATGCCTTAGAGTTCGCAAGAGCCAAAGCCTCTTGTTCTTTGTTCCATTCCTCTTCAGGAATTAACACAGATATTCCATCCTTGTCAGTCTTTGATAACGCAAAATCATATAGTTTATTTGACTTGATTTACACGCATTTATTTGCGACTATTGTTAATTTATCTGGATTCATATTCCATCATACGGTTAACTTACTATGTTTTGCAGATTGTGGAGAATTTGGATTAAAGAAAGAAAAGAAGAAGAAATGGAAGGAAAAGAGAGAAGAAAAACAGAAAATAAAAGAGAAATGGATTTTATGCGTATGACGCTCATCACATCTTCCTCACGGTCGTCACATCCCTCACGGTCGTCACGTGCAACACGGTCATCACAAGAGTGTCACGATAGTCATGAGCCAAATATCAGAATGACGTCTAAAATCAGAAGTAGCCACGATCACTTTCAACTTAATTTCTTCCTACTCTTTCTCCACTAACTGCCCACTACTGGGAGTTACTCCCACTTCCTCCATAACTCATACATGATCTCTGGAAGTTGAGAAAGAAAATACCTCCTATAAATAGGCCTGAGATTCACAGCATTAGGGGGGGGCTTCAACGTATCGAAGTACTGCCAAAATTTCCATTGAAGCCGAATTTATGTTCTTGCATTATTTTCCCATTTCCTTTCCTTTTTATTTTCACTTGTACCGCTTTACTTCCTTCTTGTACCTTTACTTCTCGCCAAGGTAGAATCCTGCCGATATTGTGGAGGACTACTCAAGGATCCGAGATCAGTACGATTTATAGGTTTTTATTAATTGAATATTTATTTTGTTTCCGTCATAATGCATATTTTATTATTATGTTGTTTATGTTTATTTCCGTTTGCATTAATTATCATGTCTAGCTAAATTAGTTTTATCGGTATGCAATCGAATTAGTAGGACGAGATTCGATAATACCCGGTGCAACCTCCCTTTTTACCAACAATCTTTCTGGCCGTAGTTTTTAATCTAATTTTCTAAATAAACCTTCGTCACGATAGTGAGAAACTATTTACAGTAGTTTTTCCACGAAAGTGGGAAATTCATTAAGGCATGAGCCGGCACGCGAAAGCTGGGGTTCAAACCGGATAGTAAGAACTAGGCATTGATTTTAAACACAGCGAAAGCGCTTTAAAAGAAATCAGAATTTATTTGTTTTCAAAAAGTAGTTTTAACCCCGAATGGGACTGCGACAGCGTACATTCCGCCTTAGAATTATGACCCGAGTCAACAACCATCGTAAGGCAAAGGTCTTTAAACGAGTATTTTCTCCTGAAAAGTGTTTGCAAAGACTAAAAAGCACCGGCGACCTGTCGAATCCCCGAAAACTAAAGCATTACATACCGATATCCCTTTACCGCTCTTCCTTAAACCAATAATCTTTATTTCCGTTGTATTTAATTTCATTCGCATTTAACTTTCCAAATTCCATTAGCCTTAGCTTTACGCCGCGACAATAGATAACGGTAGGTTGACATTGGTCTCTGTGGGTTCGAAAAATCTTTTATATTACTTCGATATTTCCGTGCACTTGCGGACGCATCAAGTTTTTGGCTTTTTAGTTTGATTTATATTTTATACTTTAGGAATTTTATCTATTTTTAACGTTATGTCAAAGTCTTTGCATGTGCTGTCGAGTCATTATGCGAGGTTTTCACTTGTTATTCAATTTCCCCAAAATTTTAAAATTTTAACCTCCAACAATTTTTTGCTTCGATTCATGACATGGTACTCTGAGAGTATATAGGCTGTTCATGCTATGTTAGAAAAACTTGGGAAAGTTTTGAAAAAGTTTATATCATTCTGAAACCCTTAACCCCCTAAATATGCAAAATCGATCTGCGTACCTATTATGCCGAAACCTTAAAAACTCCAGTTCTTTTAGTAATCCCTAAGTAGTTTATTTAAGCAGTCAGCACCACCCTAAACACACTAAGTAAGAGACCG
Organism: Lathyrus sativus; assembly: GCA_963859935.3. Taxonomy (NCBI): domain Eukaryota; kingdom Viridiplantae; phylum Streptophyta; class Magnoliopsida; order Fabales; family Fabaceae; genus Lathyrus; species Lathyrus sativus. Next base: position 182,480,925 of record OZ012739.1, read on the forward strand.
ATGCAAATAAGTGTATGATCTCTAGTTTAAAATGAAAATTTAAGAAAGAGAAAAAAATTATGAATAAAAAGACATGTTCCTTTTAAGTTAGGTGCTCCTCACCCGATCACTTAGCCCAACGGTACAAACTCTTTAAGTTAAATTGATGCTTAAGCATATTTGCAGAGAAAAATGAAATAACAATGAGATCATAGTCCCTAACAGGTTTACTTGCCATGAATGTGTATGAATAACAGGCTTAATGTGATTGCACTAGAATGAAATGGGGTGAAAGAGAGCATGAGATATATGTTGAGTTATAATGGCACGATTCAGGTTGGTCTGCATAAGTAGGGAGTTTTTGAATTTGTGTTGTTACGGTATCCTTGGTATTGATATTTAGTACCTATCGATCTAACATTAGCCTAGCAGCCACGTATGATTAGAGTCTCATCATGTCTTTGTTTCGAATTATGCTTATTTCTTTTTACCGTTTTGGTTGATTGCTTGAGGACAAGCAATGGTTTAAGTGTGGGGGTATTTGATAACGCGAAATCATATCGTTTATTTGACACTTGATTTACATGCATTTATTTGCGACTATTGTTAATATATCTGGATTCATGTTCCATCATACGGTTAACTTACTATGTTTTGCAGATTGTGGAGAATTTGGATTAAAGAAAGAAAAGAAGAAGAAATGGAAGGAAAAGAGAGAAGAAAAACAGAAAATAACAGAGAAATGGATTTTGTGCATGTGACGCTCGTCACAGCTTCCTCACGGTCATCACATCCTTCACGGTCGTCACATCCCTCACGGTCGTCACGTGCAACACGGTCATCACAAGAGTGTCACGATAGTCATGAGCCAAATATCAGAATGACGTCTAAAATCAGAAGTAGCCACGATCACTTTCAACTTAATTTCTTCCTACTCTTTCTCCACTAACTGCCCACTACTGGAAGTTACTCCCACTTCCTCCATAACTCATACATGATCTCTGGAAGTTGAGAAAGAAAATACCTCCTATAAATAGGCCTGAGATTCACAGCATTAGGGGGGGGGGGGGGCTTCAACGTATCGAAGTGCTGCCAAAATTTCCATTGAAGCCGAATTTACGTTCTTGCATTATTTTCCCATTTCCTTTCCTTTTTATTTTCACTTGTACCGCTTTACTTCCTTCCTGTACCTTTACTTCTCGCCAAGGTAGAATCCTGCCGATATTGTGGAGGACTACTCGAGGATCCGAGATCAGTACGATTTACAGGTTTTTATTAATTGAATATTTATTTTGTTTCCGTCATAATGCATATTTTATTATTATGTTGTTTATGTTTATTTCCGTTTGCATTAATTATCATGTCTAGCTAAATTAGTTTTATCGGTATGCAATCGAATTAGTAGGACGGGATTCGATAATACCCGGTGCAACCTCCCTTTTTACAAATAATCTTTCTGGCCGTAGTTTTTAATCTAATTTTCTAAATAAACCTTCGTCACGATAGTGAGAAACTATTTACAGTAGTTTTTCCACGAAAGTGGGAAATTCATTAAGGCATGAGCCGGCACGCGAAAGCTGGGGTTCAAACCGGATAGTAAGAACTAGGCATTGATTTTAAACACAGCGAAAGCGCTTTAAAAGAAATCAGAATTTATTTGTTTTCAAAAAGTAGTTTTAACCCCGAATGGGACTGCGAGAGCGTACATTCCGCCTTAGAATTATGACCCGAGTCAACAACCATCGTGAGGCAAAGGTCTTTAAACGAGTATTTTCTCCTGAAAAGTGTTTGCAAAGACTAAAAAGCATCGGCGACCTGTCGAATCCCCAAAAACTAAAGCATTACATACCGATATCCCTTTACGGCTCTTCCTTAAACCAATAATCTTTATTTCTGTTGTATTTAATTTCATTTGCATTTAACTTTTCAAATTCCATTAGCCTTAGCTTTACGCCGTGATAATAGATAACGGTAGGTTGACATTGGTCTCTGTGGGTTCGACAAATCTTTTATATTACTTCGATATTTCCGTGCACTTGTGGACGCATCAGTCTTCACTGGATGTTCCCATCCTGAATTTGCACCTCTCCAAGCCTTGCTATCTAAAGACTTTAGGAAGGCAATCATCCTAAGTTTCCAATAGTCATAATTAGATCCATCCAAAATTGGTGGTCTATTCGTGAATCCTATGTCTTTATCCATAGTACCAGAATTTATCTTCCCTAGATCTCACCCAGAAAATAACTAGCAGGGTGCCTGCTCTGATGCCAATTGAAATTCTGGCAAGCACACGATGGATGTTATGACATCCACTATAACATAGACTATTGCACTTAATAATAAGCTATAAATGGAAATCAGTAAATAACACAAGTAATTGTTCACCCAGTTCAGTGTCAACCACACTTACATCTGGGGGGCTACTAAGCCAGGGAGGAAATTCACTATTAGTAGAATTAATTCAGAGTCAAACAATCCCAGTTTGCACTCTTCGCTTAAGACCTACCCAATGACACTTCAGTCTAGAGACCATAGACTAGAGTTTCCCAATCACTCCCCCTCAATCACCTCAGTGATATCAATACACAATTACAAAACCAATATGAAGATACACTTCAAACACACCTTGATCTTACTTCACCTCTTTGATCAAGGGTCACACACTATTGCTTAACATCTTTGAGTGACACAATGAACACACCTGTTCATACACAATAACCAAAGCAATTATACCGCATACAATTGCTTGACAGACAAGGAAAGATTCCTAGACACACGTGAAAAGCAACACTCTTCACTCACAAAACACACTCTATGATCTCTCACTAGAAGCTCTATCTTCTGCGTCTCTGCCCATTAGGAATGATCCTTCTGCTATTTATAGTAGCAGACCTGCGTTGGGCCTTGGTCGAGAATTTAGGTTTACCCAAGATAAACCTTTCTTCATGAAGCTGTGCACTTATCATTAGGTCAAGAGCCTTCTATGTTATCCTCAGCAATGCCTGTTATGTTGCCTAAAATAACTATGCTTCCTGGATTGTTTCCTGAAGTATAGTCTGAGCTAATAACAGAAAATCAAACCTTGCGCGCCCCGATGTCATACAATCAATGTCATAACATTCAGTCATGACATTCAGCTTCACTTACTCTTAGCTTTCCCTGCATAACACTCTTCATGTATGTCCTAACATCAGTTATGACATTTACTCATACATTAATGTTTTTCTATAAAATGAAGCCAATCAAAAGCATCTACAGGGCTAATAAACCGGTGGATGCCAAGGTTTGGATACCGCAGGGGCTTGAGAAATAAATTGGTGTAAGCTAAGCTCTGGATACCGCACGGGCTAAAGAAATAAACTGGTGGAAGTCGGGGATACACCTAAAAACACGAGGTAACAACCTAGCTTATGTTTTGAATGCACATGTTTGAGAATGGCGTAATGCTCCATACGAAATGGAAATGCTATGCGTTTGTGAGGATGTTATGCACGATGCAAATGCAAAGGAAACACTCCAGAAAAATAAATGTTAAAGAAAGGAAAACATCTTTGATGGGGATGACTGGGTGCGACAAGTACGATTGGACTTTTGCTGGGAAGACAAGCCCTGGATGGCTTCCTAGAAAAGAACTCTTTTGAGTAACAATGCTCTGCTGGGAACAAAGTCCACTCCGTTGGGGATCAAATCAACTCTGCTGAGTAAAGTGGCCCTGGATGGCCTTCTAGAATACAACTCTTCTTGGGAACAAACGACTTAGCTGGGGAAAACAGATCCACTCTACTGGGGAAATCAACCCTGGATGGCCTTTCGGAATATGACTCTATCGGGGAATAAATCAAATTGTGGGGAATTACTCCATTCTGCCGGAGACTTGAATCTGCACTGCTAGGGATAATGAATAAGATTTACTGGGAAGATATCCCAAAATCTTTCTGCTGAGGATGGAGAATAATAATTCTTCGGGTCAATCCCATTCTGTGGGGAAGAACACATTCTGCTGACTTTGCTGGGGATCTACAGGGGGTGAAAATTAACTAGGGAAATATCCCGAAGGAAACTCACTCTGATGGATACCAATGACCAATTGGATTCTGCAACGGACAACAACTCCGCTAGGGGATCACCCAATAAGGGAATCAGCATCTACCTCTGCTTGGGGAAATGAGAAATAAACTCAACAATATCAACCTCTGCTTAGGGAATTGTCCCTGACTTGAACTTCGAGGGGAAAAGAGTCAAAATATTTAGACCCTGTGGGGAAACAAAACTCTGAACTCGCTCCACTGTCAGGGATAATCCCACATCTACCTGTTGGGGATAAACTAGTCTCATCCTGCCGTGGATAACCTTGATCACACGCAATCCCAACCTGCTGGGGAAACACTAATCTCAAGCGGTGGGTATTCCTCTTGTGGGGGCAGAGACATGGTTATCTTGCTAAAGGTGCCTCATTGGAATAGTCTCAGGAATAAGAGCCCTGCAATAAATACAAAGAAAGTATCATGTATACAATAAGAGCTATCTCGGCTATTGTCCATGACATCGTTCAAGCAAATCAAAGTTTTAATGATTATTAGCAAAGCCCACAAGTTTATGTATGCAAAGTTTTATCAAAAACATCAGGCGTCTTTTTACAAACAAAATAGTAAAAGCTAAAACAAGCATAAAACCTTTCTGAATAATATGTACTTCATTGATAAATGACCTGTAAATAGGCAAGTTTACAACAGATGCAACTCCTGAAAAGAGAAAGTTGCGCAAATAGTACAGAAATACAAGAGACATACAAAATGTCGACAATGTGGTACAGACAACCACCATGTATCTACTCGACTATGACTTGCATGACTTCGATGCTTCTCCTGATGATTCAACTTCTGAAGAGACTGACTTGATTGATTGACCTTTGGGTTCTCCCAGAATCCACTATGCTCGTAAGATTAATACACAAGCCGCAGTCATTTGCTTTTCAAATCCCTAACTTTTGCCTGAATCGCCCTTGCGGGTTTTCGATTCACAAGGATACCAATTTTTGCAAAAGTCGCCTTTTCAGGTTTTCAACTTTGCGGGTTCACATTCTTTTTCTCTTTATCCCTAATTTTTGCACGAACCCATTCTTTTTATGGTTCGCCAGGATGCCCCATTTTTGCCTGGATTTTCTTTTTCTTTCCAGCGGGTCTATTTTAAGAAAAGTATTTTTTAACTGCATCTGCATTCACAGGGGATGGAAATCTTCGCCATCCATGGTGGAGAGTAGTAAGGCTCCTCCTGAGAAGACTTTCCTTACGACGTGTGGACCTTCATAGTTGGGAGTCCATTTTCCCTTATGATCTGTGTCTGGAGGGAGAATCCGCTTCAACACCAAATCACCTGCCTGAAAGCTCCGCGGGCGCACCTTCTGATCAAAAGCTTTCTCCATCCTGCTTTGATACAAACGACCATATGCAATGGATGCCAATCTCTTCTCGTCCATCAGGCTGAGTTAATTCAATCTGTTTCTCACCCATTCTGCCTCATCAAGTTGGACGTCAACCAAAACTCTCAAAGAAGGAATCTCAACTTCCAATGGCAGGACAACTTCTATACCATACACTAGCGAGAAAGGAGTTTCCCCAGTTGAAGTATGTACCGAGGTACGATATCTGTGTAATGCAAAGAGCAACATATCGTGTCAATCTTTATAGGTCACAACCATCTTCTACACGATCTTCTTTATGTTCTTATTGGCGGCCTCAACGGAGCTATTCATCTTTGGGCAATACGGAGAAGAATTGTGATGCTCAATTTTGAAACTGTGGCACAATTCCTTCATCATCTTTCTATTCAAATTTGAACCATTATCAGTAATGATTCTCTCGGGCACTCTGTAGCGACAGATGATGTCCTTCTTGATGAATCGAGCCACGACCTGTCTGGTGACGTTGGCGAAAGAAACTACTTCAACCCACTTAGTGAAATAATCAATTGCCACTAAGATGAAGCGGTGTCTGTTGGATGCGGTCGGCTCAATATTACCAATCATATCAATGCCCCACATGGAAAAGGTCCAAGGAGACGCCATGACATTCAGAGGACTTGGCGGTACATGCATCTTATCGGCATAAATCTGGCATTTGTGGCATTTCTTGGCGTACATGAAACAATCAGACTCCATAGTCAACCAATAGTAGCCTGCCCTCAACAGTTTTCGATACATTTCATGTCCGCCTGTATGTGTACCAAAAGCACCCTCGTGGACCTCTTCCATAAGCAAACCTGCTTCTTTTTCGTCTACGCATATCAACAGAACTAAGTCGAAGTTTCTTTGGTAGAGTACATCATCCTTGTTTAGATAGAAGTTTCCAAACAGTCTTCTCAATGTCTTCTTATCCCGGCTCGATGCCCCAGGCGGGTATTCTTGATTCTTAAGAAAATTCCAGATATCATAATACCATGGCTTCCCATCTGAAGCTTCCTCTATTGCAAATACGAATGCTGGACTATCGAGGCGAGAGATGACAATTCTCGGAGCGTCGTTCCAATAATTCACCTTATACATCGAGGATAAAGTAGCCAAGGCATCCGCCATCTGATTCTTCGCTCTTGGCACATGGTGAAACTCTACCCTGTCGAAGAAAGGTAGCAACCTCCTTGCATAGTTCATGTAGGGAATCAAGTTAGGCTGACGAGTCTCCCATTCTCCCTTAATCTGGTTGACTACCAAAGCTGAATCACCATAAATATCAAGGTTCTTGATCCTCAGATTAATCTCTTCTTCAATACCCATGATACATGCTTCATATCCAGCTTTGTTATTTGTGCAGGGAAATGTTAACCTGGCAGTAAATGGTATGTGTGAACCATGGGGAGTCATAATGATTTCCCCAATTCCGCTGCTATAAGAGTTAACAGCACTGTCAAAAATCATTTGCCATTGGGAGCCTATCTCAGGACCTTCATCGGGTAACGGCTCATCGCAATCATTCATTTTCAAGAACATGATATCCTCATTAGGAAATTCAAACTTCATTGGCTGCTAATCATTGATCGATTGCTCTGCGAGATATTCTGACACAACACTCCCCTTGATAGCCTTTTGGGAGACGTATTGAATGTCGTATTCTGTCAAAACCATCTTCCATCTAGCAATCCTTCCCGAAAGCGCTTGATTTTTGAACATGTACTTAATCGGATCCATCTTCGAAATCAGCATGGTTGTGTGATTCAGCATATATTGCCTTAGGCATTTGGCAGCCCAAGAAAGTGCACAACACGTCTTTTCTAATATTGAGTATCTAGACTCACAATCTATGAACTTTTTACTCAAGTAGTAGATGGCGTGTTCTTTTCTTCATGTCTCGTCGTGTTGACCGAGAACATAACCCATGGAGTTCTCAAGAACCGTTAAGCACATCATCAATGGTCTTCCAGCCACTGGAGGCATCAGTATCAGAGGCTCCTGCAAATATTCTTTTATTTTTTCAAATGCCCTTTGGCAATTTTCATTCCAGACCACCGCCTGATCTTTCTTTAACAATTTGAACATTGGTTCACACGTGGCTATGAGGTGAGATATGAACCTTGCAATGTAGTTCAATCTACCCAAGAAACCACGAACCTCTTTCTCTGTTTTCGGTCCTGGCATTTCCTGTATAGCTTTTATTTTTGAAGGATCGACCTCGATTCCTTTTTCACTGACTATAAAACCCAATAGCTTTCCTGATCATACACCAAAAGTGCATTTGTTCGGATTCAACCTTAGTCTGAATTTCCTTAACCTCTCAAATAGCTTCAACAGATTCACCATGTGTCCTTCCTCCATTTGTGACTTTGCGATCATGTCATCAACATAAACCTCCATTTCATGATGAATCATATCAGGAAAGAGAGTCACCATTGCCCGCTGATAGGTTGCCCCTACATTCTTCAATCCAAAGGGCATTACCTTATAGAAAAAAGTCCCCCACGGCGTGATAAAGGTCGTTTTCTCCATGTCCTCCGGGGCCATCTTGATCTGGTTATAGCCGGAGAAACCGTCCATGAAGGAAAATACTGAATATTGAGCAGTATTATCAACAAGCACATCAATGTGGGGGGCGGGAAATCGTCTTTCGGGCTCGCTCTGTTTAGATCAAAGTAATCTACACACATCCTTACCTTACCATCCTTCTTAGGTACATGTACAATGTTAGCGACCCACGGAGGGTAGTTCTTCACGGCAAGGAATCTGGCGCCCAACTGCTTCTGGACCTCTTCTTTGATCTTAACTGCCATGTCCGGTCTAGTTCTCCTTAGCTTCTGTTTCAAAGGTGGGCACTCTTCTCAAAGAGGCAACCGATGAACCACAATATCTGTATCAAGTCCGGGCATATCCTCGTATGACCAAGCAAAAACATCTTTATACTCTCGGAGCATTTCTACCAGTCTTTGCTTGACATCGTCCTCTAAAGAAGACCTTATCCTGACTTCCTTTCTATCTTCCTCTGTTCCTAGGTTTACGACTTCAATTTCCTCCTAATGAGGAAGAATAACCTTCTCTTCTTGTCTCAGCAACCTGGCAAGCTCTTCAAGCAAGTCTTCGTCTTCTTCAATCTCTTCTTCAGCTTGAAATATTGGATTATCAAAGTCATGCCAAGTCATAGACGTGTCTGAATCGGTGGCATCTGCTATGTGAAACCTGCAATGATGATGATTTGATGCTTAAAATGATATGCAAACAACATAAACCACATTACCATTTTATTGTTAAAAATAAAAACAAGAAAAACAAGGATCACAATATTTGAATGCAAAAACGCCCTTTGATTAATGATAAAACAATTTTTCAAAACATAAACAAGAATAAGGCCCTACAGACAAAGACCACTATGCTCCTGGTAGAAAACAAGGCTACATATAATCAGAAAATAAGATAATTATTCTTCACGGGTCACTTGGACAATTTCTTCAATAATCCAGTTGCTCAGGCTTCGATCGGGCACACATGGCTGGATCCATGCATCCATATCACATTCACTATCACCCTCATCCTTGAACACAATGTTGATTCAATCAAATATCACCCCACCACAAGTTCAGGCTGAGCTACAGGAAGTTAGAACGCGCATGACTCAATTCATGGAGTTGATGCAAAATATGGCTAATGGACAGGAACAATTAAGGACTTTGGTCCAACCTCTGATAGCACGGGTTGATGAAGATGGTGTTTTACATGGAGGAGCTGGTGTTATTCCTCCACCTGTTGGTGGCACTATTCCATAAGGCAATAATATTCCTACTGTTGTTAAGCCTCCGGGAGGAGGTGCTCATGGTGGAGTTCGGATGGGTTGTGCTGGTGGAAGTGTGTGTGCAGTACATGGGGCTGCTAGCCCTTAATGGGAGGAGGATAATCAGGATGATGTCTTTTCAATGCGAGAAATGGACGTTGGTATTCCGTCAGAGGCTGTAAAAAAGTTCAAGCTGATTGAGGAAAAGATGAGGGCTTATGAGAATCAAAACTCATTAGGCCTTGATATGTCAAATTTGAGTTTGGTTCCAGGGGTCTGGATGCCCGTAAAGTTTAAGGTGCCGGATTTTGACAAGTATAAAGGGACAACCTATCCTAGGACTCATATTTGTGCATACTATAGAAAGATGTTTGCATACTCTGATGACGAGAAACTTTTAATGCACTTCTTTTAGGATAGCTTGTCAGGACTGTCGTTGGAATGGTATATGGGGTTGGAGAGAACCCATGTCAGAATCTGGAGAGAATTGATAGAGGCTTTCGTTCATCATTATCAGTACAATACTGATTTGGCACCGAATAGGGTGCGGTTACAGAACTTGTCGCAGAGAAATAATGAAGGTTTTAAAGAATATGCCTAGAGATGGTGTGAATTGGCAGCAAGGGTACAACCTCTAATGATGGAGAGGGAATTAATTGATATGTTTATGGCTACATTGTGTGGAACGTACTATGAGAAGCTAATTGGTTTTATGTTAGGAAGTTTTCAGATTTAGTCATGGCAGGTGAAAGAGTGGAGAATGGTATCAAGACTGGAAAAGTTCAAAATATAGGTGGATCCTCGTCTGGAGGAATGGAGAAACCATACATGGGAAACCTGAAGAAGCGGGAAGGGGACTCTATTTCTATCTCTTCTTATAGAGGTAAGGGCCGAGCACAACCACAATATAATCAGCAAGTTGCTACTGTAGCCATTCTAGCTGCACCTCAGCAGCAAGCTAACGCTCCCCGCTGTTACCAAGATAGAACAAGAGCGGCCAATAGACAATTTAAAACCCCTCTCATGTCGTACTCTAAATTGTTGCAACATTTTCTTCAATTGCAACTTATTCAGAAGAGGACTCTGGCACCTCTCACCGGTGCACCTCCTCCTGTTTATGATGTTAATGCAAGATGTGAGTTCCATTCAAGCGCTCCTGGTCATCACATTAATAATTGCAAGGCATTCAAGCACAAGGTTCAAGATTTGCTTGATTCAAAGGCCATTAATTTTACCAATGAGGGTCCCAATGTGAACCAGAATCCAATGCCAAATCATGGTGTGGCCAGAGCAAATACTGTAATTGATGGGGAGAGATTAAATCTGATAACTGATATTGAGGAATTGAAGACACTGTTAAGCTTTGTTAAAGACATACTGTTCAAAGGAGGAGTATTTCCAGGTTGTTCTGCTGATTGTTCAGAGTGTGAATTGCAACCCGAGGGTTGTAGTCTTTTGAATAGTGGTATTAAGAAGATGATTGATGATGGTTGTTTACAATTTGATAGTGTTGTTAGAGAAGATGTTGATGACAGGGTTAGTAATGATGGAAGAGATGTCGCCACGATTTCGATTCCTTATCGGACCATATATATTTCAGCGCTAGCTAAGCCAGCACCGGTAATCATTACTAAACCCAGACCCGTGTCTACGAGAGTACCAAAGCCATCCCATGGAACTATGGCGCTGAGGTGTTCTGTAAGAGGAAAAAGTAAGAGTTGACTGGTTCGTCGTATATGGATTCTACAGTGGAAAACATAGTTAGTGCAAGAGGGATCACTCGTAGTGGAAGGGTATTTTCTCCACCTGAAGTTAATGTTAAGGCTGATAAAGGAAAAGGGAAAGCAGTGGTTGAAAATGATGTACAGACCTAGGCTGGTAGTGATTCTTTTTCTAAAGATGCTAAGGAGTTTATGAGGCTAATTCGTAAAAGTGACTACAAGATTGTGGATCACTTGAATCAAACCCCATCCAAGATTTCTATTTTGTTTATGTTGTTATGTTCAAAGGTGCACCATAATGCCTTGCTGAGGATTTTGAATTCTGCTTATGTACCATAAGAAATTTCAGTCAATCAGTTGAAAGGGGTAGTAGCACTCGTTAATGTTGGAAATGGTTTAGGCTTCACTGACCTAGATTTGACTCCTTCTAGGAGAAATCATAACCATGCTTTGCATATTTCCATGGAGTACAGAGGGTCATTAATGTCACATGTTCTGGTTGACACATGATCGTTACTCAACATGTTTCCAAAGAAGGCGTTAATGAAGTTGGATACCCAAGGGTTGATATGTACACCAAGTGATTTGGTGGTAAGAGCATTTGACGGTTCAAAGAGGTCTGTGTTTGGAGAGATCACTATGCCAATTCAGGTAGGACCTGCAATTTTTGATGGAACGTTCTTTATAATGGATATCCAATCGGCGTATAGCTGCTTGCTTGGCCGACCCTGGATACATGTTGCGGTAGCAGTTACGTCAACTTTGCATCAAAAGTTGAAATACATGATGGAATGAAAGGTAGTTACTGTGTGTAGGGAAGAAGATATAATGGTTAGTCAGTTGTCGTCATTCAAGTACGTAGAGGTGGATGGGTGTCGCTACTCAAAAAATGCAACGATGGGGAGGCGAAAAGAAAAACAGAAGAGTCGCCACCGAACTTTATTTCTCCCATGAGGGGAAAGGAAAATATTGAGAAAACCTTAAGAAAGAAACGTTAAGATAGTCTCGCGACCAAGAACGAGTTCGGAAGCCAGTTATGCGAAGGGAAGGTAATAGCACCCCTCGCATCCATCGTACTCGATGGGAACCATTTGTTTGTCAACGTGTGAAGGTATTTGCTAAAATATATTGCTTTCTATGAGTGTTCCAAAAGGTAAAGAGAAGGGTTAAAAATAGGGAAAGGAGGGATAACGGGAAAGAAAGGAGAAAGAACAGACTCGGTAGGACTTCGCGGTCCTAGGCCTACGTATTCTCAACAGATATGAGAAAGTTAGAGTCAACGTAGTTCGGGGAACTACAGATATAGGGGGAAATGTGCTCGACAAGGATTGTGTCCCTTGTGCCTACGTATCTTTACTCAAAAGAAGTAAAGAATTATAGCAGTCGTAGTTCGGCCTACGGTTTGCGGGGAAGTTCTGGTAGACGATTCTATCGTGCGCATTCTAGTAGTTTAGGTGTATTGCTGCTCGCTTGTTGGAGACTTAGGCGTTACCTATTTGCGGTAGAACGGATGTAACTTGTCCTTAGAACAGGGGGAAAGGTGGAAAAGAGAAAAGGGTGCTCGTTAGGATTGTCGCAATCCTATGCCTACGTATTCTCAACATGCAAGAGAAATCAGAGCAACGTAGTTCGTGCTACTATGGGTAACCAGTTTTTTGTGGATAATGTTATCGTGCGCATTCTAGCAGTTTAGGTGTTTCGCTTCTCCCTCGTTGGAGAATTAGGCATTACCTGTTTGCAGTAGAATGGAAGTAACATATGCTTTTTGAAAGATTGATTTTCGCCATGCGAGGCAAGATGTCACGTTTTATTTGTGGAATTGTTTTTAGGGGTGAGATAGGTCCTCGGATAGTAACCCCTTGCGGGTAGTACCCAATTCTTTATCTCAAAGTTTTTGCTATGAAAATGGTATGGCAAACATAGTGTCTTTGTATTTAAAGATGAGTATCCAGACCACACACACTATAGTGAGTATCCTGACACTCGGAGAGGAAGAAGTCTACACTCAATCCTCTCTTTTTAGTTCAATGCAAAGAGAACTTCATTCTCTTATTAAGAATGTTTTTGGTTTTGAATGGTAAGTGCTTTACGATAGTAAACCCTACGGTAAATGTCAAGCACTCGGGATAGGAGAAGGCCTACGCCTAACCACTCCACGACCATTCAAGTTTTGTGTTGAAAAGAAGTTTGAAAAATGCACTCGGTACAGGACCGAGGTTTTAGGAGAGAAAGGTTGGAAAGAAGTTGTAGAAAAGTGAGGTGGTGAATAAAGGCGCGCCTTCGTATTGAAAGACGAGTATCGAGACCACCCACACTACAATGAATATCCTGATATTCGGAGAGGAAGAAGTCTACACTCAATCCTCTACCTTTAGTTCAATACGAAGAGAAATTGATTTTCTTATTGAAAGTGTTTTTGAAAATGCACTCGGTACGGGACCGAGGTTTTAGGAGAAAAAGTGTGGCGAATACAATCGCGTCTTCGTATTGAAAGACGAGTATCAAGACCACACACTCTACAGTGAGTATCCCGACACTCGGAGGGGAAGAAGTCTACACTCAATCCTCTCTCTTTAATTCAATACAAAGAGAACTTTATTTTCAAGATGGTTTGACAATGTTTTTGAATCGAATCGGGACACAATGTGATGCTAAACCATCTTAGCTCGACTTATAAGGGAAGCCAAACTATAAGAGGTCGTGTATGGATATTCGTTCTAAGGACAAGATAGAGAAACGATATTGGGGATCGTTCTCCAATCGAATCGTGTTGCACGGGCCAAAAAGAAAGGGATCTCGTCTTAATCGCAAACTAAATGTCGATTAATCGAAGGTAGCCTATCGCGATCCCAAAGAATAGAAAATGACCCAAATGGTCATTTTCCATAGATTTGAAATCGGGAAGGTTATCGACTTCAAAAACTCAACGCTCGCGGATACAAGACTTCATCGATCCAAAAAGTCAAAATGAAATTGAAACGGAAAAGAAATGAGGAGAGAAAGAGGTTGTCTCAGATCCAACATTACTCATCAATAATTTGATTGGTAATGAATTACAGAAGCGTCATCATCGACCAAAACAAATGGAAATGGGACAAAATGCCCAATAACAAATGGGAAATGAGATCTAACTCTAAAAATAAAATAAAAAAAAAACTATAAGCTTTGATATTATAAACTAGAAATATAAATTTAAAAATGTAATATATATATATATATAAAGTTATAAAAGAAGCAAAAGATAATATATATAAAAAAAATATAAAGAAATGAAAAAGATATTAATAAAAAAAGTTCATACAATATATACATTTAAACAAAATATACATATTAGTAATATTATTAACAAATCACTAAATTTACTATAATACAAATTAAAACTAAATGGGGGTTAGAGATAGAATAGGAGGTGTGAGAGAGATATAAGAGGATCATATGGGCCTTAAGCCCATCACCTCTCAAAACGGGATGAATAAAACAACAAGAAGGGCCTAAAAGCCCACAATCCAAGGTCATGTATTTTCAGCAAACATTTTTTTTAAAATTTATTCAAAATAAGAAAAACAACGGAAACTCAAACCAACTCAAAATGTATCCACCATTTTCAAGCTTACAAGACCAAAAATGAGTTCTAACGAAAGCTCAAACTAACAAATATGAAAAAGCAACGTCTCCATCCCAAATTTTCCATCTCAGATTCACTTTGTTTCTTTTCATAGATTCAGTTTCAACTTTATGTTCTGAACACGATTTGGTTGGTAATGGCGAGTGGGTTTTGAATCTGTTCCAACTTCTTCTCTCCGTTTCAATCTTCTTGATTCTGTTGGATTTAAAATGGGCAGTAGGTCGTGTTAAGGGTTTTAGATTTGTTGAAGGTTTTAGAAAGCGGTTTATGGTGACGGGTTTTGCGGATTGTTGAAGAACAAACTCGCGAATGGAAACGACGGCGGGTTGCGTTGTTGCCTGTTGGAAGGAGACAAGGGTTTCACTGGAAAAAAATACGGTGGAGGTTTGAAATGGGTTTTAACAGGAAAATGGAAGAACATGTTGGGTTTTCTAGAGTTAGTTGTTAAATGTGTTAGAAGGGTTATGAAATCTGGGCTTCCGTTTTATGGGTGAAAGTTGAAGAAGAATTACGTTTTCGGAAGGATATTTGTGAGCGGAAAAATCAGTGGGTTGGTGTTGGTCTGAATCAAATACCAGATGAATAAAAAGAATAAGGTTCGGTTTGAGTATGGATTGAAGTGAGAAACGGGTTGCGGAGGTAGAAGAGAGGATAGAGGCGCTGCAGATTGGGGTTTCTTGGTGTTGGGGCGGCTGGTGTCTCTAGGGATTAGGGTTGTCTTCTCTGAAGGAGATGATGAATAGTAATATATATAATATCATCAAGCGACACGTGGCACAACTTAGGACTCTAATTAAACACTAATTAATTGAATAATAATAGTTAAAAACTAATTAAATATGCTGATGATTAATTGATAGTTAAAACAAATGCTGACTCAATTACACCTAATTAAAACAAAACTAATAATTAAAACTAAAAAATTACTCCTATTAAAAATTAAATTCTAAAATAAAATAAAAAAACTAATTCTAAACTATTTAAAAACCTAAACGAAAACAAATAATAATCTATTTAAAAAACAACTTCTTAGGGGACTAAGTTCTAAAAACTACTTTAAAAACCTAATAAAACTATATTCTAGAATTAATTCTAAAACTTATAAAAATCTAACCGAAAAATCTATTTAAATTAAAAATTATTTCTAATAAAATTCTATAAAAATAAAAAAAAGTTATAAATTCCTAGAAAACTATTCTTATTTCTAAAACTATATTCTAAAAAAAATCTGACTAAAAACAATAAAAACCTAATTAGATTCTAATAAAGCTCTAATTAAAAAAACTAATCTAAATTAAAAATTAAACCAAAACTTAATAAAAAATTTATTTTAAAGACAAATTCTAATCTAAATAATTCTATTTCTAAATAAATTAAAAATCTATTCTTATTAAAAAAACCATTTCTATTAAAATAATATTAAAACCTATTTAAATTAAATAAATGCTAAAACAAAAATATATACCAAAAAATTAAAATTTGCAAGGAAAAAGAGAAATTAAAAAGGATTGTCATTTTACGAAAATACCCTTAAGCCACGTGTCACACTCCTATTGGGCAAAATAGTTGAGATTTGAAAAACGCCCAATCGGGGGTGGACACGTGTCTAAACGACATGAAATCAAGTGAAAAATGCAAAATAGAAAATATTAAAATATTTATAAAAGTTGGCGGGTAAATTTAGGGTATGACAGATGCCCCTATCTAATCGGCTTAAACCTAGTAAGACGAAATGTTATGGCATTCATTCTTTCGAGGTAGAAGATGATTAGATATAGAAGACCCTGAATTTATCCAAAAAAGAAAAATAAATTGTGTGCCCCTGGCTGGGCTGAATTTTGTCTTGATATCCTTTGAATCTCGTGAGAGAAACCCATGGTCCTTCAAGAGATGCCCCTGACTGGGCTAGATGGTTGCTTTGATACTCTTGAATTTCATGGGGGACCCACGGTTTTTGCAGATAGTGCCCCTGACTAGGCTGATGGTTGCTTTGAAGCTCAAAAAGTTGCACAACTTCGTGGGGAACGTCCACGGTCTTGCGGAAGATGCCCCTGACTGGGTTGATTACGATCTTGGAAAACTTCGTAATTGATCCTGGATCTGAGCATGCATATGCGAATGCTTGATGATAATGATGTTCCATAACAAATGGGCATGCAAATGCAAATGCCAACACGCGGATATGCAAGAGATGGGAAAGTATGATATGATTCTATGTATGCATATGATGCAAGATGTTTATGATGCAATATGCTTATGATGTTGAATTCAATGCGTATGATGCATATGATTACGGACGGGTGATTGGAAATGTGTATGATGACATGGCGGACTTTATGTAGTTGCCAATGCGGATTGGACTTTGGGTTGGAAGTACCAGATGAGGGATGGTATTCGAAGGGTAGGCTACCAGACAAGAACTAGTGGCGAAAGGTTAAGCCGTCAAACAAAGACTGACTTTGTGGTTTTCCAGATGAGAGTTGGACTTTGGAACGAGGTTTACCAGACAAGGACTAGTTAGATGGTAGGCTAAAGGAAGGGTGACCAGATGGGAGCTGGTTTAAAAGCTGACATATACCAGATGGGAATTGGTATTCAGCGAAGGGTTGACTAAACAAGGACTGGTTTGAAGGTTTTCTAGACAAGAACTGGACTTTGGAGGTTTCGGTTTGTTTTGATAAGTGACAAGTTTAGGCTGTGGGATGAAGAATCCAATGACAGCAAGGCCTTTTCGGAAGGTTAAGGTTATTTGGGTAAGGTGACGGTATGACTCCCCGACACTCGTTTTGAACTCAACAGTTGATGATGAGGATGAACTTGCTTGAGTAACTTGCCATGAGACGAACTCGAGATGGCTTGCCCCAGAGTTTGTACCATGAAAGGATTCATCATTGTTTAACCAATTCTCGTAGTAGTTGGCTTCAATGTACCCTCGAGGTAGCTTTCCCCTAAGTGAGCGTGGAAGCGACTTAACTCATCCTGATTGAATATTGAAGGGATCTATCCTCAATTCAAAGAAACTCTGGGTGGCCTGCCCCTGATTGGTGGAGTCTTGAGATGATTTATTTCTGATCAACCGCTTCTTGAATGATTTTCCCCATAATCAACGAATGCTTGGGGACTTGCCTTAGACTAACTAATTCTAAATTCGCGGGATGAAAATGCCCCAGATCCATAAGGTTATATGGTATACTCGGTTCCAATCCAGACGGCTGAATGATCAAGTCCTGTTTGATTGCTTTGTGTTGGAATTTCCTTGATGCCAACTTCTGACTTGCAATTAAAATTGTTTGTTCACGAATGATAATTTTAATGCGATGTTCATGCAAGTTTTGAAAGAAATGTCATTTATTAAGTGTCGTGATAGTGACACGAATGGACCGTTAGTCCAAATGTTGTACTAACTTGATTGCTGTAAAAGATATAGCAAGGATGTTGGCACCAATGTTGATGATTAGCAAATATGTGAAGAGTCAGTTTACGCAACCTTGCGATAATATGCTTTCAGAATAAGCCTCGCCTCAATTAGGTCTTTCGAGGGTTGAAACATGGCCTGGTTCACGGTTTAAAAAACAAAGGATATTAGGCTCAAAGTATGATTTGTACCCACCCATTCTTCTTAATGATCTACAGCCCTACGTTTAGTTAATTCTGCACGTTTACCTTGACGGTGTAAGCTTGATGATTCAAGGTATGTTTGAAATAGCAGTCACCCTTATTTTTATGGGTGTCAATAGCTCCTTGATTTGGGTGGCCACTAAGTCTTATTTTGTTTTTGTTGAGGGTTTGAGGATCTCTTTTGCTTTTGTTTTCAATACCTAACTTTTACATGGACTGATTTTTCTTGTCAGATCCATCGGGATAGCCCTGATTTTTTCCTAAGTCCCCTTTGAGGTGCTTGACTTAGCAGGCTTTTGATTTTTTTTGAACTTTTTTGGAGGATAGTGACTGCCATGTCATGGGTCATTAATGATCAACCGTCTTAACTTTGGATTTTGCTTTATGGATTTGAATGCGGGATTGGATTAACTGAACACCACCCTACCCCAGGTTGAGTGTAAGGGTTTGAAATCCGAAGGAATCTCCAACTTCTAAGCTCGAAGTGGTTGACTAGGGATTAACTCCTTATATCTCCGGTGATTAAGGGATTTGAAACAATGCTTGTACATCATTGACGAGGTTCTATCTGAAAGCATACGATTTGCAATTATGGGTATTTCTTTTTCGTCATCCTCCCTCCAATCTTTTCTTAAACAACAGTGATAAAGTGGAGTGGATACAAGGTGTATGTGTCTGTGATAAGTGGAAATAATGAGTGAATACAACGTGACTGATTCAGAAAATGCATAATCACTTCATTAATATTAACATTCGAAACAACAATGTTTAAACACAAGTAGCAATTAACAGGAAATAAACTACAAGATGCAAATGGTAAAAGCGCTCAAGGACTGCCAATGTTGAGGATGTCTGCCTGTCTGGACCACTGGCTTCTGGAAATGACCCTTGAAATCTTCGAGCTTAGACAACTGAGAGGTTGACATGGACAACCAAACTTCCTTCTGGAAAAGAGATGTGCCCTTTGTCAATCAGTTGTTGCACCTTGGCTTGGAAGGCTTTGCATTCTTCAGTCGAGTGCCCCATGGACCCTCCATGATATCCATACTGAACATTGGGATTGTACCCAGGAGGGTAAGGTTCTAGCACATGCTTAAGAGTTCTAGGCTCCACCAATGAGTTTTGAATCAGATGTGGGAGAAGTTGACTGTGCGACATAGGGACCGGATGAAGAGGAGCAGTCCTTTTTTCCAAGTTGTTGCTGGGCCTATTATGATCACGACGGTGATTCGGATGACCTCGGCCATGGGCTCGTTGATTTGCATGAGGAGTGACCCATGGCTTATGGGATGAAGCTTTAGACATGGCTGATTTCCCATAAGGATAACATGGCGCTGGAAGTGATGCCTGTTGAGCAGATGAGGGACCATAGATTTTTGTTGGTGCATCGTAAGAATACTCAACGTTTGCTATGAGTGCATTGGTTTCATTCTTATCTTCCTCATGGAAATCATCGAAAGATTCAATCTCACTTGCCTGACTGCTTGAGGCGTCCTGGATTTGTCTACTTTTAAGGTAGCTTTTGACACGCTCTCCTACAATCACAAGGTCTGAGAAACATGATGTCGTACAGCCAGCCATTCTTTCAAGATAAGAACCCTGCAAACTGTTGATGAACATGTCAATCAGTTCCCTGTCCGAGAGTGGTGGTTGCACTCTTGCTGCGAATTCTCTCCACCGTTGTGCATATCCCTTAAAGGATTCATTGTCATTCTGAGATAGGCTTTGCAACTGCATGCGGATGGGAGGAGTGTCCAGATTGAACTAGTAAAACTTTGGAAAAGCGCTAGCTAAGTCCTTCCATGATAGGATATGACTTCTTTCTTAATTCACAACCGCTCTTTGATTTATCCGAAGGAAAAGGTCAAAAGAGGGAAAAACCTATTTTTGCATTATAAACACAATGCGGGGAGAGACCTAGGTAAGGGGTTGGTTAAGCTTAGGGAAGGTACTAGCACCCTAAACTTCTATAGTACTCTACAGAAACCTTTTTTTATTGTATGCCTTTTTTATTTTATTATCTGTTTTGAATATATATTGAGCTAAGGGATAGAGTGACCTAAAGAGGCCTAAAGGTTAGTCCTAAGTTTACTCGGCAAGACATCGCATCTTGTGCCTACATATCCTGACGGGAATGGAATCAGAGTAATTGTAGTTCCCCTCGAAAGGGAGGTTAGAAACTTCTTGATTGTGGTCAAGGTTTCAAGGGGAGTAAGCGTATCTTAAGGACACGCTTACGTGAAGTCTTTGAAACTCCTATTTCTATGTTGAATTTGTTAATTGAAAATTAGGGTTGAAATTAGGGATTCCACGGCGGGAAACCCTAAAGCAGAGTACGGTGACTCTTTGACCTAAAAGCTAGGGTAAAGGGCGTTTTCGTTCACGGCGGGACACCTAGGCTATTAGGGTATTGAAATGTTCAAAAGGTTAAGACTATTGACTCGGTGGTCAAACGGCTAGACCTAATCCTTCGGAGGGGAAAATAACAGTAAAAAACATGCAATCGACAAATATTATTATACGGCAAAATTAAAGGGGAAGAAAGTAAAGAAAGCTATAAAGAAATAAGTGCAAAGCGACGATAACCTCGCGTAAATTACAAAGTCCAAAAAATGCAAAAATAAGTAAATAAATAAAAATCGCAACCATGGCCTCGCGTAAAATACACCCAGGGAACAGATACAGATATGATAACTATTAATCGGCAAATAAATTCAATCTGCGGAGAAAATGGAGAACGCTAGTGAAATGTTAGACAGAAGTACGGCAAATAATTAACATTGAAAGGACAAATAACATGCAAATGAGAATTATTGTTTTGCTCATTTTGAAAAAGAATTTTAGCTTAAAGTGTTGAAAAAAAGGAGTTTAATATAAAAAATTAAAAATTTAGTTTAAGTTTTAAAAAAAAGATTCCATTTTAATTTTTGAAAAAAGGTTCTCTTAATTTAAAAAGCTGTTAGTTTAAATTTTTAAACAAAATTTTTGAGTTTTAATTTTTTTTTAAAAACTTTTTAAACGTTCTTAATAATAATAAAAAATTGAGTTCATTTTTTTATAAAAGAGTGTTTTAGTTTTTTTTTTTAAAAAAAAGCAGGGGTTTTAAAACAGACTTTTTATAAACAAAAAAGAGAAAACATAAAACTAATAAAAACAACAAAAGGGTCGGGTATAAAATAACACAGTAGAGAAATTAGGGTTCAGAACCCTAATCCTCACAGCGGCCACGGCTTCTCATTCTCTCCCCCCAGAATTTCTTCCTTCTCTCTCGTTGGTTCTTCGCTCATCTTTTTCTTTCGTACACTGATACTCCGTCCTCTTCTTCTTCGTTGTGCCATGGCTATGCTGAAACAGAACAAAGTGATATTAGACATGAAAACGCAATCTCTTAACTCACGTTTTAAGGGTGCTCATTGATTCCTCTGATGGTTCTTGCAATGATGTTGCGTTGCGATTCACGATAGATGTTTCTGTGTTGAAACGGCCGGTGATGTAGAGAGCTGAGGTCGGAGTGTGATTGCCCGCTGTTCGTAATGACGGCGACGGTGGTCTCCGATTGTGAGGGTTTCACACTCGCGGTTGTTCTTTTCCGCCGATGGTGGTTTAGGATTTTTCTGCCTGAGGCTTACGGCGCTGTTGATTGTTGTTGTTCGGCTGTTCCGCCGTTTTTTATTTTTTTGGTGAGAATCTTCCTGGCCTTTTTATGATTCTTTTATCTATGTTTTATACATGATCTTTGTGGGCTTTTGTTTTATGGCGAGCTTGTAGTTCGGAGGGCGCCTTTTTCGCCGATGGGTTTTACCCGGAATTTTGGTTATCCTTTGTTATTATCTCAGGTTGAATGGGTTTTCGGATTCGATTCGGATTTATTGGCATCTGTTATTTTTTCCTGATACTGGTTTGTTTCTAATATAGATTTTGTTGGATATGTTATTTTGCAGTGAATCCAGATTTCGCTTGTGGCTATCCAAATTCGGACCTGGTTTATTTTTGGATACGGTTTATGTTTCTGTTGTGGACTTGCTTTCCATTTTCGGATGCTGATTGGATTTTGATATTAATTTTCAGGCGAACTCATTTTCGGATCCAGTTCGGATTTATTGGCATCTGAATTTGAACTCGGATATCCAAATATTTACTTGATAGTGTTCTGAATTTGGATTTATGTTGGCAATCCGTTCGAAGCAATTTTCCGGCAAAATCATTTCGGCCCACACTTCGTTTTACTCTTTCTCGGCTGTCCCAAAGTAGAACAGATATTATCGGTCTGGTGCCGATGTCGAGGTCGAAAATGGGAGTTCGGTTGCGGCATTTGTCGTACCCTCCCGACACCCGGTGATGACACCGTTCTGAGGGTGTCAATATTTTTTTAACTCATATTCTGCTTGTTTTGATTTTCTGCGTGTAGGTTCGATGAGAACAACGGCCTTGAAGCCCATCGGAGAAATGAAGAGCTTTGGGAAATTTTTAGGATAAAAATATAATTCAATTTATTTTCCCTTTTTACTTGTAATTTGTAAACAAAATATTTATGAATGAGAAATTCACTAATATTTTATTCACAATTATTTCCTTTCTTTGCAAATAAAATACACAAGAATAAATCATGCATATATTATTATTATTTTCCTTCAAGTAGCATTCTTCTTTGTAATATTAAGTAAAAAATATTATGAATAAATTTCATATATATTTTCTAAATAACACTTTCCCCCTTATTTTCCTTTAATTAACTTGTCAACAAAAGCCTGTTTAAATCCCCTCAATCCAATACTTTCGCATGAATCCACAGGACTAAAACTACTCCAATTGAACTTGAACCAAGAGTTTAAATTTGCCATATGAATTCAATATGACTAAATCAGAAAGATATCCGTTGAACCAACGTTGTCACTCCAATACTCATTGTCTCACATAATCGATGTAAACCGGACAGACTTGTACGGATAGATCCAAAGAACTCAATCGAATCAACCCTGTCATTCACACACGTATTGCCCCACATGACTGATGTATCCTTCAATTCTCATCCAAAATTGTGCCTGACGATGGCACCGATAAAATAAGACGGAAACGGGGAAAACGGATTTCCAGTGAAAATATACTCCACATTAAAATTCAATTTGCGGCTCTGATAAAGTACCAAACCATAAACCAAACTCGGCCACAAATTTCAATTAAATAAATGTAATAATCCCCGACTCGAGCCAATTTTGTACCGCTTTCCTTTTGAGAAATTTAAGTGGCAGGTAGCAGAAGAAACAGAGAAATAAGTGCTTGTTAAAACCAAATTCCACAGAACGGATTCTTGCACCGACTTGAACCAAACCAAAATGGACATCTCAACTTAATCAACCCATATGACAAAATAAATGTCTCAGAAATCCACTGACGACAGATTCTCAACCCGTTGAATTGATTACCGTATCCCAAAAATCCTGATGCCAAAAGTTACTGTGAATTTCTGCTCATCTTCAAAGAAAAACAAAGAACTCGGAGACAGAGGCTCTAAGTACTCAAAAAAATCCTGGCGACGGCTCATCTTCAAAGACTGTCAGCAAACAGTGTATAAATGACCACTTTGCCCTTTTCACATTTAAAGTGCACCTGATGCAATTCCTGCAAAATAAACAAGCTACGTAACTTGTTAATAGTTATATGATGCAAAAATGAGATGACATGTGACAGGAATCGACTAATCTGAGGGTAAAATTTGGGGTATTATAGTTGCCCCTATTTAAATAGCCGCACCAGATGATTTGAGATGCAGAGACTCGAGAAATCATGGTGGAGGGATTTAAATACAGATAACCAAAAATTTTGCCCTTAGATGCGGCGATATGCAATGCCATGGACAAAACGGAAATATGCTAATGCTGACCATGCTATGATGCGTATGCTGGAATGGTTAATGTAAGGATGTAGATAACCCGACGACACCGGGGACAGACGCAACGAACGAACCATACTGGGGAATATGACGCACTGGGGAATTCTAAAGGGATAGTCAACTGGTGCTAACACGACCACTTGTCACTTTTAGATAAGGAAAGGTAAAAACGAAATCTACAATGGAGATGGTACTGGTGAGACGACCTCCACTGGGGAATATCTAAGAGTAATTATCAACAGGTTCAAGCGCGCCCGGCTGATACTCTAGAGTAAAAGTAAAACTGGATCTGTACGATTGTAGGATCGATTAACAAGGTGCTGGAGCATTGAGCAAAGAATAACATCCGCGCTTCTGTAAACTCTCCTAAGTGACAGAATCAGACGGAATTTAGGAATCCGTGGAAAATATACAGGGTAAAAACCGGTTGTATGCCAAAATAAAATGGCCTTTACTGGGAAATACCCTGATAAGCTTTCTCGAGAGAGAACTGCCACTTATCGTTGGAAGGGCTTAAATGCCAAACTGGATAAGCTCTCAAATAAAGAGACTATCGCTTATCTATGGATAATAGACTGATTGATAAAATAAACTTCTTCACGTCTCAGGTCTGTGCTTCCTGAACATAATTCGGTTTCTTCTTTTGCTAAAGGGTAAAACAAACTTCTTCATAATTCAAGATCTGTGCTCTCCTGAATATGATTCAGTTCAAACCTCCCCGTACTTCAACATGAAAAGGAAAATGGAAGCCCAACTGCTTGATGGAGATGGCCATTTGCTGCAAGTCATAACGAAGATAGGATAAGCTCCTCAGGCGAGAAATACCACTTTGATAGGCTTCTCGGGTGAGAACTGCTTGTAGAGGTAGTAACAGGTAATGTAAATTGTAATGAAGATTATAATGAAGATTGTAATGAAGGTTGTAATGAAAGAACAGTGTAAATTGTAATGAAGGTTGTACTGAAATAATGACCTCCTTGTACGAGAAGATCAATTGTAGAGTGCAATGAAAAATTGTAATGAAAGTTGTAATGTAAATTGTAATGAAGGTTGTAATGAAAATTGCAAGGTAACAGAACTGGGCTAGAAAGAACTGACGAACAAGTCTCCATTGAGGAAATGAACTCGAGTGGGACTATCTTACCTAATGCGGGAAGGGAACTAAAATAACCGTCGTCCACGAGGGATGAACTCGGTGGGGAAACTAGAAACAAATGAGTATTTTGTGCTTAGGGCTGACGATCTACTTGGAGAGAGCGGAAAAAACTCAGTTACTCGGCGGTAACGATAAAGGATGACGATAAATAGCAAGCATGCACATGCTAATGCGTATGCCAAAGTGTACGCTAATGTATATGTTAATGTATATGACAATGTCATGTGATGAGCATGCAATGCTTAGACTCATGCATATGGTGACAAAACCGATGAGAGAGGAGACACGAGATGAAATAAACATCTCGACGGGAATACCCTGGCGACCTCTGCAACGGTACCTCTGGTAGGACCAAATCTTGCTTCAAAGTCCTAACTTCCCTGGGGAGAAAAGATCATGACTTCCACATGGGGATACGACTTCACTGAAGAATACGATATCGAGACTGCAACTGGGGATTGCCATCATGAACTATAATCAGCCAAAGAAAATCTTAGGATCAGAGACTTCCGGGGATAAAATAAATATCCGCTTCATGGGGAAGATGTGGAGCTAGGCGGCTTCATGAATAAAAGTGTAGCAACTTCCGGGGAATAATACCTCGGCTTCCTGGGGCTACAAGGTACATCCGACTGGGGATAAGATATATCAAACTTCCCTGTGGAGAGTTTTATCAGCCCTACTGGGGAGAAATCAACAGACATTCCTGGGGAAGGTATCTTGACCTCTTGGGGAAAATATGGCAGTCTCTTGGGAATTATTTCATGTGGAAAGTAAGGCAATTCCATTGAGGAACAGGTGATCCTACTGAGAATGGGTCTTAAAGAACATATATCACTTGGAGGATACCGGGAATACCTCTGCAGTCTTGAGATCACTGGGGCTTTATCGGAAGGATCCCAAAAGTGTTGTCAGCTTAAAGTCTCGCTGGGGACTATCACTGGGAAGATGCTGGTAACGAACAAATGCTTATGCAACAATGAGACTTACCGGGGAGCGAAGAGACCCTTCACAGATTTCCATAAGTCAAAGCGATTTTCAATTCCACATGTATTTTCGAGAAAAATATTTTTTGTTTTGAAAACACTTTTCATGTTCAACATTTGTTAACGAAAGCAAATTGCATAACAAAATAAAACAAAGATAATGCACACAAAGAAGTTGAAAAGCAAAAGGTAAATTTTTTTGAAGAATGGTAGCTTGCTAAAAGCATAGCTCGATGGGAAATTACAAACTTGAAATTGGCAATATGGGGAAGGTTACATTGAATCCAACGACCTACTGACCCTAATGACTAAGACTACCCACCACCTTACTTCTGAAGAGAGCGATGGGATTTGAAAATGATTTCTGTAAATGCGTCTGCAACACTCGGTGTCGTCCGATGCAGTGAAATGCCTTTGTCTCTAACTTTTGCCTAGACCGCCCTCTCGGGTTTTCAGTCCACCGGGACGCTCATTTTTGCCTAAGCTGCCCTTTCGGGTTTTCAACTTAGCGAGCCATATTATTTTTTATTATTTTTCTTTAGGCATAATATTTTCGGACTGCATCGGAGTTCACAGGATGTACGAGCTCTTCTCCATCCATTGTTGTAAGAATCAGCGATCCTCCAGAGAAGACTGTCTTAACGACGAATGGGCCGTCGTAATTGGGCATCCATTTCCCACGCATGTCTTTGTGAACTGGCAAGATCTTCTTGAGTACAAGTTCTCCCTGTCGAAACTCATGAATTCAGACTTTCTTGTCGAAGGCTCTCTTCATCCGTTTCTGGTATAGCTGTCTGTGACACATAGCTGTCAAACGCTTCTCGTCGATGAGATTCAGCTGGTCCAACCTATCTTGAACCCACTCGGTTTCATCTAGATTGGCTTCCCTCAATACCCTTAAGGAAGGTAGCTCAACTTCAATGGGGAGGACGACGTCCATTCCATATACTAATGAGAAAGGGGTTGCCCCTGTTGAAGTTCGGACTGTAGTTATGTATCCATGCAAAGCATACGGTAACATCTCATGCCAATCCTTGTAAGTCTTGACCATCTTTTGTAGGATCTTCTTGATGTTTTTGTTTGCAGCTTCCACGGCTCCATTCATCTTAGGACGGTAAGGAGATGAATTGTGGTGCACAATCTTGAAGTCGTCACACAACTCTTTCATAGTCTTGTTATTCAGATTGGTACCGTTGTCAGTTATAATTCGGCTCAGAATTCCGTAGCGACAGATAATTTCTCTCTTAAGTAATCGAGCAACAACCTACTTGGTCACATTGGCATAGGACGCGGCTTCGACCCATTTGGTGAAGTAATCAATAGCAACTAGAATGAACCGGTGACCGTTAGAAGCTTTCGACTCAATTGCCCCAATCATGTCAATGCCCCATGATCGCGACTTTCTATGTCTAACAAATCTAACTGCAAGTGCACAGTCTATCGCGTAGTAATAATAGATATCGATCCCACAAGGACTCGTAATCAATCTAGTATTATCGGGTGTTACGGTGTTTAGCTAGGTCGGTTTGGTTTCAAGTTGAATAATAGCGAAATAAATGCATAAACTAAAGGGAACTAAAACTTTTACTTAAGATATGAATTTATGAATCGATATGCAATAATTTTGTTCTTCGGGGATTCGACAATTTACTAGCGTATTAAGTGTTTTCAAACTTAGTTTAATAAGAAAATAGTGATCTAAAGACTTTTGTCTCACGATGGTTGTTGACGCTAGTCGCAACTCTAAGGCGGAACGTATGTTGTCGCTATCCCGTTCGGGGTTAAAGTTACCTTTTGAAAATCTCTAAGTTCTAATCCTTTTTAAAGCGCTTTCGCTGTTTTTAAATCGAATGCCTAGTTTTTACTATTCGGTCCTAGCTGCAGCTGTCGCTTGTTGGTTCGTACCTTAATATGGTTTCCCACTGTCGTGGCAAAACCACCGTAAATAGCTTCTCACTGTCGTGACAAAGGTTTATTTAGAATTTTTGATTAAAAACTAAAACCATAACTGAGTTTTGAAAAGAGAAAGATTACGCCAATTATTATCAAATCCCGTCCGAAATGTTATTACATATCGATTACGGTAATTTAGCTAGACATGGAAAAAGAAATGATAATACATAAATAAAAGCAGTAATTAAGAACATACATCATAATGAAAATTGCAATTACGATTAAAATGAAAACATGGAAATATTCCAATTGGCTTTTGGGCAGATCCTCCATAATGTTGGCAGGATTCTGGTCTTTGTGCCAATTGATCGTACAAGAAAATGGAAAGTACAAAATACCAAAGAATACAGAGAAGGAAAAGAGAAACAAATAAGAATATGAAAACGGTAAGGTTGCTCTGAAGATAAATTGGTAGCACTTCGTTGTCTTGAATGCAGCTTCCTTTTTCAGGTCCCAACCTCTTCCTTTTATAGAGTGAGAGTATCTAACGGTTATTCCTTCAAGAAGTGGGTTTGAGGCAGAAAAGTAGGAGTTAGTGGCCACACTTTTGGTCTTTGAGGGGGAATTTTAGCACGTGACTTCATTCTGCACATTCTGGGTGCATGACGGTCGTCATGGAGGTGTGACGGTCGTCACACGCATGACGAGCGTAACGGCCATGTGACGGTCGTCACATCAGTAAAATTCGTTTCTGCTGTTTTTCTCTTGGTTTTTCATTTGTTTTTCACCTGTTTTTGCTCCTTTTCTTCATATTGCTTTTCTTGGACATGTTCTTCGAATACTTGCATAATACTTAGACAAATAGCATGGAATGTCCTGAATTCGGAGTGAAATCAGTCAAATATTAGTTAAAACACATGTCATTTTATATATACAATTTCGCGTTATCAAACTCCCCTAAACTTGAATCTTTACTTGTCCTCAAGTAAAAGTTGGAAAAATTGAAAATGTGGCAAACACGCGACACGCTTCTCCTTTCCGAAAGGTTTTTCAAATCATAAGTTAGGAAGGCCAAGACATAAATTGAAACAAAACACATACGGTGGTGACACTGAGTTGTAAGTCTTCGAAGGCCTCCCTTTTATGAAAGCCAGTTCCAATCATGCTACTGCAGCTTGGCGTCAAGTTCCTTGCAACAAGTTTTACCCGGTTTGTTCTGGCGCAGTCACATTAAGCCTGTTATCCATATACTTTCGTGGCAAGTCAACCTGTTAGTGGCTATGATCTCTTTTCTATTTCGATTCTTCTTTGCACACAAGCTTATGCTATTGATTTCCAAAGACTTTCTGTACCGTTGGGCTAAATGCTCGGGTGAGGAGCACCTAACTTAGAAGGAACATGTCTCTATACTCAGGCTATATGGCTTTTCTTCTTCATGATTTTTCATTTTGAGTTAGAGATCACACACTTATTTGCATCGGTTTCATTGCTTAGAAGCATTTAGGATGGTGCTGACTGCTTGTATAAACTACTGGGGGCTACGTTTGAGTAGGAGCTTGAAGCTTCGGTACGTGTAGGGAGTGAAACGGACTCGCATAAATTGGAGGTCTAAGGTGTCAGGACGGTAATGGAATTGTTAGAATTTTCTTCTCGGGATTTCCATACTTGATTGAACTTTGGTGTGTCCTCGTGATGCTTTGGGCAAGGAGTTTAGAAATTTCTTTGTATATGGTTATATGAAGCGCGGGGAGTTCACGTAACGGAGATATATATATATATATATATATATATATATATATATATATATATATATATATATATATATATATATATATATATATATATATATATATATATATATATATATATATATATATATATATATATATATATATATATATATATATATATATATATATATATATATATATATATATATATATATATATATATATATATATATATATATATATATATATATATATATATATATATATATATATATATATATATATATATATATATATATATATATATATATATATATATATATATATATATATATATATATATATATATATATATATATATATATATATATATATATATATATATATATAAGAGCTTATTTGCCGAAAATTAAAATTACTTTAAATTGAGAATTCGAAAGAAAAAGTACAATGGGAAATAACATGAGAAAGGGAAATGAAAAGGGAAATAACGATCCGCTCCCACACTATCTCAATCAGTGTCCTCACTGATTTGAAAGAATGCGGAAGGGAGGAATACAAAGGAAATAAAGAAAAAAACAACAAAAATGGCAAAAATGAAAAATACTACTATTCTCGTCCTCGTCCTCGATCTCTTCCTCGACCTCTGGCTGGGGGGTCACGGGCGGCGAGGTTCAGAGGTCCGGTGTGGAATATGTAATCCCGGAGGCCGTCGACTCGCACAGTGAGGTGTGCCATCTCATCGGCCATGCCGGAATGGATATCGTGCATCATCTGCAAAGATTGCTGAATTTGGCCGGTTTGCTCTCTCTGCCATGCCTCAAATTCCTCAGCCCTTCGGTTCTGCTGCTCCATCATAAGCATCATCTGGTTCTATTGCTCGATGCAGCGGAGGAGGGCCGCGGATGTGTCACCAGTAGCAGGACAGGGGCGGCGGCGCGTGGAAGGGCCTGCGGCAGCAGCTTCTTGTGATGGCTCAGGCTGCTCGGCTCTGTCTAGCTCCTCTTGAATTTCGTCCCTGGGCTCTTGGATATTATCCTGTGTTGGGGCAGCAGGGGCAGTGGTGTCGAAGAGCCAGTTGGCTCTGTCCTCTGGATGCATCCGGGTGCGTGAAGGTATGATGATGCTCTGGATAATGCGGCCTCGCACTACAGGATGATATCTCCCATCACGGCGGGCCTTGATGAGGTGGGAGGGGCGGCAGTGGTCGGTGTCCAGGAATATGGGGGGCATCTGGCGGAGTGTCTGGAGGCGGTCGCCAAGACCGAGGCCTATGGCGATGGATGTGATGATTCCACCGAAATAGAAAGGTTTAGAGCCGCGGTTACAATTGGCTTGGATGTGAGCCAAGAGAAACGGGGCGGAGTTAACCGGCTCTGAAGCGAACACGCAGCGGAGGAAAAACAGCTCCTTCGAGTTGACCTTATGGTTACTGTCACGAGCGAATATTGTGTTGCTCAACATGCGGTGGAAGTAGCGGATAGCTGGGTTGTGGATATGAGTGGCGTTCAGCGTGTCCCAACTGTCTGGAGTTGTTCCGGTCAGTCGGTTTTAGAGAGGGAAGGCCTCTTGGTAGAACTGATCGGAGATGCGGCGGTGAGCATCATCGCTGTGAGTTAACTGTAGAATGACTGTGATGCGGTCCTGGGGGACCTGATATTTAGTGTCAAACAGACGAAAGCAGGCGGCACCGTGAAGTTGGTTGGCATCGCCGGATGATGTTGTGTATGCGAAAGAGCTGAGAAACTCCAGAGTGAGTTGCTCGTAGGTGGGTTGGGGATTGGTGCAGAGATGCCAGATGTCGGCTCTCTGCAACATCCAAGTGACGCCGTCGAGAGTCCCGAGTTCCTTCAGAGAATCCAAGTGAGCATACCGGGTCGATTGAAGCGACCGTTGATGGAATGCTAGGAAGTTAGTCTGCTGCCGTTCGCCGGCCTCTCCTTCTCGGAAGGTGATGTTGCTCAAATCGGGGTTTGCACTGGTTTGGCTGGCCATTTTTTGTGATAGAAGTGCAGAGGTTTGAGAATGTGGGGTTTCAGAGAATGGTGAGGCAAGGGAATGCAGAGGGTAATATATAAGGGTGAATTGGAGGTTGAAAATGGTGGAGGTTTTATGGGGGATTCGGAGGGTTTTGAGTGGGTTTTAATAATAGGATAGTGGGGAATTAGGGGAGAGGAAGTGGAGAGGGGCGCAACTCTATTTTAGACAGAATTGGGGTTTTTTCTGCATGACGACCGTCAGGGATGTGTGACGGTCGTAACACGCATGACGACCGTCATGGGAATGTGACGACCGTCACATCAGCAAAGTCTGCAGAACTGCAGAATTTCGCCTGTGGGGCGTTTTAACAGTGGAGAATATGGTATTATGACTTATGATGGACGAATGACAAAATAAAAATTAACAGGAGACATAATTAAGGGAAAATACTGAAATGAAAATAGCATTAAATCGAAAAATGAGTGTAAGGTAGTACAATATCCAAAACGAGGAAACAATTGCAAAATGAACTAATGTCAAACAATGTAAAATGCAGTAAACTTAAATTAAAGCGAAAACTAAGATATCACTTCGTCGGTTTCTTCAAACTGTTGACCTGCTGAACAACGTCATTAAATTGGTCGCTAACCAAGTCCATGAAGGTAACGAAATCCATATGAAGTTGTGTTAATTCATCTTTGATAGTGGTTACTTCCAGCTTGAGGTCGTCTACAGTTCTCAGAACAGTGTCTAACTTATCTGTGTTTTGTTCAGGCGTGGGGTCAGGAAAATTATGGTAGTTAGGAGGGGTCTCAGGATCGATCTCCACTTTGGACTCATAATCTTGGTAGTACAAATAGTCATGTGCTTCTGAGATTTGATGTCATACATATAAGCCTGGGGTGTGGAGTGAGGTGATGGAGGTCCCATAGGCTCGTCCAATTCATAAAGCCAATTGTCTTTGTTATGGATACTGGTTAGCTCATGGTTGGGCAGTGTGAAAAGGTGGACAGGTTGATCAGCTATGAGGTATTCGTAGGCTCCTGGTCCTAAGGTACCTAGAATGCGTCTGTTGAAGCTGAACTGGATGTCCATTCCTCTGAGGTTGCCGAAACGAACGGCTTTGTTCAGGTAATACCTCAGGCCAATTTCATGGGCGATCATGGTGACTAGGCCTCCTATTAAAATGGGTGAGTGCGGATCCTGATTGATGCGTGTAAATTCCCTCATCATAAAAGGGACATCATTTACAGGACGGCCTTGTGAAGCACAGAAAAGGATGAACAGCTCGTCCTTTGAGACTGTTGTAATGTTTTCTTCCTTACCAAAGAGGGTATGGGCTAATATCCTATGGAAATAGCGGAAGGCCGGATTGTGTATCTCGTTGTTGTGCATGTCGTTCGGTTCTGGGTGATAGTTTTCGGTGATGGAACCCCAGAATTGGTCTAATTCGAGATCAAAATCCTCTTCAGTGGCGGTAAACACAAAAGGTCCGCTAGGGAAGCCTAGGATGTTAGCTAACGTGGTACGGTTGTGCGTTTGGTCTATTCCAAACATTCTAAAGGTTATTAACTCTTTAGTGGATCCAAAGCCATATTCAGGTAAGTAACTTAGGGAGCTAAGGAATTCGAATGTCAGTTCGCGGAAGGTAGCAAATCGGGTCTTTAGAGCAGTTTGCTCCCAGCCTAATTGGTAAAATAAGTACTGAATGCTATCCTGGATTCCTAGCTTGTCCATGGTTGGGGTATCGTAGTACAAAGTCAAAGCAAAGTTTCTTTGAGTCAGTGCCTCGAATCTGGCCTGATGAGCTCGTCCTCTAAACACAACAGTCGTAACGTCGATGTCGGCCATACTCGTTAGTCGGATAAAACGGAAGAAAAGTAGAATGACTTTTAAAATCCTGGAAAAAATCACATTCACTCAGATCATATTTTTAAGAAATAAAGACTGATAAAAGAGAAAAATATAAAATAAATATAAATATTGGAAAATAAGATAATAGAAATTTATAGAATATGATAAATTAACAAAAAGAATAGTTTTAATAAATTTAGAAGGAAAATATGGAAAAAATTTGGGTTGCCTCCCAATCAGTGTTGTCTTTAACGTCAGAAGCCTGACGATAGCTTGGATATAAGCTATTCGGGAATCTCGAGCAATTTCATATTGCTCACGTGGTCGCTGTGTTCACTTTGATTATAATGTTTCAAACGCTGTCTGTTTACTATAAATGGTGCGTTGATTTGATTCTTGACTTCAACAGCTCCACTCTTAAGGACTTTGGTGACCTCAAAAGGTCCAGACCATCTCGATTTTAGTTTTCCAGGGAATAGTTTCAATCTGGAGTTGAATAGGAGCACGATGTCTCCCACTCTGAATTGCTTATGGATTGAACGTTTCTCATGCCATTTCTTGGTCCTTTCTTTGTAGATGCGTGCATTCTCGTACGCGTCTAATCTTAGCTCTTCCAATTCATGAAGGTTCAAGATTCGCTTTTCGCCTGCCGCAGTGTAGTTGAAGTTTAGTGTCTTAATAGCCCAAAAGGCTTTATGCTCTAACTCTACCGGCAGATGGCATGATTTTCCGTAAACTAGTTTGAATGGTGTGGTGCCTATCGGTGTCTTAAAGGCGGTCCTATAAGCCCATAAAGCTTCGTTCAGCTTTGAGGACCAATCTTTCCTGGAGGTTGCGACAGTCTTTTCTAAAATTTGCTTTATTTCCCTGTTCGAAACCTCCACTTGTCCACTAGTTTGTGGATGATACGGTGTGGCTACGCGTTGTTTGACTCCGTATTTGGAGAGGAGTTTGTCAAAGATTCGCGATATGAAATGCGAACCACCGTCACTAATGACGAGCCTGGGCACATCGAATCTTGGAAAGATTACGTTTTTAAAGAGTTTAACGACTACTCACGTGTCATTTGTTGGAGCGGCAACGGCCTCTATCCATTTCGATACATAGTCGACAACGACGAGTATATATTTATTTCCAAAAGAAGATGGGAAAGGTCCCATGAAGTCGATTCCCCAGACGTCAAAGATTTCTACTTCCAAGATTCCTCTCTGAGGCATTTCATCGCGTCGTGAGATGTTGCCAGTGCGTTGGCACCGGTCGCATTTTAGTACAGCGATATGGACGTCCTTCTAGAGACTGGGCCAAAATAGGCCAGATTGTAGAATTTTAGCGCACGTCTTTGAGGTGCTAGCATGACCACCATATGGTGTTGAATGGCATTGGGTGATGATGTCTTCTATTTCTTCCTCTGGGACACAACGACGGTATAAGTTGTCGGCGCCTTGTCTGAAGAGTAGAGGTTCGTCCCAGTAGTAGTGCTTTAAGTCATGGAAGAATTTCTTCTTTTGTTGATAAGTCAGGTCCGGTGGAAGCACGCCTGCGGCTAGGTAATTAACGATGTCGGCAAACCACGACAAAGTGGCTTGGGCATAGACAGCTTCCACGGCTTTTTCCAGTTCCAGTTCTTCCGAAGTAGAGTTAGACATATCGCTTTCCAATTTAGCTATCAGACGTTCGTAGGGGAAATCGTCGTTGATAGGCACGGGTTCTTGTTTTACGCCCTCTATACGGGATAAGTGATCTGCAACTAAGTTCTCGGTCCCCTTCTTATCTTTAATTTCTAAGTCGAACTCTTGTAATAACAGGATCCATCTCAATAATCTGGGTTTGGCGTCCTTTTTGCTTATTAGGTACCTAATGGCAGCGTGGTCTGTGTATATGATTATTTTGGCTCCTACCAAGTAGGAACGGAATTTGTCAAGAGCGAACACGACTGCTAAGAGTTCCTTTTCTGTTGTGGCGTAGTTCATTTGGGCAGGGTCTAATGTTCTACTGGCGTAGTAGATAGCGTGAAGCTTCTTGTCTTTCCTTTGTCCTAGAACTGCGCCTACGGCGTAATCACTCGCATCGCACATGATTTCGAATGGTAGTCGCCAATCTGGGGGTTGCATGATTGGTGCGGTGATAAGTGCTGACTTTAGAGTTTCGAATGCCTCTAAGCATTCTTTGTCGAAGATGAACTCGACATCTTTCATTAACAAACCTGTAAGAGGTTTTGTGATTTTCGAGAAATCCTTTATGAATCTTCAGTAGAATCCAGCGTGTCCTAAGAAGCTTCGTATTTTTCGTACGGTTTTCGGAGGTTGGAGATCCTTTATGATCTCTATTTTAGCTTTGTCAACTTCGATCCCCTTTTCAGAGATGACGTGTCCTAAAATAATGCCTTGTCGGACCATGAAATGGCATTTTTCCCAATTAAGGACAAGGTTCACTTTGGCGCATCTTTTGAGTACCATTTCTAAATTCGACAGGCAGCTTTCGAAGCTTTATCCGCATACAGAGAAGTCATCCATGAACACTTCCATGATGTCATCTATGAAATCTGCGAAGATTGCCATCATGCATCTTTGAAAGGTTGCTGGAGCATTGCATAGTCCGAACGGCATTCGGCGGTAGGCAAAAGTACCATAAGGACAGGTGAATGTTTTCTTTTCCTGGTCATCAGGGTGAATAGGGATTTGAAAGAATCCCAAATAACCATCTAGATAGCAGAAGTACGAATGTTTCGCTAGTCTTTCCAACATTTGGTCTATGAATGGTAAAGGGAAGTGATCTTTCCGAGTTGCCTTGTTCAGTTTTCTGTAGTCGATACACATCCTGTTTCCGGTCACGACTCTTTGGGTTATCGATTCGCCTTTCGCATTCTTCACTACAGTAACGCCTCCTTTCTTGGGTACTACGTATACTGGGCTGACCCATTGGCTGTCGGAGATTGGGTATATGATTCCTGCGTCTAGTAGCTTTTTCACCTCGTTTTTGACTACAGTGCTTAGGATCGGGTTTATTCTTCTCTGATGTTCTCTTGAAGTTTTGCAGTCTTCCTCCAGCATGATACGGTGCATACAGATGGAGGGACTTATGCCTTTTAGATTGCTTATATTATAGCCTAACGCGGTTGGGTATCTCCTTAGGACTTCTAATAATCGCTCAGTTTCTGATTGTCCTAAATGAGCGTTTACTATTACTGGTCTTTTGAATTCTGTATCTAGGAATTCATACCTGAGAGTTTTGGGTAGCTCTTTAAGTTCTAAAGCTGGGTTTTTCGGACCTGGCATGTGATTTGGAGTGAGTGCTAAGATCTCGCTCAGACTATCATCTTTGTATGGTGCACGACAGTTGTCGTCTTCATGAATAGCAGGGATCTGGATTTTCATGATTTCAGAATATGTAGTTTCCTCCTTTTCTAATTCTCGTATGCATTCGTCAATTACATCTACTATATAGCATGTGTCATCGATGGCTGGTGACTTCAAGAATTTAGTAAGGATGAACTCTATCTTTTCTTCTCCTACTTCGAATGTTAGCCTTCCTTTCTTTACGTTTATAATAGCTCCGGCTGTAGCTAGGAACGGTCTTCCTAGGATAATTGGGGTAACAGAGTCCTCTTTGATGTCCATGATTATGAAGTCGGTTGGGATATAGAATTGTCCTATGCGTACTGGAACGTTTTCCAGTATACCGACGGGGTATTTGACTGATCGGTCAGCTAATTGTACGGACATTTTAGTTGGTCTTAGTTCTCCCATATTCAGCTTTTTGCATATAGATAAAGGCATGACGCTTATACTGGCTCCTAGATCGCATAGAGCTTTGTCTATTACAAACTTTCCTATGACGCAGGGTATGGAGAAACTATCTGGGTTGGGTCTTTTAGTTTAGGAGGCATGTGGTTTTGAATGATTGCGCTACATTCGGCAGTAAGTGTCACTGTCTCGTTATCCTCTATTTTCCTTTTATTAGACAAGATTTCTTTAAGAAACTTAGCGTATGACGACATTTGAGTTATCGCTTCTGTGAAAGGAATAGTGATGTTTAGTTGTTTCAGAAGTTCAACAAATTTCTTAAATTGTCCTGAAGTTTTGGAGTTTATTAATCTTTGAGGATAAGGGATAGGTGGTTTATATGGCGCTGGAGGCACATATGAGTTTTCATCTTTGGCGGCTTTCTGCTCGTCACATTCCTTCTTGTCTGTTTCAGACTCCTTTTCGGTTGGTTTATCGGATTTCTGTTGCATTACTAAATCTTCGTTCCTAGGATCTGTTGGGCCTTCCAATTCTTTTCCACTTCTTAATATAACAGCATTTGCGTGACCTTTCGGATTAGATTCGGGCTGTTCTGGAAATGTTCCAGCTGGGGCAGCTGCAGAGGCTTATTGTTGAGCCACTTGTGATATCTGCATTTCGAGCATATTGTTGTGGGTGGCTAAAGCGTCTACTTTTCCGGTCAGCTGTTTAACTTGCTCGCTAGTGTGTATGTTTTGATTTAGGTATTCTTTGTTTGTTTGAGCTTGAGTAGCTATGAATTTTTCCATCATCAACTCGAGGGTTGATTTCCTAGGGGCAGTCTGGGCAGCAGCGGCTGGTTTCTGATATCCTGGCGGAGCACCTGGTGCTTGCAAGGCATTATCGTTCTTGTAGGAAAAGTTTGGGTGGTTCCTCCATCCTGGGTTATAGGTATTTGCGTAAGGATTTCCTTGAGCGTAATTTACTTGGTCTGGTGGGATTCCGGCCAGCAATGGGCACTCGGGCGCATTATGAGTGGCGATTCCGCATAACTCGCAGTTTGGAGTTACAGCAGTGACGATTGCAGTTGGGTTAACGGTCAGACTGTCGATTTTCTGTGCTAGAGCATCTACTTTAGCGTTGAACTTTTCAAGGCTGCTGATCTCGTACATCCCACCTTTCGCTGCGGGTTTCTCTGCTGGAATGCGTTCACCTCCCTATTGGCAGTGGTTTTGAGACATGTTTTCGATTAGTTGATAGGCTTCGTCGTATGGCTTATCCATAAGTGCACCGCCCGCGGCGGCGTCTACCGTTAATCTGGTGTTGTATAGAAGCCCATTATAGAAAGTATGGATCGTCACACAGTCTTCTAGACCATGGTGAGGACATGTTCTCATCATATCTTTGAACCTTTCCCACGCTTCGTAGAGAGATTCAGTATCTTTTTGTCGAAATCCGTTGATTTTGGCTCTAAGCATAGCAGTTTTGCTTGGTGGAAAGTATCTTGCTAAGAAAACGTTCTTCAACTGTTCCCACGTCGTAACGGAGTTGGATGGTAAGGATTGTAACCATGTCCACGCTCTATCTCTAAGAGAGAAAGGGAAAAGACGAAGTCTTATTGCATCTGGAGTTACTCCATTTGCTTTCACTGTGTCTGCGTATTGCACAAACTTCGTTAAGTGTTCATTTGGATCCTCAGTTGCATTTCCTGAGAATTGATTTTGTTGTACAGCTGACAGCAATGATGGTTTTAGTTCGAAATCGGTTCGATTGATAGCTGGGGCAGCTATGCTACTTCGAGGCTCCATCTGAGAGGGTGTAGTGTATGCCTTCAGCGTTTTGTTCTGAGGTCCTTCAGCCATCTTTGCCTCTTTAACAGGAGGATGAGCTAGAAGATCAGGAATGTTGTGTCTTCGTTGATATTCGACGATGCGCCTTCTTAGATGTAAGAAGCGCTCTAGTTCGGCGATTGTAGGTTGTAAGATTTCGCCTTGTGAGCGAGTACTTGGCATACAATCGAAGAACGGGTAGAGGGAGAGAGAGTTGTTAACCTAGTCTATACTGTGTAACTAATGATTACACTATTGACTAAACGGGTCCCCGACAACGGCACCAAACACTTGATCGGGACTTTCTATGTCTAACAAATCTAACTGCAAGTGCACAGTCTATCGTGTAGTAATAATAGATATCGATCCCACAGGGACTCGTAATCAATCTAGTATTATCGGGTGCTACGGTGTTTAGCTAGGTCGGTTTGGTTTCAAGTTGAATAATAGCGAAATAAATGCGTAAACTAAAGGGAACTAAAACTTTTACTTAAGATATGAATTTATGAATCGATATGCAATAATTTTGTTCTTTGGGGATTTGACAATTTACTGGCGTATTAAGTGTTTTCAAACTTAGTTTAATAAGAAAATAGTGATCTAAAGACTTTTGTCTCACGATGGTTGTTGACGCTAGTCGCAACTCTAAGGCGGAACGTATGTTGTCGCTATCCCATTCGGGGTTAAAGTTACCTTTTGAAAATCTCTAAGTTCTAATCCTTTTTAAAGCGCTTTCGCTGTTTTTAAATCGAATGCCTAGTTTTTACTATCCGGTCCTAGCCGCAGTTGTCGCTTGTTGGTTCATACCTTAATATGGTTTCCCACTGTCGTGGCAAAACCACCGTAAATAGCTTCTCACTGTCGTGACAAAGGTTTATTTAGAATTTTTTATTAAAAACTAAAACCATAACTGAGTTTTGAAAAGAGAAAGATTACGCCAATTATTATTAAATCCCGTCCGAATTGTTATTACATATCGATTACGGTAATTTAGCTAGACATGGAAAAAGAAATGATAATACATAAATAAAAGCAGTAATTAAGAACATACATCATAATGAAAATTGCAATTACGATTAAAATGAAAACCTGGAAATATTCCAATTGGCTTTTGGGCAGATCCTCCACAATGTTGGCAGGATTCTGGTCATTGTGCCAATTGATCGTACAAGAAAATGGAAAGTACAAAATACCAAAGAATACAGAGAAGGAAAAGAGAAACAAATAAGAATATGAAAACGATAAGGTTGCTCTGAAGATAAATTGGCAGCACTTCGTTGTCTTAAATGCGGCTCCCTTTTTCAGGTCCCAACCTCTTCCTTTTATAGAGAGTGAGTATCTAACGGTTATTCCTTCAGGAAGTGGGTTTGAGGCATAAAAGTAGGAGTTAGTGGCCACACTTTTGGTCTTTGAGGGGGAATTTTAGCACGTGACTTCATTCTGCACGTTCTGGGTGCATGACGGTCGTCATGGAGGTGTGACGGTCGTCACACGCATGACGAGCGTAACGGCCATGTGACGGTCGTCACATCAGTAAAATTTGTTTCTGCTATTTTTCTCTTGGTTTTTCATCTGTTTTTCACCTGTTTTTGCTCCTTTTCTTCATATTTCTTTGCTTGGACATGTTCTTCGAATACCTGCATAATACTTAGACAAATAGCATGGAATGTCCTAAATTCAGAGTGAAATCAGTCAAATATTAGTTAAAACACATGTCATTTTATATATACAATTTCGCGTTATCACCCCACATTGAGAAAGGCCATGGTGAAGTCAAAACGTTCAATGGTGCCAGAGGTACATGCATTTTGTCGGCATAAATCTGGCACTTGTGACATTTCCTACCGTATTGTATGCAGTCTGATTCCATAGTTACCCAGTAATATCCAGCCCTCAAGAGTTCCTTGGACATGGCATAACCGTTGGCATGAGTTCCGAACGTCCCTTCATGAATCTCCTGGAGTAACATGTCCGCTTCACGTCTATCAACACACCTAAGCAAAACCATGTCGTGGTTTCGTTTGTACAGCACGTCATTGCTGATGAAGAACTTGGATGCCAGTCTTCTCAAAGTCCTTTTGTCAAGATAAGAAGCATCTGCTGGATACTCTTGCGTGAGCAAATAATTCTTGATGTCATGAAACCAAGGCTTTTCA
This sequence comes from Lathyrus sativus, assembly GCA_963859935.3. Lineage (NCBI taxonomy): Eukaryota > Viridiplantae > Streptophyta > Magnoliopsida > Fabales > Fabaceae > Lathyrus > Lathyrus sativus. Next base: position 182,522,312 of record OZ012739.1, read on the forward strand.
TCAATTTCATCTTCTTCAATCAACAAACAGTGGGCGAGTTCCATTCTACGCTCGATTCGAATGAGTGGCGCTTCATTGACAAATTTGACCTTCCACATGGATGCTAGCATGGCTAAGGCGTCAGCAATATGATTCTCAGACCTTGGAACATGTTCGAACTTGATCTCATCGAAGTATTTAATCAACTCCACAATGTAGGCTTTGTAAGGGACTAGCTTCTCATTCTTGGTTTCCCATTCACCTTTCACTTGATAGATAACCAACGCTGAATCTCCGCTCACTTCCAGCAGCTTGATTCGGAGGTCAATAGCTGCTTCAAGACCAAGGATGCATGCTTCATATTCGGCAACATTGTTCGTGCATTCAAACTCTAACCTAGCGGTAAATGGGGTATAGCCACCTTTTGGATTCATCAAAACGGCGCCTATGCCATGCCCACTGTAATTGGAGGAACCATCAAACATCATCTTCCACCAGAGACCCGGTTCGGGACCATCCTCGGGCTCTGGTTCTGGCTCTTCGAAATCATCTACCCACATAATGTCTTCGTCTGGAAAGTCAAACTTAAGAGACTCATCATCTTTGACTGGTTGGTCTGCAAGATAATCTGACAAGATACTTCCTTTGATAGCTTTCTGAGGTACGTATTGGATGTCATATTCCGATAACAACATGTGCCAACGAGCAAGCCTCCCTGTCTGAGCAGGCTTTTCGAAAATGTACTTTATTGGATCCATCTTTGAAATCAACAAGGTAGTATGACACATCATATATTGTCTGAGATGCCTCGCAGCCCATGCTAGCGCACAACAAGTCTTCTCCAAAAGTGAATATCGGTTCTCACAATCAGTAAACTTCTTGCTCAGATAGTATATAGCGTGTTCCTTTCGTCCGGTCTCATCGTGTTGCCCAAGTACACAACCCATAGACTTCTCAAGAACAGTGAGGTACATAAATAACGGTCTTCTATGAATAGGAGGCATCAAGATAGGAGGCTTTTGTAAGTAGTCCTTGATCTTTTCAAACGCACGCTGACAATCTGGATTCCAATCAACAGTCTGACCTTTACAAAGCAACTTGAATATCGGCTCACAAGTAGCAGTCAAGTTAGATATAAACCTGGAGATGTAGTTCAAACGTCCCAGAAACCTCTGACTTGGGTTTCGGTCTGCGGAGCCGGCATGTCTTGAATGGCTCGGACTTTGTCGGGATCTACCTCGATTCCTCGTTGGCTGACGATGAAACCAAGTAGCTTTCCATATCTGACGCCGAAAGTACACATAGCAGGATTTAGTTTCAACTGATATTTTCGGAGTCGTTCAAACAGTTTCAACAGATGAACCAAATGTTCCTCTTCGTTATGATATTTGGCAATCATATCATCCAAATACACTTTGATTTCTTTGTGCATCATGTCATGAAAGAGAGACGTCATAGCACGTTGATAGGTTGCCCCTGCGTTCTTCAAACCGAAGGGCATAACTTTGTAACAGAAGGTTCCCCAAGGAGTGATGAATGTAGTCTTTTCTCTGTCAGCGGTATCCATCTTGATCTGATTATAACCAAAGAAACCATCCATGAATGAGAAAACTGCAAAACTAGTTGTATTGTCGACAAGTGTGTCAATATGTGGCAAAGGGAAATCGTCTTTTGGACTAGCCTTGTTCAGATCCCTGTAATCCACACACATTCTGACCTTACCATCCTTTTTGGGCACGGGAACAATCTTGGCAACCCAATCAGGATACTTCGCAACCACAAGGAAACCTGCATCCAACTGTTTCTTAACCTCATCTCGAATCTTCAAAGCCATGTCAGGTCTCGTTCTTCGAAGTTCCTGCTTGACCGGCGGACATTCTGGCTTAAGCGGTAGCTTGTGAACTATAATATTTGTGTCTAACCCGGGCATATCTTGATACGACCATGCAAACACGTCAACATAATCCTTCAACAGCTTGACCAATCTCTGCTTGACCTCTGCCCCAAGTACTACACCAATCTTGACCTCTTTCTTGTCTTCATCTGTGCCAAGATTAATCAAATCTACCTGCTCCTTGTGCGGTTGAAGCTCTGTGTACTCGTACTCAACCAATCTCGTCAGTTCCGCGGGTACCTCAAAATCTTCTTCCCCCTCATTTTCAGCTTGGTAAATGGGTGAATCCCAATCAGGAGAGACAATAGAGTCATCGGATTCGACAAGGGTTGTAATGTCACTGCATGTTGAAAGGCTTATTTTTATTAAATGTTCAATGAAAATGCAAGAGAAAATGAAAATGTTTTTAGTTTGTAGTTTTTGAAAAAGATTGCCAATTTCATTTTAAAAAGGTGAAAACGAAAAACGCTAATGAAACAAGATGGAACGGGAACAAAATGCATTTATTAATAATCGTTTGAAATGAAAGGTGGCCCTACAAAGCGATCCAAATAGCCTTGGGCAGAGCTATGGATTTGAAAACACATATGAAAAATTAAATTACTTTGACAATGGAAAAATGACTGGAATCTCTATAGCCTCCTAGTTGCTCAAAGCTGCATCACTTTTGAACACTAGACTGCTCAGGTCTTCATCTTCATCACCGTTGCTGATGGCATTAACTTGAAAACCTCTGTTGACAAACACTTCTTGAAAAACCTTCGGACGCCCTTTGACAGATGCGGAAACTTCCTGAGGAGTTGGTTTGTAACCCAACGCATAGTGGTCAGTCTTCGTCTTGATATTGATTACTTCTCCCCAACCTTCAGGAATGCCCCTGTCGATCGTTGATCTGGTACTCTTCAAAGATGCAAAATATGGATTACTCTGGACTCCTGCAATTTCTTCGACTTCCACTAAAACAGCATTAGCGATCTCGAGTGCTTGGAATGAAGTTTCCAAAGCGTCTTCATCAGCCTCAATATACCGGAACGGCGACAAGTTGCTAACCATCAAATCCTCCTCACCATGTATAATAACCAGCTTACCATCAACTACAAACTTCATCTTTTGGTGCAAGGTAGAAGTCACTGCCCCAGCGGCATGGATCCAAGGTCTTCCAAGCAAACAACTGTAATTGAGATTGATATCCATGACTTGGAAAGTGATATTGAAAACATGCGGACCAATCGGAATCAGAAGTTCCGCCTCTCCAATCACAGCTCTACGAGAACCATCAAAATCCTTGACAATCAATGACGTAGGCTTCACCATAGTCTCTTTATAGGCCAACTTGCTAAGGACTCTCTTGGGTATGACGTTCAAGGATGAACCGATATCCACAAGTACTCTTGCTAAATTATCTTCCTGAAACTTCACGGATATATGCAAAGCACGGTTGTGATTTGGACCTTCTTTAGGTAGCTCTTCATTGCTAAAGCTGAGAGTATTACAGGCGGTAATATTGGCGATCACACTATCAAATTGATCGGTAGTAATATCTTGAGCGACATGAGCTTGTGTCAATACTTTCTGCAAAGCAGCTCTATGAGCGGGTGAATTCAGTAACAGAGATAGAATAGAGATCTTTGAAGGAGTCTGATGAAGCTGATCAATAACCTTGTAGTCGCTTTTCCTAATGATCCTTAAGAATTCAGCATCTTCATCATTATTGGCTGCCTCTTTATTTTTATCTCTGGCAGGCACAGCAGTGTTACTAGTTGTCTCTTTAGATGGAGCCTCATCAAAACGGGGAGTGTACACGCGACCACTGCGGATCATCCTGCTTGCCCCAGCTATATTAGTCACACTCTCACTATCAATCTTCACTTCTTCTCTTGGAATGACCTTACCAGATTCTTTGTCAATCGCGGTTACATCATACTTCCAAGGTACTGCTTTAGGATCACTAAATGGAAATGGACTTGGCTTTTGGATAATCAGAGGTTTAGGCTGGTCCATTGTCGGAGCAACAGGAGTCGGTATACTGAACACTGGCATGACAGAGTTCGACGGTGGCAGGTTAAACACTGGCATCCTACCCCTTGGTTCGGGCATATTGAAGGTAGGCTCAATGGCAGCTATTTTTTTTGCCTTGTTAACTACTTGCAGAAAACCATCATCAATCAAACTCTAGACATCTTTCCGAACCATAGCACAACCTTTATCACATCCTTCACAGCTCGTACAACCGACATGGGAAACAGATACTAGGCCTGCTTCAAACAGCTTTGAATGGAACGTCTTGAGCGGAGTCTTGATCTGAGCTACGTCAAGGATAAAATTCTCTTCAGGCGAAGTATCAATGGCGTTAACAGCCCCATGGTCAGGCAACGGGTTACTTTTGACATTAGGCGAAGGATCATTGAACGACAAAATCTTCTTTTCCATCAGATCCCTCACAATGTTCTTCAAAGCATAGCAGTTTTCCAGATCGTGACAGGGCGCACCCTCATGAAATAAACAATGAGCGGCGACGTTGTAGTCAACTGGAAAAGGGTTCAGAGGTGGTCCCAAAGCTCGAGTGGTGACCAAACCTCATTGCACTAAATAAGGATACAACTCGGTGAACGTCATTGGAATTGGCGGGCAAGGCTTGTATGGTCTCCTCGAAGCATTCTGGCGGAGTGCCTGATTCCTCGGTTGTTGGTTTGTCAGAGCGTTGGACGTTTGCTGATAGTTAGGCAGAGGTTGCTGATAAACCGGAGGCAGATAAATAGGGGCCTGCTGCATAGGCTGGTAAGCGGGAGATTGCTGACTAAAAGACGGTGCGACAGCGGCTACATACGGAGGTGGTGCATACTGAACCGGGTAACCCTGGGGTTGGGCATACTGTGGCAGATATTGATACGGCCCATTCCTTCTCTTATCTGAAGACACAACGTGAGTCTCTCCTTCCTTCTTTTTTTGAGGATTGACGGAAGTCTTCTTGGCTTGGTCCTTTGAACTCGTACTGCTAGAACCACTAGACATATTTCCACTCTTCATAGCCATTTCAACCTTTACTCCAACAGCAACAATATCAGCGAAATTCGTGGTTACGCTACCCATCATCCTTTCATAGAACTCAGGACGAACCGTGTCAACAAACCAATATGCTAATTCCTTGTCGGTCAACGGAGGTTCCACCTGGGAAGCAGTTTCCCTCCATCGCTGGGCATATTCCTTAAAGGTCTCAGAACTCTTCTGCGTCATACTCAAAAGTTGTCTCCTGTCAGAAGCCAAGTCCATGTTGTACTTATAGTGCTTAATGAAAGCGTCAGACAAATCCTGAAAAGACTTGATGCGAGACTGGTCCAATGTCAAATACCACTTCGACGAAGCACCTTTCAAACTGTCTTGAAAACAATGAATCATCAACTTGTCCTTTTTCACGTGGGCAGCCATTCTTCGGTAGTACATGATCAAATGGCTTTTCGGGCAAGTAGTCCCTTCATAGCAGTCAAAGTTCGGAGTCTTGAACTTTGGCGGAATAACCAGACCAGAAACCAAACAGATATCTCTAGCAGCGGCACCAAAGATCTGGTCTCCTTCCATATTTCTCAATCTTTTATCAATAGTAACAACTTCCTCGCGAAGCTTATCACGTGGTTGGTATCCTCCATCATCATCATCCAGAATTTCATAAACAGACTCATTAAGATAAGGTTGCACATGAGTGCGGACATTAGATTGTGTGAAAGTAGGGACCAACTTGTGAGGCTCGGGAACCAAAGGCACAGTCTGTTGAACGTTCTGTATAACGGGCACATCTTGTTGACCACTTTGTGCAACAGGCATAGTTTGTTGGACTGACGTAACAACAGGCGGATGCATGAAACTCTACGAAAGACCATAAGGAAACGGATTCTCAATAGAAACAACCGGAGGATCTACGGCAGCAGTAGCGTTAATCTCAGAAACCACAGTAGTCTGAGTATCCATCTTTGCATTGATAACTTGGAGTAATTCCATAATCGTCCCAACATTCCTTCGAAGGTCTGCAAGCTCATTGTTAACGCGATCCATCTCTTGAGCGTGTTCTTCCATCCTTCTTCGAGCTTGAGCTCTAGTGTTGTATCGACTCAGGGTGACGAAACTGGAAGGTGAGAGAACCGAGTATGAGAAAATCGGGAGACACATGAAATGCAAAATAGGATGCAAAAATGCAAAATGCGAATGAGAGATTTCCCGGAATTCAAGTATTTACGAGCATTGCGGGATAACGAAAAAAAATTTATTGATTGAAAAATGGATTACAACTAATATTCTTAAATGAAAAGCCTCAATGAAAATAACCAACTAAAATTCTAGAAAGCCCTAAGGAAGCACTATTCATGACTTTAATAGTTAGGCGGAGAATCGGAGGAAAATAAATCCTCGTAGAGTCTTCTCTTCTTGTAGAAGAGTACCTTTTCATTCCTTGACTGAAGCTATTTTTGAAGTTCTTCGTACTCACGGACCATCACATGATACTTGTTCTTCCATGTTTCTGCTTCATGTTGAGCTTTCTTCAAAGCGATCTTCAATGTTTCAGCCTCGGACATGAAATATTGGACAGGTTCCTCTCTCGGAGGCAAAGGATCTTGGCAAGGATAGGGCATCTTCAATTTGATAGCTCTTTCTCGGGCCCACTGAAGATAGGGCTCCATGGAAATGCAATTTGGCCTACCCAGACTTTCTCGACCTTTCCTCTGCAAGTGTCCCCAAGAAGATATAATTTGATCCTGAAGCTCTTTGTTGAATTCGAAGAAGATCTTCTCTACGTAGATACTTTTAGGTGGTTCTTTTAAGGGATACCCTAACTATCGGCGAGCTAGGATTGGATTGTAGCTAATTCCTCCATTAAAACCGAGTAAAGGCATGTTAGCAAAGTCTCTACAACCATCAGTGACTAGTATTCCATCGTACATGCGATTGTACCAATCAATATCGGAGTGAGTTAAGGCCATAACCCTTTGTGACCAACGTCCTTGAGTGGGACTCCAAAAAGGACCGGACTTAGGCAAGTGCGAAATAAACCACTTGTACAATAACGACACACAACAGGTAATCACCCCTCCACCACGGAGGTTTCGGAGATGGACTGAATGATAAGTATTACCCAATAAGGTCGGTACTGGGTTCCTTTGTATGAAGATCTTGATGGCATTAAGGTCCACAAATCCTTCAAAATTAGGGAAAAGCAACACTCCATAGATAAGCAAGGCAAGGATCGTCTCAAAGGTAGGCATGCTCAAATAATCGGCATAATATTAGGCCTTCTTGATTAGGAACTTCGTAGGTAACCCAAAGATTTCACCTTTATGAGTCATATTCTCCTTAATGTCAGATACCTTCAAACATGTGGCTTTAGCAATATCCTGTTCCTTAGGGTCCTTCTCCAAGAAAGGGAAAGGAGACTTATCCATAATAGGTAACCCTACAAGCTGAGAATGTTCTTCCAAAGTAGGTAATAGCTGATAATCGGGGAATGTGAAGCAATGGTAGTCGGGATCATAGAACTGTAGCAAAACCGAAAGAAGTTCCTCGTTTACTTTATATTCCAATAGAGATAACAACCTTCCATACCGGTTACAGAATCCTTCTCGATCTTGGACTAAAGATCCTAGCTTCCTTAGGTCATCTAGCTTAGGACTTTTAAAAGTATATTTCAAAGTTTTTCTTCTATTGTGATCCATAATCCTGCAATATTCATAAATAAGATTTGAATTCCATGAAGTGTGATGCAATGTGATGCTTTTATGGATGCAATGCACATATATTCGTAAGTCCTAGGTTAAAGGTATGTACAAGGAGTTAGGGTCTACCCACCCCAATAAGGTATGTACTAAGGTTAATTTTACCTGTAGAACAAGGTTCTAAAAAGTGCCCAAAGTCATCGGTCCATCCTTCGGATATTATCAACTTTCTGACTGACTCGGGGGTTGATAATATTCTCGAGAGAACCTCTTTTGAGTGTAGCATCGCGTAAAAACTATTGTAAGACTACTCCCACATAGTTCCCGCACTACGTCCTATATAAGGCCAAAGTGGTGTTAAGGTTCTACAGTCCTCAATATCATAGACTCCAATCGAAAATAGTAAAAGTTTTTACTACTAACTCGATCAACCGAACCGTTTTCGAAAGGGTCTCAATTGAGCGGTGATTCTCGAGTCAACTTGGTCGGGACTCACTCTCGGCAAGCCTCGTCGAATATCTCACCTTCCTATAATAAGGTCACTCAAGTCAGGGTTAGGACTTATCTCACAATAACAGGGTACCCCCCCAAGCAAGGCACAATAATACATATACAGATAATTAATAATATAAAAGCATGCAATAAACAAAATAGGGGTAACCCTTAAAATTATGGCACTCCCCAGTGAAGTCGCCATTTTCTGTTATGGTGGAAATAGGATATCAAACTATTAATTAGTTTGAATCACAATTCTTAATTCACAACCGCTCTTTGATTTATTCGAAGGAAAAGGTCAAAAGAGGGAAAACCTATTTTTGCATCATAAACACAATGTGGGGAAAGACCTAGGTAAGGGGTTGGTTAAGCTTAGGGAAGGTACTAGCACCCTAAACTTCTGTAGTACTCTACATGAACCTTTTGTTTATTGTATGCCTTTTTTTATTTTATTATCTGTTTTGAATATATATTGAGTTAAGGGATAGAGTGACCTAAAGAGACCTAAAGGTTAGTCCTAAGTTTACTCGGCAAGACATCGCATCTTGTGCCTACATATCCTGAAGGGAATGAAATCAGAGTAATTGTAGTTCCCCTCGAAAGGGAGGTTAGAAACTTCTTGATTGTGGTCAAGGTTTCAAGGGGAGTAAGAGTATCTTAAGGACACGCTTACATGGATTCTTTGAAACTCCTATTTCAATGTTGAATTTGTTAATTGAAAATTGGGGTTGAAATTAGGGATTCCACGGCGGGAAATCCTAAAGCAGAGTACGACGACTCTTTGACCTAAAAGCTAGGGTAAAGGGCGCTTTCGTCCACGGCGGGACACCTAGGCTATTAGGGTTTTGAAATGTTCAAAGGGTTAAGACTATTGACTCGGTGGTCAAACGGCTAGACCTAATCCTTCGGAGGGGAAAATAACAGTAAAAAACATGCAATCGACAAATATTATTATACGGAAAAATTAAAGGGCAGAAAGTAAAGAAAGCTATAAAGAAATAAGTGCAAAGCGACGATAACCTCGCATAAATTACAAAGTCCAAAAAATGCAAAAATAAGTAAATAAATAAAAATCGCGACCATGGCCTCGCGTAAAATACACCCAAGGAACAGATACAGATATGATAACTATTAATCAGCAAATAAATTCAATCTGCGGAGAAAATGGAGAATGCTAGTGAAAGGTTAGACAGAAGTACGACAAATAATTAACATTGAAAGGACAGATAACATGCAAATGAGAATTATTGTTTTGCTCATTTTGAAAAATAATTTTAGCTTAAAGTTATGAAAAAAAGGAGTTTAATATAAAAAATTAAAAATTTAGTTTAAGTTTTAAAAAAAAGATTCCATTTTTATTTTTGAAAAAAGGTTTTCTCTTAATTTAAAAAGGTGTTAGTTTAAATTTTTAAACAAAGTTTTTGACTTTTAATTTTTTTTAAAAAAATTTTTAAACGTTCTTAATAATAATAATAAATTAAGTTCATTTTTTTATAAAAGAGTGTTTTAGTTTTTTTTTTAAAAGCAGAGGTTTTAAAACAGACTTTTTATTAAACAAAAAAGAGAAAACATAAAACTAATAAAAACAGCAAATGGGTCGGGTATAAAACAAAACAGTAGAGAAATTAGGGTTCAGAACCCTAATCCTCACAGCGATCGCGGCTTCTGATTCTCTCCCCCCAGAATTTCTTCCTTCTCTCTCGTTGGTTCTTCGCTCATCTTTTTCTTTCGTACACTGATACTACGTCCTCTTCTTCTTCGTTGTGCCATGGCTATGCTGAAACATAACAAAGTGATATTAGACATGAAAACGCGATCTCTTAACTCACGTTTTGAGGGTGCTCGTTGATTCCTCTGATGGTTCTTGCGATGGTGTTACGTTGCGATTCACGATAGACGTTTCTGTGTTGAAACGGCCGGTGATGTAGAGAGCTGAGGCCGGAGTGTGATTGCCCACAGTTTGCAATGACGGCGACGATGGTCTCCGATTGTGAGGGTTTCGCACTTGCGGCTGTTCTTTTCCACCGATGGTGGTTTAGGATTTTTCCGCCTGAGGCTTACGGCGCTGCTGATTGTTGTTGTTAGGGTTTTCCTTCGTTTTTTCTTTTTTTGGTGAGAATCTTCCTGGCCTTTTTATGATTCTTTTATCTCTGTTTTATACATGATCTTTGTGGGCTTTTATTTTATGGCGAGCTTGTAGTTCGGAGGGCGCCTTTTTTGCCAATGGATTTTACCCGGAATTTTGGTTATCCTTTGTTATTATCTCAGGTTGACTGGGTTTTCGGATTCGGTTCGGATTTATTGGCATCTGTTATTTTTTCCTGATACTGGTTTGTTTCTGATATAGATTTTGTTGGATATGTTATTTTTCAGTGAATCCAGATTTCGCTTGTGGCTATCCAAATTCGGACTTGGTTTATTTTTGGATACGGTTTCTGTTTCTGTTGTGGACTTGTTTTCCGTTTTCGGATGCTGATTGGATTTTGATATTATTTTTCAGGCGAACTCATTTTCGGATCCAGTTCGAATTTATTGGCATCTGGATTTGAACTTGGATATCCAAATATTTACTTGATAGTGTTCTGAATTTGGATTTATGTTGGCAATCCGTTCGAAGCAATTTTCCGGCAAAATCATTTCGGCCCACACTTCGTTTTACTCTTTCTCGGCTGTCCCAAAGTAGAACAGATATTATCGGTTTGGTGCCGATGTCGAGGTCGGAAATGGGAGTTCGGTTGCGGCATTTGTCGTACCCTCCCGACACCCGGTGATGACACCGTTCTGAGGGTGTCAATAATTTTTTAACTCATATTCTGCTTGTTTTGATTTTCTGCGTGTAGGTTCGATGAGAACAACGGCCTTGAAGCCCATCGGAGAAATGAAGAGCTCTGGGAAATTTTTAGGATAAAAATATAATTCAATTTATTTTCCCTTTTTACTTGTAATTCGTAAACAAAATATTTATGAATGAGAAATTCACTAATATTTTATTCACAATTATTTCCTTTCTTTGCAAATAAAATACACAAGAATAAATCATGCATATATTATTATTATTTTCCTTCAAGTAGCATTCTTCTTTGTAATATTAAGTAAAAAATATTATGAATAAATTTCATATATATTTTCTAAATAACACTTTCCCCCTTATTTTCCTTTAATTAACTTGTCAACAAATGTCTGTTTAAATCCCCTCAATCCAATACTTTCACATGAATCCACAGGACTAAAACTACTCCAATTGAACTTGAACCAAGAGTTTAAATTTGCCATATGAATTCAATATGACTAAATCAGAAAGATATACGTTGAACCAACGTTGTCACTCCAATACTCATTGTCTCACATAATCGATGTAAACCAGACAGACTTGTACGGATAGATCCAAAGAACTCAATCGATCAACCCTGTCATTCCCACACGTACTACCCCACATGACTGATGTATCCTTCAATTCTCATCCAAAATTGTGCTTGACGATGGCACCGATAAAATAAGATGGAAACAGGGAAAAATGATTGCCAGTGAAAATATACTCTGCATTAAAATTCAATTTGCGGCTCTGATAAAGTACCAAACCATAAACCAAACTCGGCCACAAATTTCAATTAAATAAATGTAATAATCCCCGACTTGAGCCAATTTTGTACCGCTTTCCTTTTGAGAAGTTTAAGTGGCAGGTAGCAGAAGAAACAGAGAAATAAGTGTCTGTTAAAACCAAATTCCGCAGAACGAATTCTTGCACCGACTTGAACCAAACCAAAATGGGCATCTCAACTAAATCAACCCATATGACAAAATAAATGTCTCAGAAATCCACTGACTACAGATTCTCAGCCCGTTGAATTGATTACCATATCCCAAAAATCCTGATGCCAAAAGTTACTGTGAATTTCTGCTCATCTTTAAAGAAAAATAAAGAACTCGGAGACAGAGGCTCTAAGTACTCAAAAAAATCCTGGCGACGACTCATCTTCAAAGACTGTCAGCAAATAGTGTATAAATGACCACTTTGCCCTTTTCACATTTAAAGTGCACCTGATGCAATTCCTGCAAAATAAACAAGCTACGTAACCTGTTAATAGTTAGCTGATGCAAAAATGAGATGACATGTGACAGGAATCGACTAATATGAGGGTAAAATTTGGGGTATTACAGTATGGCTTACAAAGGCTTCACAACTCTTTACAAGTTCAGTAGGATGTCGGGAAATCAACTGCGGGTTATGAACAGAGGATGGGTAAGCTCTTGGTATTTGGTTAGAGAAGGAAATGCAAAATGATGCAGAGATGCTTATGCAAATGCAATGTTATGAGTGCACACGAGAACAGATCCACATCAAGGATTAAAGTCACAGATCCTACAAGACAACAACAAAAGGTATCTCTCACCTCAGGTGGGTAATCTATTGGTTTATAAGACGGTATCCCAAAGGCTTTAAAACAAAGTCCCATGCACTAATCCTCAAAAGTTTTCCATCAGAACGATGATTCGTAAGACGGTAATCCCTTCAAAGGATGAACACAGAGTTGTGTTTTAGTAAAATTTGGAATAAGGTTCTGCAAAAGGTCTTGAGAGTCACGGACTCCCATGTTGGAAATAAAGACGCTGTTACAACTACTCGTAAGACATAATTATCCCAAAGGGGTCTCATATGAGCGGTGGAATTCAAACCAACTCAACGAGTCCTATGTCTCGCAAATCAGAAAGAAACCACCTCCTAGTCTTAGTGTATACTAGAAAGCTCGGGTAGAAAGCTTTTATCCTTACAAACCATCCAAATAAATCCATCAGGTAAGAGGAAAAAATCATATTAATAAAAGCAAATAAAACACAAATGCAACAAACAAACTAGGCTTGGCTTGCTAGGTGTCCTCAGCAGAGTCGCCAGTTGTCGCTACTCGAAAAATGCAACGACGGGGAGGCGAAAAGAAAGACAGAAGAGTCGCCACCGAACTTTATTTATCCCATGAGGGGAAAGGAAAATATCGAGAAAATCTTAAGAAAGAAATGGATAAGATGGTCTCGCGACCAAGAACGAGTTCGGAAGCCGGTTATGCAAAGGGAAGGTATTAGCACCCCTCGCATCCATCGTACTCGATGGGAACCATTTGTTTGTCGATGTTTGAAGGTATTTGCTAAAACATATTTCTTTCTATGAGTGTTCTAAAGGGTAAATAGAAGGGTTAAAAATATGGAAACGAGGGATAACGGGAAAGAAAGGAGAAAGAACAGACTCGGTAGGACTTCACGGTCCTAGGCCTACGTATAGGGGGAATGTGCTTGGCAAGGATTGTGTCCCTTGTGCCTACATATCATTACTCAAAAGAAGTAAAGAATCAGAGCAGCCGTAGTTCGGCCTATAGCTTGTGGGGAAGTTCTGGTAGACGATGCTATCATGCGCATTCTAGCAGTTTAGGTGTATTGTTGCTCGCTCGTTGGAGACTTAGGCGTTACCTTTTTGTGGTAGAACGAACGTAGCTTGTCCTTAGAACAGGGGGAAAGGTGGAAAAAAGAAAAGGGTGCTCGCTAGGATTTTCGCAATCCTCTGCCTACATATTCTCAACATCCAAGAGAAATTAGAGCAACGTAGTTCGTGCTACTACGGGTAACCGGTGTTTTTATGGATAATGTTATCGTGCGCATTTTAGCAGTTTATGTGTTTTGATACTAGCTCGTTGGAGACTTAGGCGTTACCTGTTTGCGGTAGAACAGACGTAACATATGCTTTTTGAAAGATTTATTTTCGCCATGTGAGGCAAGATGTCACGTTTGATTTGTGGAATTGTTTTTAGGGGTCAGATAGGTCCTCGGATAGTAACCCCTTGCGGGTAGTACCCAATTCTTTATCTCAAATTTTTTGTTATGAAAATGGTGTGGCGAACATAGCGTCTTCGTATTTAAAGACGAGTATCCAGACCACACACACTACAATGAGTATCCTGACACTCGGAGAGGAAGAAGTCTACACTCAATCCTCTCTCTTTAGTTCAATGCAAAGAGAACTTCATTCTCTTATTAAGAATGTTTTTGGTTTTGAATGGTAAGTGCTTTATGACAATAAACCCTACGGTAAATGTCAAGCACTCGGGATAGGAGAAGGCCTACGCCTAACCACTCCACGACCATTCAAGTTTTATGTTGAAAAGAAGTTTGAAAAATGCACTCGGTACGAGACTGAGGTTTTAGGAGAGAAAGGTTGGAAAGAAGTTGTGGAAAAGAGAGGTGGTGAATAAAGGCGCGTCTTCGTATTGAAAGACGAGTATCGAGACCACCCACACTACAATGAATATCCTTATATTCGGAGAGGAAGAAGTCTACACTCAATCCTCTCCCTTTAGTTCAATACAAAGAGAAATTGATTTTCTTATTGAAAGTGTTTTTGAAAATGCACTCGGTGCGGGACCGAGGTTTTAGGAGAAAAAGTGTGGCGAATACAATCGCGTCTTCGTATTGAAAGACGAGTATCAAGACCACACACTCTACAGTGAGTATCTCGACACTCGGAGAGGAAGAAGTCTACACTCAATCCTCTCTCTTTAATTCAATACAAAGCGAACTTTATTTTCGAGATGGTTTGACAATGTTTTTGAATCAAATAGGGACACAATGTGACGCTAAACCATCTTAGCTCGACTTATAAGGGAAGCCAAACTATAAGAGGCCGCGTATTGATATTCGTGCTAAGGACAAGATAGAGAAACGATATTGAGGATCGTTCTCCAATTGAATCATGTTGCACGGGCCAAAAAGAATGGGATCTCGTCTTAATCGCAAACAAAATGTCGATTAATCGAAGGTAGCCTATCGCAATCTCAAAGTAAAGAAAATGACCCAAATGGTCATTTTCCATAGATTTGAAATCGGGAAGGTTATCGACTTCGAAAACTCAACACTCGCGGATACAAGACTTCATCGATCTAAAAAGTCAAAATAAAATTGAAACGGAAAAGAAATGAGAAGAGAAAGAGGTGGTCTCGGATCCAACATTACTCATCATATGTCCCAAGAACATTGATCTCTTCTAAAACAAGGACGAGGACAGACCATGACCAATTTAAATTTCTTTAAATCGTACCAATGTCATGACCAATGTCATGACGTCTATTGTAACATCAGCAGGCTGACAGACTATTTATCTAACCATTTAAATTGTACAGAATTATAAATGCTAAAAGATAAATAACACAATGAATTGTTAACCCAGTTCGGTGCAACCTCACCTACATCTGGGGGCTACCAAGCCAGGAAGGAAATCCACTATTAGCAGAATTAATTTAGAGCTAAACTCCCCCGTTTATAACCCCTCACTTAATCTCTACCCAATGACATTTTTGCCTATAATCCACTAGACAAGAGTATACGCACTCAACCCCCCTCAATCACAGCAGTAATAATCAATTCATTACAAAAAACAGACTTTAGAAGACACTCTTCAAAGTCACAACACTTGGTCTTGCTTAACAGCTTTAATCAAGGACAATACACTCTTGCTTTAAAGCTTTGAGTGACACAATGAACACAACAGTTCATACACAATAACCAAAGCAATTATACATCATACAATTGCTTGGCACACAAGGAATCCAAAGACTCCTAGACACACGTGAAGAGCAAACCTCTTCACTCACAAATATGTCTACCACAATGCATCAAATGATACAAAGGGTGACTTACAAAGTCACACACAAGGGACTCTCAAAACACACTAATCACTATGGTGATCTCTGTCTTCTAACAGTTATGATTGTATCTCCTTGTCTCTCTAGAAGTGTCTTTCATTAGGATGGCTATTCTATTATTTATATGCAGCAGGTTATCCTTGGGCCTTGGTGCAGAAGTTAGGTTTAACCTAGTTAAAAACTCTTTTCATACGGTTGTGCACTTACCATTAGGTCAGGGGTATTTTAAGTTATGCTCAGAAGTTCCTGGAATTTCGCCTGAGATAGCTTAACATTCCTAGAATGTTTCCTGAAGTATAGCCTGAGCTAACTCATGAAACATACTAGAAAATTAAAACACGCGCCCTGATGTCATACGCTTGATGTCATAACATCCAGCATGACATCCTACCTGCTCTGCTCTTAGCTATCCAACCTTACCCTGCAGAATCTTCTTCATGACAGTAGAAACAAATGTTTTGTAGTTTCCTAAAAAGTCTCAAAGATCCTTTTTATGAACATCCATTAAATCTGAACTTTGTTCCTAATAAGTCTCTTTGGCCTGCACATACTGAGGAGGTATATCCAACAGGATCTCATAAAACCAAAGCACCTTTTTCAAGAGAAATAAAATAGCAGCTCCTTGTTGTACCAGACACGGAAGTCATGACATTCAGTATGACATCCATGACAGCAGTTCTTTCATCAGCTCCTGCTAGCTCCTTTTGCATCCATGACAACAGTTCTGTCATCATCTCCTGCTAGCTCCTACTGCACCCATGACAGGAGTTCTCTCATTAGCTCCTGCTGGTTCCTGCTGCACCAGACAGCGATGCCATGACATTGGTAATGACATCCTGTTTAAACACGTGACAACAGTACTATCATAACAGTAGATGAAGATGTTGTGATATCTGGCTTAACATTAGTGCAGAATCATGTTTTACCAAAATTTAGCCAATCCCAGAACCATAGAAACATGGTACTAACAATCTCTCCCTTTGGAAAATTTTGGCTAAAACACCCAAGCAAACTTGTCAGGGAAGCAACGGCAGCAACAACATACTCCCCCTTATTAGTTGCTCTCTCCATGGCAGTAGCGGCAGATAACTACACTTTACTCCCCCTTGGTTTAGTCAAAAATTGACAAAAATTGGAGTAAATGTACCATAATCACCATGCTTCAAAGTAGGACTCAGCTGACAAACTGCACATGATCTCCAAAAATCCAGTCATCTCACAATCTCCTATGAGATACACAAGCTGCTTGAAAACTGCACCATCAAATGTTGTAAGCTCAATCCTGATGTGTGCATCCTCCACATCATATTTCAGCATGGAGTTACCCCATGACCATTGTCATTGGATCTTGGGTTCTTGCCTTGTCTGAAGCTGCACCTTCAGGAATGACACTTTTGACATCACCAATTAAAGGATAATCAATTAACTACTTTCCACAAGTAACAATTGATCTTAAATCCCCAATTTGAGACACACAAATATTCTGCAGAGAAAAATAAATTCTCCCAGACAGTAACCCATAAACATATTGCCAAGGCACAAAAATACACCAGCCAGCACAATGTCAAGATATCTTGTTTGACATTACAACCTCATTAGTGGTTCAGGAACATAAGCTTGCCTGAGAATCAGCACACTCTGTACACAGCTCCATAGCAGCACAATGTCAACACAAGTAATGCAGCCACACATCAGATAGGTACACAACTCCCCCTGTCATGCATAAACAACACTCCATCTAAAAGAGAGAACCCAAACACATGGAAACACATGCAACTCTGCACCCTTTGTTTCACAAGCCACACCAGAACCAAACCTTATAGGAGAGGTAGTCACATGATGGACATAACTATCTACAAGATCTCCCAGATTCAGCTAGAAAAAGTCTTCAAGATGTCAGGGTGAATGCTATGTTTACTTGACTTTCATATGCACAAGATCAAAGCTGATGATGTCCTGATCTTCATATTTACCAGTCATATAAGGAAAAACACTTGGAAAGAGGCCTAAATACCTGAGTTGATCCATTGATACCCAATGACAGACAAGAGGCACTGTCAGGTTCACCATGAGCTAGAGCAGTAACCTAATGTCACAACATCTGGTATGACATTCCATCCTTCTAGAGACATACAGTCACAACCTACTTGAGGCCACAAAAAATCTTGAGATATAGTTGTACTATTGCAGCAACAGATCCTAGATATAAGTATAACTCCCCATATCAAGGCTAACCAGTGCTCTTTTTCCAGAAGCACGTGAATGGAAAACATAAGACTTATCTTCATGTCTTCAAGAGGGCACTCCTTGTTCAACACACCTGCTGAACTCATTCACTCACTACTTGAACTATAAGCAACTAGTACACCCATCAGACAGAAGCTCTCCCCCTATCTTTGATAAACGATGCTCTAAGATCACCATATTATATCTCAAGACTCACCTCATGCTCATCCAGCAAGAAGGCACAAACCAGATCCACTTCTTTCTAGAGTTACTTGCAGCAAAAGAACTCTTTTTCCACAAGTATTTTAACCTCGGCCTAAGATGGACATCCCATACTCCACGACATTCTTTACCTCATCATTCTCCCATATGATAGGTTAACACTTCTGAGTCAACTAGTGCCATGATCACTTCCACAATCAACCAAGGAACCATCCTCGTACAATACCTTCACATCATACTCCAAGACAGCCCTTTTATCTCATCATTCTCCCGTATGACAAGATAGAGTACTTCTTAGTCAAGATGTGAATCACTAGTTCCACACCAGATCTTCAAGTCCTTCTCCAAATAAACCAGATGATACATCTCACAGACACAACATCTAATGGTTCTTGATATGCCCACAATTGGACTTACTACTACCTAGTAATCCAAATGAAGATCTTCAGAGAACACAGCTCCACCAGCTTGATCAAAAACAATTTCAAAAGAAGGTAATCTTCCATAAGCAACTTAGGGATTCTACCATAAGCTCCAATGTATGAACAGAACCAGAACCTCCTTTGGTATTTAAACAACTACCCTTCTGCACAAGAGTAATTTTTAAAAGCACACTGCTTAAATAACCAAATGCCACTGTTTGGTTACTCAGCATCTTTCAGAGCTCTAGACAGTCTTCCACCAAGATAACTTGTTCTACTTCCTCCATAGAAAGGCATCTTTGATACACCAAGACTTGGACCTGAAGTTTCTGCTTGATGTCACAACATCTGTTTAGACATCTTGTGGTGAATTCAGTCCTTTATTCTACCACTTAGAATAACCTCATCACTCTATCAGAACAAGAGTACATAGACTTGATGTTGAGTAGACAATCTCTATTCTGGAAATGCATTTGCTTCAGAAACTCCTCTTTAGAGAAACCAAACGTGCCAAGGCTTGATTCTTTAGGGAGGAAGGATCACAAAAGATCTTGACAGAAGGAATCCTGCTTTCCTTAAGTAGAGACATCTTCAGAAAGTCAGAGATAACTGCCACTTATCATGGACCTCCAAGATGAGCAAGATCACATGCTCCTATGTACTTAGATCAGAAATAAACTGACCCAAGTAGTGCCATCACCAGCACCATATTCTAGAGAAGTTTCTTGCCAGGAAACTTTCTAGATAAGTATCAGATGCTTCTAGTAGAGACTAGAACACACCTGTTGCACTTCAATAAACTGATCCAAGAAAAATGTCTTCATCAGTACTACATTCTAATCTTAGTTTCTTGCCAAGAAACTTCCTAAAATAAAGACAGATCCTAACAGACTTCTGCACAATCTCTGTTGATGGAATGTCTCAACATCTGGTTGAACATCAGATCCTTGAAGTAGACAAAGCAGATCAGGGTCCTGATGCTTGTGCAACAGCTGATGAGGCAACTTGATCATCAACTAAGGATAATCCATTAAATATTTGAGAATATCTCAAATAGAAATGAATCTTAAATCCTTATGATAAGTCATTCTCTTAATCAATCTTGAACTTGATGGATAACCAATAAAATATGTGTGTAGCCCATAAATAGCAATTGATCTTAAATCCACACAACTTCAGGAATCCCAAGGCTAAAACATCAAGGCTAACACCCTTGACTCAACCTGCCTATGACTTCCTCTTGCTAGTAGAGCTCTTGTTTTGCCTTAAAGGTTCATAATAAAACCACTTCCAATAACGAGGTCAACAATAACATTTAACACCAACCAACTCTCTTCAGTCCATTGCTCCCGATGATGGAATGACTAGAGCTTTGATATCTTCAAGAATAACAGGACCTCCAGAGTTCTTCCATCAGAAAATTAAGCAGCGAAACCACCAGAAGAACATCTTCAACATGCCCTAAACAAGATGTCAGAACATCTTATAGAACATCATACAGAAGTAGTCACTCCTCCTTTGGCAAACCATTCAGCAGATCATAAACGCTCCTATATCAGAGGGCACAGCAACAGATACACAGAATCCTTTGCAACCTTCTCCTAAACTCGATAAGCAACAGCTCAAAAGTTTAGTAAGATCAGCAACTCAGTTGTAGCTTATCCTTGTTCAAACCACCAGAAAGTATCTCCATAGATCTCATCCAGAACAGACAGGATGCCTGCTCTGATACCAATTGAAATTCTGGTATGCAGATCTCATATGTCCCAAGAACATTGATCTCTGCTGAAACAAGGACGAGGACAGACCATGACCAATTTAAATTTCTTTAAATTTTACTAATGTCATGACCAATGTCATGACGCATGTTGTAACATCAGCAGGTTGACAGACTATTTATCTAACCATTTAAATTGTGCAGAATTGTAAATGCTGAAAGATAAATAACACAATGAATTGTTAACCCATTTCAGTGCAACCTTACCTACATTTGGGGGCTACCAAGCCAGGAAGGAAATCCACTATTAGCATAATTAATTTAGGGCTAAACTCCCCCGTTTACAACCCCTCACTTAATCTCTACCCAATGACATTTCTTCCTAGAATCCACTAGGCAAGAGTATACCCACTCAATCCCCCTCAATCACCGCAGTGATAATTAGTTCATTACAAAAAAACAGACTTTAGAAGACACTCTTCAAATTCACAACACTTGATCTTGCTTAACAGCTTTAATCAAGGACAATACACTCTTACTTAAAAGCTTTGAGTGACACAATGAACACAACAGTTCATACACAATAACCAAAGCAATTATACAACATACAATTGCTTGGCACACAAGGAATCCTAAGACTCCTAGACACACGTGAAGAGCAAACCTCTTCACTCACAAATATGTCTACCACAATGCATCAAACGATACAAAGGGTGACTTACAAAGTCACACACAAGGGACTTTCAAAACACACTAATCACTATGGTGATCTCTGTCTTCTAACAGTTATGACCGTCTCTCCTTGTCTCTCCAGAAGTGTCTTTCATTAGGATGGCTAGTTTGTTATTTATATGCAGCAGGTTGTCCTTGGGCCTTGGTGCAGAAGTTAGGTTTAACCCAGTTAAAAACTCTTTTCATACAGTTGTGCACTTACCATTAGGTCAGGGGTATTTTAAGTTATGCTCAGAAGTGCCTGGAATTTCGCCTGAGATAGCTTAACATTCCTAGAATGTTTCCTGAAGTATAGCATGGGCTACATCATGAAACATACTAGAAAATTAAAACACACGCCCTGATGTCATACGCTTTATGTAACACCCCACTTTACCCCGTACACGTAATATAATAAATATATAGAAACAATTCATGAAATTCATCAGAGTTCTCCAACACAGTGGGATATCACACTAAGTCACTTCATTTCATTAAAATAATCAATATTATTTAGTTTTCAAGTAAGCAGCGGAATACAAATCAATTCTCCAATATAATTTTCCTCGACACGAGGTCATACAACATAAGTCCAATAAATGAAGATACGTAACAATAAACAAATAAAGTAGTCAAATAACAACGTAATCCCGTCATCCCATGTTACGTATCAGAGCAACTCCTAAGACTCGATCAAATAGCAACACACTCCAAGCACTACTCAGGTACCTGGTCACCTGTACTCCCAAGAGAGCACAGACACAACAACAAAAAGGGGTGAGAACTACATTCAATAAATAAATGGTGAAATACACATGTTAAGGAGTAGTTACACACCACACATAAAATAAGCACAAATAACACACATACACGTGCCACCTCAATCACTTGGCATTCATAGCCCACATTCAATTATAATAATGCAATGTGACTCACTGACTCGACACAATGCATGTGGTACCCACACAATCTCATACGGTTCACACTAGAACCCGATTCCTGTCGGAATCTGGATAAGTCGTATATACGTTCCTCTGAACTACAACTTATCTCCACAACGACTCCCACATTGAAGTCCGGATGAAACTAGGCACCCATCATGGATTCCCACCTAGCCATCTCCA
The DNA here is from genome assembly GCA_963859935.3 of Lathyrus sativus. NCBI lineage: Eukaryota > Viridiplantae > Streptophyta > Magnoliopsida > Fabales > Fabaceae > Lathyrus > Lathyrus sativus. Next base: position 182,544,483 of record OZ012739.1, read on the forward strand.
CAAGACACATGATATGAAATGCATGTCAACACAATTATGCAATGTAATACATCATGCATAATTCATGATCAATCTTGATCCACACGAGCCATCCGCTCACCGTAATCCTCTCGGGAATTACCACAATCGCACAAGATTGTCCAAATTCGACTATCTTGGCCCACATCCATCAAAACACCAAGACATCATTGAACCAGAACATGATTCGTTACTAAAACATATACACAATTGACTTCTCAAACATAATTAGATATAAAATATTGGGAAAACAATTCCATTATCTATCCTATTTTATGGCTCTGTTCATTAGCTTTCCAACGCTTCGAACGAGGATCAAAACGGACTTACGGATCCAAAGTTACGTCCAAAACAATTTCGACCGAAAACATGAACATCCGTGACGGACAGAAAGACGCTGTTACGCTCCGGAACTGATATTCACCCAATTATTCTTGCGAATCACTTACTCAAAGCACCCAAAACATCACTAAAATAATCCTAAGGTTATACGGCAATAACGACACAACTTCTATGGTTTATTATGCTCATCTGGCAACATTTGCAACACATAAAACACTATTTCCTGCAATTACTCTGAGTACTTCAGAGTAACTCACATTTGAATATTCTTATTCCTATAAGGACAACATATCACAATTTTTCCTTCAATTACACCCTACGGCATTTAAGTTACTTACTATCTAATATTTAACCCTTCAGGGTCAGACATATAACAATGTCAAGGTTCTGGCCACGAAAGTCCAATTTCCCATAAGTTTTTCCTATATTAATATTCAACGATACATATCATTTGGCCATTTGGTCATAATCTCAGATTCTTACGGTTACCTCCCTATTTCCCACAATTAACCCAAATCTCTAAACCTTAGGGAAACCTTAGAGCATCGTACTAATAATGATATAACACATTCATTTCTACATATTTGCCCAAATCCCTAAACCTTACATCACCACAACATACCGAAAGATATACTTAGAAAACTATGAAAAGCATTACTCCCCATACCATAATCATTCAAGAACAGCAACAATTTTATGGAATTTATCATGCTACGAAAATTAGATCAAGAATCCTCAAGAACACATAATTCCTATGAGAGAAAGGACCTTTCACTACCCTCTCATGTTAATTCACCCATATTGAAATCCATTCTCCCCCTTACCTCGATTAATTGCTCAATCGTTGAAGAATCTTGAAGGATTGACAGCCCTAGCCTCCTTCTCTTCCTCCTTGTTCTTCTTCTCACTTTTTCTCCCAAAACATTTCTCTAGCAGTTTATCGTGTTCTAATTCTCTTTCCCCAAAAAACTTCTCTATTTCCTTTAATCCCTTATTTCTGATTTTATTATTTAAATCCTATAATAATAATAATAATAATAATAATAATAATAATACTAATATTATTCTCCCACTAATAATAATATTCATAATTAGTAATAATATGAATAATAATAATATTCCACCAAATAATATTATTAATACGAATAATAATAATAATAATAATAATAATAATAATAATAATAATAATAATAATAATGATAATGATAATCTCATTAACATTATTATTAATAATAGTTGGAATAATATTAATCACTATAATGCTCTCGATATCATAATTAACTTACTCCTTTATCTAGGTCCACAGTACCCCAACTAAGGTCACCTCTCTCCCTTACTCCTAACCTCATACCCTTAATTAAGGACACCACACAACTACACCTCACAGAAAATACCAAAGCGACTGAATAATTTAAATGGGGTGTTACACTTTATGTCATAACATCTAGCATGACATCCAACTTGCTCTGCTCTTAGCTATCCAACCTTACCCTGTAGAACACTTCTGCAGAATCTTCTTCATGACAGTAGAAACAAATGTTTTATAGTTTCCTAAAAAGTCTCAAAGATCCTTTTTATGAACACCCATTAAATTTGCACTTTGTTCCTAATAAGTCTCTTTGGCCTGCACATACTGATGAGGTATATCCAACAGGATCTCATCAAACCAAAGCACCTTTTTCAAGAGAAATAAAATAGCCGCTCCTTGCTGTACCAGACACGGAAGTCATGACATTCAGTATGACATCCATGACAGCAGTTCTGTCATCAGCTCCTGCTAGCTCCTTCTGCATTCAAGGCAGCAGTTCTGTCATCAGCTCCTGCTAGCTCCTACTGCACCCATGACAGCAGTTCTGTCATCAACTCTTGCTGGTTCCTGCTGCACCAGACAGCGATGTCATGACATTGGTAATGACATCCTGTTTAAACACATGACAGCAGTACTGTCATAACAGTAGATGAAGATGTTGTGATATCTGGCTTAACATCAGTGCAGAATCATATTTTACCAAAATTTAGCCAATCCTAGAACCATAGAAACATGGTACTAACAGTAATGAATTACGGAAGCGTCGTCATCGACCAAAACATATGGAAATGGGACAAAATGCCCAATAACAAATGGGAAATGAGATCTAACTCTAAAAATAAAATAAAATAAACTATAAACTTTGATATTATAAACTAGAAATATAAATTTAAAAATGTAATATATATAAAGTTCTAAAAGAAACAAAACATAATATATATAAAAAAAAATCTAAAGAAATGAAAAAGATATTAATAAAAAAAGTTCATATAAAATATACATTTAAATAAAATATACATATTAGTAATATTGTTAACAAATCACTAAATTTACTATAATACAAATTAAAAAGAAATGGGGGGTTAGAGATAGAATAGGAGGTGTGAGAGAGATATAAGAGGATCATATGGGCCTTAAGCCCATCACCTCTCAAAATGAGATGAATAAAACAACAAGAAGGGCCTAAAAGCCCACAATCCAAGGCCATGTATTTTCAGCAAACATTTTTTTAAAGATTTATTCAAAATAAGAAAAATAACTAAAACTCAAACCAACTCAAAATGTATCCACCGTTTTCAAGCATACAAGACCAAAAATGAGTTCTAATGAAAGCTCAAACTAAAAAATACGAAAAAGCGACGTCTCCGTCCCAAATTTTCCGTCTCAGATTCACTTTTTTTCTTTTCACAGATTTAGTTTCAACTTTATGTTCTGAACACGATTTGGTTTGTAATGGCGAGTGGGTTTTGATTTTGTTCCAACTTCTCCTCTCTGTTTTAATCTTCTTGATTCTGTTGGATTTAAAATGGGCAGTAGGTCGTGTTGAGGGTTTGAGATTTATTGAAGGTTTTAAAAAGCGGTTTATGGTGACGGGTTTCGCGGATTGTTGAAGAACAAACTCGCGAATGGAAACGGCGGCGGGTTGCGTTGTTGGCTGTTGGAAGGAGACAAGGGTTTCGCCAGAAAAAATATGATAGAGGTTTGAAATGGGTTTTAACAGGAAAATGGAAGAACAGGTTGGGTTTTCTGGAGTTAGTTGTTGAATGTGTTAGAAGGTTTATGAAATCTGGGCTTCCATTTTATGGGTGAAAGTTGAAGATGAATTACGTTTTCGGAAGGATGTTTGTAAGCGGAAAAATTAGTGGGTTGGTGTTGATCTGAATCAAATACCAGATGAAGAAAAAGAATAAGGTTCGGTTTGAGTATGGATTGAAGTGAGAAACGGGTTGCAGAGGTAGAATAGAGGATGGAGGCGCTGCAGATTGGGGTTTCTTGGTGTTGGGGCGGCTGGTGTCTCTAGGGATTAGGGTTGTCTTCTCTGAAGGAGATGATGAATAGTAATATATACTATCATCAAGCGACACGTGGCACAACTTAGGACTCTAATTAAATACTAATTAGTTGACTAATAATAGTTAAAAACTGATTAAATATACTGATAATTAATTAATAGTTAAAACAAATGCTGACTCAATTACACCTAATTAAAACTAAAAAATTACTCCTATTAAAAATTAAATTCTAAAATAAAATAAAAAAACTAATTCTAAACTATTTAAAAATCTAAACGAAAACAAATAATAATCTATTTAAAAAACAACTTCTTAGGGGACTAAATTCTAAAAACTACTTTAAAAACCTAATAAAACTATATTCTAGAATTAATTCTAAAACTGATAAAAATCTAACCAAAAAATCTATTTAAATTAAAAATTATTTCTAATTAAATTCAATAAAAATAAAAATAAAAAGCTATAAATTCCTAGAAAACTATTCTTATTTCTAAAACTATATTCTAAAAAATAATCTGACTAAAAACAATAAAAACCTAATTAAATTCTAATAAAGCTCTAATAAAAAAACTAATCTAAATTAATAATTAAACTGAAACTTAATAAAAATTTTATTTTAAAGGCAAATTCTAATCTAAATAAATTCTATTTCTAAATAAATTAAAAATCTATTCTTATTAAAAAAACCATTTCTATTAAAATAATATTAAAACCTATTTAAATTAAATAAATGCTAAAACAAAAATATATACCAAAAAATTAAAATTTGCAAGGAAAAAGAGAAATTAAAAAGGATTGTCATTTTATGAAAATACCCTTAAGTCACGTATCACGCTCATATTGGACAAAATAGTCGAGATTTGAAAAACGCCCAATCGGGGATGGACACGTGTCTAAACGGCATGAAATTAAGTGAAAAATGCAAAATAGAAAATACTCAAATATTTACAAAAGTTGGCGAGCAAATTTAGGGTATGACAATGGGGAAATCCACGAAACGCTCTGTCAAGCCTTCGAAGCAATACAAATTCAGGAGAAGCCTCCTGTCGAAGTCAAAGGCCCAAAAGTTTCAATGTCGTCTTTCAAATAAGCTTGTGTTATTGTTGAGTCTGGAACTTCCCAGAGGTGGGGCCAAGTGCTTGATGTTCCTGTCAAACAAGATAAATTCTGCCTAGGGTGCAAGCCTTCTAATCCTTCTTAAGACCTTCCAAGACACAAGTGACCTGTCAGATTCACCAGTGGTGGAGTCATCTTTGACAAAATTCATGCCATAGGAGATGATGAAGGGGATAGCGACTGCGACATGGATGTTTGGATCCGTCCTTGTGTTCCTGGCCAGAAACTATGCAATTGGACAACCGAGGAGATCATTCAAGTTACCACCGAAGATTAATTTTCATTTATTTTTTATTATGTCAAGTCCTACGTTTTTCCCAAGATGTAGTGACTCATTTGCAAGGCCCATTTGTTATTTTTTAACATCATAAATAAAGGACGTCTTTTTGCATTCAAATATTTTGATCCCTATTTTTAATTTTTTGTTTTTACATTTTATTAACAGAAAAATGGCAATGCGTTTGTGTTTGTTGCATTTCATAATGAATATAAAACATCAATCATGCAGGTCTTTTATCTCAGATACCATCGATTCTGATTTAGTTATGGCTCAGTATGACTTTGATAATTCTATCTATCAAGCTGAAGAAGAGATTGACGAAGACTGTGACCTACCTGAGGAATTAGCCAGACTTCAGAAGCAGGAGGAAAGGGTTATTTTGCATCATCGGGAGAATATTGAAGTCGTCAATTTGGGTACCGAGGATGAAAAGAAAAAAGTCAGAATATGGGCTAATTTGGAAGATAGCGTCAATAGAAGATTGATTGAGATGTTCCGTGAGTATATGGATGTCTTCGCTTGGTCTTACCAAGACATGCCCGGGCTGGATACAGATATTGTGGTACACCGGTTGCCTCTCCGAGAAGAATGTCCGCCAGTGAAAAATAAGTTGAGAAGGACGAGGCCTAACATGGTAGTCAAGATTAAAGAAGAGGTTCAAAAGCAGTTGGACTCTGGTTTTCTTGCTGTCACCAACTATCCTCTGTAGGTCGCTAATATTATTCCTGTACCTAAAAAAGATGAAAAGGTCAGGATGTGTATTAATTACAGAGATCTGAATAGAGTGAGCCCTGAAGATAATTTCCCGCTCCTCCATATTGACATGTGGTTAATAACACCGCTCAATATTATGTGTTTTCCTTCATGGATGGCTTCTCTGGGTATAACCAAATCAAAATGTCCCTAGAGGACATGGAGAAAACTACCTTCATAACATCGTAAGGGACTTTTTGCTATAAGATGATTCCCTTTGGATTGAAAAATGTTAGGGAAACCTATCAACGGGCAATGGTGACTCTCTTTCATGATATGATTCATCAAGAGATTGAAGTCTATGTTGATGACATGATTACGAAGTCACAAATGGAGGAAGGAAATTTGATTAATCTTCTGAAGATGTTTTGAAAGGTTTAGGAAATTTAAGCTGAGGTTGAATCCTAATAACTTTCACCTTCGGGGTGAGATCAGGAAAGTTGCTAGGTTTCATTGTCAGTGAGAGGGGTATTGAGGTAGATCCTGCAAAAATCAAAGCTATTCAAGAAATTCCTGAACCGAGGACGAAAAAAGAGTTTTGTGGTTTCCTAGGGAGATTGAACTACATTTCAAGGTTCATTTCTCATCTTACAGCCACTTGCGAGCCTATTTTCAAATTGCTGAGAAAAGATCAGGCGGTCGTTTGGAACGAGAATTTTCAAAAAGCTTTTGAGAAGATAAAAGAGTATTTGTAGAAACCTCAGATACTAATGCCTCCGGTAGCAGGGAGACCTCTAATCATGTATCTAAGGTTCTTGAGAATTCAATTGATGTGTGCTCGGTCCACATGACAAGACAAGTAGGAAAGAGCATGCTATCTACTACCTGAGTAAGAAATTCACTGATTGCGAGTCAACGTACTCGATGCTAGAAAAAACATGTTGTGCACTCGCTTGGGTAGCTAAGCGCTTGAGACAATACATGATAAACCATATAACCTTGTTGATATCAAAGATGGATCTGATCAAGTACGTGTTTGTTAAGAAAGCACTCTCCGGAAGGATCACTAGATGGCAAATGGTTCCGACAGAATATGATATCCAATATGTTTCTTAAAAGGCCATTAAAGGAAATGTCTTGTCAGAATATCTTGCTGAACAACGAATTAAAGACTATCAGCCGATGAAGTTTGAATTTTCAGATGAAGACATCATGTTTCTGAAGATGAAAGACTATGATGAGCCTTTACCTAACGAGGGTCCTGAGATTGGATCTCAGTGGAAGTTGGTTTTCAACGGTGTTGTTAACTCATATGGCAACAGAATCGGGGCAATCATTATAACTCCTCGCGGTTCTCATATATCGTTCACTGCTCGATTGACGTTCGCTTGCACTAATAATGAAGCAGAATATGAAACGTGCACTATGGGTTTAAAAGACGCCATTGATCTGAGGATCAAGAATATTGATGTATATGGCGATTCAGTGCTACTCGTTAATCATACTAAAGGAGAATGGGAAAATCGTCAGGCAAAGTTGGTGCCATACAAGAATTATGCTAGAAGAATGCTACCCTTCTTTGACAGAGTTGAGTTTCATCATGTGCCTAGGGCTGAAAATCAGATGGCAGATGTGTTGGCTACATTAGCATCAATGTATATAGTGAATTTATGGAATGAAGCACCAGCCATCACCATCATGCATCTTGACAGGCCTGCCTTTGTGTTTACAATTGAAGAGGCATCAGATGGAAAGCCTTGGTATTTTGAAATCAAGCACTTTCTCAAGACTCAAGAGTACCCATCTGGGACATCGAGCAAGGATAAGAAGACTTTGAGGAGGCTAGCCGACAACTTCTATTTGAACAAGGATGATGTATTGTATAGAATAAATTTTGACATGGACTTGTTGCATTGTGTTGATGAACAGGAAGTAAACCTGTTGATGGAAGAAGTTCACGAGGTTCCTTCGGTACTCATGCCGGTGGACATGAAATGGCCTGAAAATTCTTGAAAGATGGGTATTATTGGATGAATATGGAATCTGATTACTTCAAATACTCCAGAAAATTCCATAAATGTCAGATTCATGCTAATAAGGTGCATGTGCCACCTAACCCTCTGAATGTATTGACATATCCTTGGCTCTTTCCAATGTGGGGGCATTGGTATGATTGGAAAGATTGAGCTGATTGCTTCCAATGGGCATCATTTTATTTTGGTTGACATTGATTACATTACCAAGTGGGTAGAGGCAGCCTCCTTTGCTAATGTCACAAGACAGGTAGTGGCCCGATTCATAAAGAAAGACATCATCTGTCGTTATGGAATCCCAGAGCGAATCATTACTAGTAATGGTTCAAATTTGAACAACATGATGAAGGAACTGTTTCAGAGTTTCAAAATTGAACATCATATTTCTTCTCCATACCGTCCAAAGATGAATGGCACTGTTGAGGCAACAAATAAGAACATTAAGAATATTATGCAGAAGATGGTGGTAACCTATAAGGATTAGCATGAGATGTTGCCCTTTGCTCTACACGGTTATCGTACTTCAATACGTATATCAACAGGGACGACTCCTTTCTCGCTAGTGTATAGTACGAAAGAATTCCTACCATTAGAAGTTAAGATTCCTTTTTTGAGAGTGTTGGCTGATGTGATGCTTGACGAGGCTGAATGGGTGCAAAGTCAGGTTGAATTAATTGAGTCGTATTGATGAAAAGAGATTGGAAGCCATTGCTCGTGGCCGGTTGTACCAAAGCAAGATGAAAAAAGCCTTTGATCATAAAGTGTGTCCTCGGTGCTTCCAAACAGTGACTTGGTTTTGAAAAGGATTTTTCCTCCTCAGACAGATCAAAGGGGCAAATGGACTCCAAACTATAAGGTCCATATATGGTAAGAAAGGTTTTCTCTGGTGGAGCCTTGTTATTATCTACTATGGATGGCGAAGACTTTACTTCCCCTGTGAATGCAGACGTAGTCAAAAAATACTTTGCTTAAAAGAGACCCGTTGGACAGAAAAAGAAAAGTCCAGGAAAAAATGGGGCATCCTGGCGAACCATAAAAGGAAAAGGTTCCGGCAAAAATTAGGGATAAAAGAAAAAAGAATAAACCCGCAAAGTTGAAAACCTAAAATGGCGACTTTGGAAAAAAAATGGGTATCCCGGTGGATTGAAAACCTGCAAGGGCGGTCTAGGCAAAAATTAGGGATTTGAAACGACTGCGGTCTGTATTCAATCTGTGAATTCATCTTGATACATGGAGATCCCAAAGGATAGAATTATTTTAGTCAATATTTTTAGAAGGCGAAGCATTTGTGAACATTAAAGACATACAGGTCATAGTTGAATCAACACATGGTGGTTATCTGTTTCCACATTGCCGACATTTGTATATTTCCTTTTTTTACTTTTTTTGCAATTACCTCTTTTCAGGAATTGCATCCAAAACTTGCCTATTTACAGGCCATTTCAATCAATAAAGTATTATTCACTCAAAGAGCTTTTCATTCTTGTTTTTACTTTTACTATTTTGTTTGCAAAAATGTCCGATATTTTTTATAAACATTACATGTGAAAACATTGGGGCTTTATAGAGCATTTTGAAAATAATGAATCTACTTGAATGATAGGTGTCATGAATGGTAGCCGAGGTAGCCATTTCGCATATAGAACATTATATTACTTATTGTTTGTTTGCAAGATGACATGATCCTCTCCCCGCTAGAGCTTTTCTCCCCAAAAGTGAAGTTCTAACAGTATCAGCAACGCGTGGTGAAACATTCCTCCCCCAACAGGAGTTCAGGTTTTTGTGTTCTCCAGCGAGTGTTTAGAGATTGACTACATTCGACAAGGTGTTGATATACAATCAGGAATTCGTTCATTAGAAGACTTTTAGTCTTCCCACAATAGAGATTTGGTCTCCCCACAGAGTGTTGTTGTCAGATCAAAAGTATTCTCACTAGCAACGGTGTACACTTAACCTCAGCAGGTAAAAATTGAAGGATATTTCACAGCAGCAGGGTAAGCTTAGTGTTATTTCCCAGCAGGATTTACAACCTTGAAGTCTCTCCCTAAGTAGATATTGGTGTTGATTCCCTTGACAAATAAGTCAGTGGTGGCTGTTATCCCCAACAAAGTCCAATGGTCATTGGCATTTTTCAGAATCAAATTATTGGGACGGTCTCCCAGCAGATGTTACTTTCAATTCCCAACAGAGTGGAGTTTCCAACAGAGGCTATATTCAGGAAAGACATTCAGTGTGTATTCCTCAGTAGATTTTGTTTGTTGATCTTTTCAGAACTTCTCTCAGTGGTGTGTTCTTTTGCATATCATGTGCATTGCATCCTCCCAAATGTGTATCATTTCCATTTCGTATGGAGCATTACACAATATTCAAACATATGCATTTGAAGCATAATCAAAGTTTGAGATCTTTGTTGTTGAATATCTCTCCAGCAATCACTTGTATAACTCATGAATTTTTGTTATTCTTTATCCTCAGTAGAAGAAAAAAATCATTGATAGATGTGTTTATCTTACTTGCACTCCCCGACAGAGTTTGTTTGTTTAAACTTCTCTTTCCCCAGTGGAGCCTTCTTTCCATGTCGTAAGTCGGTTGATTCTACTTGCTGTATATCCCGTTTATCCCAACTTTTGGTTGGTATCCCTTGTGGTGATCCTAACTTTTGGTTGGTATCTTTTGTGGGCCGTATCCCAACTTTTTGTTGGTATCCCTTGTGGTTATTCTAACTTTTGGTTAATACCCCTTTCTGTTGATCATCCCAACTTTTAGTTGGTAGTCTCCAGTTTTTTATTCCAACTTTTGGTTGGTATTCTCCCATGCAAAGTCGTTATCTCAACTTTTGGTTGGTAGTCTTCATTTTTGTATGTTTTGCCTTCGGTCAGTGTTCCAGTGATCCTAACTTTTGGTTAGTAGCCTTTCATCCCAACTTTTGGTTGGTATATCTTTGTTGATGATCCCAACTTTTGGTTGGTAGTCTTTATTTTTGTACGTTCACCTTCCGTCGATGTTCCGGTGGTCCTAACTTTTGGTTAGTAGCCTTTCATCCCAACTTTTGGTTGGTATATCTTTGTTGATGATCACAACTTTTGGTTGGTAGTCTTCATTTTTGTGTGTTCTCCTTCGGTCGACGTCCAGGTGATTCTAACTTTTGGTTAGTATCCTTTTCTCACAACTTTTGGTTGTTACTCTCTCTGGTGATCCTAACTTTTAGTTAGTAGCCTTTATTAACTTCCTTATTGTCATCTTTTGCTATCCCAAATTTTGGTTGGAATCTTGTGTCCTTTGGTTATCCCAACTTTAGGTTGGTACACGTTACCTTTAAGTCTACCTTTGGCTGACAATCTCTTTACTCTGTACATCCCTGCAGGTTGCAAATTTCTGGGTTCTTTTGGTATTCAACCTCCCTGTACCTTGAAGGTCTGAAAGTCGTTGCTACCATCCCTTCAGGTCCAAGTTGTTTGAATAGAGGCAGCTGTAGCACCCCAAAATTTTCCCACCCTTTTTCTTATTATCTTGGCTTATGTTTCATATCATTTTGCATCATCATTTGTGCGGAACATTGGTTCTAGGCAGGGGATCAAGGTATCTTATTCATTTATCAAGAAGAAGAGCTTCATCCTCAAAGCTCAAGCAAGGTTTTATTCTCAACCCTGTGGTATTCTCAAGCCCCAAGGTCCTCTCATCATCAAGGCATGTCTCACAATCATCTGGATCAAGGTTACAAGCATTGATCATCTCCTCCTATCTTGTGAACAACTAGAATAGAGTTTTGGTCAAAAGGCATATGTGGCTAGTTCTTTGGGCAAGACATGGTTCTATGGCTCAACACACATCTTGAGGGTTTTCTACATGAACTATGTATCATTACAAGTCATGACAAGAGCTTCAATCAATGGAAAAGGTGTTAGGGTTTCATCTGGTCAACAAAAGTCAACAGTGTTTCATTGAGGTCAAAGTCTTGGATTTCAAGGTCAAACAAGGGTATGTTACGTGTTCTCAAGTGTTTTCATGTGTTTGGAAAAGGCAAAGTCAAGGAGAAGCATAAAATTAGAAGTTTGGTTGGATTAGGGGTTGATTGAAATATTTTCTAAGTGTAGAAAACCCTAATTCTATCCATTTTGCAACATCCATAACTTTCTCATCTTTGATCCAATGAGAGAAAACTTGTTATCAAATTAAAGAGGACATCATTAAATACAAGTTTGTAGAAGAAAGCAAGTCCAAAAGATTCATATATTGAGAGATATGGAGAGCTAAAGTTGAGAAAATCAAGATGTTGTCATTTCAAAACTTGGAAATTTTTTCTGAGTATAGAAATTCAACTTGAGGTACATGTTTTCAAGCCTATCTTTCATGATGATGCAAGCTTCAAATGACTTTTCCTTCAACATGAAAGTTTTAGAGCATCCTCCAAGATTTAATTTGAGTACTAGAACACCTCCATTGAATGTGTAGAGCTCAAGTTATGATGTCTCCAAGTTAGGATTTCAAAGATGTCAAGTGGGACAAGTTTTAGGCAGATTTTTGAAGCAATCTTCCAAGGCATTTTTCATCAGGTTCTTGGCTCCAATTCAATTTCCTTCAAACATGAAAGTTTTAGATCATTCTTTAAGCTTTCTAACCATAGCTAGAACTCTTCATTTGAACCATTGTACCTTAAGTTATGGTGCTTGCAATTCAAGGTGTTAAAGTTGGTAAGTTTGGTAAATGTCACAAAATTACACTAAATGTCATGAACTAGTCTTGAGGACACAAATTCCAAGCCATTTTCCACATGTTTCCAAGCTTTTTTTCAAGATGATTCCAACATGGAATTTGTTCCTTACATTCCCTAGTTTCTATTGAACACAAGTTTGTTTGATTTGGGGTGGAATTCATCAAGTTATGAACATTGGTAGTGGTGGACATGAATTATATTTTAGGGCATCATTTGATGGTACATGATGGACAATTTTTCGCAGCATGATATTATGCCTTACCATACAAGTTATATTACACTCCTTGTGTCAAGTTTCTTTACTACAAATGAGCCAAACCATTCCATATTTCATGTAGCTTCATGTACATGTTTCACTAAAATAAGAAAGGTTGAAAATCACCACAAAAAACTTTGCCTCCACATTTTTCCCACGTGACATCATATTAATTCCTCATTTGTACCCTCTTTTTGCTAAAACACACAAATATCTCACACCATGAACATGCCAAGCTCGTGTACCACAGACAGATTCCCTTAATGCAGGCCCATTAAATGCTTCTAATCTATCATACAAAACCCAAAGGAAAACCCTAGAGAGGAGAGGAATTATTCTGATTTAGAAAGAGCTTGAAACTACAAAAATGATCCTTCATTTTCTCTCACTTCGAATTTCAAATTTCCTTGGAGTTTTTACTCAGTGTTCATTTGTTTCTTCATCACTAAATCACAAGAAATCCATTAGAAGGTTTTGCTTGGAGTTTAAGCAGCATTTAAAGAACCAACGGAGTTGCTCCGTTAGGTAATTTTTTCCACCTTGAATCTCTCATATTAGGCACCTATTTAAGCTCATGTTGGTGAATCTAAAGTCCTCCAGTGATGGAGGAAATGTTTGAACGTGGTTTTTCTTGATTTGCTTTGTTCTCATTTTGTGACACAAAACTTCAAGCACATATTTCATATTTTTTTAGGCACCTTTTTGAAACTCCATGACCATATTCGTGTTCTATGTGAGATCCTCTTCAAAATGATGTGGTAGGTTTGCATTGTTATGGTATTTTACAGTCTTCTCCGGCGAGGATGGCCGGAGAAGACAATCGGAGTAGGGTTCTAGTGTCGCATGTGTAAGCTGAGGTGCCTGATGATGTGTTGCTCTGACTTGGCATTTGACTTGCACGCGTGTGTGTTGAAAAGTGAGGTGGCATGCCACATCCTTTAATGAAAAGTTGCGTTTCATTTTCTTTGTATGTTTGCTTAATCATTTGGTCATGGGTTGGGTCCATTTTTATATCCACACCCTCCAATTTGTGGCCCAACATGCCATATAACTTGTTGCTAGTTCATTTTGAAGTTACTAGGACACCCCCTTTTGCCTTGTTCATCTTGTTATTTTATTTTCTTTACTTTTTTAATTTAATTTTATTTTAATTATTTATTTTCATTCTAAAAATGATTAAAAATATATTTCTGGTCCATTGATGTCTCAAGATATTTTTCATGATTTTTATTATATTTTTTTAATTATTTTTTCTATTTTATTTTTTAATTAATTAGTAAAGTGCTTTTACATGTTTATCCTTAGCTAGGGTTTTAGTTCTTGGTGCTTTATGCTTATCTTTTTGCCTCAATCTCTTGACCATATTTTGATATACCATTGATGATGTTTGAATACTATTATGGTGCCTTGATGATTAATTCTTGGTTGATTTCTTATTAGTTTTTGTTTGACCCTCGAAATATGCTCGACTAGTTGAATACTTGAGTTTGTTTGATGAAATTGATTATGTTTTCTTGCAATCCTTATTGTGATACTTTGCTCTTGGGTTCTTAATAGACATTACTTGAGTTTGATTTCCTATTTGGATTTTATTTGGTCTTGTTTCTATGTTTGGATGGTGCATCAAGCTGTTGTTTCTTTGGCTATGTTTTTGTGCATGTCTTGGCGTACTCTTTTGAGTTTGATTCTTGGATGATTCAATGGATGTTTGATGATCCTTATTTTCTTTTCTCAACATGTTTAAGGTTCTGGTTTTCATGTGTAGAGGTTCATTTTATGACCACTTCATCTCATATGTTTCACATGATCATTTGCTTCTTTTATGAGTTGACTTAAGGGATGTTTACTTGACTTTTGTGCTTCAACTTGAGTTTGTCTCTTCTTGACTTTGATTGTTGATTTGAATTTGAAAAAAATGCATATCATTTTATTTTATTTCTGACCTTGATGGATTGATAATTGGTCATGTGTGTTCTTGTTGATTATCTCATTTCTTTGAGAATGACTTTAGTGTATGAACTTGTTCTTGATGTATGTTTTGAATTCAGACCTTGATGTTTCTTTTGTATGTTCATGAGTGGATCTTTGACTTGATATTAATGTTGATGTTTCTTGTGTCTTTTCCTTAAAGGTTATGTCTTGCATGCTTGTTCATGCCTTAATCTTGTGTCTTTTCCTTTAAGGTTATGTCTTGCATGCTTGTTTTGTGTAGCATTTGATTTGTTTATGAATGTGATGCATGACTTGACTTTTTGTGCTTCTTCTTTGATCATTGGCATGAATTGAATGTGATGTGATGTTGTTTCTTCCTTACCATGTTTCTCATATCATTTTACTTCATTTCACTTTGTTTTGTGATTGATAATGCTTCTTGTAAAATGTTTAAGTCATTTGAATGTGTGTGGACACTTTATTTTGCCATTGGGTCTTGATTTCAAATATTTTTATATGGTTTGACATCTGAATGCTTCTTTGTTTTTTTGACGTGATGTTGGTGTTCACCTTGTATGATTGAGATGTGTGTTTTCTTAATGCTTCTTGTCTATGAACTTCCATGATTGTTCATCTTGTTTGCATCTTCTTATTTCTTCTTCATCTCTTTTCTCTTCTTGAGACTTGTTTAAGTTTCAATCTTGTTTTCATTTGTGATTGACTTGGATAGTGTTTACTTGTGCTTGCTCACATGATCCTCTAGGATTCCTAGTCCCACTTAATTTTTTATTATGATGGGAGTAGGAGAAACATTAAGCTTTAAATACTTTGCATGATAACAATTAGGATAGTCCCTTTCATCTCAACTTTAGGTCCATCATTTGTATGATAACATTAGGTAGATTTCCCTTTTATTTTAACCTTAGGACTATTTTGTATGATAACATTAGGGTTTTCAGTTCCCTTTAGTGTTTTTTCGTTGGGTTTTCTTTTCTCTTCTCAAAATAATTCTAAATACTTAACAAAGACGATGGACGTTGTGCGCCACGAGCCTTAAGCATATGGGAAATTATGAGTGGGGGATTTCTCTTCACTTGTCTAGAGTGTTTAGTGTATGCCCCAAGGGTGATATGCGACACATTTGTTCCTATATTATAGTCTTTAGTTCAACGTGAATCGCAAATCAAACCAATTCACTTCATTAAAACTCACAAACAAAATTCAAACTTTTTATCCTTCGGGATTTGTTTCAAACTCATTTTCAGAAAAGAGTATGTTACTTTTCCATTCTATCACAAACAGGCATTAACCCTAACTGCTTGAGTGAGAACTTAACGTCGCTCATAAAAAAACACTTAACCAACCTGTGGTTTAGTTACCCGAACTACATTTGCTCTAATTTCTCATACCATATGAGGATACGTAGGCACAAGACGACGATGTCTTGGCAAGCAACCTTCCCCCTATCACCCGTAGTTTTCTGAACTACGTTGAGTTTGACTTTCCCATTGCACGAGGGAATACGTAGGCATAGACGATGATGTCCTATCGAGTTTCCTTTCTCCTTTTTCTTTTACTTTTCCCGTTTCCATTTAGCAATAGCTTTTAGATAACACACTCTTTGATTAGACAACAAGCATGGATCCCGTTGAGTACAATGGACGCGAGGGGTGCTAATACTTTCCCCTTGCGTAACCGACTCCCGAACCCAAAATTTGGTTGCAATGACCTTGTCTTCTCCTTTCTTTTAGGTTTTCTTCGATCATTTCCTTTCCATCCTTTTTGGATAAATAATGTTCGGTGGCGACTCTTCTGTTTGTTTTCGCCGGTTGTTTTTTCGCAGTTGTGACACCTTGATGAAGTGGTGATCGGTTATTAGTTGGTACACAACCTTATGGATCTTATTATTGTCATCCATTTGATATCATCCTCATTTAAATTCTTGATGTAACTCTAAAGTATTTATATTGGGATAAATTGTTCCCCCTTATCTTTTTGCCATCTTACGCAAACTTACTCTTATGTTTTGATTTCTTGTTATCTCCAAACAAATCTCGATAATTCATGCAATATTTTTTTAGGTATCACCATAATCAAGGTTTCCTCCTTCAATTACATTTTTATAATCAACAAAACATTTGTAGTGTTTATTGATATGTTTCCTATTGTGTTACTTTGTTACTACCTCTGGTCCTATTTATAAGAAAAAAATTGCTTTTTAGATTCATTTAATAATTAATGTATTTGGTTTATATTTTGTCCAAATACATTGTTTATTCAATGAGTCTAATAAGAAAACTTTTTCTTATAAATAGGACCAGAGGGAGTATTTATCTTTATTATTTATATTTATTCTAGTGCATAGTGACACCCATTTTGTCAATATTCGAGTTATTTCTGCGAGAGGCAAAGAAATCTTTTCTATCTTTTGGTACCTTACCTTTGCACATTGTTGTACCTTTTCAATGAAGTATATTGACATTTGGGAAGTCTATTCCACTTGAACTAGAGCATCCCCAACAACTTCTCTGGAAACTGATAAATAAGTAAAAAGAGTAGCACCTAGTTTTGGTATGGTTAAAATGGAAGGTTGCAAAAACACCTCCTTGAGCTTAGCGAGCACAGCCATGCACTCGGGCGTAAACTCGAAGGTTTCCTATTTCCTCAATAATTTGTCCAAGGGCAATGCGTGATTTACAAATTTTGAGATAAACTTGAAAACAAAACCAATGTCCCATTTAATTTATGGATCTAGTTGTGCTCCATGTAAATTGGTCTGAGTTGTTCCTCAATGTCTAAATTAGTGTGATATATTTTTAGGTGGGAGATAGGTGTCGATATTGGTAACCTTACCGATGTTTATAATATCGATCTGTTTCATCTTCCCATTAGGTTGGGCCACGTGATCTCCTTCTTTCTATGAGTCAATCTTTATGAATTCGCACTCCTCCATGTAGTCATTTGATCAAATGGCATTGTCATCTCTGTCAAGATCTTTATAGTGCTTCATAAGGTTTTTTATGCAACACTACATGGCTACTTGTTGTGCTACATGCAAGGAGATAATCTTCCTATTGTCAAAGGGGCTTCATTATTAGGTGTGGCGTTGACACAATGACTCAAAATGTGTTATGATGTGTGATGTGAAGGTCATCAAAACCTTTTCAATCACTCGTTTATATTTTATCTCATGAGAATTCCATTAGTGTCCAGTTGTAGGTTTTAGGATCATCTTGTGTAGTCTCAATTTCTTGTATTCATTATAAAATATGATATAAATTGAACTAACTTGGTCAATTAGACTCATATTGACATTGTAGTTTTCCATGCTTATTGAGACGGCCATGGAGTCATCTTAATAACTCTTTTATAGCCTTATAATCTCTTTTAGAAAACATAAATTAAGGGTTATGTGTTTCTTAGTATTGTAAGAGTCCATATTGATTTAAAGTCTCTAGGGTGTGTGTTTTGTTTTGGCGGAGTTTGAGGGTGCTCATCCTGGAAATCCTATTGAGCTAAGGTTGATTTCTATGGCTTGAATGTTGAACTCCAGCCCTTTCTTTTTTCACTATTGTGCCTCCTATAAGGATTCAACAAATCTTTCCACAAAGACAGTTAATCAAAGGAATATAATTTCAAGACACTGGGGCAAGTCAGATCGAGATCGTCTATGGCAAAATTGCTTTATAACTTGTGATTGGGGGAATCCATGCAAATACCTAAAACACTAGGGCAGAGATAGGCTATGAAGGTACAAGTTCTCTCCATGTTTCAAGGAAAATGCTAAGGTGTATCAACAACCATTGATCCTGAAGTAGGTGTCGGAGAATCATGTCTTTATAACCCTTATCCTAGTCTCAAATATTCAATCTCCTGCCACATGAGCATTTGGTAAACCATTACATAAATCATCACCATGCATTAATCACGTCGCTTCACTCGTGCATATCATTCATTGGGCATATCATGAAGCCTTGTAAAAAAAACGAGAAAAGCCAAAGCCCAACCATCATTGGCATACTAAAAAACTTGTTTCGTCGGTAACTCAAAACCTTGATTTCGATTGCTAAACCCAATGGTCATAGGTACTTTAAATCTTTAACCTTCCTCCAATTTTACAAAAAAGGCATTCGGTCGTGCATAACCCCTACATACCACAAAGCCCAACAATTAGAATTTTTCATATAGTAATCATCATCACATAAAACATTACATCCTCAAACGCGTAGCATATCTATTAGGATGGTGCATTACGCTATCCAACTTTAAACATACATTCAAAGCATAAGCCAGACTTGGTACCTTGTACGAAATGCCCTATTTTTTTAAGCACTCGTCTGTGTTGACTATATTTTTTCCAACACCCGTCCATGTTAAGCATTTTTAACACTCGTCTGTGTTGACCATATTTTTCTAACACTCGTCTGTGTTTATCTCATCTTTCCAATACTTGCATGTATTATTTTTCAACACTCGCCAGTGTTGATATTACCTTTTAGTACTCGTTTTTATTTATTTCCAACACTCATCCGTGTTGACATTTCTCTTTGATACTCGTCTATATTGATTTTTAAAACTCATCCATGTTGATTGTATATCTTCGATACTCGTCCGTATTGATTTCCAACACTCGTTTGTGTTGACCATACCTTTTCAATACTCATCTGTATTGATTTTCAACACTCGTCCGTGTTGATATTACCTTTTTAGTACTCGTCTGTATTGATATAAAAAACTCGTTTGTGTTGACATTACCTTTTTCAGTACTCGTCCATATTAATATCCAACACTCGTCCGTGTTGATATTACCTTTTTAGTACTCACCTGTATTGGTTTCTAACATTCGTCTGTGTTGACATTACCTCTTTGATACTCGTCCATATTAATTTCCGACACTCACTCATGTTAATATTACATTTTCAATACTCGTCTGTATTAACTTCCGACACTCGTTGGTTTAATTTCTTTCCAGCGCTTGTCTGTGTCGATTTATTTCCCCAACAAAATGTTCTAGTAAATCCCCAACAGATAAACCTACAAAAGTTTTTCTGCCATTCCATATCCTTAATAAACAAGTCCCCATAATACACTTACCTTACATTGCATCAACCTCATTCCCAACAGACAAATTTTTAGATTTTCTTGTATTTAATCCTTTTCTACCTTGAATGTCCAAAGAGCTGTTGTCTTTCATACATTCAGGTCCAAGATGATTAAATAGGGGAAGCTGTCATACCCCAAAAATTTGCCATGCTTCTTCACTTTTCATCTAACTTTTGGTCTATGCTTCATCTGCATATCCATAAATATTTAGGTCATTCATTTGCAATTGCATTCATTTAGTGACATCATTGATTCAAAGGGCCTTTCTATTTATGATATAAATCTAGTGGATCAAGCTTATGTTATATCTTGACTATTTTGGCACAACAACGCCGGTTGGTTCATTCTTTATGGATTAACTCTTGTGGAATCCTAATTCTTGGACTACGGTCTTTGGTTACTATGGATTTCATCATGGGACAGTTGATTTTAGAGGTCATTGTCAATACTAGCTTTTGGTGATCATTTTTCATATAAAGCCTACTTAGTGATTACTATTGACTATTGTTTGATTCTTGACTGGGTGTTTTAGTCAAGGGTAAGGGATTTATCCAAGAGATCAATTCAAGTTCAAAGATTCAAATTCATCTTGGAGGGAAAAAGCATACAAGTTACACATACACAATTCATTTAAAAAAAGAAGCCATTTTTCATTATATAAACATCAAATCATGTTACACAATCCAAATCATGAAGTTATACACAAAATTACACATTTTTGACCAAAGGTTGACTTTTTGGTCAAAAAACTGACCAAAGTCAACTACTAATCCTAAACCCTAATCCTCCTTTTTCCACAGTTACAAGCCATCCCATATTTTCCTCCAAAGTGTTCAATTTTATTCATGAATCTTGATGTTTTCCAATAATGGATATCTTGGTATGCCATGATTTTTCCATATCCAAAGTGCCTTGCAAGCATACAATGCCATGTCTTGTTCATCCCACACTAGCCCTACATCAAACAAAACCTTTAAAATGTCAAATAACAGCTACATAAACCAAAATTCACACACCATAATAACCCATACAATAACATCCAACATGATATGACCTATACACATAACTACAAGGAGAACCATATAAAAACTAAAATACATGATACATGCCAAACCATATTCACACATACACATGGCCAATGCAATATCATAGCCTACACATTTTCATCAATTCTAACTCACTAGTTTCACTAAAATCCTGCATGTTTTTCCTATTAGCAACTTAATCTAACAATAACATCAATTCAAACATTTCACATAACACCAATCCAAATAACATACTACCATAATAGCATTCACTAATTAACAACCCCTAACAATAACTAACAATATCAAAATTTAAATCAAGTTCAAATTCATTTCTAACTCACTCCCTAAACTCACTCATAACAATTTTACTCTAATAGCTAATTACAAGTGTTCAACATCAACAACCTAACTGGCACCATTCTTCACTAACATAAACTAATTGTCAAAGATCAAATTCCAACTAACCTAATTGATTTTGTCATGTTAGCATCAAATAACTCTAATTGCAACATGACACTAACTAATTTGAATCCAAGCACACACTCATTTCAAACACTAATAAGCTCACTAACTGTAACTAACATGCTAACATAACAAATCATTCTAACTTCATCATAACAGATTACACTAACATGCTAACTTTCCTAACTTCGAATTTCAACATTACAATGAGCCAAGCATTTCAAACTAGCCTAACACTAAGAAGCAACTAACTTTCAAACTAATTTTCAACTCTTCACTAACACTCCAACTCTATTCTAACTAACTAACATATCCTAACAAAAAAACACTAACCCTGTTAAATTGATTCAATTAATATCAGATTCTAACAACACTAGTTTTCCAAAATTTAATCACCACTAAAGCTTAATTAGAAACCAATTTTAACAGAACACAACCTTATGTAATAAATCTCTACCAACTGAATAAATGATATAAATTATGAAATTGTGTAAAGTTGTTCTTTTGAAATGAGATGACAAAATGAATTTATATATGCTTGAGATTAAGCACAAAAATGGATGGAAAAAGATAGTTAGATTCTATTCAAAAACATATCATGACTTGAGTCAAATGAACAAGTGAAGTGAAACAAGAAAACATAAATATTTTGACTCATTTCTCATGTGATTTGAATCACCTCATAACTATGATTTGAGTCAGAGAGGATCATGATTCAAATCAAGTACAAAGTCTGATTCGAGTCACTTTGGACAGAGCCAAATAGAGAAATGTGAAAAAAAATGTCTGATTCGAGTCAAGTGTAAAGTCTGTTTCGAATCAAATGAAGCATAGGTGACCTAGATTTGTCTCATTCGAATCAAGTGCATCTTATGATTTGAGTCACAAAGTTTTCTGATTTGAAACATCCCCATGGAACTTTCACCATCTATGGTTCGAGACCCATCATGCCCATTTTAGGAGCTGGAGGTGTAGGGATGTTGTGCAGGTGAATGACCTCATGCCAGATCTGCTCACGACGAGTGTTCAGAGGTGTGAAGGTCTTTGTTGCCTTGCATACTCTCTTAAATGAAAAAAATTCTATAAAACGATAGGTGTAAATTCTCTTCCTAAAGTGGTGCAAACCTTTAGTGTTATGAAAATGCTCATTGACGTCTCGCGCCTTCTTCTCAGTGTTTCTCTCTTTTATGTAACATTATGCTTTGGTAACCACTTTTTCTAACAAAAGTATTGCCTTATGGGCGAGAAACTCATTGACGTGTCCCGCCTTGAGACCATTCTAGAACGCCCTGATGAATACTTATTAGTTTAGGGGGACGACCTTTATGGTAGCTTCATTGAATCGGGAGAGATAGTCCCTAAACAATTCTGAGGGATCATGTCGTATGTTGAATAAACTGGTGGTGAAAATTTTCTAATGACGGCTGATGAAAAACTAATGTACAAGTTTCTTCACTAATTTTTTATAAGCGACGATGGAAGTTCTATGTGAACCCATATGCCATCACAAGGCGGCATCCCTGAAGGTGTCATACAACAACTTATACTTTAGGGAGTTAAGTGCTATGATGATGGTCATTTGAGTTTTAATGGAGGAAACGTGTTCATAAGGGTCATTGTGCTCTTAAAACTTGGCGAAAGAGGGAGGCTTGAATCCTTTAGGAACAAGCGTTTTCCAAATTTTATTTGAGAGTGGCTAGGGATCTAACACTTTCATGTCCTCTAAGGATTTGGTCTCTTGTTGTTGCTGTCGAATATTAAGGACACTCTCCTATAGGGTTTTATTCTTATGACATAGTTCATCCATTATGACATGTATCTCTGCCATGGCATCGACATCATTGCTTCCCCTGGTGTCTTCCGACATAGGGGAAAATGCTCTTCTGTTAACCATGGCTGAGAATGTTTGGGTATGTAAGCGGGGATGATAGTGAATATGGAGATTGTAGAAGAAGGTGTCGCCCATGTTAGTTTTACCAGGGTCCCGCGGTGGACGTCATTATACTAGTAAATAAGTGCAGGTGTGCATGGTATCCATACAAGGGTAGAGGATACTCAGAGGCCTTGGTAGGTTTATAGCGATTAGGGATATTCCATGGTGGTGAGAAGTCATATACAATGGTATCATGGTGTTTTATGTGGTATGAAGGGCCATCTCATGTGAGGTGAGATGCACTTGTGCGTAAGCGTTATGTTAGGGTTCATTATGATCTGTCTTTTTCCATCAAAGGTTCAAATATTTATAGAGGCTCTTAAGCCTAAGTTTTAGTCTAAAAAGTGGCAACCACTCCCCCTTAATTGAGAAAAAATGCCGATCACCTATTTTCAAGGGAGTCGTTGTATGACTTGTTCTCGTATGACTAGTGGTGAGATAACAGTATTATACACATCATGTATCCTAAAGGCGAGACCCTATACTCCATAAAGGTAGCGCTCAAGCGATGCCTTACTAGGCGAGGACCCTCACATCATCCTTATTTAGGACTCTCCCAAATATAACACTATAATAAGTTATTAAGCCATATATAGCATATGACTCAAGGCCCATAGCAAAAGTGAAGTTCATTGGGTGAATATGAGTTCGACCAGTGAATCTAAGGGAAAATGAAAGGGTCATAATAAGGCAAATTTTGTGGGTGAATCTTCAACTTGCCAATGAATTTTAGGCAGCTCACAAAGGCGATTGAAGAAGACTTTGGCATGAAGAAATACGAAAGCAATATTTTTCTGAGAAAATTATAGCTCGCCCAGCAAATGAAGACAAGTTTTAAAAATATATAAATAGAGATATAGGTAAATCACGCATTGATTAATCCGTTCATTGTGCTTCTTCTTACTTTATGTGTTTTATGTGTATTTTTGTGTTTATTTGTTTCTCACTTTTCGATAATGTAAAGGGACAAAAGTATATTCTTATAGGGATTATACTTACAATATTTTTCAGGGGGAGTTAAAACTTTAATCTTCTTTTCATCTTAAACCATCTTCTAATCCACCTCCTTAAGAGGTGTTTTCCCATCACTTAAAAGGTAGATAATTTGGTTATATGTGCTTAACAGGTTTTGATAATACCAAAGAAAAATATCAAGAACATCATTAAATAAATATGAAATATTGGCTTAGATCAAATTGCGAGAAACTTATGATGATTAGTTTAAAAGTATCAAATATTAAAGAATAATATTAAGAAACAAATTTATCTATTAAAAGTTTGCTATATGATCTCGTGCTCAAATTGTCTTACCTTTGCTATGGTCAAATATCTAATTGGAGTGTGTTACTTTAAAAGTACTAAAGTCACGCATGCACTCACTAAACTTTTTTTTTTCAAAACCTCATATATTTTCAAAACATATTTTCAAAAATCATTTTGGAAATTAGCCAAAACTTTTTAAATCGAACCATATTCAATTAGAAAGTCTTTATAATTGATTAGATAGCAAAATTCGGTTTGTAATTGATTATGGCACTAGTGTGATCAATTATAAGGAAAAATTCACTTGATAATCGATTATAGAGACCTAATAATCGATTATGCTTTTAATCTAACAAATTTTCTTTTATTTTATAGGTCAAAATCAATTATGATTATAGCCTAATTGATTATGGTTTGGATACGTGTCTTTCAAAGTTTTCAATTTTGTATAAATATTTTATTATACAAGGAGGTTTTGTGTTCATTTAAAAAACACACAAGTATTTTAAAAAGCGCTTCCTCATTTACTCTCACCTTGCTCTTTATTTACATACTCACTTAAATATAACTTTAGCGGTGAGAGAATAACTATTAAGTATAGATTTCTTATGTAACCCTTGTTATATTGTTATGTTATGATCTATAAATGTAAATCAAGTGATGCATTCTCTCTTGAATTTCGATAGATTTTAAAGGTTACAAACAAAACCTAAGATAAAAGATTTGTATAAAAGTGTTGAAAGTCGATCTTATGTTAAAAGATATGTGGTAGTGGAAATCTTAAAGTACGACCCTTAAGAATTGAAGTAGCATCGTACTTTCGGGCCGAACCAATATAATGCAGACATGTTACTTCCTTTTCCATTATCTTTTATTTTATCGTTTTTTATCTTTCAACTACTATTCACTTATTCTACTCCTTTCTTAAAATTAACTTAAAAATTAATTTAATTTGTTTAGGTTTTTGAAAAAAACTTTTTATCATAATTCACTATTCTTTTATATTTGAAGTCATTTGAATAACTACAATACTTCCTCCATTTCGTTTTAAGTGTTATTTTTAAGATAATTTTTTATTTCTTTTTAATTGTCACTTGCAAAATTCAAGGTAGTATTAAATGTACTTTTTGTCAAAATTACCTCTAAATAATTATTACAGAGAGAAAAGTAAAATGAATGTGATAAATAATTAGAAGTATTATAGATAAAAGGATAATTATTGTATGAAAATTAACAATATTAATGAACTTTTTTTATATGTGTAAAAAAATCAAAAAGTGACACTTAAAAAGAAACTGAGAAAGTTTATCACTATAATGTTTGGGTAGGAGTGTGCAAAAAAACCGGATATGTTTAACCAAATTGACATCCAAATTGTTTCACTTTTAAAAATTCAAACCAAAATGTCAAAATATAAATTTGAATATCTATTTTGTTATCAAAATATAAACCGGTACCTATAATAATATGGTTTAGTTATTGGGTACCCAAATTTTTATATGTTAAATTTATATATTTGTTTTTTTTTTATGATTCACCAAATTAAAAAAGTCCAAATTATCTTTGTTATTAACTGACCCAGACTATTTTAGAAAAATCAATAATATTTTTGGGCTAACTTTACTGTTTAAAATCAATTAAATAGGAATTAATTTTTATAACAATTTTGAGTTTGAAATTACAGAAACTATCCAGAACTTTGTTGTTTAAAATCGATTAAATAAAGCGATTAATTTTTATAAAAGAATGAGTTTGAAATTACAGAAACTATCCAAAACTATTACACAAACATCACACCACCAGACTGCTATGTTGTCACAAGGCACATAACTCGTAGCCCAACAAAAAAAATAACATTTCATGTCAGTTATTTTGGGGCAATTCATCAAAGATTGTCAGTTATTTTGGGGACAATTCATCAAAGATTGTTGCCTTATTTATTGAATTTTGCCATCGATGTATTACTCTAAAGATTATCATTTTTAATGCTAGATTTGAACAGCAAAGTTAGCCCAAAAATAAAAGAAATTGGGAATCTCTTTGCTAAGGTATTAAAGTTATTTTATTCCTATCTTTCACCTTTTCACAGTGGCCAAAAATAAAATAGAAGAAAAGGAAAAACTATTAGAATATTAATAGTAATTCATATTTATTTAGTTGTACTATTTTTTTTAACCCTTAAGTTTGTTAGAGGGTATTTTAGTATTTTATCTTTTTCTAGTAACCCTAGTTTTAGTTTATAAATAGGGTGACAATCATTATAACTTTTATCATGTTTTGTAGCCGTCATTCTTAATAGAATATTTCTACCTTTCATCATTTATTCTACCTTTGCACCAACAATTGGTATCTAGAGCTCCGGTTCAGATTCATTGGGAAACACGGGAAACACGAGTGAACGTGAGGTCTTGTGTGTTTGATTTTGATTCTTAGATTCGTGTTGAATCTTGAACAAAATCTGATCAGAATTTTATTCTGTGGGTTGGGAAACACTGTGTGAGAAACATTGAGTGTATTGTGCAAGGTGAAGATGAACGGAAACGGCAACATGAACACCAAGCTTCCAGTATTTGACGGTAAAAACTGGACTCGTTGGATGATCCAAATGCGTGTACTGTTTGGTGCTCAAGATGTTTTAGATCTTGTCACTGATGGTTATGTTCCGGTAGCAGCAGATGCAACAGATGAACAAAAAACGCGCAGAAGGAAGTAAGGAAGAAGGATCAGAAAGTATTATTCTTTATTCATCAATGTGTTGATGTAAATGTGTTTGAGAAGATTGCAGATTCAACGACAGCAAAGGCTGCGTGGGACACACTAGTTAGATGTTATGGTGGTGACGCATCAGTGAAGAAGGTGAAGCTTCAGTCCTTGAGAAAGCAATATGAGAATCTCAACATGAAGAATAATGAGAAAGTTTCTGAATACATCTCCAGAGTGATTCTGATCACTAATGAGATGAAGGCGTGTGGAGAAACTCTTTCTGAAGAAACAATCATGGAGAAGGTATTGAGATCCCTTACCTCTCAATTTGATTACATTGTGGTAGCAATAGAACATTCCAAAGATCTGAGTACCATGAGAATTGAAGAGCTGCAGAGCAGTTTAGAAGCGCAAGAGTTGCGTTTGACTGAAAGAACTTCTGAAAGGGAAGTAGAGCAGCAGGCTCTGAAAGCAACTTCTGATAGGAGGTATCAGAAGCAGTCAGAAGCCAGGAGAAGATCTGATGGTGGTCAGAAGTCAGAAAGCTCAACCTCTGATAGACAAAAGAATGCTCAGAAGGGAAAAGAGAAGTATGACAAGAAGAAGATCCAATGTTACTGTTGTAAGAAGTTTGGTCACTTTGCTAGAGATTGCTGGTCAAACAAGGAGAAGAAATCAGAAGAAGCAAATATAGCCAGAAGTTCTGATGACGAATCTGTGCTATTGATGGCCTCTGAATCTGATAATATGGATCTGATAGACTGGTGGTATATGGACACTGGCTGTTCAAATCATCTTACTGGAAACAAGAAATGGCTGGTTGACTTTGACTCTGAAAAGAGAACAAAGATCAGATGTGCTGATGACAAATATCTTAATGCAGAAGGTATGGGAAATGTCAGAGTGATTCTGAACAATGGGAAAACAGCATTGATTCAGAACGTGTGGTATGTACCTGGCATCAGAAGCAATCTGATGAGTGTGGGACAATTAATTGAGAAAGGTTTTTCAGTTACCATGAAGGATAATCTTCTGAAGCTGTATGACTGCAATCAGAAGTTGATTATGGAGTCAGAACAGGGAAGGAATAGAACATTCAAGGTGAATGTCAGAACTGCAGACTCAGAATGTCTTAGTGCAACATGTGCTGAGAAGGAGAGTGAGCTGTGGCACAGAAGATTTGGTCATTTGAATTTCAGAAGCCTAAAACATCTGAATTCAAAGAAGCTGGTACATGGAATTCCTGCAATTAAGAGGCCTGAGAAGTCATGCAAAGTTTGCATGGAAGGAAAACAACCACGTTTGCCATTTGCGTCAGAAGTTGCTCCAAGAGAAAAACATGCCTTGGGAGTTGTACATTCTGATGTGTGTGGTCCATTTCCAGTAGCATCAATTGGAGGGAATAAATACTTTGTGTTATTTGTTGATGAATTCACAAGAATGACATGGGTATCTCTTATTAAGTTCAAACACGAGGTGTTTGATGAATTCAAGAAATTCAGAATGAAGGCTGAGAATCAGAGTGGTCAGAAGTTGAAGATTCTTAGAACTGATGGTGGAGGTGAGTATAACTCCAAAGAGTTCCAGAAGTTCTGTGAGGAGAATGGAATTGAGCATGAGGTTACTGCTCCTTATACCCCTCAACACAATGGTCTTGCTGAAAGAAGAAACCGTACTTTGCTTGATATGGTGAGAAGCATGCTAAAGGAGAAGAAGCTTCCTCAAAAGCTCTGGGGAGAAGCTGTTGCCACTGCAACGTATGTACTCAACAGATGTCCTACGAAGAAGTTGAAGGAAATAGTTCCAATGCAGAAGTGGACTGGAGACAAGCAAAGTGTTAGTCATCTGAAGGTGTTTGGTTCTGTTTGCTATAAACATGTTCCAGAAGCCAGAAGACAGAAGCTGGATGATAGAAGCAAAGTGATGATTCTGATAGGGTACCACAGTACAGGTGCATACAAGCTCTATTGTCCAGAAACCAATAAAATTGAACTCAGCAGAGATGTGATTGTGAAGGAATCAGAAGTTTGGAATTGGGATAAGTCTCAATCTGATTCTGATGTTAGAACTTCTGAAGAAAGGTCAGAGTTAAGAACTTCTGAAGTTGAAGTAAACTCTGAAGTTGATTCTGACTTTGATAGTGATTCTGACTCTGGAGAAGACTCAGAAGATGAAGGTGACTCTGATGATCCAGACTCTGATGGTAATCCAGATTCTGGTGGAAATTCAGACTCTGAAGATGGCCAAGGCTCTGGAGGAAGTCAACCATCTGAAGCTGGAAACTCTGAAGCTCAAGACTCTGAACAAGTTCAGAGACCACAAAGAATCAGAAGCGTTCCCAGAAGATTTGCAGAATTTGACATGCTGCAAGACACTGAAGTAGACTCTGAAGGAGAAGTTATTCAGTGTGCCATGTTAGTAGACTCTGAACCTATAAGTACAGAGGAGGCTCTTAAGCAGAAGCTCTGGCTGAAGGCCATGAAAGAAGAACTTGATGCTATAGATAGAAACAAGACTTGGAAGCTGACAGAACTTCCAAAAGACAAGAAAGCCATCAGCGTCAGATGGGTTTTCAAGCAGAAGTTAAAGCCAGATGGTTCAATTGGCAAACATAAAGCAAGGTTGGTAGCCAGAGGATTCCTACAGAAACCTGGGATGGATTATTCTGAAGTGTTTGCACCTGTAGCAACACATGAAACAATCAGAATGGTGATTGCAATAGCTGCTAACAGGAATTGGCCTCTGATGCATTTAGATGTAAAATCTGCATTTCTGAACGGCCCATTAGAAGAAGAAGTTTACGTGTCACAACCTCCTGGATTTGTGAAAAAGAATCAGGAAGGGATGGTGTACAGATTATACAAAGCTCTATATGGATTGAAACAAGCGCCCAGAGCTTGGAATCAGAAGATTGATTCATTTTTCAAGAAGCAAGGCTTTCAGAAATGTGAGATGGAGTACGGTGTCTATGTTCAACATACTTCTGAAGGCAATATGACTCTGGTATGTTTATATGTTGATGATATACTATTGACTGGAAGTTCTGAACAGGAGATAGCCAAGTTCAAGAAGGTTCTAATGAATGAATTTGAAATGACTGATCTAGGCAAAATGACATACTTTCTAGGGATGGAGTTCAGATATTCTGAGAAAGGTACCATTTTGCATCAACTCAAGTATGAATTAGAACTTCTGAAGAGATTTGATCTGAAGAATTGTAAGATGGCTGTCACACCTTTTGATACAAATCAGAAACTGGATTCAGACTCTGAAGGAAAGGATGTGGACGCTACAACCTTCAAACAGTTGGTTGGTTCTCTGAGGTATCTGTGCAATACCAGACCTGATATTTGCTACTCAGTTGGGATGGTTAGTAGGTTCATGAGTAAACCTAAGTGGTCCCATTACCAAGCTGCTGTCAGGATTCTGAGGTATATCAAAGGAACTCTGAAGTATGGAGTGTTATTTCCCTCTGGAGGAAATAATGAGTCAGAACTTCTGAGTTATTCAGACTCTGATTGGTGTGGAGACAGAGTTGACAGAAGAAGTACATCTGGGTACTTGTTCAAATTTCTGGGAGGTTCCATTTCTTGGTGTTCCAAGAAGCAACCTGTTGTGGCGTTGTCAACCTGTGAAGCTGAATACATTGCAGGTGCTGTTACTGCATGTCAAGCTGTGTGGATTCTGAATCTGTTGCAGGATCTGAAGATTAAAGTAGACAAACCTCTGAAGTTGATGATTGACAACAAGTCTGCAATCAATCTTGCCAGAAACCCAGTGTTGCATGGGAGAAGCAAGCATATTGAGACCAAGTATCATTTTCTGAGACATCAAGTTCAGAGTGGAGTGTTAGAAGTTGTACACTGCAACACTCAGAAGCAGTTGGCAGATGTTCTGACGAAAGCTATCAAGACTGATCAATTTCTCAGACTAAGGGATGGAATTGGTGTTACAAGTTTTGATGGAATATGAATTAAGGGATGGTATTAGAATATTAATAGTAATTCATATTTATTTAGTTGTACTATTTTTCTTAACCCCTAAGTTTGTTAGAGGGTATTTTAGTATTTTATCTTTTTCTAGTAACCCTAGTTTTAGTTTATAAATAGGGTGACAATCATTATAACTTTTATCATGTTTTGTAGCCGTCATTCTTAATAGAATATTTCTACCTTTCATCATTTATTCTACCTTTGCACCAACAAAAACAAATATTATTAGAAAATAAATAAAATAATAATCATAATTCCATAACATATAAAATAAAACTTGTGTCAAGATGATCATCACAATATCGTACCAAAATTTTAAAATCAATTAAACAAAAAAATTGAATAAAGCAAAAAAAAAAAGAAATTGATATTATGATTTTGATAGGAGAGAAATCGGTTTTGAAATTGGATCAAATAAAAAAACATTTACTAATAGAGCCACTTTTAGACCGAACCAATCTAAATATAAACCGGTTTTTAAAAAATTAAACCATATAAACTCAAATCAAACCATATAATTGGCCTAATTTAGATTGATTCAAAAATCATACACATCCTTAATGTTCGAGTGGTCAGATTTCAGGTGTGTTAGTTATCTCCATCCTATTCCTGCTCGATGATCGAGGACATAATGTATCATTGTAATGTTTTGGTTGTTAGTTGTCAAGTCTTTTGGCTCCTTCCACGCTATTCCTTCCGAGGTGATCGAGAACATTGAGGGGTAAGACTCTACCCTCCACCATATACATTAATAACTCTATTATCACTCTAAACTTACTCCATTTATTTACCTGAACTCCTGCCTAACCACAATGTCAAAACCAGACAAGGTAACAAAAAGGAAACTTGAAACTTAAAGCCTAAACCAATCTCTACTATGACTTGAGTAGTTTCAAGATTCATATAATCGATTTGATGACCTAAGAGAGTAACTTTTTTAAAAAGAGGAGAGAAAAATGGACCCATAGTGAAGCCAAACAAATAAATAAATATGATAAGCGACTACTACAATTTATAATCTCTAAAAAATAACACATCTATCAACTTTACATTCAACAAAATATGAAATATATGCTCACTGATGTTAAGAATCTAGAAAACTTCATGCCCCAAATCAAAATCAAAAGTAGAATCATTGTTATCTGAAACCTTGGAACTACCCTGAGCTTGTGGTGTTGTCACCGGCAACCCAATATCGCTTGACGGCATACAAGACCTTCTCTGAAATCAGTGGACCGTCTTCATGATCCACCATTTTGGTATTCCATCTCATTCCTTTTGCAATTCTTTTAACTTGCTTCAGCACTCCCACCTGATCTCGGAATATAACCGCTCCTTCGGGCCGTAAGATGCGGTCCATCTCCAATAGAATATCTTCTGCATTACACCTGCATTGATCACCAAGGTAAAGGAAAACCTATATTAGTTTTCATTACAAGATAATATAGTGTTTATAATGAATTGAGATTCATCTGCGTGATAGAGAGAAAGAGAAATCAACTTACGCATTTTTGTATAAGGTGAAAACACCATTTGCGTGGATAAGGTCATAGGTTCTTGGGTATGTGGAAAAGGCTTCACACCTGCGAAAAAAAGATGATTTCAAATTAAGTTCACAGAGGAAACCAAAAGGAAAGAGAAAAGAAACAGAGTTAAGGAAGTTACCAATCATGATAAATGCCAATCAATCCTCGCTCGAATATAACACCAAGGCTGCCTTTCTCAGAAATTGTAGGCACGACATTCATAACCCATAATTTGGGAGAGTCTATGGCTGCAGCAAAACCTCCAAAACCAGCATTCATGTCCATCACATTGCGATACCTCCCCGAGTCGATGATTTTGTTGACACGCCTGTAAGCATTCACATGTTTCTTCCATAATCGGTTGTCCTCCTCAAATAACTCTGCAGATACACCAGGAACAGATCCACTGGTGATTCTCGAAGGAACAGCATTTATTCTCTCTGGGAATGGCTTCCATGAACCACTAGGTTTAGCAGGAGTTACACAATTTTCCATCTTCTTGTACCTACACATTGTTTAACCTTTCAGATAAGTATTGAAAGACAATAATCCATAATCCAAAAGGTTAGAAGCAAAAAATAAAAAAAGGGGCAGAAAGAAGTGAAGCAATTTACCAGACATCATCAGAATTCGCGGATTCACAAATTGTAGGCTGAGTTTCTTGCTCACCGCATTCATCATTGCTTAATGCTTTTCTCCAGATTGCAATTTCACCTTTCTCATGTTTCTTTTCCCAGCAAAGAAGTTTAGCAGTGTCCTCAATCTGCCTTTGTTCCTCCTTAAGCTCATCCTCAGGGCGTTGCCATGCTTGGAAGTTGTTCTTCCAGTTGATCGGAGGACCAGAAAGTATCCAGTAACCACCAGGTCTAAGAACTCGGTCAACTTCCTTCATATACAATCCACCTAAGAAAAAATTCCAACTGTTGCAGTTTATAAATCTGTGCAGGCAAATACATACAAGTAGTTGTCTAGAGTCTATGGAATTGTTTTCAAAGGAGACCGAGATCCATTAGATTATTTTTTAATCAACCTTGGCCAGAAACATTATAGCTATTCTCACCATTTGCACCCCATTGAATCAAGCAGCGAGAACAATGTGCCATGTCAAAAGATCCGGAAGGAAAAGGAAGCATTATTGTTCCAAGAACACCAATGATTGCCGGAACACCTCTTTCCAGAGCAAATTGAACTTGCGCTTCATGAGAGTCCCTTGGTGCAATTGACATTGCAATAACATTTTTCTTAAACAAGTAAGCACCCCAACTAGCAACCTGGTATCATTAATGACAAGAAAATGAGCTAGAACATAGAAAAAATAAATGGAAGATTGCATGAAGATATACAAAATTGAAAAATATGAAAGAAACAATTGCAAATGAGAACTTTTCATTTACGAAGCATTGAAAAGTATAAGCTAAGAAGCATTGACATAGACAAGGACATTAAATATGATTTTCACACGCTGAGACTGGTAATAATTTGAGAAAATGAAATAATTGAATGTAATCACATGTGTCAGCCGTTCTGTATTGGATACTAGACACTACCTTCAATCTGAAGTGTCGGTACTACATAAATTATAAGTATTAGCCATGGCCGTCTCATTGTGGACAAGAAATTTTTCAGGCAATCATCATGTATATATATATATTACCAACAACGAATGTTGTTAAATAGCAGAATTTGAACTGATTGTTATTGTTCCGCGATATGCTAGTTAGTACTAAATGTTGTCAAATAGCGGCTATAGAGACATTTGAACAAACTGTTATATCAAAACAAGAATATTTTCTTAGTAGGATTTGTCTTACCCCGCACCCAGTATCTAATGCAGTTCTAACCATCCCATTATCCAATGGAATAACAGCTGCAAGTTGATTAATGTAAGCATCAGCACCCTGAGGAAATTGAGTTCCCCCACCAGGAAACCTGAAAACATTCCCTTCATACTGTATCCAATTCTGCACAGCCTTCTCAACTGTGAGGCTCTTGTAAGGCGCGTTTGCATACGGGACGTAATCGCGACTCTTAGGCCAAGGAAACGGCGTTGCATACCCTCTAGGAGCAGCTATGAGACAATGCAATTTCTCTTCCTCAGGAGGACAGTGCCGTTCTCTATAATTCATATTCTCTCGCGGAAACGTCATCGCCCTTGCTTGATCATGGCAAGGCGTGTAATCAATGAAGCGATCATCGCAAGGCTTGAACTCCTTGACTTGTTCGTTTGGATCATCATCCGTTCCAGCCTCACCATCATGGTGAGTCTCGTAGTTTAGATCAGAAAGAACACTACAATCTGTATGTTTAGTAATCTCAACAGCAATGCTGTCTCCTTTTCCAAAACCACTCCTTTGCCACAAACCTAATATATAGAAGAAACCACACAAAGCAAATACAATGAAAATCGACATTGGACCTTTGTTATTTCTATTATCTCCCGGGTTCCCTTTCGTCGCCATGATGATGAATCTTTATAATATATCTAAACCAGTCCTTACAGAATCCCTGCATAGTGCAAAGTAAAATAGTATTATCAAATAAATCATATTCAAAAACTCTATCTCTGAGACATATTGGCAAAATATGGCTCGGATATAGAGTTTTTGATGTGTCTGCAACGGCAACACAACCACAATTGAGTCCGCATCATACATAATTGACTGTAATTCTCTTCAATATCAAGTGTCAAAACGTGACTGAATTTAAAATTTTGGAAACGGTTGAAGAAACGGGAAAGAAAGATGAATTGGATTGAATCAAACAGTTTACCTAATCAAATCCAGACGCAATATTGATAATTGAAGACGTGATGTTGTGGCTTACTGGTGTGATGAAAAAAGTAGCGTTGCGTTGCGATGAAAGAATTGGAGATTTGAAACGGAATTAGATTGATGGTAGTTGTTTGTGCATTGTAGAAGTGGAATGAACGAACGGGTGTTTTGTTTTTTGGTGTGACTGTGTCTCGCATTCACATATGGGTCTCCGAAAAGTCCGAGGACACGAAATTGTCTCACTGCGGGTCGTGCTTCACTCATTCCTAGGAATATCTTTCATTGGTTCTCTAACTAACTTCAACATTTGCAACTAAATTCCTTATCAACCTTCTTTTCATGTTTATCTTATAATAACAACGGCCAACTCCGTATCCTTTTGTCCGCTTTTTTTATTGTTATTATGCTTTAAAGTATAAATTAATATTTTTTAAAAATTTTGTGATATGTACTCATGTGTCTATTTATCCGTATTTTGAATAATTGTCAAACATAGGTAGAGTAATAATGACAATCTCTTATTGTCTGTTGTGGGATATTGGTTTTAGGGATTTGGTGTTTTTAGAGGGAACAAATACACATGATTATTACTCATTATTTTACTTGAGACAGGCCCTTTTTATGGTCAAAAAGTTATTTTAAATTATGCTTTTATTTTAAGTTTTGTCACAATGCAATGCATCTTGCATCCTCCAAAATTAGTGAAATGGGTATCAATGGCTAAGATAGATTAT
This sequence comes from Lathyrus sativus, assembly GCA_963859935.3. Taxonomy (NCBI): domain Eukaryota; kingdom Viridiplantae; phylum Streptophyta; class Magnoliopsida; order Fabales; family Fabaceae; genus Lathyrus; species Lathyrus sativus. The sequence continues at coordinate 182,580,703 of OZ012739.1, forward strand.
GCCATTACTTAGCATATGTTTGTTGTTAAAACACAGATTGGTGTTTAATATATCTCATTGTTTTGATGATAACATAAATGAAATTTTGTATAAAGGAAATATATACTCTAATTATGTTTAAGTAATTTTGTTTCAGATCTTAAATTATATATTCATCTGGAAGCAAAAATTACATATGCAACTGAAAAGAACGTTAAGACTCTGAGCGTCAGAAGCAACATTTCAGAAGACTCTGAGTGCTTCCTGAAGAGACTCTGATCTGCTACAGATGACTCTGAGTGAAACTAAGAAGAATTTGATTAAAGAGCGTACGTCACTGTTTCAGAAGACTCTGGAAGTACTTCATGCTGCAAGTACAGAGGCTCTGATATTCAACTATGTGCTGATTGTAACATTCACGCTTTAGCACTATTGCTGCAAGACTCTGATCTGAAGAACAAGGAACTACATCAGAGGATCTGATGTTAGTATTAATTGAAGGATATATTTTATTCATTTGAAAAGATGACCAACTCAAAGAAAAGATCTGTTGCTAATCCCAACGTCTGCTCCAACAACACTATTCCTCATTTATGCATGACACAAGAATTCAGACACAAAGCACATGTCTGAACATTCCTCTTCCTGGAAAGGAAAAGTCAATAGAAGACAAAAAGGAAACAGAGGCAGCAGAACGTACAACAATGCACAATCTTTGAGATAAGGACTTGAAGTATTATTTAAACAAGCTTCAGCATCTTTCCAACGCTGACGAATCATTTGAAAGAAAAAAAACTCACAAGCTCTCATTCAAATATTCTTCAAGCTTAGCAGTTTTCATTAAAAATAATAATAATAATAATAATAATAATATCCTAATTTCCTAACATATAAGTTTTGATAACAATAACCATAAAAATAAACAGGGTAGTTGAATAGAATCAGAAACATAGAAATAATTAGTGTAGTTGAATAGAATCAGAAACATGGTGACGTGCGAGAAAGGGAGGGGGTGAGGGCGGCCAGATCGAAAGATGCCTCTTCACCGATGAATCATACGGTGGTGATTGTGAATCATGCGAATGTTGCGCAATTGCTACAACCTGAAGTGGTGGTGATGAATGAATCAATTGATGGTGAGAGTCAATATGAGGATGATGAAGTACTGGAATTACATCGAGAAAATCTAGGAAATTCAAGCTGAAACACGTATAGAAGAAAATACTGAGAAGAAGAAGTTTTGGGTTGATGTTATCAATGAGAATAGAAAACCTGCAAAGGGTTTATCGATGGAATCTGTTGCTCCAAAAGTGATGTCGAAGTAGAGGTGAAGTTCTGGGAAACTGCTCTCATCATGTATGTGTTGGGGGACGATCTCAGTATGAATGCAGTCAAACAATATATGTTGAAGCAATGGAACTTTATGAAACTTCCAGATATGTATTACAATGATGAGGGTTTTTTCATTTTGCGTTTTCACTCCTTCCAGGACAAAGACTTAGTCTTGATGAAAGGACTCTATTGTTGGCTGAGCATTTCGACGTCAAGCTTTCATTTAAGGTATTAAGTGAAAATCAAGTTTTTTGAATTTTCGATGACTTCGATAGAAGCTTGTGAGAAGCTTATTCGAAGTAGTCTCCATGAAGGGGATGTCTGAAAAATACTTAGAAATATTTTCTAAGTGTGGGAAGTCACTTCGACGGAGGATGTTTGAAGTCTTTTTTTTTGTCAGAAGATTTAAATTTCAAAATACGGATAAATAATTGTCTTTTGTCCTTATCCCTTTCTCAAGAGAGACGCGTTGAGAACTATGGAGAAATAAAAGCATACAGAGGAAAACGTGTCAGTTTTTGGAGAAATGTTCGTTGAAGACAATTATTTCGACTTATTATAAATAGGATTCTTAGTTTTAGGATTTTCGTGTTTTCATTATTGTACAAATACTCAAAAATTCACTCAAAGTATCTAAGTCAAGTGAGAAAAGAGTTTGTCATTGAGAAATGTACGTTTGAAACACTATTTATTTCAATAGAAAGTTAATTTCATTTATCAATTGTTGTTTACTGCACTTTTACTTTGAACTTTTCTTCATTGCATTTTCTTTATCAATCTTTACAAAGTTTATCTTTTCCAAAACAATCAAAATAAACTTTCATACAAATGAATATTGTCGAAGTGTTCATCAATTTTCCAAAAATATATTGAAACAACAGCTATGTCCTTAGGATTCACTAGTTGATGCTGCAAGTAAACCAATTTTTTGGAAGACCAGCGGTTGTTTACCAATTTTTACAGTAAACGAATTGGCACGCCCAGTGGAACAGTGCTATTGTATCAAAATATTTTTTTGTTTTACAATTTTTGCATTAAGTTCTTCATTTTTATCTTTCCATACTTCGTTGCATGAGACTTAGGAGTGGTAGAATAGCTACAAATAACGAAGAAAGACCAAGGAGAAGATATGTAAGGAGAATGGTGAATCCAAATCTACCAAATAACCAAAATCCGCATAATAATGAAGAACCACCCCATCTTCTTCGACAGGGGGCAGTACGACTACAACGTTAGTGTCTGAAGTCATACCGTCCACAGCAAGTTCGACGCCTATGCAGTCAATTGCCCGGAGTGCTCCCATTTTATCTTATGTGGTAACACAGGGTCTGTAACACCCCAATTTTAGTAATTATTTATTTATTTATATTAATTAATTAATTAATTAATTAATTGTGTGCATAATTGGTTTATTTGATCTAATTGAATTAATTGATTTAATTGATTTATTTTATTTGAAGGAATAATATGTGGAAATGGTAGAAATAAGTAATTTGGCCTAGATTGAGAGTGTGAATAATAAGTGAGAGAGTAGGTTAAGTAAGCCCATTAGCATAATGAGAAATTTGTAGATTTGATAAAATAAGAGAAAGAAATAGAATAGGGTTAGAAGTTGGAAAGGGGTCTAAGGTGAGAAAGATGAGAAGAGAAGAGGAACCTAAGAGAAAACTCAAGAATCCGAGAAAATCAAGGTAAGGGTGAGTTTTTATATGATTATTGGGATTGTATGATAGTGTATGATGAGTAGTAGCATATTTTGGATAAAAATCACTAATTTCCATGGTGGTTGTTATATGATGATTATATGATTAATTTGTGTGCCTTATATGTGTGCATTCTTTTCTTTTTTGAAGATTGAACCTATATCCATCAATTTCAAAGGTTTTAGGAATAATCTTAAAACAATGATTAAACAGTTTAATTGAGTTAAAATTATAAATTTACTTGAGATAATTACAGTATTGGATGAGTTGTAATTTTTCAAGAGTTTGGTTTTTCATGGAATTGAAATCGGAGGTCCGGAAGGCCTCCAACGGTGAAAAACACAGAAAATTCTGCATGTTGTCCATCACGAATGTTCATGTTTTCGATCGAAATCGTTTTGGTCATAACTTTTGATCCGTAAGTCCGTTTTGGTCCCTGTTCGAAGTGTCCGAAAGCTAATGAATAGAGTTATAAAATAATGTAGATAAGATAATTATTTGTCCAATATTTTTATATCTAATATGTTTGGGGAGTCAGTTGTGTATATGTTCTATTAATGAAGTGTTACACTGTTTGCTGCCGGTTGTGAAATTATTTGTGGATAATTTATGAAATACTTGGGTGTGTGCTTGTATAAGTATATTTGGGTGCGACAACATGAAATGTGTTGCACCCCAAAATTTGCCCAACTTTTTCTTCACCTAGTTTGTGTTTCATTTCATTCACATTAGCATTATCATTTGCATTTCATTGACATGTATGCAGGAGATCAAGAGGTATGATTACCAATCAAGAGCTATACAAGACTTTGAAGCTAGCTAAGGAGGTTATTCAAGTGTTCAAGGGTTGATATCCTTGTCAAAGAAGTAAAAGATCCTCAGAGAGAGTGGTTGAAGCCAAGAGGGTGTGTCTCCTAACTTGAGAGTTGTGGGAAGTCATCAGATGATTCTGAAGCCATGAAGTTAGACTGGAGGTCTTGAGAGAGCTCATGATAAGTGTTGAAGATCACTTTGAGGCCTAGAAAGGTCATTGTGCAAGATTAAGAAGGCTCATCCATGAGTGGTGCAGCTAGGGTTTGACTGGGTCAACCCCAAGTCAACTGATGATTTGAAGAAGGTTGAGACCTAATCCAAGAGCCATGTGATCATGGATTGATACATTGAGATTTTATAAGGATGATTCCAAGGTCAAATCATCATGATTGAAGAGTTTGAGAAGTTTCAAGCTAGGGTTTCTAAGGCTTGACAGTGTAAAATCCCCTAGTTTGATCCCTATCTTCAAGGCAATTTAACTTAAGATGTGATTGTCATCTCATATTTCCCCCAACATTAATGTTGTAGAGCATGGTCTTAGATTTAATTTGAGTTCTATAAGTCCTTGATAGGATTTGTAGAACTCAAGTTATGACTTTGACAAGTTACAGGTCATCTGAGGCATGTGAATTTGGGGGCTTGAAAGTGGTCCAACTTGCATGAAACTTTTGCCCTATAAGGATGATTCCTATGAACTATTGGTCAACATGAATGTTGTTCCTCATCCTCTTAGCTTTCTATAGAGTACTAGAAGTCCTTGATAGGATTTGTAGAACTCAAGTTATGGCTTTGACAAGTCAAGGGCATTTTGGTCATTTGGAGATTATAGGTCATTTCAACCATAAGGCCATAACTCCTATTTCCAAGCTTCAAATGGGAAAATGTTCAACATCAAACTTGTCCAAAATGATGTTTTAAGGCTAACCAAAAGGTCATGAGAGGTTGGAATTGCTTATAGCTCAAAGTTGCAAAAATGACCTAAAATAAGGATGATTTTCAAATGAACCAAAGTTGGAAATTGATATTTTTGATATACATGTCCAAACCAAGGCATGTAATATGTCATTTTGATTTTAAAACACATTTTAAGAACATTGGTTTAGCCACAATTTAGAATTGAAGTTTAATTTGTGGACTTGCTTTGAAAAGTAGTTACTTACATCTTAAGTAACATTTGCCAAACCACAATTCAAGGCATGACCAAGGCCCCTTGCAAGCTAAACACATCCAAAATGTCATTAGGGGAGAAATTGGAAGGGAATGAGTGTGATTTCAAGCTGTTAGCAGAACTATGCATACCATGGCATGTGATTGAACTTCTCATGACATGAGAGATTGAACTTCTCATTAGAAGGATTTAGAGCTTTCTAGATCATCCATACATGTTCTATATATTGAGTAGAGGTGATCCAAGGCCAAGGTTGGTGATGATTGAGAGAGAAAACTGAGATTGCACTTTGAGATTTCACATTGCAAGTCAAGATCGGTTACAAGGTTTGAAGCCATTTCAATCCAAGATTTCAATCTCAGAAGCTTGCTCTAGCATTGGTGGATGAATCCAGATGGAGAATTGAGCAAGATTGGTGGAGAATCGTGTGGGAGCCATTGAAGAAATTCCTCTGCAACTCAGAATCGAATCCAAGAATTGAAGCCATTTCAATCAATTCTATTGCATACAGAAGCTTGGAAGTGATTCACTGAAGGAGTCTGGAGCATTTGAGGGCTTGATTTGAAGGCTTGCTACTTCTGTGCACACGAAATTTTCAGGTTGGTAACTTTCAATCTCCAGCTTGTTTTAGTTAGAATTAAGAGGAATTAGGGTGTTAGATGCATTTTGGATTGATGTAGGAAGGATTTCAGATCATTAATTTGAGAATTAGTGACCAATTAGGGATGTTACCATTTTCGGTTGAGAGTTGGTTCTTGCGAATCTTGAGGTTTCAGAGAGAATTAATGGTATGATTGAGTTCCTTGTGAAATTTGGGACAAGTTTGATCAAGGAATCGTGGCCAATGGTGGATTCTATGGCTAGCTAGGGTTGTGGAAGGGTGACCGGAGAATGTCACCGGCGGTGGCTTTGGGCGCGCAGGTGGCATGAGTTGCAGAGATTTGAAATGTAGAAGATGACTTGATAGCCATCAGATCAAGGTTGGACTTTGACTGGGAACCTCATCCAACGACCACGCGTGCTTCTCATTTTGTGAAGGACTCTGAACTTAATGAAACGATGCGTTTCATTAATCAACTGGTTTTGGGCTTAGGCTGTTAGTTGATACCTGCACCCACTTTGTGGCCCAATTGTTAAAATGAACTGCTTTCTCTGGCTATCTGCATCGTGCATGTGTTTATTTTATCTTGATTTTCTATTATTTTTCACTTCATCCATGGATATTGATTAATTCATAAAAAATGGAAAAATGATTCAATTAATCCCATTCTTTTTGCATTGAATTCATAATTGAATCTAGTATTTTTTAGATAAAAAAATATTTTTATTTCATGCATTTTCTGATTTTATGGGAATTTTTACATTTTAATTGATATTAAAATAATCATGTTTGATGCTTGATTTTGTGGAATTTGGTGTGATCATGTGATGATGATTTTGGCCTTGATTTTTGTGAGTAATTAGCATAGATATGCATTCTCCCCATAGATTTTTCTCACATTTTTGTGATGAATGTAAGTGTTAGTTTAGGTTGAAACCTTTAAGAGCTCCATTTTTAGGGTTTATGGTTGATACCTTGTGGTTTAGATTTTATTTTTAGGACTTGGTGGATGATTCAACCTATGATTTTTGTAGGATAGATTCATGATTGAATTAGGGTCCCTTAAGAATTTTCGTAGGAATTTTCAAGGTAATTTTCTATTTTTGTTTGATTTTAGTTTAGGTGCTAGTTTTAAATGATTCTAATGCACTAACTCAACTAGATTGACTTCTTTAGTTCCCTTAGATTAGGGTTTTGCTTTGCTTGTTCTTGGATGGTGATGAAGACAAGTTGAAGATGCAATGGATTTCTTGAAGAGGCTTGGATGTGATGATCTTCCCTTCTTTTGGTGTGGTTTTGATTAGGTATTAAGATTAGGGTTTTGTAGGCAGAGCTCTAGATAGATTCTCTTCCTTCATAAACATGGATGATGTTGATCACTTCCATTCTTCCCTATGATGTAAGGTCCCCTTCTAAAGGCCTCATCCCTCCTTTGGTAGGATGTGTGTCTCTTTGCATGTTGGTAGAACCTTTGAGGGTTCCTTTCTCTGATGACAAGAGGCTTAGTGGTGACCTTTGGTCTTCACTCTGCTACCAATCATCTAAACTTTGCTCTTGATAGATGAATCTTTCTCCCTTGTTAGAGGATGGAGTTCCTTGCTTGAAGAAGATTGAAGGATGAAGTTGATACTTCTTTGTGTTTGAAGATTACTCTGAGAAGCTGAAGCTTGTAGAGGAAGAGGAGCAAGTTGATACTTGTAAGGAGGGGAGAGCTGAAGCTTGAAGGCCAAGTTGACACTTGTGAAGAAGATCAAATTGAGATTGACTAGAGAGCTGAGGCTTGAGGAATAAAGGATAAGTTGATACTTATATTGATGCATTGAGAGCCTGAAGGAGTTAAGTTGAGACTTGCAGTTAGGAGTGAAGCCTGAAGGTGGAGTTGACTGGAGAGCTGAAGCTTGAAGAAGAAAGAACAAGTTGATACTTATGTTTGATGTGTTAAAAGCTTGGAAAAGCAAGTTGATACTTGCTATTGAAGGTGATAGCCCTGAAGGGTGGTTGAAGGTTGGACTGCTATCAGAGGAGCTTTACTGTGAAGTTGTGGAAGCTGTTGATTTGTTTCCTTTCCTGTCTGTTTGCTTGCTGTGCAACTGTATTGATGTGACTTGTTTGATTTGCTTGATGCATTAGAATAAGTTCATATCTAGATTGACTTTAAGACTAGGAGCATGATTGCACTAGAGGTTGAGTTGCTCCCTCTGCTTGTATTTTTACTGTATGACTTTGCTTGCGGGTATTCGGTAGAGCCCAACTCCCTTGCCTATGTGGTTTGTGTGTGCTTGATGACATTTTATTTCATTTCCTCTGTATGATTGCAGTTCTCATATTTTGCTTGATAGCATTTTATTTTTATGTGTGATTGCAGTTATTCATATCTGGCTTGAGGTTGAGATGAGCTTGTGGAGGCTGATGCCCCACACACATTTCCTCCCTCACTTGCATTGCATGCATTTTACAGTCGTTTATTGTTTACTATTTAAGCTGATGCTTTATCTGTTTCCGTTTTATCATTGACATGATCCCCTAGGAATCTCACTTCCTTTGATAAGGAAGTGATGATTAGAACTTTAGGTTGAAACCTATGCATGATAACTTCTAGGAGTTCCTTGTTTCAAACCTCAACCATAGGATGAATCCTTGGCATGACAACATTAGGACTTGATAGTCTCCCCTTAGTTGAACCTGTTCGTTCTCTCTTCTCATCTCAAAACAACTTAAAATACAGTAATAAAGGTTAACTGATGTTGTACGTTACGAGCCTTAAGCTATCTGAGAAAGGATTGTTGGAGAGTTTCTTTTCAACAGTCTGGATGTTTAGTATGGCACCCTTTGGGTGACATGCGACGCATTCACTCTCAGGTCATAGTCTCTAGTGTGATACTAGTTGCAAACAACCATAAAAAACAATTCTTCCGTAAAAGACAGAAAACAAACTTCAAACCTTTTTGCCCCGTGGGCCCATAATTCAAAGGAAGCTTTTCTGAAGAAAAGAGTGTCGTTAACTCCCAGTTCTACCGCAAACAGTAACGCTTAAGTCTCCAAGGGTCGAGTTGCGTACATCCAACTGCTGGAACTGTTTGTTAACCCTACTCGATAAAACAGATGAATCTGAATTCCCGTAACCCGTATTATCCCGAACTACGTAAGCTCTGATCTCTCATGCCTGTTGAGGGTATGTAGGCACAATACTGATGTATTGGCGAGCCACCTTCCCCGTAACCCGTAGTTAGGCAAACTACGTTGACTCTGATTTCTCATTCTCTGATGAGAATACGTAGGCATAAAGTGCGACGCTTTGCCGAATCATTTTCTTTTCTTTTTAAGCCAGCCTTGATAGGTAGATAGATAAAACCAACCCGTCCAGTAAACACAAACAAGCGTGGATCCCATCGAGTACGATGGACGTGAGGGGTGCTAATACCTTCCCCTTGCGTAACCGACTCCCGAACCCAGACAACGGTTGCGACGACCTTGTCTTATACCTTTTCGTCAGGTTTTTCCGATCGTTTCCTTTCCCGTTCCGAGGGATAAATAACGAAAGGTGGCGACTCTTCTGTTTTGCCGGCACCTTATTTTCGCGGAAGCGACAAAATGCATGATAGTTATTGTTTGTTTTAATGATAATACACTTGTGATTGTATTGTAAAATGTGTTGTATATCATTTGAAAGTGAATTGTGTGTGGATGATTCATAAATATGTGCAAATATGTGTAATTGTGTGATAATTCAAGTGTGATAAATTATTGAATATATGCATGAATGTTAAGATTAGGGAATGGTCTTAATAGCATATGGTTGTTGAACTTGCACATGCATCATTTGTTATCAAGAGTCAATTCTTGTTAGTTTCGTGAGAACTAGTGATTTATCCCAAACCTAGAGCAGAGTTTGAAAGTTTAGGGAATGGGTTTTTTTTTTGTGTTATTGGTCTAGAGAACGAACCAAATTTAATGTAAAAACCTAAAAATAATAACAAGTCATTGGTACCACATGCATGATTTGCATTAGAGTCTTACATTGAGTCACATCATGTATATGTTTGCAATATGAGATTATGCAAAATATGTGAAATTGATGAATTGACTAATTATGGAATTATGAGTATGTACTTGTGAATAGTATGGTCACTTGAGTGATAATATGTTGATGAAGCTTTTGGAGTGTGAGAATAATTATGTTGTATTTGTATGCCATAAATTATATATTATCTTATGATTTTGATAATTATGTGAATTCTCACCCTTCTGTTAGAATGATGTTTCGTACGACATCGCTCAGGTATCGAGGAGTAGATTTTCTTCTAGCGCGAGGTAGCCGTTGGAGTAGCTTGTTCTAGTTTGTCTATTTATTTTGGGTTGAGCCATACTCTGATCATGTAAAACTAGGAATGTTTCAATTCATGTTACGAGAGATACTTTATGTACTCTACTTTATTTGTTATTGTTATTTGAATTATGTGGAGTATCGGCTTTTATGCCTAAGCGATGATTATGAATGAATTGATCATGAGGATTTCAATATGTTAATTTATGATTGAAGTAATTTTGCTGCTACATGCTATGTGAAAGTATATGAAAAGCGTGAATTTATTTGAAGTCTTATTGAGCATGACAAGTATATGTGTGATGTTTTGAATTATATGTGACACATTTATTTGAGATGAATGATAAATTACTCTGATTATTTATATATATTCTACGGGATTTAAAAGGGTGTTACATTAGTGGTATCAGAGCAGGTCGGTCCATCCGACCAGATTGTCTAATGTTGTTTGTTCCCTTGTATGTGACATGTATGTGAAAACACTGTCGATACATGTTTGTTTTTCTAACCTTTGTCTGCAGGAGTTAGATTGAAACAAGTGGGGGAGAAGCTTGTGCTTCTCCGAGATGCTTCAAGTGTGGAGTGGTGGCTTAATGTGTCGTTGAACACTATTATAGTTTGGTAAAGATGGTTTATGCTCCATCATGATTATCGGTTGTTCATTGACAAATTGAGGAACTGATCACCCTTAATCTCTTGTTGATAGTAGACGGGATTATGTTGGATGAAATAGATGTGTCTTGGGAGTTTAGATGGTGTGTGCAGTGAATTTTTTAGAGTTAAGCCAAGTGCTTATAGATTGTTTTGATGAGTCGGTGCAGGATGGTGCTGAGATGTTTATGTTGATGGCAACTTTGAGTGTTAATGAAAGTGGGGAAGTTGGTGTTTTGCCAATTGTTTGTGATTTTCTGGAAGTTTTTCCTAATGAGATAAGTGATTTACCACCGGAATATAAAGTGGAGTTTGCGATCGACTTAATTCATAGAACTAGTCTGGTATCGATGACTCTATATCGTTTGCCCCCATCGGAATTCAAAAAGCTGAAGAGTTAACTTGAAGGTTTTCTTGAGAAGAGATTCATTTGTCTGAGTGTGTCACTGTGGGGTGCACTAGTTTTGTTGGTCAAGAAGAAAAAAGGTTCTATGAGACTTTGTGTGGATTACAAACAATTGAAAAGGTGACTATTAAGAATAAGTTTCCACTTCCGAGGATTGATGATCTGATGAATCAGTTGGTTAATGCAAGTGTGTCCAGTAAGATAGATTTGAGGTCTGGGTATCATCAAATTCGTCTGAAGCCTGAAGATATTCAGAGGACTGCTTTTAGAACCAGGTATGGTCATTATGAGTATTTTATGATGTCGTTTGTGTGACTAATGCACCGGTGTATTTGTGGAGTACATGAATAAGATTTTCCATCCGTATTTGGACAAGTTTGTGGTTGTGTTCATTGATTATATTTTGATCTATTTTAAGAGTGAAGAGGATCATGCTGAGCATTTGAAAATTATGTTATCAGTGTTGAAAGAGACGCAGTTGTATGTTAAACTTTCTAAGTGTGAGTTTTGGTTAAAGGAAGTGAGTTTCCTTGGCCATGTGATTTCAATTAGAGGTATTGCATTTGATCCTTCAAAGGTTGAAGCAGTATCGTAGTGGGAAGATCTGAAATCAGTTCTCAAGAGCTTAAGAGAATGTTAACAATAACTCCTATTTTGATTTTGCCTAATTCGGCAGAACCATTTGTTGTATATTGTGATGCTTCGTTGATGGGATTTAGAGGTGTGTTGATGTAACATCAGCAAGTTGTACCTTATGCTTCAAGGCAACTTAAAGTGCATGAGAGGAATTATCCAACGCATGACATAGAGTTTGCCACTGCTGCATTTGTGTTGAAACTTTGGAGGCATTATTTGTTCGGGTCAAGATTCGAATTATTTAGTAATCATAAGAGCTTGAAATATCTCTTTGATCAGAAAGAGTTGAATGCGAGGTAGAAGAGATGGTTGGAACTTCTAAAAGATTATGATTTTGGTTTGAACTACCATCTGGGTAAAGAAAACATGGTAGCTGATGCATTGAGTAGGAAATCTTTTCATATGTCGACAATGATGGTAAGAGAGTTGGAAATGATTGAGAAATTTCGATATATGAATTTGGTTTATGAAAAGACTTCTTATGGAGTTAAGCTTGGTATGTTGAAGCTTACTAGTGGTATTCTTGATGAGATTTGAGAAGGTCAGAAATCTGATTTAAGTTTGGTAGATCGGTTGTCTTTGATCAATCAAGGTCGAGATGGTGATTTTCGGATTGATGAAAATGGTATCGTCAGATGTCGTGATAGAGTTTGTGTTCCGGATATAGCTGAGCTGAAAAAGAGTATTCTTGAGGAAGGATATCGTAGTTGATTAAGTATTCATCCGGGTGCTACTAAGATGTATCAGGATTTGAGGAAAATATTTTGGTGGACTATTATGAAGAAAGAAATTGCAGAGTTTATGTATTCTTGTTTGACTTGTTAGAAATCAAAGATAGAACATCAAAAATTGTCGGGTTTGATACAACCGTTATCTATTCCTGAGTGGAAATGGAATAACATATCGATGGATTTTGTGTCTGGTTTACCTAGAATGCCTAGTAATTGTGAGGTTATTTGGGTTATTGTGGATAGGTTGACGAAATCTACTCACTTTATTCCAATGAAAATGGATTACCCGTTGGAGAAGTTAGCAAAGCTGTACATTGAGAGGATTGTCAATTTACATGATATTCCATCTAGCATTGTGATAGATAGAGATCTGAGGTTTACTTCGAGATTATAGGAGAGTTTGCAAAGTGCTTTGGGTACGAAGTTGCATTTGAGTTCTGCTTATCATCCGCAGTCAGATGGTCAGACTGAGAGGACGATTCAATCGCTTGAGGATCTTTTGAGAGCTTGTGTGTTAGAAAAAGGAGGTGCTTAGCATAACTACTTGCCTTTAATTGAGTTTACTTACAAAAACTGTTTTAATTTGAGTATTGGAATGACACCGTTTGAAGCGTTATATGGTAGGAGGTGTAGAACACCATTGTGTTAGTATGAGTCAGGAGTGAGTGTTGTGGTTGGACCTAAGATAGTCCAATAGAATACTGATAAAATTAAAATAATTCAGGAGAAGATGAAGATTTCTCAGAGTCGTCAGAAGAGTTATCATGACCATAAGAGGAAAGCACTTGAATTTCAGGAAGGAGATCATGTGTTTCTTCGAGTTACTCTTGTAATTGATGTTGATAGAGCGTTGAAGTCACAAAAGTTGACACCACATTTTATTGGTCTTTATTAAATTTTGCAAAGGATAAGAGAGGTAGCCTATCGGGTTGCTTTGCTGCCATTGCTTGTTAATCTCCATTATGTGTTCCATGTATCTCAGTTGAGGAAATACATTACGGATCCGTTTCATGTAGTCTAAGTAGATGATGTGCAGATGAGAGTAACTGACTGTGAAGACATCACCTATGTAGATATAGGATCAGGAGTTGAAGCAACTTCGAGGTAAAGAGATTGTTTTGATAAAGGTAGCTTGGAGAGGACCAGTTGGTGGAAATATGACTTGAGAGCTTGAGAGTCGGATGAGGGAGTCTTATCCTGAGTTGTTCGTTTGAGGTAATTTTCGAGAGCGAAAATCTTTTAAGTAAGGGAGGGTTGTAACACCCCAATTTTAGTAATTATTTATTTATTTATATTATATTAATTAATTGATTGAGTGATTTTGTGCATAATTGATTTATTTGATCTAATTGACTTATTTGATTTAATTGATTTATTTTACTTGGTGGAATAATATGTGGAAATGGTAGAAGTAAGTAATTTGACATAGATTAGGAGTGTGAATAATAAGTGGGAGAGTAGGTTAAGTAAGACTATTAGAATAATGAGAAATTTGTGGATTTGATAAAATAAGAGAAAGAAATAGAATAAGGTTAGAAGTTGGAAATGAGGCTAAGGTGAGAAAGAGGAGAAGAGAAGAGGAACCTAAGAGAAAACTCAAGAATCCAAGAAAATCAAGATAAGGGTGGGTTCTTATATGATTATTGAGATTGTATGATAGTGTATGATGTGTAGTAGCATATTTAGGATAAAAATCCCTAATTTCTATGGTGGTTGTTATATGATGATTATTTGATTAATTTGTGTATCTTATATGTGTGTATTCTTTTCCTTTTTGTGTATTGAACCTATATCCATCAATTTCAAAGGTTTTAGGAATAATCTTAAAACAATGATTAGACGGTTTAATTGTGTTAAAATTGTAAATTTACTTGAGATAATTATAGTATTGGACGGGTTGTAATTTTTCAAGAGTTTGGATTTTTACGGAATCGAAATCGGAGGTCCGGAAAGCCTCCAACGGTGAAAAACGCAGAAAATTCTGCATGTTGTCTATCACGACTGTTCATGTTTTTGATCGAAATCGTTTTGGTCATAACTTTTGATCCGTAAGTCCATTTTGGTCCCCGTTCGAAGTGTCCGAAAGCTAATGAATAGAGTTATAAAATAATATAGATAAGATAATTAGTTGCCAAATATTTTTTATATCTAATATGTTTGGAGAGTCAGTTGTGTATATGTTCTATTAATGAATTGTTACATTGTTAGCTGTCGGTTGTGAAATTATTTATGGATAATTTATGAAATACTTGTCCATGTGCTTGTATAAGTATATTTGGGTGTGATAATATGAAATACATGATAGTTATTGCTTGTTGTAATGATAATATAATTGTGATTGTATTGTAAAATGTGTTGTATACCATTTAAACGTGAATTTTGTGTGGATGATTCATAAATATGTTCAAATATGTGTAATTGTATGGTAATTCAAGTGTTATGAATTATTGAATATATGCATGAATGTTAATATTAGGGGATGGTCTTAATAGCACATGGTTGTTGAACTTGCACATGCATCATTTGTTGTCAAAAGACAATGCTTGTTAGTTTTGTGGGAACTAGTGACTTGTCCCAAATGTAGAGCGGGGTTTGAAAGCTTAGGGAATAGGCTTTTTGTGTGTTATTGGTCTAGGGAACAAACCCGGTTTAATGTAAAAACCAAAAAATAATAACAAGTGATTGGTACCACATGTATGAGTTGCATTAGAGTCTTGCATTGAGTCACATCGTGTATATGTTTGCAATATGAGATTATGTGAAATATGTGAAATTGATGAATTAAAGAGTTATGGAATTGTGAGTATGTACTTGTGAATAGTATGGTCACTTGAGTGATAATATGTTGATGAAGCTTTTGGAGTGTGAGAATAATTACGTTGTATTTGTATGCCATAAATTATATATTATCTTATGATTTCGATAATTATGTGAATTCTCACCCTTCTGTTAGAATGATATTTTGTACGACATTGCTCAGGTACCGAGGAGTAGATTTTATTTTAGCACGAGGTAGCCGTTGGAGTAGCTTGTTCTAGTTTCTCTATTTATTTTGGGTTGAGTTGTGCTCTGATCATGTAACACTAGGAACTTTTCGATTCATGTTTTGAGATATACTTTATGTACCTCACTTTATTTGTTATTGTTATTTGTTATTGAGCATGACAAATATATGTGTGATATTTTGAAGTATATGTGACACCTTTATTTGAGATGAATGATAAATTACTCTGATTATTTATATATATTCCGCGGGGTTTAAAAGGGTGTTACATTAGTGGTATTAGAGCAGGTCGGTCCATCCGACCAGGTTGTATGTCTAATGTTGTTTGTTCCCTAGTATGCGACATGTATGTGAAAACACTATCGGTACACATTTGTTTTTCTAACCTTTGTCTGCAGGAGTTAGATTGAAACAAGTGGGGGAAAAGCTTGTGCTTCTCCAAGATGCTTCAAGCGTGGTGGCTCAGTGTGTCGTTGAACACTATTATAGTTTGGTAAAGATGGTTTATGCTCCATCATGATTGTCGGCTGTTCATTGATAAATTGAGGAACTGATCACCCTTAATATTTTGTTGATAGTAGAGGGATCATGTTGGATGAAATAGATGTGTCTTGCGAGCTTAGATGGTGTATGTATTGAATTGTTCAGAGTTAAGCCAAGTGCTTACAGATTATTTTGATGAGTCGATGTAGGACGGTGCTGAGATATTTATGTTGATGGCAACTTTGAGTGTTAATGAAAGTGGGGAAGTTGGTGTTTTGCCAATTGTTTATGATTTTCTGGAAGTTAGTGTTAATGAGTCAATTCATGTTTTGGGAGATACTTTATGTACTCTACTTTATTTTGTTATTGTTATTTGAATTATACGGAGTATCTACATTTATGCCTAGGTGATGATTATGAATAAGTTGATGATGGGGCTTTTAATATGTTAATTTATCATTGAAGTAATTCCTCTGCTGCATGTTATGTGAAAGAATATGAAAATCATGAATTTATTTTAAGTGTTATTGAGCATGACAAGTATATGTGTGATGTTTTGAATTATATGTGACACCTTTATTTGAGATGCATTATAATTTACTCTGATTATTTATATATATTCCGTAGGGTTTAGAAGGGTGTTACAAGGTCCACCAGTGACCCCCCCTCCAGTGGGAAATAATTCATTTATGCCTTATTTGCCTGGGTTCTCAATGCCTCTAATAGGACGCGAACAACCTTATGGAATGCCAACATCAATGATGGCAAGTTTGCATAATGCGTCATCAATGTTCTCAGATCAGTGGTGAATGTAACTTCACCATTACAAGGATCTGGTTCAGGTGTCAATAATATGGGTCGAATTAACTAGCCCTTAGAGACAGGATTCCCTACCCAGATGCCTAATATCACTAACAATTCTGCAACAATGATACGACAACAGATGTATGATAGTAATCATGAGATGGTCCAGATGCTTGCCCAACAAATGGGTGTAATATTCAATCCCTTAATTCAAAATACTACCCAAACGAACCAACAATTGGCAGCGCAAATGACGCGTATTGCGAATTTCTTTGGTGTCCCTCAACCCCTTTGACAATCCCAAAGAGAATGGATAAGAGAAAATCCAGGGTTAGTCTTGAGAGAAGACCTCATAATCAACCAAGTTCAACGAAAAGTACCACAGGAGAACGTATTAAACCAGGGGGCAGGGGTCGAACCTCCTAGAATTGAACAACCCATCCCAATAAAACCAAGGGTAGTAATGGTAAATAGAAACCATAATGCTTATGAAGTTATAAATCAGGTTCGACGCAATGATGTGGCAACATGTTGCACCCTAAAATTTGCTCAACTTATTTCACCTGATTTTATGTCTCATAGCTTTAGCATTTGCATATTAGGTCATGTACATAATTAATTCATTTGCATATCATAGCATAGCATGCCTCCAACAAGGGATCAAGGGTGTCTATAAAAAGAGCCTAGCAAGAGGTGTTATCCAAGTTTGAGAGATCATCCAAGTCATCAGAAAGAAATTGAAGCCTGAGAAGTTAGTGGACCAAGCAGTGGGTTTCTCTCCTATCTTGAAGATATGTAAGGATCATCAGAGAAGTTGTGAGCTATGAATTGACATCATGGAAAACCTAGAGGGTCATTTTGAAAGTGAGACAAGTCATTGGTGTGATTGCAAGAGCTGCAGTTGAAGACAGTCAACTAGGGTTTCATCTGGGTCAACCCTAGGTCAAATGCTTGATTGAAGGGCATCAAGGCCTGTTTGAAAGATGTGGGATGCCTCATTTGACATGTGGATATGGATTTGGTGTTGTGCCAAGGAGAAATCAAAGTAAATCAAGAAGAGAAGAAGTTTCTGAATTAGGGTTTCTGTGTAAAATCCCCTGATTTAGGGCAAACTTCCAAGCAAGATAATTCAAAATGCAAGTCTCAAATGGATCCTTGGCCAACATGAAACTTGTAGAGTATCTCAAGACCTTTAATTTGAGTTGTGGAAGGCATCAAGGAGATTTATAGAACTCAAGTTATGGTTCTTGCATGTTACAGGTCATCTGAGGACACTGAAATTTGTCTATGAAAGTTACTTGACTTCCAAGCAACTTTTACCCCTCAGGGAACTTTCAAATGGATTTCTGGCCAACATGAAAAGTTGTTCCTCATGATCTTAGCTTTCTAGAAAGGTATGGTATGCCTTCATCTGATTTGTGGAACTCTACTTATGACCTTGTCAAGCCAAGGGCATTTTGGTCATTTAGAAGTTATAGGTCATTTCAAGCATATGGCCATATCTCCTACTTCCAAGCTTCAAATGGAAAAACCTTCAACATCAAAGTTGCTTATAATGATGTTTTAAGGCTAGTAGGGTGGTCATGAGATGTTGTAAAGGCTCATATCAAAAGGTGATAAAAATGGCCTAAAAATGAGGCATAAGTTAATTCAAGTGAAATGGAAAATCATAAAATCCAAGTTACAAATCCAAACCATGTCATATGATAGGTCATTTTGACTCCAAAGGATATTTTAAGAACAATGGTTCAGCCACAATTTTGATTTCGGGCTTGAATCTTAGGTTTGCTTTGTAATTTGGTTGCTTGCATAATGGGGTACTAAACCAAAACAAAGAAAAGCTTAATAAACAAGGTGTTTAAGCATTGTATATTGTCCTAAATCTCATGTAAGGAGATATTCAAGTTAATTACTCAAGTTGCAAGGGTTTTTGTCATGATATATCATGTGGTGAGAAGTGAAATGCAAGTTATCATATCATGAAACTTCAAGTTCCTACTAGATGGTTCTAGAAGGTTCTAGGCCTTTCTAAATCAGTCTATATATTGAATACAATCTGCATTGGTGAAAGGTTGGTGATTTTCGATGTTAATGGTGGTAGAGAATAGAGATTGAATCAAAAATTCTCCATTTGCAAATTGTATTGAAACTTCATCTTTCTCTTCATTACCCTTCCATTTTTCTACACAAATCTTCTCTACAAACATCCCTGAGTATGTTCATGCTAGCTTGAGGTTCCATTGTTGAAGAATTGAAGGAGTTCCAAGTGAAGTTGCAAGGGAGCAAAAGGCATTGGATCTTGAGATACAAGCCATTTCCATCAAATCTTGTGCAAGCAGAGGATTGTTCATCACCTAGGGACCATTCTTGAGGATCTACAAGGCTTGGATTGAAGCTTTTCAACACCTACCATTGCAAGAAACAAGGTAAGCAAAATCATTCCCACACTCTGATTTAGGCATGGCTAGGGCTAATTCTTATTGTAAAACCATTAGAGACAATTAGGTGGTTCATTTGGATGAGTTTAAGACCAGCTAGTGAAGTTTCTTCCATGGTGGTTAATTCTTGATGGAGTTAGAATGAGGGATTTAATGGATGATAATGCACGATTTTTGGCTAGTTTTAATCAGCATAACATGAGGATCGTTTTTGTATGAAGAAATGAGAGTTTGGTTGAGGTTGGGAACTGATGAAATTTTGAATCTATGAAGTTATACCGTTCGGGTAGGATGTTAGAGGGTGTTTCAATGCAAACCAAGGGCATGGTTGTGTTCTACGTGAAAAATGGACCAACTTTGGTTTTTGTATCGTGCAATTTGGTGGAGTAATGAAGTCACACGAGAGGCTGGAAGTTCCATGGATGAATATGTGTTCATGGCTTTTTGCTGAAACCCTAGGAGCTTAAGGAAGAAGACGAAATCTAAACCATTGATCGCGCGTGGACCAGTTGACTGGGAAGCCTATCCAACGGTTGTAATTCAAAGCGAAATGGAGGGAAGAAACAGCAGCATCAAAACACCGCGTTTCACTAATAACGCTGGCTGGGCTTTGATAAACATTGCTTTCCATACCCCCCTGAGCGAGGCCCAATTGAAATGAACTATAATTGCCTGCTATTCACACCGTGCTTTTAATCATTTTCTTTTTAGTTTAATTAGTTTTCTGAGTTTAAAAACTGGGCCTAACGCGCTTACTCCTTGCACCCCACTTTCTGAGCCCAAATCAAATAATAACTGGACATTAGTACTTCTTGCACCCCCATGATAATTCTCATATTAAATTCACTCCAAATTTCCTTAATCTTTAAAAATTCATAATAAAATGAAAAATGAATATTTTTTAATGAGACTTTTTTTCCCATTTTCCATTTTCTGTCTAGAAAAATATAAAACCATAAAATAGCCATTTTACTTCATTTTCATATTTTTTGCATATTTTTACATTTAATTGCTTTGTTTAATTCTTTTAGTTGATGCTACCAATTGTTGAATTTAGTTTAGGAGTTTCCTTTAGGATTTTTACCCCATTCTTTTTAGTACAACTAGATATGGATATTAGGTGCCCCTGGTTTTTATACCACATTTTCTAGGACTTAATTGTAGGTAGTTTAGTTAGAAACTATTAGGCTAGTTAATTAGGGTTTTGCATAACATAGGTGTAGCAAAACAAATTTCTTTTTGGGTTTTTTATGACAAATTAGAAGATGGGACTATAGGGGTATTGAGGGTAAGCATAATAGATCCCTTAGAATAAATATTATAATTTTCCCCATTGTATTAATATTTTTAGCATATTTTTGTATTTGATTGATTGTATGGTGTGCCCTTTCTAGGGTTATTGTTTGATTGTGTGGGGTATTGGGCTTGCTTGGGGTTTGGGTTTGAGCTGAAAACTTCGCTGATGAAGCCCATTGAAGACAAAAGGAGTGAAGATCAATTTCAAAAGTTGATGAAGAGTGTATCTTGCTTGCAGCTATTGAAGATTGTAGGAACTAGGAGCTAGGTAGAGCTCTAGAATAGAAACTTGATTCACAAACATGGAAGGTCTTGCTTGCCTCCATTCTTTCTCTATGATTCAAAGTCTCTTTTAAAATACTCACCTCCTTCCTTTGGAAGGATTAGTGGATGTATTTAAAAGATAGAACTTTTGAGAGAAAACTGTCTGTATCATGTTAACAGTCAGTAGGCCACCCTTGGTAGGCAACTGACTGCTTAACATCCAATTCATCTTGTTAAATGTTACTCATCTTGGAGAGTGGGACTTGAAGAAAAGCCCTGAAAGATTGAAGATAGAGACCTTGCTTGAAGGCTGTGAAGATGAAGATTGATGCTTGCTTGAAGCTTGTAGATGTTTTGAAGATGACTTGAAGATCGAAGATGATGGAGCTTGCTGTGCAGGGTTGCTGTGTGCTATTTATTTTTGCTGTTTATAAGTCTTTGATGTATTTTTTGAATTTCCCTAACTGTATTGTTTGCCAGTTAACCTGGTAGGTTGAAAGTGAATTTTGTTCACTTTTGCCTGTTGTTTTCTAGGTTCGAGGTTGAGTGGGACTCCCTTGCCTCGCTTGTATTGTTGCATTCATGCATATTTTACTGTTTTATTGTATCTGTTGTTTCTGTTTCCGTCTATCCCCTTAGGATCTCTGTTTCTCTCTGCACAAGAGAGGAACATGATAGACATTAGGTCTTAACCCATGCATGATAACATTAGGTTAGTTTGATTCCCTTTTCAACCATAGGTTAGAGTTCTGTCTCTTCTTTCTCAAAACAAACAGAAAAACACAATAAAGATTTCAAACCCAATAAAAGACACTTCTTCCGTAAAAGAATGTGAACTCATCAAAACGTCAATTTTTGTCCGCTCGGACCAGTAATCAAAAAACCCTTTTTCAGAAGGAGATAAAAACAATCAAGACAGACTTGTGTCGTGCGTAGCCCGAACTACGTTTGCTCTGATCTTTCATGCTGTATGAAAGTACGTAGGCACAGGATGCGGCATCCTAGCGAGCAACCTTCCCCTCCTTTCTCGTAGGTAGGCGAACTACGTTGACTCTGATTTCTCGTTCCAGACGGGAATACGTAGGCATAAAGTGCGATACTTTGCCGAGTCATTTTCTTTTCTTTTAACCCCAGACCTGTAGAGTAGATAGAATAACAATCCGTACCAGAAAACAAGCGTGGATCCCGTCGAGTACGACGGACGTGAGGGGTGCTAATACCTTCCCCTTGCGTAACCGACTCCGGAATCCAGGATTTGGTTGCGATGACCATTCCTTTCCCGTCTTTGCGGTAGGTTTACTTCGAGCGTTTCTTTTCCCTCCGTTGGGATAAATAACACACGGTGGCGACTCTTCTGTTCAGCCGGCGCCGATTTTCACAGTAGCGACAGCTGGCGACTCTGCTGGGGATCCAACGTCCCCTGGCTGCTAAGGACTGCGATAGTTCCTTATGCATTTGGGATCCAACGTCCCTTAAGCGAGTCAATCCTAACGCTTGTTTTCCCGTCGAGGAATTTGTATGGATTTACATTATGTCATTTACTTTCAGCATTATATTATTGTTATTATTGCTGTATTGGGGTGTGACGGGTGTTCTATGATTGAGAGATAAGCCGGACCTGGGCTTGAGTGCACTTAGAATTAGAGTGGAAAGTAGTGGGCGCGTGCCGGCTTTGCTTGCATTAGTGTCCCACAAAATTCACACTCAGACGAGGTTCTTCTGGTTGGCTTCTTTTTCTACCCTTTGGGTCGAAGGGGTTGTTGGTTAGTTGAACTGTCGACTCCGGGAACCGATCAATTGGAAGTTGGCTAAGTGAGGCCTCTTCAGGATTTGATGATGCCACTCCTTCTGGGAATCGTATCATCAACCCTGAAAGTCTGTGACGCCGACGACCGCATAGGATGTTGTACCTTTTGTCAGTTACTAGGACACCTACCTGTGAGAGGGTTTGGGGCTATGCAGGTAACTAGACCTTCAGATACCGGTTTGTTTCTTGATTTGAGATTCAGGGTATTTATGGACAGTTGAGGGGTCTGTCAGAGACCAGTCGGAGTTATGTTATGGGGTCTATCAGAGACCAGAGTTAGAGCTTTGTATTGGGTCTGTCTAAGACCAGGGTTTGAGGAATTCTAGATAGTCTATCTGAGACTTATGATGTGGTTCAGGCTTCTCAGCCATGGCATTTGGTCCCTGTTGCATCTATTTGCATTGCATTGTTCGCATAACCATTATCATGTGCATTTCATTAACGTGTGTCTGTGTTGCAGGTGCATTTGCATATTCCCTAATTCTAGTGTCCGGACTTCTGATTATTGGTCATGGCTGGTTTGAGAAAGATAGTTGCATACAAGTTACCTACACCTGACGTTACTCCCCTACTTGGTTTGATGTCCCTTGCTGATGAGGAGGCCAGGAGAAGTTTCAGGATGAGCTACGGAAGACTGTTGAGACTGGTTTGCAAGCCAACTGTTGTTGAGATGAATGGGCTGTATACATTGATGCAATTCTATGACCCTGCTTTGAGATGTTTCACATTTGCCGACTTTATTTTGGGGCCTACCATGGAGGAGTACACAGAGTTTATCGAGCTGCCGGTGCAAAATAAGGTTCCTTTCATCCATTGTGACGCTAAGCCCAAGCTGGAGGACTTAGCTAAGGCCTTGCACATGAACGCTTCTGAACTATTAGTGACTTCTTGGCTCGGGGTTCCAAGCTTCTCCCTCGGTTTTCTGGTTGGCAAAGCCCAAGAATATGCCAAGAGCGGATGCTGGATAGTCTTTAATGCTATTTTGGCTCTGTGCATCTACGGAATAGTGTTGTTTCCCAATTTACCCGATTTTGTGGACTTCGACGCCTTTCATCTGTTTGCTGCCGGCAACCCTGTACCCACTTTGATTGGAGATCTCTATCATTTATTGCACTACAAAAATGAAAATAGGAGAGGAAAGACTGTTTACTGTTGTGCGCCGTTGTTGAACATGTGGTTTAAGAGTCACCTCCCCCTAAAGGGACCTTTTGTAGATGGTGCAACTACAGCTGACTGGCCAGAGCGCCTGATGAGACTATCTTCTGAAGACATTGAGTGGTTTGACCGAGACTTGCTGGGGTCTGAGCTTATTTTTAGCTGCGCTGGATATCCTAATGTTCCTTTGATAGGAAGAAAAGGGTGCATCAATTATAATCCATCGCTGTTTGTTCGCCAATTTGGATACGCATTGAAGAACCCACCTAGGGAGGAAGAAGTACAGGAATCTCTGTACTTCACCGGTGATTTGAATGGAGAGTTACTAGCCAAGCTTCAGCATGCTTGGATACGTATCAACAGAAGAGGGAAACCACTATTGGGGAAGAATGATTGTCAGGCTTATGTACCATACAAAGCTTGGATACAAGAGAGAGCAAAGCAGTTGCTAATGCCGTTTCCAGCTGCACCAGTACATGTTCATGTTCCAGTAGAGGAACCAACCACCGTTACTAGGGAGGTCTACGAGCGAGTTGTAAAAGAGAAGGAAGCCTTGCTGTTGGCTAATGAAGAGTTAGAAAAGGAACTGGCTCAGATGCGTAGTGAGAAGAACAAGGTTGTGCATTCTTTTCAACAGCAGACTGAGTTGGTAAACAGGCTAGGTGTTGAACTGACCGAAGAGAAAAAGAAGCGTGAACGCCTAGGGAACGAATTCAGAAGCTCTCATGATATGTTGGAGTCCAAGAAGAAAGCACTCGATGCCGCCCACCGGGAAATCTCTTCTTGTAACAAAACGTGGAATGCTACGCTAACCAACAACAAAAAGAGGGAAGACAAGTTGAAGCAGCAAATTTCTGAACTCGAAGAACAGTTGAAGGCTAGCAATAAAAAGTATGAAGAGGAGGTGATGGCAAGATATAGTCTTCAGAACGCATTGAACAAGGCCATCGAAGGCAAGAAAGAGGCTATGTCTCAGAAACGGAAGCTAGAGGATCGCTTCGGAGAAGGGGCATGGGAGGAATCCGCTGGTGATTTACGACGTGTTCTCAAGCGAAGAGATCTACTTGTTGAGGGTCTGCTTACCCGACCAAGTCATCTAGAGACTAAGAGGTTATTAGAAGAGTACCAGGCATATGGGAGCACTTGACCATTTCATGTATTAATGTGTATGCTTTATTTGCATTGTGCTGACCATCACCAGGATTGTTGGTTGAGGTCATGCCTTCTTATTGTACACTCATTGATATTGTA
The DNA here is from genome assembly GCA_963859935.3 of Lathyrus sativus. NCBI lineage: Eukaryota > Viridiplantae > Streptophyta > Magnoliopsida > Fabales > Fabaceae > Lathyrus > Lathyrus sativus. Next base: position 182,605,549 of record OZ012739.1, read on the forward strand.
TTCCTGACTTGATGGGTTTCTCTGCAATATATGAGGTATTTTCTATGATTCGGCTCCGAACTTCATATTACTGTCACTGTCACCATACTGACACATTCGCACTAGAATCGGGGAGTGATACGCCCTAATGCACAGACACATATTGCATTGCATTCGCATTCATATCGCATTACAGGTGATTATTGAACTGTATCTCATTTCCTGCACTGTGCCAGGTCTTTTCAGGATTGAAAGTCAACGCCCGCACCGATACTCCACTCGTACCAACTGCAGAAGAGTTATGGATCAGATGCAGAATGAAATGCAAGACATGCGTGAGAAGCTGGCGCTATTCATGCAGACAATGGAGACCATTGTGAAAGGCCAGGAGAACTTGCAAGCTTTGGTGCAGCCTTTGCTGATGAGAAATGTTGGGCACGGAAACGAAGACCATAGTTCTGTGCGAGTTGACACTATTCACGGGGATGGTACTCCTACACCGGTAGCTCCACCTGTGGTGAACATACCTGCTGTCAATGTGAACAACGGCGCCGCCGCCGGGAACGGTAACGCAGGAATCGGTAACGAGACTGTCGTCAACAACGTTGGGTTCGGAGATGTCAATCTGGGTGGTGATAATATGGGAGGTAATGGCTTCGGTAACAACGGATTTGGCTTTAATGACCAGGGGTTTGATCATGCTGGGAAGTACGGCTTCAACGCTCAGGGCTTCGGACAAGATGGATTTGGTATTACCAATCAGGGTTATGGTGGATTCGGTAATGGGAATGGTGTCGGAATAATGTCTTTTGGACCTGTCGGAGTCGCTCCGGGGTATGGTAACAGGGGGCGGGGCCCTGTAATGAATCAGACTAGATTTGGCCGTAACAACGGGTACGATGGATACGGAAATGGGAACGATAATTGGCTAGAAGATCAGCAAGAAGATGCTTTCTCTGGTGGAGGTTTTGAAGGTCCTATGGATGATTCTCAGAGAATCAAGATGCTCGAGAAGCAGATGAAAGGTGTCGTGAATCAGAGTGCTGTTGGTTTAGATATGACCACAATGGGTCTGGTGCCTGGTCTGAGGGTACCGCTAAAATTCAAAGCTCCCACATTCGACAAATATAAGGGGGATACCTGTCCAAAGGTGCATGTGCGATCATACTATAGAAGGATGTCGGCGTATTCGAACGATGAGAGGATGCTGATGCATTTCTTTCAAGATAGCTTGTCGGGTCCTTCCCTTGAATGGTACATGGGGTTGGAGCCAACTCAGATAAAAACATGGAAGCAGCTGGCTGAAGCATTTGTGGCTCATTATAAGTACAATAGCGACTTGGCACCTAACCGAGTCCAATTGCAGGGGTTGTCCTAGAAGAAAGACGAGAGCTTCAAAGAATACGCGCAAAGGTGGCGCGACATGGCTGCACGAGTTTATCCCCCTTTGGATGACAAAGAAATGAATGATATGTTTATAGGAACATTTACTGGTATGTTTTATGACAAGCTGTTTCATACTTCCTTGGGCAGTTTCTCAGACCTAATCTTGATGGGTGAGAAAATTGAAAGCAATATTAAACTGGGGAGATTCAAAGCTGAGGAGTCCACTTCAGCTGGTAGTAACAGAAGGGCTTTCGGTGGTCGCCGTCAAGGTGATGCAAGTGCAGTATTCGGGGGCCGAGGCCGAGGCCGGGGCAGAGGTCGGAATCAGTACAATCATCCGCAGCAGGTGGCAAGTGTCACAATTCCATTTCAGCAACAACCAGTACCACCACAGCAGCAGCAGCCACAACAGGGGGTACATCCTGCCCAGCGCAGAATCCAGGGGGGCAAGCCAAGGAGGGTGTTTGAAACGCCTCCTTCAACGTATGCAGAATTGCTACAGACGTTACTGGGTTTGAACTTGGTGGAAAAGAGGACTATGGCGCCAATAATAGGCACTCCGCCGTACGGTTTTGACGCGAACAAGCACTGTGAGTTCCACTCCGGGGCTCCTGGCCACGACATAGAGAGTTGCCACGCGTTCAAACATGTGGTACAGGATCTGTTGGATAGCAAGGCCATCAATTTCGGGCAAGCGGGTCCGAACATAGTACAAAAGCCCATGCCCAACCATGGGGCAAATGCTATTTTAACCGAGGAGGGTTTGAACTTGATTATGAATGTTGATGACCTCAAGACTCCGTTGTGTGAGATAAAGAGCAGATTATTGAAAGGAGGTGTGTATCCGGGCTGCGATGAGTTTTGTTTAGAGTGTTGGACCCAAGCTGGGGGTTGTGCTGAATTGAAGAGGGGTATTCAGACCTTAATAGATGGAGGCACATTACAATTCGACAGAACGGCACTTGAAGAACCTGCAGAGGTATTAGCGGACGAGCAAAGTGATGTAGCTACCGTGACAACTCCCCGAAAAACAATAACTATAACAGCGCCAGCCAGGCTTCCGCCGATCACTATCACCAAGGCAGGACCAATCCCTTATGAGAGCACTAAGGCAGTACCCTGGACCTATGGGTTAGAAGCATACTGTGATGGGGTGAAAATTGATATTAGTAAACAACCAGTTGAGGTTGTAGATAACGTCGTCGGGACCGGAGGGATGACGAGAAGTGGGAGAATTTTTATATCGCCTGAGGTAGAGGCTGAACGACTGGCGAAAGGAAAAGGAAAGATGAATGAGGATGTCCCTGTGCAGAGGAATGGAAAAGAAACGTCGTTGAAGGATGTAGAAGAGTTTATGCGCCTTATTCGTAAGAGTGACTATAAGATTGTTGAGCACCTTCAACAGACGCCATCGAAGATATCCATAATGTCGTTGCTATTGTGTTCCGAAGCTCATAGGAATGCATTGTTGAAAGTTCTGGATACGTCATTCGTACCCCAAGATGTTTCGGTGAATCAGTTGGAGGGGGTGTTGGCGCACGTGAACGCATGCCATGGCTTGGGATTTACCGACTTTGATTTGTCCCTGAGAGGGAGAGAGCATAATATGGCGTTGCACGTCTCAGTTGAGTGCAGGGGCTCAGTCATGTCCCATGTACTGGTAGATACCGGATCTTCCTTGAACGTGCTGCCAAAGAAAGCAATGATGAAATTGGACATCAGGGGAATCATTTGTACGCCTAGTGACTTGGTGGTCAGGGCATTTGATGGTACACGAAGAACAGTCTTTGGGTCCATAACGTTACCTCTACAGGTGGGGCCAGAGGTTTTCGAAACTGAATTTTACATTATGGACATACAGCCAGCATACAGCTGTCTTCTCGGACGACCATGGATCCATGGTGCTGGGGCAGTCACATCTACCTTGCACCAAAAGCTGAAATACATGGTAGGGGACAGTGTGGTCACGGTCTGTGGAGAAGAAGATATATTGGTTAGCCATCTGTCATCATTCAAGTATGTAGAAGTCGACGGCGAGATTCATGAAACACCCTGTCAAGCCTTTGAAGGGTTGCGCATCAAAGACAAAGTTCCAGGGCCGAGTAAAGCGTCAGAGGTGGTCGTCTCGTCATACAAGGAGGCTCAGGCTCTAGTAAAGACTGGTGAGGCAAAAGGCTGGGGCAAGGTTCTGGATATTCCCGTGAAGATGGACAGATTTGGGCTGGGATATCAACCGTCGTCATCAATGCCTGCTGCTGGGGCACCCCGTTTCAAAGGACCAATAACAATCACAACGAGTGGAGTGTATCACGAGGCCATCAATGCTGTTTCAGATTCCGAAGAAGGAGACAGTGACTGCGACATGGACGCCTGGATTCAGCCGAGCGTGCCAGGACAAGGATTATGCAATTGGTCTATTCAGGAGATTGTTCCTGTGACTACCAAACAGTAATACTTTGTTTTCTTAATTGTTGAACAATCCGGTGTCTTACCCGGGGCATCGTGATTTTGTTTAGGGTTGTGCTGTTATGTACATTGCATTGTTTAATCATTAAATAAAAGGCGTTTTTCATGTACAAATATTGCGATCTCTGTTTTTCCTATTTTTGTGTTTTACAATAAAATGGCAACGTGGTTATTCGCTTTATGCATATTTTGAAGCATTTAACCATTCCTTTTGCAGGATAATATTTTCAGATGACATCATTGAACCGCCTATGACTCATTTCGACTTTGAGCACCTGGTATTTCAGGCCGAAGAAGAGATTGTTGAAGATGGCGACGTTCTAGAAGAGTTGTCTTGGTTGGTAAAGCAAGAAGAACGAGTCATTCTGCCTCATGAGGAGGTCATTGAAATTATAACCTGGGGTCGGAAGGGGTTGAAAGGAACATTTGTATAGGAGCCGCGCTGCAGAGCGACGTCAAGCGAAGACTGGTTGAAATGCTCAGAGAGTACAGTGATGTGTTCGCTTGGTCGTATGAAGACATGCCTGGGATGGATACGGATATGGTTGTGCACCGTCTGCCGCTAAAAGAAGAATGCCCACCGGTTAAGCAGAAGCTTCGCAGAACTAGGCCTGATATGGCAGTGAAAATTAAGGAGGAGGTTCAAAAGCAGTGGGATGCTGGCTTCCTAGCTGTTACAAAATATCCCTCATGGGTCGCTAATATTGTACCAGTGCCAAAGAAAGACGGTAAAGTGAGAATGTGCGTAGATTACCGTGATTTGAACAAAGCGAGCCCGAAAGATGATTTTCCGCTTCCTCACATCGACGTGCTGGTTGACAACACTGCTCAATTTTCCGTATTCTCCTTCATGGATGGCTTCTCGGGCTACAATCAGATTAAGATGGCGCCAGAAGACATGGAGAAGACTACCTTCATCACGCCTTGGGGAACATTTTGTTACAAAGTGATGCCCTTCGGATTAAAGAATGCTGGGGCAACGTATCAGCGTGCAATGATGACTTTTTTTCATGATATGATGCATAGAGAGATCGAGGTTTATGTTGATGATATGATTGCCAAATCCCAGACGGAGGAAGGACATTTGGTGAGTTTGCTGAAATTATTCAAAAAGCTTAGGAAATTCAGGTTGAGACTGAACCCTAACAAGTGCACCTTCGGGGTGAGGTCAGGTAAGCTGCTGGGGTTTATCGTGAGCGAAAAAGGAATAGAGGTTGATCCTGCAAAAATAAAAGCAATACGAGAGATGCCGACGCCTAAAACAGAAAAAGAAGTACGAGGATTTTTAGGGAGACTGAACTACATTGCCAGGTTCATATCTCACCTGACAGCTACGTGTGAGTCGTTGTTCAAGCTGTTGAAAAAAGACCAGGCTGTAACATGGAATGAAAATTGTCAAAAGGCGTTCGATAAAATAAAACAGTATTTGCAGGAGCCTCCTATTTTGATACCTCCAGTGGCGGGGAGACCCTTGATTATGTATTTGACAGTTCTTGAGGGAAGTATGGGTTGCGTTCTCGGTCAACATGACGAGATAGGAAGAAAAGAGCATGCAATATACTACTTGAGTAAGAAGTTTACTGAATGTGAATCTCGATACTCAATGCTCGAAAAAACTTGTTGCGCACTAGCCTGGGCCGCCAAGCGTCTGAGACAATACATGCTGAACCATACAACCATGCTCATCTCGAAGATGGATCCTATCAAATACGTATTTGAAAAGCAAGCATTATCGGGGAGAATCGCCCGTTGGCAGATGGTTTTGACCGAATACGACATCCAGTATGTCTCACAGAAGGCTATAAAGGGGAGTGTATTATCTGAATACTTGGCAGAGCAGCCTATTGAGGAATACTAATCGATGAGGTTTGATTTTCCTGACGAGGATATCATGTACCTAAAGATGAAAGATTGTGAAGAACCGTTGCCGGACGAAGGACCAGAGTTGGGTTCAAAATGGCAGTTGATCTTTGACGGAGCTGTAAACTCCTACGGTAGCGGAATAGGGGCAATCATCACTACTCCACATGGGTCGCACATCCCATTTACTGCTCGATTGACCTTTCCAGTTACCAATAATGAAGCCGAATACGAAGCTTGTATCATGGGGCTTGAAGAAGCCATTGATTTGCGAATCAAAAATCTGGATGTATACGGAGACTCAGCTCTGGTGGTGAATCAAATAAAAGGAGAATGGGAGACACGTCAGCCTAATTTGATACCATACATGAATTACGCGAGGAGATTGTTGCCTTTCTTTGACAAGGTTGAGTTACATCATGTGCCGCGAGCGGAGAATCAGATGGCTGACGCCCTGGCCACATTGTCTTCCATGTATAAAGTCAACTTCTGGAATGAGGCTCCCAGAATTGTTATCTCTCGGCTTGACAGACCCGCCTTCGTATTTGCCATTGACGAAGCATCTGATGATAAACCTTGGTATTTTGATATCCTTAATTTCCTGAAAAACAAAGAGTATCCGGCTGGGGCATCCAGTCACGATCAGAAGACTCTCAGGAGATTGGCGGGTAATTTCTATCTGAATCCGGACGGTGTCTTATACAAGAGAAATCACGACTTGGTGCTACTACGTTGTGTAGATGAGAAAGAGGCGAAGCTGCTCATGGAGGAAATACATGAGGGTACATTTGGTACGCATGCTGGTGGGCATGCTATGACTAGGAAGCTGCTGCGGGCAGGTTATTACTGGTTAACTATGGAAACCGATTGTTTCAAGTTTGCGAAGAAGTGTCATAAGTGCCAGATCTATGCAGATAAGATCCATGTGCCTCCAAGTCCTCTGAACGTGATGTCGTCACCGTGGCCGTTCTCAATGTGGGGAATCGACATGATTGGAAAGATCGAGCCGACGGCTTCTAACGGACACCGGTTCATTCTGGTAGCAATCGATTATTTTACCAAATGGGTGGAAGCGGCATCTTATGCAAATGTGACCAAGCAGGTGGTAGCTAGGTTTATCAAGAGAGATATCATTTGCAGATATGGAATCCCCGAGCGGATAATTACCGACAATGGTTCGAACTTAAATAACAAAATGATGAAGGAGCTGTGTCAGAGTTTTAAGATCGAGCATCACAACTCTTCTCCTTATCGACCCAAGATGAATGGCGCTGTTGAAGCGGCCAATAAGAACATAAAGAAGATTGTTCAGAAGATGGTGGTGACCTATAAGGATTGGCATGAAATGCTACCTTTCGCTTTGCACGGTTATCGAACGACGGTACGCACATCAACCGGGGCAACCCCGTTTTCGTTGGTATATGGAATGGAAGCAGTGTTACCACTGGAAGTTGAGATTCCTTCCCTGAGGGTATTACGAGATGTCCAACTAGACGAGGCAGAATGGGTGAAAGACAGGTTGAACCAGCTGAGTTTAATGGATGAGAAGAGGTTGGCTTCTCTAGCATACGATCGTTTGTACCAGAGTCGAATGGAGAAAGCATATGATAAGAAGATACACCCTCGGAGCTTTCAGACGGGCGACCTTGTGCTAAAGAGGATTCTCCCGCCACAGGCAGATCACAGGGGCAAGTGGACCCCCAACTACGAAGGGCCATACGTTGTCAGAAAAGTCTTTTCAGGAGGAGCTTTATTGTTGTCCACCATGGACGGTGAAGACTTTACGTCACCTGTGAATTCGGACGCAGTTAAAAAATACTGTGCTTGAAATTGACCCGCTGGACAGAAAAAGAGAGTCCAGGCAAAAATGGGGCATCCTGGCGAACCAAAAACAGAATGAAAGGTTCGGGCAAAAATTAGGGATAAAATTGAAAAAATGTACACCCGCGAAGTTGAAAACCTACACTGGGCGGCTTCGGCAAAAAAGGGTATCCCGGTGAACTGAAAACCCGTAAAGGGCGGTTCACGCAAAAGTTCGGGATTTGAAAAGCAAATGACTGCGGTCCGAATTTGATATTGCAGTGTGCATTGGTGCAGGAGAATATACCTGAGGGGTCGATTATCAGATACAATCTCTTCGGAAGTGTGAATACCGGGAAAGCACTAGAGTCAGGCGAGTCATAGGAGGATCAGCTCATGATGTTCGTTTGCATCCCGTTGCCGACATGTGTGCAAATTTGATTTGTCATTGTATTTATGCTTCTTGTGCATACCTGTATATTTGTTGTGCGTAGCTTCCTCTTTTCAGGAGTTACATCCCGTGTATAAAACTCTGCCTATTTAGGGGCCCAATCAATAAAACATGTTATTCAGTAATTGATGCTGGTTCTTTACTGTTTTGTACATGACAAACGCCAAGGTTTAATAAAACTAGCAAGTGTATAACGTCGCTGGCCCTTGCCAATAATTGCTAAAACTTTGAATTAACTGAAAATAATGTCACTAACACTAACCTGAATAGATTTGGTTGCATAGACTTGTCTTGTCTCGTTTGTGGTGTTGCAGGGCTTTTGACCATAAGAAATGGATGACCAAAAGATTGCAGTACTGACCAGAAGCTCGTAACGGAAAGACTCGGTCCCCACGCAGGTCGCGCTTATGAGATGACAATGTTCCTTACCAAAGAAAGATCAAATTCCCCAGCTAGTCGCAGCTTATCCGAAGGGCATTCTCCAGCAGGGTCGTTTACTCTCAACAGAATTGATGATTCCGAGATCAAAGGTTGTATTCAGACAGTGTGGTGTCCCCCAAAAAGGATTCCCCATCCCGAGCAGAGTGGTTTAGCCTCAGAAGATTAATAGTTTCAACTTGTGAGCTGTACCCAGACAGTCTACTCTTCCTAATAGAGATTCCCTTCCCAGTAGGGTCATTTACTCTCCCCCAGCGGAGAAAGTTGATTTTCCCCAAGAGATTCGTTTCGTCCTCAGAGGAGTTCTCTCTTTTTTCGGCAAGTATTTTCTTTCCTCCCAGTGGAACTCGAAGATTAAAACTCTTCCCGACAGAGTTGGTTGTGTGTCCTGGCATTTATTTTTGTCGGAATACCGTGTGATACCCGTTCAATCCCCAGAAGTCCAACCATGATTGGCATATTCAATTATTCCTCAGCGAAGCGGGCCTCACTCTTCCAACATTTATTTTGCTGGAATAATTCTGTGACGCCTGGTTATCCCCAGAGGAGTTGGCGTTGTCCTCAGCATTTATTTTGCTGAAGCGGTTTTCTATATCCCAGCAGTTCGAGCTTGCATCTGCATTGGCATATAGTGTCATATTTGCATCTACCAAATAAGAACGCGTAGCATTTCCATGTCGAATGGAGCATTACGCCATTGTCAAACATATGCATTTTTAGACATAAGCCAGGTTGGTTAACCGTTTGTTTTCAAGTGTTGTTTCCCTTGCAGGTGGAGGGAGCTCTTGCTCAAATTAATTACCAAACATTCAAGATCTCGGCGTGAGACATGTAAGGATAATGTCAATTGTGGCATTATTCCCCACAGAGTTGCTTGTTTAAGTTTCTCTTACCCCTCCAGCGGAGTATTTCTTCAAGATTGCTGTTATAACAATATCAAAAGATTGCGTGAATCGATTTTTGGAAGTTGTCTGGCAGTGTGGATTCAGAAAATCCCCAGTAGAGTCCTTCTCAGATTTGCTGCCATGTCAGCACTGAAAATTGGAAGACTAGACTCATATTGTGTCATCCATATGATTGATGGAGCCAGCTGCTGCAAAGATAGGCAGAAAACCTGTATTTGACAGAGTATTACCCGTAGCAAAGGCGGAGTTATTTTCCTGTATCTGACAGGGTGTACCCGTAGCAAAGGCGGAGTTATTTTCCTGTATTTGACAGAGTGTCGTCCCGTAGCAAAGGCGGAGTTATTTTCCTGTATTTGACAGAGTATCTACCCGTAGCAAAGGCGGAGTTATTTTCCTGTATCTGACAGGGTGTACCCGTAGCAAAGGCGGAGTTATTTTCCTGTATCTGACAGGGTGTACCCGTAGCAAAGGCGGAGTTATTTTCCTGTATTTGACAGAGTATCTACCCGTAGCAAAGGCGGAGTTATTTTCCTGTATTTGACAGAGTGTCGTCCCGTAGCAAAGGCGGAGTTATTTTCCTGTAGTTGGCAGAGTATGTACCCGAAGCAAAGGCGGAGTTGTTTTCCTGTATTTGGCAGAGTTAGTACCCGTAGCGATGGCGGTGTTATTTTTTCTATAATAATGACAAAATTTCCCGCAGTGGTGGCAGAGTTATTTTCCCGTAGCAAAGACGGAGTTATTTTCCCGTAGTGATGACAGAGTTATTTTCCCGTGGTGGTGACGGTATTATTTCCCGCAGTGGTGGCGGAGTTATTTTCCCGTAGCGATGACGGTGTTATTTTTCTATAGTGGTGATAGAGTGATTTTCCTGTATCGTTGGCAGGGTCATGTTTTGTTGACAGAAGTACTTCTCCCAGTGAAGTCAATAAGTTCATTCCAGTATTGACAAGATAATGCTGAAATCAGATTTGTAGATAATGTTCCCCAAACAGTTGTGCAGTTTATTTCTGCGGTTGGCAAATTTCCGAGTTCTTAGTATTCAACCATCTGGTACCTCGAATGTCTGAAGGCTCCGGGCGTTTCACCCAGTCGGGTCCAAGTCGCTTGAATAGGGGCAGCTGTTGCACCCTAAAATTTGCTCAACTTATTTCACCTGATTTTATGTCTCATAGCTTTAGCATTTGCATATTAGGTCATGTACATAATTAATTCATTTGCATATCATAGCATATCATGCCTCCAACAAGGGATCAAGGGTTTCTATCAAAAGAGCCTAGCAAGAGGTGTTATCCAAGTTTGAGAGATCATCCAAGTCATCCGAAAGAAATTGAAGCCTAAGAAGTTAGTGGACCAAGCAGTGGGTTTCTCTCCTATCTTGAAGATATGTGAGGATCATCAGAGAAGTTGTGAGCTATGAATTGACATCATGGAAGACCTAGAGGGTCATTTTGAAAGTGAGACAAGTCATTGGTGTGATTGCAAGAGCTGCAGTTGAAGACAGTCAACTAGGGTTTCATCTGGGTCAATCCTGGGTCAACCCTAGGTCAAATGCTTGATTGAAGGGCATCAAGGCCTGTTTGAAAGATGTGGGATTCCTCATTTGACATGTGGATATGGATGTGGTGTTGTGCCAAGGAGAAATCAAAAGAAATCAAGAAGAGAAGAAGTTTCTGAATTAGGGTTTCTGTGTAAAATCCCCTGATTTAAGGCAAACATCCAAGCAAGATAATTCAAAATGCAAGTCTCAAATGGATCCTTGGCCAACATGAAACTTGTAGAGTATCTCAAGACCTTTAATTTGAGTGGTGGAAGGCATCAAGGAGATTTATAGAACTCAAGTTATGGTTCTTGCAAGTTACAGGTCATCTGAGGACACTGAAATTTGTCTATGAAAGTTACTTGACTTCCAAGCAACTTTTACCCCTCAGGGAACTTTCAAATGGATTTCTGGCCAACATGAAAAGTTGTTCCTCATGATCTTAGATTTCTAGAAAGGTATGGTATGCCTTCATCTGATTTGTGGAACTCTACTTATGACCTTGTCAAGCCAAGGGCATTTTGGTCATTTAGAAGTTATAGGTCATTTCAAGCATATGACCATATCTCCTACTTCCAAGCTTCAAATGGAAAAACCTTCAACATCAAAGTTGCTTATAATGATGTTTTAAGGCTAGTAGGGTGGTCATGAGATGTTGGAAAGGCTCATATCAAAAGGTGATAAAAATGGCCTAAAAATGAGGCATAAGTTAATTCAAGTGAAATGGAAAATCATAAAATCCAAGTTACAAATCCAAACCATGTCATATGATAGGTCATTTTGACTCCAAAGGACATTTTAAGAACAATGGTTCAGCCACAATTTTGATTTGGGGCTTGAATCTTAGGGTTGCTTTGTAATTTGGTTGCTTGCATAATGGGGTACTAAACCAAAACAAAGAAAAGCTTAATAAACAAGGTGTTTAAGCATTGTATATTGTCCTAAATCTCATGTAAGGAGATATTCAAGTTAATTAATCAAGTTGCAAGGGTTTTTGTTATGATATATCATGTGGTGAGAAGTGAAATGCAAGTTATCATATCATGAAACTTCAAGTTCCTACTAGATGGTTCTAGGAAGTTCTAGGCCTTTCTAAATCAGTCTATATATTGAATACAATCTGCATTGGTGAAAGGTTGGTGATTTTCGATGTTAATGGTGGTAGAGAATAGAGATTGAATCAAAAATTCTCCATTTGCAAATTGTATTGAAACTTCATCTTTCTCTTCATTACCCTTCCATTTTTCTACACAAATCTTCTCTACAAACATCCCTGAGTATGTTCATGATAGCTTGAGGTTCCATTGTTGAAGAATTGAAGGAGTTCCAAGTGAAGTTGCAAGGGAGCAAAAGGCATTGGATCTTGAGATACAAGTCATTTCCATCAAATCTTGTGCAAGCAGAGGATTGTTCATCACCTAGGGACCATTCTTGAGGATCTACAAGGCTTGGATTGAAGCTTTTCAACACCTACCATTGCAAGAAACAAGGTAAGCAAAATCATTCCCACACTCTGATTTAGGCATGGCTAGGGCTAATTCTTATTGTAAAACCATTAGAGACAATTAGGTGGTTCATTTGGATGAGTTTAAGACCAGCTAGTGAAGTTTCTTCCATGGTGGTTAATTCTTGATGGAGTTAGAATGAGGGATTTAATGGATGATAATGCACGATTTTTGGCTAGTTTTAATCAGCATAACATGAGGATCGTTTTTGTATGAAGAAATGAGAGTTTGGTTGAGGTTGGGAACTGATGAAATTTTGAATCTATGAAGTTATACCGTTCGGGTAGGATGTTAGAGGGTGTTTCAATGTAAACCAAGGGCATGGTTGTGTTCTACGTGAAAAATGGACCAACTTTGGTTTTTGTATCGTGCAATTTGGTGGAGTAATAAAGTCACACGAGAGGCTAGAAGTTCCATGCATGAGTATGTGTTCATGGCTTTTTGCTGAAACCCTAGGAGCTTAAGGAAGAAGACGAAATCTAAACCATTGATCGCGCGTGGACCAGTTGACTGGGAAGCCTATCCAACGGTTGTAATTCAAAGCGAAATGGAGGGAAGAAACAGCAGCATCAAAATGCCGCGTTTCACTAATAACGCTGGCTGGGCTTTGATAAACATTGCTTTCCATACCCCCCTGAGCGAGGCCCAATTGAAATGAACTATAATTGCCTGCTATTCACACCGCGCTTTTAATCATTTTCTTTTCAATTTAATTAGTTTTCTGAGTTTAAAAACTGGGTCTAACGCGCTTACTCCTTGCACCCCACTTTCTGAGCCCAAATCAAATAATAACTGGACATTAGTACTTCTTGCACCCCCATGATAATTCTCATATTAAATTCACTCCAAATTTCCTTAATCTTTAAAAATTCATAATAAAATGAAAAATGAATATTTTTTAATGAGACTTTTTTTCCCATTTTCCATTTTCTGTCTAGAAAAATATAAAACCATAAAATAGCCATTTTACTTCATTTTCATATTTTTTGCATATTTTTACATTTAATTGCTTTGTTTAATTCTTTTAGTTGATGCTACCAATTGTTGAATTTAGTTTAAGAGTTTCCTTTAGGATTTTTACCCCATTCTTTTTAGTACAACTAGATATGGATATTAGGTGCCCCTGGTTTTTATACCACATTTTCTAGGACTTCATTGTAGGTAGTTTAGTTAGAAACTATTAGGCTAGTTAATTAGGGTTTTGCATAACATAGGTGTAGCAAAACAAATTTCTTTTTGGGTTTTTTAGGACAAATTAGAAGATGGGACTATAGGGATATTGAGGGTAAGCATAATAGATCCCTTAGAATAAATATTAGAATTTTCCCCATTGTATTAATATTTTTAGCATATTTTTGTATTTGATTGATTGTATGGTGTGCCCTTTCTAGGGTTATTGTTTGATTGTGTGGGGTATTGGGCTTGCTTGGGGTTTGGGTTTGAGCTAAAAACTTCGCTGATGAAGCCCATTGAAGACAAAAGGAGTGAAGATCAATTTCAAAAGTTGATGAAGCGTGTATCTTGCTTGCAGCTATTGAAGATTGTAGGAACTATGAGCTAGGTAGAGCTCTAGAATAGAAACTTGATTCACAAACATGGAAGGTCTTGTTTGCCTCCATTCTTTCTCTATGATTCAAAGTCTCTTTTAAAATACTCACCTCCTTCCTTTGGAAGGATTAGTGGATGTATTTAAAAGATAGAACTTTTGAGAGAAAACTGTCTGTATCATGTTAACAGTCAGTAGGCCACCCTTGGTAGGCAACTGACTGCTTAACATCCAATTCATCTTGTTAAATGTTACTCATCTTGGAGAGTGGGACTTGAAGAAAAGCCCTGAAAGATTGAAGATAGAGACCTTGCTTGAAGGCTATGAAGATGAAGATTGATGCTTGCTTGAAGCTTGGAGATGTTTTAAAGATGACTTGAAGATCGAAGATGATGGAGCTTGCTGTGCAGGGTTGCTGTATGCTGTTTATTTTTGCTGTTTATAAGTCTTTGATGTATTGTTTGAATTTCCCTGACTGTATTGTTTGCCAGTTAACCTGGTAGGTTGAAAGTGAATTTTGTTCACTTTTGCCTGTTGTTTTCTAGGTTCGAGGTTGAGTGGGACTCCCTTGCCTCGCTTGTATTGTTGCATTCATGCATATTTTACTGTTTTATTGTATCTGTTGTTTCTGTTTCCATCTATCCCCTTAGGATCTCTGTTTCTCTCTGTGCAAGAGAGGAACATGATAGACATTAGGTCTTAACCCATGCATGATAACATTAGGTTAGTTTGATTCCCTTTTCAACCATAGGTTAGAGTTCTGTCTCTTCTTTCTCAAAACAAACAGAAAAACACAATAAAGATTTCAAATCCAATAAAAGACACTTCTTCCGTAAAAGAATGTGAACTCATCAAAACGTCAATTTTTGTCCGCTCGGACCAGTAATCAGAAAACCCTTTTTCAGAAGGAGATAAAAACAATCAAGACAGACTTGTGTCATGCGTAGCCCGAACTACGTTTGCTCTGATCTTTCATGCTGTATGAAAGTACGTAGGCACAGGATGCGACATCCTAGCGAGCAACCTTCCCCTCCTTTCCCGTAGGTAGGCGAACTACGTTGACTCTGATTTCTCGTTCCAGACGGGAATACGTAGGCATAAAGTACGATACTTTGCCGAGTCATTTTATTTTCTTTTAACCCCAGACCTGTAGAGTAGATAGAATAACAATCCGTACCAGAAAACAAGCGTGGATCCCGTCGAGTACGACGGACGTGAGGGGTGCTAATACCTTCCCCTTGCGTAACCGACTCCCGAATCCAGGATTTGGTTGCGATGACCATTCCTTTCCCGTCTTTGCGGTAGGTTTACTTCGAGCGTTTCCTTTCCCTCCGTTGGGATAAATAACGCACGGTGGCGACTCTTCTGTTCAGCCGGCGCCGATTTTCGCAGTAGCGACACAACAGATGATAATCTATAGAATTATGGCTAGGAATGGGATGAATATTGGCCTTCACAGGCCAAATTATACTTCACCATTATCTGAATACATCTTACAGTCATATTTGCCCCCTAGATGGAAAGTCGCTAAATTTACTAAGTTTTCTAGGGATACTAGTGAGTCCACAGTCGAACATGTGGCAAGATACCTGATAGAGGCATCCGAAATCGCTAATAATGAAAACCTAAGAGTGAAATATTTCCCAAGTTCATTTACCAAAAATTCCTTTACTTGGTTTACCGCATTGCCAACAAATTCGATCCACAATTGGACTCAATTGAAGAGATTGTTCCATGAACAATTCTATATGGGATAGTCGAAGATAAGTATCAAAGAATTGGCTAGCATTAAGAGGAAATTCTCAGAGCCAATAGACGACTATTTGAACAGGTTTTGACTGCTTAAGGCTAGGTGTTTTACACAAGTACCTGAGCATGAGTTGGTCAAAATGGCCATTGGTGGCCTTGACTACTCAACTAGGAAGAAGTTGGATACCCAATACCTGAGAGATATGGCCCAGTTGGCTGATAGAGTTCGACAGGTAGAACGCTTGAAGGCTGAGGAGGCTAAGGACAAACAAGAATAGAAAGGAAAGGGTAGCCTACGTCAAATTCGATGAAGACGGACAAAAAGCTAGTATCGATCCCTTGTTTGGCGAGAGTGAAATTGACCTTGTTGAACTAAAGTAAGGCACACCTTATGCCTGTAAAGTCTTAACACCATCAAATGAGAAAAATCCAGTTGAATCAGAGAAAAATGATAGGTTCCCTAAAAGATGGCCAAATGAGAGTACCCCATTGTGCTAAAACGCCTCCTTTAGAACAAAGGAAAAAGAGGGGTTTTTGTAAATACCATAATTTTTTGGGTCATAAAACTTATCAATGCTTTCTTTTTATGGATTTGGTTTAAAACGCAATCAAGGAGGAAAGACTCAAGTTCACTGACAAGTCAAAAAATCAGATGAAGATAGACTATGACCCTCTTCCTGTAGTTGATGCACATTACTCAGAGCCATTTATGGACAACATGGTGGCAGTTGCTGATGACTTCATCAGTGATGCTGTAATGATCGAAGCTGCTGATGGTTTCACTAGAGGAGTTGCTGAGGACTCTAACAAAGAAACCAATGATGGTTTCATCCAGGTTGCTGGGAACTTTAATCAAGAAGTTACTAATGACTTCAACGAAGAAGCTACCGAAGGCTTCGCTAAGAAAGTCACTAATGACATCAAAATTGAAACCACTGAGGGTTTCATCAAGGAAATTGTTGAAGGCTTCGACCAAGGGACTATTGAAGATTCCAACTAAGTGATTACAACATATGAGACTAACGATGGTTTCATATAAGTTAACAATGAAATTAAGGCTATTGAAGGCCTTCGAATCAAACTATAAGAGTTGGACATTGCTGGAGGCACCAACATGGTCGAAATGACCCAAGAATCTGTAATGGAAGTGGAAGAATGTATCCTCAAACAAGAGTAATATGTCAAGGTGGCATATCCAAAGCAGGAGTAAAATCTAGTCGAGTTCCTCCATAGGTTCCAATGAAAGAACTCTCAAGTAATTATGTGTCCCAGATGCAATGCAATATTTGATAGGAAAGCTGCAGAGAACATACAGGGAGTTCGACGGGCAAGGAACAAAAACAACTGGAGGGATTAAAATAACTGTGGGGCTTTCGATAGAAAGGGAGCACCAAGGAGACATGATCAAGGTAGACCAGGTTTACATGGAAATAGGCCATCAACATTCAAACCCACTGCTGACTCCCCTAAGGGAAAATGGGTAAAGCAAGTCGAGAAGAGATAGCATAGCCAAAACAAATTACAGAACTTCGAAGTCAAAATAGGTTATTCGATAGCGTACTGAAGAGAATTTCAAGCTTCCAAACAATCAATATGGTGCTCAGAGAATTATAAAGGGAAAAACCTAATGACTAGGTCTGAGTGGAGACGACAACAAAGAAGGCGCAAAACTGAGATGGAGGTTGCAGAGAAAGAAAAAGCCGAGTCAAATAGCAACATACCAATAAAAAGTATAGCAACAAAGACATCAAGCCTTTCAAAAAGAGGCCAATCGAGAGAAAGTTGTTCACTGACCAGAAGGAAGAAGTAAAAGAAAAATCTGACCAGATGGCTGCAGGTGAAGAAATGATAACTGACGACTTTAATTCAAGATCAGAACTGTCATTAGACACCATCTACAACATAGTATCCGTACTACCCAGAGAGTAAGATAGGGTGATGAAGATGGATGACCCAGAAGATGAGGTCGAACTAAAAGTGGTTAGTCAAAGGCCATTGTATTATTATATCCTTAATAATGGTTGTGTCGAAGAGAAGAATACCGCCTGAAGAAGCTATGAAGAATCACCTAAATCCTCTATTTATTAGAGGAAAAATAGAGAATGTTGGTATCAACAAGATACTAGTTGACAGTGTGGCAGCTGTAAACCCAATGCATCATTATATGCTCAAGAAGATTGGGAAAAGTGACTCTGATACAAAGCCCTACAACATGGTCCTCTCAAATTATAAAGGGAAAGTCGGAACAACCATGGGAGTCATTCAAGTGGATCTGGATGTTGGCACAATCACCAGGCCAACAATGTTTATGGTAATTGCATCCAAGGAAAATTATAGGCTGCTCCTTAGAAGGGAATGGATACATGGAGTAGGAGCAGTTTTCATCATCATTCACCAACGAATCTCTATTTGGAGAAGTGAAGGGATTTTCAAAAACATAAAGGCGGATCAAAGCTATTATATAGCTAAGATCAATCATGTAAGTGGGCGACATTTTGACAAAAAATTAGCCCATATAGCGCCTTGTAACTCTGCAGGTTTTGACCTCTGACCTGCAGATAATGCATTTTGTTCCTTGTACCTACATCCCAACCATGGTTTTCAATGGGATATGGAGGTGGTAGGAAAATAAGACTACGTATTTGGAACACCTGGAATCCAAACAACTGGTTAGGGTAGCGAGTTTAGTGACAATGACTGATTCATTGACACTTAGAAAGATTTCAAATCATATAGCTGAAAATAAATTGAAAGCGGCCCTAGAGGCTGAAGTAAAATACATGGCAATTGAAGCCAAAAATGAAGAAAAGCACTTTGAAGGCCCTGGGAAGGACTTTAATCTGGAGCCACCGAACAGAGATCACGTCGAAGTGCAAAGCCAAAGGCTACATGCCATCTATGATGATGAGCCTTTGGGTTTTGAGAAGGATCTTCTAGCAAACAATATTAAAATGCTGGCACAAGATCCTTTGGAAGAAATCGACCTGGGAGAAGGGACAACAAAAAGCCCAACCTACATCAGTGTAAACATTGACCAAGAGCTCAGAGTCGAAGTGATCCAATTGATGAAGGAGTTTAAAGACTGCTTCGCATGGGATTACAACGAAATTCCTAGTTTGAGCAGAGATCTGGTCAAACTGAAATTGCCAATAAATTCTGAGAAGAAGCCCATCAAGGAGACTCTAAGGCGCTTTGTACCTGAAGTTCTCTCAAAGATTAAAGAGGAGGTCGAAAGACTTCTATGATGCAAATTCATCCGTACGACCAGATGGGGGATTTCCTAGGCTTCATGGTCCATAAAAAAAGGAATAAAAATTAATTAGAACATAATCAGGGCCATCATGGAGGCGAAAGCACCTTCGATAAAGAAGAAGTTACAATCATTTCCAGAGAAGATCAATTTCCTGAGGAGGTTCATCTCCAACCTAAGTGGCAAGACTCAAGCCTTCTCACCTCTACTTTGACTCAAGCAAGAAGGATTTGAATGGGGGAAAGCATAAAAAGAAGCATTCGACAAGATTAAATACTATCTTGCTCACCCTTCAATTATAGCACCTCTTTGTAGAGATAGGAGTATGAGATTGTACATAGCTGTTGCCGTAACTCAAAATTTGACCTCCCCTTTGCCTTTTGCATAAGCATGTGCGTTGGCATCGCTGGCATACGCATTCGCATATTTTTCTCTGTGATTTTTGTTGCAGGAATATTCAAGTTTCCCAAGTCCCATTAATCTCATCCTCACAAAGACATCACATCATTAACACAAGCAAAAAATAAGGGTTTCTATGCTTATTCATCAAAGCAAAATGTCAAAAAACAAATTTGTGGCCACAACGCCATTTTTCAGGCAAATTGGGCTAAATTTGACCTGGTTAATCGATTAACCGTTTACTAGTGCAAATGGGTTAATTGATTAACCCTTGTAAAAAATGCAGATTCTACTGCATTTTCAGGATAACAACTTGCACTATGCTATTTTTGGGTCTACTTGGTTCTAGCATTGTGTGGAACATTCTAGACATCTCTAGACATTTCAAGA
This sequence comes from Lathyrus sativus, assembly GCA_963859935.3. Lineage (NCBI taxonomy): Eukaryota > Viridiplantae > Streptophyta > Magnoliopsida > Fabales > Fabaceae > Lathyrus > Lathyrus sativus. The sequence continues at coordinate 182,625,210 of OZ012739.1, forward strand.
CCTTTTTAAACACTTCAAAGCATTTACTCTAATACATGAATTTGGATTAAGACCACCGTGTGACTTCATTTGCAAGCATGAGAACTATTTGATTTGAGTTTGCATTGGGATTATTACCGAGTCAACTACCTAACTAACTGAGTTAACCTCCAACTTAGTGTGTTGAGTCCAACTAACTCCAAGGCTAGTTCCAAAGCTAGCTCCAAAGCTAGTTCCAAAGCTCATTCCAAACCTAGCAACTCCAAACCTCTTGAGCTTAACCATTATCATCTTGCAATTCTACTTGATTTTTTGGAGTTTTATTGGCTTTTGATTCATCTAAAGTGATTACTCCAAGCTTCTTCGGTGCAAACTCGTATTTGGAGATTTCGTCGCAATTTGCTCGATTTCACTACGGTTCGGTTGCAAATTCTGATTTCTCTGGTTTTCTTTGATTATCTTCATCAAAATTCACTTGCAACAACATCTAAGGCAAATCTCAGCCTTGTAGGTTGGTTATCCTTTGTTTATTTTACTGTTTTGTCATTTATGTATCATTTGCGATGTAGATTCGATAATTTATTATTTGTGAATTTACTATGCCATGGTTTGATCTTTGATCTCGATGTGTTAATTGATTTCATGGATGATTATTTTCTGTTTTTAGACTTGATTTTCGTGCATAAATGTTTGCCCTAGCATGTGAGTGATTGCACAAATCATAAGTGGCCAAAAGTGCTTTTGAAAAATCAAATTTCAGCCACTACTTCAGTGTTAATCGATTAACACTTTTGCACTGGCAAAGTGTTAATCGATTAACACTGTGTTTTTTCAGCAAAATATTCCTTTTCTAAAGGGTTAACCAATTGACACTTTTGCACTGACAAAGTGTTAATTGATTAACACTGCTCCAGAATGCCATTTTTGTGCATATTCAAGTGTGTTTGATTTTCTTTTCTCATTCAACTCCCATGGATTGTTATGATTGATTTTTATGGATGATTTATAAGTCATTTAACTTCTGTTTGAAGCATGCTTTTCAACTTTCCGATGCTCGATTTTATCAATTACGCTTTTGTTCATATTTTTGGCATTGTATGATCATGATCATTCTTGCACATTCTTTGAACATATGTTACATGATTTTTGATGCATACTAAATGACTTTGGTACTGTTTTGCAATTCCATTCATGTTTCCGTTAAGATTGTTCCTCTTTGGAATAAGCTTAATCTTGTATAATTAATAATTCATCTTTTTGCTTTAATGATTTTTCATCCTTATGAAAAATTGTTAGAAAATCATCCTCCTTGATTAATTAACCGGAACTTCATTTCGGTTAGTTGATCTTCCCTCTTTCTCCTTGTTTATATCTTCTAGAGCTTTGTCCTCTTTCTCTCTCCCCCGCAGAGTTGAAGATTTGTAACGCGTTGGAGCACTGTATAGTTTGCACCGTTGTGCAGTTAGTTTCATTTTCCGCACTACACTTTGGTGTTAGAGAAGAAATGAGAGTGGAGAATTCCTACACTTATTCTGATTACTTTGGGTAGGGAATAAATGAATCTGTTCCTGGAATAATCATATATATCTCCTCAGTATGGTATCTCCCGTTCCCCAGCCGAGTCGATCCTTGATCAATTGTACCCTAATCTCCTCTTTGGATTTAAGAATCTTTTATCTTGTGGCCGATCAACATCCTTGGTTTCCCCAGAGTTTTATAATCACTTCTTTCCTTGGTTATTCAACCATTCTTTTGGTTAAAGCCAAATTCTCTTCTTCCCTAGTGAAGTCAATCTTTCTTTTCAGTTAACACAATCTTCCTGTTAAAACCTTGTCCACATCAGAGTTCACAACCTTCTCTTGGTTTTCTCCTTCTTGTTTGGTTAATGACTGCCTATCAGTTAAAACACCAATTTTTTCCTCAGATAATCATAGTCTGTCGTTAACATACTGAGTTTGCCTTTTGTTAATCACCTTCTCCTGGTTAATCACCCGATCTTTGGTTGATCACGTCTGCCCGTTAAAACCAATTTCTTTTGGGTTAATCACCTTCTCCCGGTTAATCACTCATTCTTTTCGGTTAATTACAATCCGTTTGTTGAACGCCGAATCACTTGTAGTTAGTAACCTTTCTTTGGTCCAAATACTCACACATTTGGGTTAGTAACCTTTGTTTGGGTCAAATACTCTTTCCTTCGGTCAAGTGCTATTTGTTCAGTCAGTGTATTGTTCTTTGGGTCACAATCTTCGCTTGGTTCCACACTCGTCCTTTAGGTCACAACCTTTTCTTGGTTCTACACCCATCCTTTTGGTTGATCACTGTCTATTGGTTAAAACCAATAACTTCCTTCTCTTTTCGGTTAACTACTGTTTATCAGTTAACACACCAAATCCAGAGAGTCAAACACTTTCCCTTAGTTCAATACTCTCTTTCTTCTGGTTCATCACAGTTCGTCTGTTGACACCAATCCTTTTCTCTCCCCACAGACTTTTGCTCTTATATTTCTTCGATTAGTCACTGCCTGTCAATTAATGCACCGAGTCCCTTGTGGATCTTATCCTTACTTTGATTCTTATCCTTTATTCTATTGGCTCTGATGCCATTCTTTTTCTTTATTCCCAGTGGAGTTTTTTTTCCTCTTATGCGTCCTTCCACAGAGTCTTCCTTTCTTGGTTTTGACACCACTTCTCTTGCATTCCCCAGTAGGGTCTTTTTACCTCTTTTCGCTCTTGGTTTTAACACCGTCTCTGTTTCCTTTTCTTTCTCTGTCCTAGTTCCCTGAACTACGTAGGCTCTAACTTCCTCATTGTACTATGAGGGTATGTAGGCATAAGATTGCGAAATCTTGGCGAGCCACCTTCTTCCATTCTTCTTTCTCTCTGGCCCGCACATATCTTCTTTTCTTTCCTGGTTCCCTAAACTACACAGCTCTGAATTTCTCATTGCACTATGAGGATACGTAGGCACAAGGGCCCCAATCCTCCGCGAGCACTTTCCTTTCTCTTTCTTTCTTTCTTTCTTTTTCTCTCACTTCCTTCTCTTTTTAGCTAGAAGCCTTTAGATAGATAACCCATCCAAGCCTAGAAGCAAGCGAAATGGTTCTCGTTGAGTACGACAGATGCGTAAGGTGCTAGTACCTTCATTTCGAATAATCGACCCCTTTCTCGTTTCTCTTCCCTTGGGTTTTATCGATATTTTCCCTGTTCTTCGAAACTAAATAAAGTTTGATGACGACTCTATTGTATCTTTGAGTGTGCGATTCACTCAGGTATAATCCATCTAGCTTCAGTTGTGTCTAAGAAGACTTTAGGGAGCATGTTAGCTCAAGAGGATGAAAATGGCGTCGAAAGAGCCATTTATTACCTTAGTAGAGTCTTGAATGATGCAAGAACTAGATATAGTATAGTAAAAAAAATTGTGTCTTTGTATATACTTCTCTTGTACAAAAGTAAATCATTATATAAAGCTAGTTGAAGTTTATGTTTCATCTTATTTTGACGTTATTAAACACATGCTTTCTAAACCTATTTTACACAGCCGAATTGGTAAATGGGAATTGCCCTTAACTTAATATTCTTTAACTTACATGCCTCTAAAGGTTGTTAAAGGAAAAATGGTAGAAAAATTTACGGTCGACCACTCTAGTCGAAAGCTCCCAAGACTATATGGAACTTGAACCTTGGAAGTTGTACTTTGACAGTTCTGAAGATTGAGAAACACAAGAAAGAGGGGTTTGAATTGAGTTTCACATTTAGTCCCCTTTTGCGAAATTAAACTAATGATGTTAACAAGTAAATAAAAATAAATGAACGCAATTATTTTTATCCTAGTTCACTGTTAACGAAGCTACTCCAGTCCACCAACCTTGGTGATTTCGCCTTAGACAAGGACTTAATCCAATAATCATCAAAATAGTTACAACCTCTAAGCTGTTAAACAACATGCTTAACCCTCTCAAGCATTTTGGCTTTCACTTAGTCGCTCAAGGAAATCATCAACCCACAATGGATACCCTCCATTGTCTTCTTCAAAATTCTGACTACGGCGAGTCACCCAAGGAATACAATCACCTTTTGACAAAGGATTTTCATGTGCACTAGTATGTCCTTACAAGCTGATTACACAAATGAAGTACATGAACACCTAAGTATTTCTAGCAAGTTTCTGAGCAATAGCACCTTGCTTTCTAATACAGAAACCCAGTTTCAGAATTCCAAGATCTTTGTTCACCAGAACTATCTTAAGAATCTTCAACACTCGTTCTCTTAGAAGTAATATCTTCAGAGTCTTTAGAATTCGTTCCTTCAGAACCTTGTTTTCAGAGTCTTCAAAATTCATTAAGCACATTCTTGTCTTTAGAGTCTTCAATACTTTGTTCACCTGAACCTTGTCTTCAGAAACACTAGAACTTGACCTTCAGATATTGTGTCTTCAGAATCTTCAGAACCATGTTTACCTGAATCACGTCTTCAAAATCTTCAGAAGTTGTAGTATTAGAAGCGCATCCCATTAGAAAGCCTTATAGGCCTTTCTCATAAAGTCTCAATTAGAATGTCTAGAACTAACATTCATTACAAATGTTGTATTAGAAACATTCATGAATCTTGACTTCGTCTTGTACACACATATGTTTTCTTCCAGAGTGTTGATAATAAAGTCTGATGACGTCACACGTCTTCTTATCAGAGTCAGAATCATATTGACAACAGTCAAACACTAGACAAAAATCATATCACACATAATTTTTCTTAGATAATATGTGCAGTTATCATCAAAACTCAAAGGCCAGATGCAGAACCAAATCTTGTTCTTACAATCTCCTCATTTTTTATGATGACAAACAATGCATTTTGATAGACAATTCGTATAGGGTAGCCACCATAAATTCGCAGAGTCAGAGATAAGCTTAATGGGCTCCCCCTGATTCTTTTACTCTCAAAATTCATTCATGCTTATTCAGAGTCTCCCCCTGATCCCAAGACATACAAAATAGTTTTGAAGTAGAATCTTATCAATAGAGAAGGATTACTTCTCAGTGACGTCTCATCAGAATCTGACTAGAACTGCATGGTTTTCATCTCAAAACTTAGCTTGCTATCAGAATACTGTAGACGTATCAGAACCTGATTTGTCTTATCAGACTTGATGTCTTGCATTATATATCAGAAACTGGTAGATAATTTCTTAGATTCCATGCATCATGTATCAAAACCAAATCTTCAATATCTTAGCACAGATACCAACAGGTGCACATATCCTCATGTTATTTGATGGTTCATAAATAGAATATTTTCTTTAATGACCATGACTTGATTTGATCTCCGAAATATTCACATTATTTTAATGTTGGAGTCTAAATACCATTTGAATTTTAGATACCAGTTGAATTTTAGATACCAATTGAATCATTCTTTCAGAAAGTTAACAACTTCTGACAAGTTTTAGACATCAACGCAAAACTCATGGACATCCTTTGTTTCTGATAACTTAGTGGTCAACACCAGATATTCATATATTATCAGATCAATCTTGTTTAGAATTCTTATTTCTTGTACATGTCTTCAACAAATCATATCTTGTGATCTATTACTTCTGATATAATCTTCTTTAGTCTTCTAATAGCTTGTTTTAACGTTCGGTGAACTTTTGTGAAGTTTCTGATCAATTCTCAAACATAGATTAGAAGTAAAACATGTTTAATAATATTTGGGATCTGAAGAAGCAAGCTTCAAGCACATTAAAGTTTTGATGAAGCCAACAAGCTTTCTACGCAACATGTGTATGCAAAAAGCAATAGATTCATATAACATCAAGGATCAAGATAGTGCTCTAGCATGAGACAATTGAATCAAAGCTTCACATACAAGTTTCAAGTGTTGAAGATAGTATATTGAATAACAACTCAAAGGTATACCAAATATCACTTAAAATACTTATACAAGTGTTCAAATATTCATCTCTCACCAGACATATATCACAAGTATTTTTTAAAACATTTTTTAGTTGCTCACTCATTTTGAAATTAATTCTGTTTTGGAAAACTTTCAGTGTTAACCGATTAACCCATATGGTTAACCGGTTAACGAATTTCAAAATTAATTTTCTAGTGAAATACTTACAGTGTTAACCGATTAACATATATGATTAACTGGTTAACATGTGTTATTTTTGAATATTTTTAAACGTTTCAGGGGTGTTAAACGATTAACCTATATGGTTAACCAATTAACACTGAAACAGTAAGCAAAAATGACAGCTTTTCATGAAAATATGCATTGCTTTCTTTTTGATTTTTGACTATTTTTGCTGCATAAAATTACACCCCTCTATAGAGGTATTTTTGTATAGTATAAATTGATATCAGATTTTAAATTCCAATTTACCTCCAAGAAACTTAATCATAAAAATTACTCATTCTCTTCATCCTTCAATTTTTTCTTAAAGTGTTCACAAACAGTTTTTGAAAGAAGCTTTTTCAATAAATTTTCACACATTCTCACAACTTCATTTCATTCCCTTTTAAAGAACACTTGTATATTTCTTTTTAAGTGATATTTGTTTCAAGGAGAAGATCGATCATGAAGATTGATAGCACCATACTCTCAAAGACATCAAACTTTTTTCAAGATTATTTTGTATTACCTTGTTGTCCAGGACTGTTGGAAACAAGTGAGTGTTTGAAAAGGATTGTTCTTCCTACACTTTATTTACCTATAAATTAGATAGTAGGCTTCACCATTGGTGTGATTAGGCTGTGCAATTATTCTAAACTATAGTGAAATCTCTTTTGAGTCGAAAGGGGAGTGGAGTACTCTCGGAGTGTGAGAGGAACCACTATAAATTGCTTGTATCTCTTTTTCCTTTCCGCACTTTACTTTCAAGTCCTTACCGTTCTAACCAAAAAAAGGAACCAAGAACCGAAAAAGATTGAAAATAATTTTTGAGAACCTAATTCACCCCCTCTATTAGGCGCATTTACAAGTTACAATTGACATCAGAGCAGGTTATAGGTAACCTGTTCCTATCCGATCTAGATGGCTTCCATAAATAACAATCTAGTATTTAAAGACGGTGGTAGTAGCAACAAGCCTCCTTTATTTTGTGGCGAATATTTTGACTTCTGGAAGATCTGCATGAAAGGACATCTAGAAGCACAAGGAAGTGAAATATGGGAGGCTGTTCAAAATGGTCATTTTATTCCTACAACGGTTGTCAACGAAGTTGGTTCAGCAAAACCGCAAGGATCTTGGGATGATGATGATAAGAAAAAGGTTCTCTATGACAAAAAGGCGATAAATATCTTACAAAGTGCACTTGGAATGAATGAATTCTTCCGTATCTCAACATGCACAACGACCAAGCAAATATGGGAAACTCTTGTTGAAACTCACGAAGGAACCGCCGAAGTCAAAAGATCTAGATTAAATACATTAAGTCAAGAGTACGAATTATTCAGAATGCAACCAGAAGAATCTATCCTAGACTTGCAGAAAAGATTCGTGCATTTGACAAATCACTTGAATACACTTGGTAAGACACTAACAAATGATGAACTTAGTCTTAAAGTGCTTAGGTCTTTATCAAGAGAATGGCAACCCAAAGTGACGACGATTTCCGAAAAGAAAAGCCTATCAACAATGACCTCCGCTACGTTATTCGGAAAGCTCCAAGAATATGAGACGGAACTTGGATGATTGGAGAAACATGAAATTCAAGAGAAGAAATCCAAGAGCATTTCCTTAAAATTTGAATCCAAAGAAGTGGAGAAAGAAGACAATCCCGAAGAGGACGAAAATTTTACGCTTCTCGTAAAAAGACTAGGAAAACATTTTGGTGCAAAATATAATATTAGAAACTCTAGTTATACAAGAAGAAAGAAGTTCTCAAAGAATAAAGAAAAAGAAACATCAACATCCAGTGGAGACATTACATGCTATAAATGTGGAAAGCAAAGTCACATCAAACCGGAATGTCCTAAAATCACAAAGAATCGTGACCACAAAGGAAGGAAGGATTACAAAAAGAAGGCCTACATTGCTTGGGATGACAACAAAATAAGTTCCTCATCAGACTCCGATAGTGATCAAAGCGCAAATCTAGCATTGATGGCATCACATCATTCCAACGATGAAGACAATAAGGTTAGTAGTAATTTTTCAATTTTTGATAATGAGGCTCAAAGAGCAATCGATGAACTTTTAAGTGAATGCAAAATTCTATATAAAACTATTTCATCTCAAAAGAAACAAATATCCACTTTAAAATAAAATATTGAGAAAATGGAAAATAATTTTAAAGATGAAAAAGAAGAATTAATTAAGAATTTTGCATGCACTAAATATGAGTCACTTTCTTTTCAAATAGTCCAATTAAAAAGGGTCCTAGAAAGATATGAAAAATGAAAAATTGGATTGGAATGTGTTCTTATTAATCAAAGATACTCAAATGATAAAAGTGGTCTTGGTTACTCAAAATTCTCTAAACAAACTTCTAACAAGACCATATTTGTTAAAGCTAAAGAACAAATTCCTATGGAAAAAGGTGACAATCATAAAAAGATTCATCAATATGACAAAAAGAAAAGAAACAATAAAAAGAAATCTTATCTCCCTAGATATAAAAGCAACTTTGAGCCTACATGTTTCTATTATGGTATAAAAGGTCATACTCCAAATGCATGTTATGTTAGAAATTTTAGTGTTGCTCAAGGCCATTATGTATGGGTAAAGAAAGGAACTAACTTTGAAGTACCCAAGGAAATTTGGGTAGCTAATACAACTTAACTCTTTTTTGTAGGTATGCTTGAAGAACTCTTCAAATCAATGGTATCTTGATAGTGGATGTTTGAGGCACATGACGGGTGACCTAAGCAAATTTTCACATCTAACGCTTAAGGCCAAAGGATTTGTTACTTTTGGTGACAACAACAAAGGAAGAATCCTTGGCATAGGCATCATTGGTTCACCACCCTCAACAACTATAAAAGATGTCCTTTATGTGGAAGGTCTAAAGCATAGTCTCCTTAGCATTATCCAATTGTGTGACCGAGGTTTCAAAATCAACTTCACTAAAAATGAATGCTTGATTGAAAACGAAGTTACTCATGAAGTTATGCTAAAAGGTAAAAGAGTTAATAACATTTTCTTAATTTCCTTAGATAACTTGTCTTTGAATGTTAGGTGTCTCTTGGAAAGCAACAATGAATCATGGTTATGGCATAAGAGGTTTGCTCATATTCATATGGAGGACTTGAATAAATTGATCAAACATGACTTGGTTATTGGATTGCCGAAGATCAAATTCATCAAAGATAGGTTATGTGACGTTTATCAAAAAGGAAAACAAGCTAAATCAACTTTCACATCCAAGAATGTGGTGTCCACAACTAGGCCACTACAATTGTTGCACATGGATCTCTTTGGTCCATCAAGAACAAAAAGCTTCAGAGGTAATGTTTATGCATTAGTAATTGTATATGATTTTTCTAGATACACTTAGACTTTCTTCTTAATGCAGAAAAGTGAAGCATTCAAAGCATTCAAGAAGTATGCAAAACAAATACAAAATGAGAAGTCTCTTACAATTTCCTCCATTAGAAGCGACCACGGTGGAGAATTCCAAAACGCCTCATTTGAAGAATTTTGTGAAGAACATGGAATTTCACACAACTTCTCCGCACCAAGAACTCCACAACAAAATGGTGTCGTAGAAAGGAAGAATATGACATTGGTTGAACTTGCAAGAACAATGCTAAGTGACTTAAATCTTCCTAAGTACTTTTGGGCAGATGCGGTGAGTACGGCATGCTTTGTAAGTAACTGTGTTAATATTAGGCCTATTCTCAAGAAAACTCCTTATGAACTCTTCAAAGGGAGAAAACCAAATATTTCATTCTTTCATATTTTTGGTTGTAAGTGCTTTGTACTAAACAACGACAAAGACAACCTTGGTAAGTTTGATGAGAAATCCGATGAAGGTGTATTTCTTGGTTATTCTCTTACTAGTAAAGGTTTTAGAATTTACAATAAAAGAACTTTATCTATAGAAGAATCTATGCATGTCAAATTTGATGAATCTAACCCCTCCAAGGAGGATATTGTGGTTTGTGATGATAATGATGAGTTTGTAGAAATTCCCGAAGAAGAAACTTCTAAAGATATCATTAAAGATCAAGATAGACCAGTTCAACAAGATTCCAATGTCAACGATTTACTAAAAGAATGGAGAATTCATAAAGATCACCCTATTGACAAAGTGATCGGAGACATAAGTCAAGGTGTTGCTACAAGATTAAATCTCAAAGATGCATGCTTGAACATGGCTTTCGTGTCTCAAATAGAACCTTCCGAAGTTGATGAAGCTCTTGAAGATGATCAATGGATTATTGCTATGCAAGAAGAATTAAACCAATTCGAGAGAAACCAAGTTGGGGAACTTGTTTCTAGACCAAGAGATAAACATATCATCGGAACAAGATGGGCGTTTAAGAACAAACTTGATGAGAATGGAATAATTGTTCAAAACAAAGCAAGATTGGTGGTTCAAGGGTACAATCAAGAGGAAGGAATTGACTTTGAAGAAACATTCACTCCGGTTTCAATGTTAGAAGCTATTCGTTTATTACTTGCTTATGCTTGTTCAATGAACTTTCAGCTTTTTCAAATGGACGTCAAAAGCGCCTTCTTGAACGAATACATCAACGAAGAAGTCTATGTTAAACAAACCCCGGGTTTTGAAGACTTCAAGCATCCTTCACATGTATACAAATTGAAGAAAGCTCTCTATGGACTAAAATAAGCACCAAGGGCATGGTATGATCGTCTAAGTAATTTCTTATGCGAAAAAGGATTTGAAAAAGGAAAGGTAGACAAGAATTTATTCATTAAAAAGATAAAGGATAATATCTTACTTGTTCAAGTCTATGTGGACGACATCATCTTCGGTATAACAAACAAGGAACTATATGAAGAATTTGCATCGATGATGCAAGGCGAGTTTGTAATGTCTATGATGGGAAAGATGAATTACTTCCTTGGATTGAAAATCAAGCAACTAAAAGACGAAATATTTATCAACCAATCGAAGTATTGCAAAGAGTTGTTAAACGTATTTGATATGGATGAATGTAAAGCTATGTCAACACCAATGGGGTCTGGAACCTACGTCAATCAAGACGAATCAGGAACATCTGTTGATATTACAAAGTATCGAGGTATGATTGGTTCTTTATTATATTTGATAGTAAGTTGTCTTGACATAATTTTTAGTGTATGTTTATGTGCTCGTTTTCAATCAAATCCAAAGGAGTCACATCTCACGGCAGTCAAAAGAATCATGAAGTATCTCAAGGGAACGACAAATGTTGGCTTATGGTATCCTAAAGGTAGTGTTTGTACTTTAATTGGTTATTCTGACGCGGATTATGCAGGCTATAAAACATATCGAAAAAGCACGAGTGGAACATGTCACATCCTTGGAAATGCACTAGTTTCATGGTCATGTAAGAAACAAGCATGCGTTGCTCTTAGTACGGCTGAAGCAGAATACATAGCGGTGAGAAGCTATTGTGTACAAAATCTTTGGCTAAAGCAACAATTAAGCGACTACGGGATTGATCTTGGATGCATTCCTCTCCGGTGGGACAACACAAGTGCGATTAAAATCACAAAAAATCCGGTCATGCACTCAAGAACCGAACACATCGACATTCGACATCATTTTCTCTGTGATCACGTGCTTAAAGGAGATGTTGAAGTCACTTTTGTAGATACGCATAACCAACTTGCAAATATCTTCACAAAACCACTCGCAAAAGAACTGTTTTTCAAGATTCGGCGAGAACTCGGACTTCTCGATGAAGGTGATATCTAATATTTCAGAAGTTAATCTTTATAGCATCTATGAGTATCAAGATTTTTACTCACTGTTTTTTGCTTTTCCTGAATTTTTGAAGGCGTTAATCGGTTAACATTTGATTAACCGGTTAACACTGTTTGTTTCTGTTTCCTTTATTTTATTTTTGTATGTCTGTTAAATTCATTATTTTGTGCTCCTCTTCCTTTTTGCTAATGCCACAGGGGGATAAGGATTGGTTTCTCTAATGTTTCTTTGTGCAGAAAAATGTATACCTCTTGTATTAAGGGGGAGATTTAACTAAGGGGGAGAAACAACTTTAGAGAAACAAGTCTCAAAGTAAGCTTTCAAAGATTGGTTATCATCATAAAAAAGAGGGAGATTATAGAAGCAAGCTTCAAGCACATTAAAGTTTTGATGAAGACAACAAGCTTTCTATGCAACATGTGTATGTAAAAAGAAAGCGATTCATATAACATCAAGAATCAAGATAATGCTCTAGCATGAGACAATTGAATCAAAGCTTCACATACAAGTTTCAAGTGTTGAAGAGAGTATATTGAAAAACAACTCAAAGGTATACCAAATATCACTTAAAATACTTATACAAGTGTTCAAATATTCATCTCTCACTACACATATATCACAAGTATTTTTTAAAACATTTTTTAGTTGCTCGCTGGTTTGAAATTAATTCAGTTTTGGAAAACTTTCAGTGTTAACTGATTAACTCATATGGTTAACCGGTTAACGAATTTCAAAATTAATTTTCTGGTGAAATACTTACAGTGTTAACCGATTATCATATATGGTTAACCGGTTAACATGTGTTATTTTTGAATATTTTTAAACGTTAAAGGGGTGTTAACCGATTGACCTATATGGTTAACCGATTAACACTGAAGCAGTAAGCAAAAATGGCAACTTTCATGAAAATATGCATTGCTTTCTTTTTGATTTCTGACTGTTTTTGCTGCATAAAATTACACCCCTCTGTAGAGGTATTTTTGTACAGTATAAATTGATATCAAATTTCAAATTCCAATTTACTTCCAAGAAACTTAATCATAAAAATTACTCATCCTCTTCATCCTTCAATTTTTTCTTAAAGTATTCACAAACAGTTTTTGAAAGAAGCTTTTTCAATAAATTTTCACACATTCTCACAACTTCATTTCATTCCCTTTTAAAGAACACTTGTATATTTCTTTTGAGTGATATTTGTATCAAGGGGAAGATCGATCCTGAAGATTGATAGCACCACACTCTCAAAGACATCAAACTTATTTCAAGATTATTTTGTATTACCTTGTTGTCCAGGACTGTTGGAAACAAGTGAGTGTTTGAAGAGGATTGTTCTTCCTACACTTTAGTTACCTATAGATTAGATAGTAGGCTTCACCACTGGTGTGATTAGGTTGTGCAATCATTCTAAACTATAGTGAAATCTCTTTCGAGTTGAAAGGGGAGTGAAGTACTCTCGGAGTGTGAGGGGAACCACTATAAATTTCTTGTGTCTCTTTTTCCTTTCCGCACTTTAATTTCAAGTCCTTACCGTTCTAACCAAAAAAAAGGAACCAAGAACCGAAAAAGATTGAAAATAATTTTTGAGAACCTAATTCACCCCCCTCTTAGGGGCATTTACAAGTTACAGGAGCAAGACTTTTAGATTTAGGCATATCAAAATCATTACACTTTCTCCCCCTTTGTTAGAAATAAAAAAGGTATAGAAAAGAAATTGACAAAGAAATATGAAGACGATCATAATGACAAAAAATAAAAATTTTCATTAAACTTAATAATGGTTACATAAAAAGTAAAATAACCAGAGACAATAGCAAGGAGCACTAAGAAACTAAAGCTAAAAGAAATGAAATAACCAGCAAGCAAAACTACACAGACCACAAACAAAAGAAAAACAATCAAAACTCATAAGGCCTAAAAACAACTACTACTACCCGACACATCAGAACTACACCTTACAATCCACTGTCGCTACTGCGAAAATCGGCGCCGGCTGACAGAAGAGTCGCCACCGTGCGTTATTTATCCCACGGGAGGGAAAGGAAACGCTCAGAGTAAACCTCGCACAACATGGGAAAGGTATGGTCGTCGCAACCAAAACCTGGATTCGGGAGTCGGTTACGCAAGGGGAAGGTATTAGCACCCCTCACGTCCGTCGTACTCGACGGGATCCACGCTTGTTTTCGGGTATGGATTGTCATTCTATCTAAACTAAGGGTTAGGGGTTAAAAAGAAAGTAAAATGAAAATAAAAATGACTCGGCAAAGTATCGCACTTTATGCCTACGTATTCCCGTCTGGAACGAGAAATCAGAGTCAACGTAGTTCGCCTACCTACGGGAAAGGAGGGGAAGGTTGCTCGCTAGGATATCGCATCCTATGCCTACGTACTTTCATACAGCATGAAAGATCAGAGCAAACGTAGTTCGGGCCACGTACGACACAAGTCTGTCCTTGATTGATTTTATACCTTCTGAAAAAGGGTTTCTTGATTACTGGTCCCGGCGGACAAAAATGACGTTTTGATGAGTTTCCCTTCTTTTACGGAAGAAGTGTCTTTTATTGTGTTAGAAATCTTTATGTGTTTTTCTGTTTGTTTTGAGAAAGAAGAGACAGAACTCTAACCTACGGTTGCAAAGGGAATCAAACTAACCTAATGTTATCATGCATGGGTTAAGACCTAGTGTCTATCATGCTCCTCTCTTGCACAGAGAGAAACAGAGGTCCTAAGGGAATAGACGGAAACGGAAACAATATCAGATATATACAGTAAAGCAGTAAAATGCATGGATGCAACAATACAAGCGAGGCAAGGGAGTCCCACTCAACCTCGAACCTAGAAAACAATAGGCAAAAGTGAACAGGCTTCACTTTCAACCCAACAGGGTAAATAGCAAACAATACAGTCAGGAAAACCAGTCAATACATCAGAAATGAAATACAGCAATAAAACAAACAGCTTCAGCAGCTTTGAATCAACATCTGGCTTCAAGTAATCTCCAATCAGCTACAGGCTTCAACAAGCATTAATCTCCATCTTCAGGACCTTCAAGCAAGGGCTTTGATCATCAGTCTTCTATCTACAATGGCTTTTCTTCAAGTTCAAACCTCCAGGATGAGGGATCAATCACAGGAGTGAATTAGGTGTTAAGCAATCAGTTGACTACCAAGGGTGGTGAACAGACTGCTTCTAACACATATGATATTCTCTCTCAAGAGTTCTATCTCTTAGACACTAGCACCAAGCCTTCCAAAGGAAGGGGGTGAGTGTCTTAGAGAGACTCTATATCACAGAGAAGAATGGATGCAGACAAGGCAATCCATGTTTGAGAAACAAGCTTTCTAATCTAGAGCTCTGCCTAGCTCCTAAACCCTAATCTCCACAACAGCTGCTAGCAAGAAACTCCTCTTCAACTCTGGAAGTTGTTCTCCAGGCTCTGGATTTCCAATGGCTCCATCATCAATCTTCAGCTTTCCCAATCCCCAGACAAATCCCAACTCCCAAACAAGCAAGCAATCATCCCCAAAGGGCACACCACACCAGTCAATCAGATATATACAGTAGATTAATAGCAGTAGGGGAATCCTGACTTTTCTAAGGGGATCTAATAACTACCCATAGCCCCTATAGTCCCATGGCTAAACTATTCAAACTCTAAGCCCTAAGGGAAATGAATTAATTCTCCTAAGTTGTCACTTAAAAAACCCTAATTTGTTCATGTTGTTTGCACCTGAACTAATCACCTAAAACTAACTCCTAAAAATATGAATTAAATTGCATTTACAAGTTGAATATCTAAACTAAACAACCTAAAAAGAATGGACAAAAAATATTAAAGCAATTAATAGAACAAAAATTAACAAATTTATGTATGAAATGAAACTATTTAAAATGCTATTTATCTGGAAAATATGGCAAAAATATCAAATAAAAAATAAAATGCAATTTTTATTTTTTATAATTTTCTAGACTCTTTAACGAAAATTATGCAAAAAGAATTATTGAAAAATAATGTTTTTTTCATTTTATATGATTTTTTTGAAAATGCATGAAACATGAAAAAGAAAATAAAAATGAATATGAAGAAATACTGAGAGAGGGGTGAGAAAAGCAATTCGCTCCAGTTGTGATTCCAGGTGGGCTGAGATGAGGGGGTGCGAACATCAATTGGATTAGGCCCATACTCGCTCAGAAAAGAAATTGGAAAAAGCCAGAAAAATAAGAAAGAACTCGGTGCCAATAGCAACAAAAACACGTTCATTTGACTGGGCCTATCCAAAAGGGGGTGCGCATAGTCGTGGATCCAAAGCCCAGAGTTCCATTTTAAATGAAACGCCGCGTTTCATATTAAGCCATTCCCTCCGCTTTCAGTTTGAATAATGGCCATCGGATTGGATGATTAAGTCAATAATTGGGGAAGATCCAACGTCTCACAGTCATCGTCCCCAAGTTAGCCCTAGGGTTTTGCAGAAAAACAGGTTCCATGCTCAACCTTCGAGCTTCTCATTCTCCTTCAATACGCCATGAAATAAAACACTTCAAAAACCAAAATCAATCCATTTCTTCCCCTCCACATGACTATGCTCCTAGTTTCCTCTAAAAGTCTCTCAAAAAACAAATTCGATAGGTAGAACAGCCATGATCCACCATTAATACCTGATATCAAACCTCTCCAATTCTCTCCAAACTGTGTCCTACACTTATCTACAGCTTGCACTGATCACAACATGCTAATCCAATAACATTTTCGTGCCTTATCCTAGTAATTACAAGCTCTACCAGATTTGTTACCTCATGCTCAAACCTCATGAAACTCCTCCAAAATCATCACAATCAATCCTCTATCCTATCCTAACCAGTCTACACTATCTAAACCCTAAGATTTCTAACTAAATCATGCGATTCAAGCAGAAAACAAACCTGGTGCAACTTCTTGATACAGGTGCTAAGATCTCTAAATCAGATGCTTGTGATGAATGGAAAGTGATCAATAAGCTTGGTGATTACTTCTGTATGCAACAAGTATGGTTCCAAGGCCTTGAATCGCTCACTTCCAAGATTGGTGCTCCTTGGATGATGATGATGAATAGCAAGATCCTTGCTTCAATTTACCACATCTTTGATGGAATTCTGATCTAGGGATGATGATGATGAAGATTCAATCAAGAAATGTGAGAGTTGAGGGAGATTTGAGAGAGTTTGGGAAGCTTATGTAAAAATGAGAAAGTGTGTAAAACTTGGGGTTTTGAAAAAATGGAATCACCAACCATGACATGAACCATCTTGCATCAATATATACATGAGATTAGAACCTCCTAGAAACTTGGAGAAGTTTCCCTTGCATTCTTTCCCTTGAATTTGGTTTATGTTTCTTCCATTACAAGCAACCATGGATAAATCACAAATTATGAACTAAGCTCAAAATTCCACTTTAGCCAATGTCTTTAAAATGATCTTTCCATTCAAAATGACCTATAATTTTGCTTCATTTGGCCAAGATATGAAAAATCTCATTTTTAAGGTCATTTTTATTCATTAAATCCAACAATTTTGAAACCTTGTGCTATGAATCTTTCCAATCTCTCATGGTCACTTTTCTAGACTCAAAATGTCATTTGGAACAAGTTTTATTTTGTAAAGTTTTCCATTTGAAGCTTCCTTGTATGAGTTTTGGGCATAGGTTAAAATGACCTGTAATTCACAAATGACCAAAATACCCTTTGCTTGCCAAGACCATAAGTAGAGTTCCACACATCCTATGAAGGCATACCATAACATTCTAGAAAGCTAAGACAATGAGGAACAACTCTTATGTTGACCAGAAATTCATTTGAAATCTCCTTGAGGGGTAACAATTGCTTGGAAGTCAAGTCACTTTCACAGACAAAATTTCAGATACCTCAGATGACCTGTAACTTGCAAGGACCATAACTTGAGTTCTATAAATCTCCTTAGTGTCTTCCACCACTCAAATTAAAGGTATTGAGATCCTCTACAAGTTCCATGTTGGCAAAGGATCCATTTGAAGCTTGCATTTTGACTTATATTGCTTGGAAATTTGACCTAAACTAGGGGATTTTACACAGAAACCCTAATTTAGAAATTTCTCTTCTCCTTGATTTCTCTTGAATTCTTCTTGACATATCACCATATCCATATCCTTCATGTCAAATGATGAACCCCACATATCTTCAATAGACCTCAATGCCTTTCAATCAATCAATTGACCTAGAGTTGATCCAGGGTTGACCCAGATGAAACCCTAGTTGACTATCTTCAACTGCAATTCTTGTGATCACATCAACAACTTGTTTTCTTCTCCAAATGACTTTCCAAGTCCTCCAAGATGTCTAGATACTCCCCATGCTCTCCATTCACAGCTCATAACTCCCTTGTTGATCCTCAGACACCCTCAGATAAGAGATAGACTCAAAGCTTGACCTGATGAACTCTCTGCTTTCAAATTCTTTTCTGATGACTTGAATGAGATTGAATTAGGATAACAACCTCTTGATAGGCTCATAGAGATAGGAATAATGATTGGTCCCCTGTTGAATAACTTGCTATGCTTATACTATGCAGATGTGTAGACTATGTACATGACTCTTTATGCAAATGCTAATGATATTGAAACATAAACCAAGTGAATAAGGTTGAGCAAATTTTAGGGTGCAACAGCTGCCCCTATTCAAGCGACTTGGACCCGATTGGGTGAAGAGCCCGGAGCCTTCAGACATTCGCGGTACGAGACGGTTGAATACCAGTGGAACCAGAAATTTGCCAACCGCAGAAATAAACTATGCTCCTGCTTGGGGAACGACATTCATCAGCTGAATCTGACTGTTACGGCAACCCACTGATCTCGTGCGACCGTGCTGGGGATTCTTCTCATCATCCTGAAAAAGATTGAATCATCGGAAACTTCGTCCTTTGCTTGTCCACGTCAGGACTCTATCTGCTGTCAACTCGGAAAAATCTTTAACAACTTTGCTGGGGACGGCTCGTCTGCCTTCTCGTCAGAGATAAATTGTCCACGTTAGGAATAAACTCTTCCACGTTAGGAATACCACCGTCCACGTTAGGAGTAACCATTCCACGTAAGTGATAACCGTTCTTTCCATATCAGGAATCTCCATCTGTCCACGTTAGGAATTGACCTTGATCTGAATCTGTCCACGTCAGGACTAAACTTTGCCACATAAGGAATGCATCTTCGTTCCACGTAAGGAATCAAACTTGTCCACGTTAGGACTACATCGTCCACGTTAGGACCCACCTTTCCACGTAAGGAATAACTTCTTTCCATATAAGGAAACACGTTTTCTTTCGATTTGTCCACGTAAGGACTCCAACTTGTTCCACGTAAGGAATCATGACTTTTCCACGTAAGGAAACCACAATCTGATTTGTCCACGCAAGGACTCCCATCTTGATATGTCCACGTAAGGACTCAATCTTTCTTGATCTGATGAAATGATAGAACCTGTCCACGTCAGGACTCGCGCGTCTTCGACTTGCTGGGGAAATAAGACTTTGTCCATGCCAGGACTCATACTTTGCCAACAACACGACGAAGGACAAATTTGTCCACGTCAGGACTCTCGTATCTTGTCATCACGAAGCAATATAAACTTGTCCACGTCAGGACGCACATCTCACCATTACAAATAGAGATATCTGCTGGAAATAAATTGTCCATGTCAGGACACCAACACGAAGAGTAACCAACTTTGTCCACGTCAGGACTCCACACTCAGTCAATACCGAGAACTTGAACCTGTCCACGTTAGGACCGACACACATCGTCAATCTTGAGGAAATGTCCACGTTAGGACTCCACATTCCAACAATCGTCTCTAGCACAAAGAAATCCCGTCAATAAAATTGTCCACGTTAGGACTCATCCTTCCATTGGTCCGCGAGCTTCCTATCACTGACGTTACAGCAACTTCGAGGCTGACTCTACTGGGGACATTTGGAAACCGAACTAACGGACACCTGTTCTGACAACTGGCGGTAGCCTCTAAAATTCTGATTCATGAATCCTTTGATGACCGATAGTTCTGCTTGGGGATAAAGGGGAAGCTTATCCTGCTGACTCTGTGGGGAATAGCGCCAAAGCTGCTTTGTCGAATGTCTCACGTCGAGATCCTGAATGTTTATTGATTCCTGAGCGAGGGCTCTCTCTACCTGCAAGAGAAACAATACTGGAAACAAAAGGTTAGCCAGCCTAGTTTATGTTTCAAAATGCATTTGTTCGACAATGATGCGATGCTCCTTTCGACATGCGAATATGACACTATATGCTGATGCAAATGCAGACTCAAACTGCTGGATATAGAAACTGCTTCAGCAAAATAAATGCTGAAAATAATGCCAACTCCGCTGGGGATAGCCAGGTGCTACGGAATTATTCCAACAACATAAATGCTGGAAGAGTGAAGTCGGCTCAGCTGGGACATTGGGAACTTAAACCAAGCACCTCATTGAAGTAACACCCTGCTGGGGAATATAACTCTGCTGGAGACTAACAGATGCGCCTGGTATGATCGAACTTCTGCAAGAAAATGAACGGGTATCACATGGTATTCCGGCCGGATAAATGCCAGGATCCACACCAACTCTATTGGGGAGAGTCTCAATCTTCGAGTTCCACTGGGAGGAATGAAAACACAGGTCGGAAAGAGAACTCCGCTGGGAATGGGATGATTCTCTTGGGAAAACCAACTGATTCCGCTGGGAGAGAGTAAATGACCCTGCGGGGAGAGATAAACTGTCTGAATACAGCTTACAAATATTGATTTTCTGCGACCAACCCCCTCTGCTTGAGATAAGGAATCCTCCTGGGGGACATCACACTGTCTGAATACAGCTCACAATCTTGGAATCGTCAAACTCTGCTAAGGATAAATGACTTTGCTGGGGCATGTCCTTTGAATAAGCTACGACTAGCTGGGGAATTCTATCCTTCTTTAGGAAGAACAGGCATGACCTGCGTGGGGAACGCATCTTCCGTTACTGCAACCTTTTGCTCGTCTGCCTCATACGGCTATGCAACCTGCAACAACACAAACAAGACAAGACAAGCCTATACAACCAAATCACTTCAGGTTAGTGACGTTATTTTTAGTTAATTCAAAGCTTTAGCAATTGTTGGCAAGGGCCAGTGACGTTATACTCATGCTAGTTTCAATAAACTTAGGCGTTTTATTATGCACAAAACAGTAAAGAACCAGCAACAAGTACTGACTAACATATTTCATTGATTGGGCCCCTGAATGGGCGGAGTTTTGTACACGGGATGTAACTCCTGAAATGAGGAAGTTACGCAAAACAAATACACAAGTATGCACAAGAAGCATAAATATTTTGACAAATTAATTTTTGTACACATGTCGGCAACGGGATGCAGACAAACACCACGAATTGATCCTCCTATGACTCATCCGACTCTAATGCTTTCCCGGTATTCACACTTCTTTAGAGATTGTATCAGATAACCGATCCCTTAGGCATTCTCCCGCACTGATGCTCATTGCAATATCAAATTCGGACCGCAGTCATTTGCTTTTCAAATCCCTAACTTTTGCGTGAACCGCCCTTTACGGGTTTTCAGTTCACCGGGATACCCTTTTTTGCCGAAGCCGCCCAGTGTAGGTTTTCAACTTCGCGGGTGTACATTTTTTCAATTTATCCCTAACTTTTGCCCGAACCTTTCATTCTGTTTTTGGTTCGCCAGGATGCCCCATTTCTGCCTGGACTCTCTTTTTATGTCCAGCGGGTCTATTTTAAGCAAAGTATTTTTTAACTGCGTCTGAATTCACAGGCGACGTGAAGTCTTCACCGTCCATAGTGGATAACAATAACGCCCCTCCTGAAAAGACTTTCCTGACGACGTATGGCCCTTCGTAATTGGGGGTCCACTTGCCCCTGTGATCCGCCTGCGGCGGGAGAATCCTTTTCAGCACAAGGTCGCCCGTCTGAAAGCTTCGAGGATGTATCTTCTTATCATATGCTTTCTTCATTCGGCTCTGGTACAAACGACCGTATGCTAATGAAGCTAGCCTCTTCTCATCCATTAAACTCAGCTGATTCAATCTATCTTTCACCCATTCTGCCTCATCTAGTTGGACGTCTCGTATCACTCTCAGGGAAGGAATCTCGACTTCCAGTGGTAGCACTGCTTCCATTCCATATACTAACGAGAACGGGGTTGCCCCGGTTGATGTGCGTACCGTCGTACGATAACCGTGCAAAGCGAAAGGTAGCATCTCGTGCCAATCCTTATAGGTCACCACCATTTTCTGAACGATCTTCTTGATATTCTTATTGGCCGCCTCAACAGCGCCATTCATCTTGGGTCGGTAAGGGGAGGAGTTGTGATGTTCGATCTTGAAATTCTGACAGAGCTCCTTCATCATTTTGTTGTTCAGGTTCGAACCGTTGTCCATGATTATCCGTTCGGGGATCCCGTATCGGCAAATGATATCTCTCTTGATGAACCTAGCCACCACTTGCTTCGTTACATTTGCGTATGACGCCGCTTCTACCCACTTGGTGAAATAATCGATTGCTACTAGGATGAATCGATGCCCGTTAGAAGCTGTCGGCTCGATCTTTCCAATCATATCGATTCCCCACATCGAGAATGGCCATGGCGATGACATCACATTTAGAGGACTGGGAGGCACATGGATCTTATCAGCATAGATTTGGCACTTGTGGCACTTCCTCGCAAACTTGAAGCAATCAGTTTCCATAGTCAGCCAAAAATAACCTGCCCGCAGCAGCTTTCTCGTCATAGCATGCCCGCCAGCATGCGTACCAAAGGTACCCTCGTGTATTTCCTCCATGAGCAGCTTTGCCTCTTGTTCGTCTACACAATGCAACAGCACCAAGTCGTGATTTCTTCTGTATAAGACGCCATCCGGATTCAAATAGAAATTACCCGCTAATCTCCTGAGAGTCTTCTGATCCTGACTGGATGCCCCAGCCGGGTACTCTTTGTTTTTCAGGAAATTAAGGATATCAAAATACCACGGTTTTTCGTCGGATGTTTCATCAATAGCAAACACATAGGCTGGCCTGTCAAGCCGAGAGATAATGATTCGGGGAGCCTCGTTCCAGAAGTTGACTTTGTACATGGAAGACAATGTGGCGAGGGCGTCAGCCATTTGATTCTCTGCCCGCGGTACATGATGCAATTCAACCTTGTCGAAGAAGGGCAACAACCTCCTTGCATAATTCATGTAATGTATCAAATTGGGCTGACGTGTCTCCCATTCCCCTTTGATCTGATTCACCACCAGAGCTGAGTCTCCGTATACGTCTAAATTCTTGATTCGCAAATCAATGGCTTCTTCAAGCCCCATTATACAAGCTTCGTATTCGGCCTCATTATTGGTAACGGCAAAGGTCAATCGAGCAGTAAACGGGATGTGCGACCCGTGTGGCGTAGTGATGATTGCCCCTATCCCGCTACCGTAAGCATTCACCGCTCCGTCAAATATCATCTTCCATTTGGAACCCAACTCTGGCCCTTCGTCTGGCAACGACTCTTCACAATCTTTCATCTTTAGGTATATGATATCCTCGTCAGGAAAATCAAACCTCATCGATTGGTACTCTTCAATAGGCTGCTCCGCCAGATACTCAGACAGCACACTCCCCTTTATAGCCTTTTGCGAGACGTATTGGATGTCATATTCAGTCAAGACCATCTGCCAACGGGCAATTCTTCCTGACAACGCCTGCTTTTCAAATACATATTTGATAGGGTCCATCTTCGAGATGAGCATGGTTGTATGATTCAGCATGTATTGCCTCAAACGCTTGGCGGCCCAGGCTAGCGCGCAACAAGTTTTCTCCAGCATTGAGTATCGAGATTCACAATCTGTAAATTTCTTACTCAAGTAGTAGATCGCATGCTCTTTTCTTCCTGTCTCGTCGTGTTGACTGAGAACACAACCCATGCTTCCCTCAAGAACCGTCAAATACATGATCAAGGGTATACCTGCCACCGGGGGTATCAAAATAGGAGGCTCCTACAAATACTGCTTTATTTTATCGAACGCCTTTTGACAGTTTTTGTTCCATGTCACAGCTTGATCTTTCTTCAACAGCTTGAATAATGGTTCACACGTAGCAGTTAGGTGAGATATGAACCGGGCGATGTAGTTCAACCTCCCTAAAAACCCGCGCACCTCTTTCTCTGTTTTAGGCGTCGGCATTTCTTGAATTGCTTTTATTTTAGCAGGATCGACCTCTATTCCTCTTTCGCTTACGATAAACCCCAGCAGTTTACCCGATCTCACCCCGAAGGTGCATTTGTTAGGGTTCAGCCTCAGCCTGAACTTCCTAAGCCTCTTAAACAATTTCAGCAGATTCACCAGATGCTCTTCCTCCGTCTGGGATTTGGCAATCATATCATCAACATAAACTTCGATCTCTTTATGCATCATGTCATGGAAAAGAGTCGTCATCGCACGCTGATATGTTGCCCCAGCATTTTTCAAACCAAAGGGCATCACTTTGTAGCAAAGTGTTCCCCAAGGCGTTATGAAAGTGGTCTTCTCCATATCCTCTGGCGCCATTTTAATCTGATTATAGCCTGAAAAGCCATCCATGAAGGAGAATACGGAGTATTGAGCAGTATTATCAACTAACACGTCAATGTGAGGAAGTGGAAAGTCGTCTTTTGGGCTTGCTTTATTCAAATCTCTATAATCCACGCACATTCGAACCTTGCCATCTTTCTTTGGCACTGGTACGATGTTAGCAACCCATGAGGGGTATTTCGTTACAGCCAGGAAACCAGCGTCCCACTGTTTTTGGACTTCCTCTTTGATCCTCACTGCCATATCTGGTCGAGTTCTGCGAAGCTTTTGTTTGACTGGCGGGCATTCTTCTTTCAGTGGCAGACGGTGCACGACCATATCTGTATCGAGCCCTGGCATATCCTCATACGACCAAGCAAATACATCATTATACTCTCGGAGCATTTCAACCAGTCCTCGCTTGATATCGCCCTGCAGCGCGGCTCCAATACGAATATTCTTCTCAACCCCTTCCGACCCTAAGTTGATAATTTCGATGACCTCGTCGTGAGGCAGAATGGCTCTTTCCTCCTGCTTCACCAACCAAGACAGTTCTTCAGGAACGTCGCTATCTTCGACAACCTCTTCTTCGGCCTGAAATACCGGGTGCTTGAAGTCGGGACGAGTCATAAGTGGTTCAAGGATGTCATCTGAAAATGTTATCCTGCAAAAGGAATGGTTAAGTGCTTCAAAATGCGTATAAAGCGAATAACCCACGTTGCCATCTTATTGAAAAATATAAAACAACAAAGACAGAGATTACAGTATTTGCACATGAAAAAACGCCATTTATTTAATGATTAACACGCAATGTTCATAACAACACAGCCCTAAGCAAATCACGATGCCCCGGGCAAGACATCAGATTATTCAACAATTAGTAGAGCAAAGTATTATTGTTTAAGAGTCACAGGAACAAGCTCCTGAATAGACCAGTTGCACAGTCCTTGTCCTGGCGCACTTGGCTGAATCCAGGCATCCATATCACAGTCGCTGTCTCCTTCGTCAGACTCCGAAGCAGCGTTGACGGCTTCATGACATACTCCACTAGCAGAGATGGTGATTGGCCCTTTGAAGCGGGGTGCCCCCACAGCAGGTGCTGACGACGACGGTTGGTATCCCAGCCCGAACCGGTCCATCTTCACAGGAATATCCAGCACTTTGCCCCAGCCCTTTGCTTCTCCTGCTTCCACTAGAGCTTGCGCTTCTTTATACGATGAGACGGCTATCTCCGACGCTTTTCTCGGCCCGGGACCTTTGTCCTTGATACGCAACCCTTCAAACGCTTGGCAAGGTGTTTCGTGGATCTCTCCGTCGACCTCCACATATTTAAACGACGACAGATGGCTGACCAGGATGTCTTCTTCTCCGCATACAGTGACTACGCTGTCTCCGACCATATATTTTAGCTTCTGATGCAGGGTGGACGTGACTGCCCCAGCCCCATGAATCCAGGGTCTTCCAAGCAAGCAGCTGTATGCAGGCTGTATATCCATGATATAAAATTCAGTTGCAAACACCTCCGGCCCCACTTGCAGAGGCAATGTGATTGATCCAAAGACTGTTCTTCGCGTGCCGTCAAAGGCTCTAACTACCAAGTCGCTGGGGGTGCACAGGATTCCTCTGACATCCAGCTTCATCATCGCCTTCTTGGGCAGCACATTCAAAGACGATCCAGTGTCGACCAATACATGCGACATTACTGATCCTCTACACTCAACAGATATGTGCAGCGCCATATTATGATCCCTCCCTTTAGGGGTCAAGTCGAAGTCGGTAAAGCCCAAGCTGTGGCCTGCATTTACATGTGCCAACACTCCTTCCAGCTGATTCACGGAGACGTCTTGGGGTACGAAGGAAGTATCCAGGACTTTCAACAAAGAATTTCTGTGAGCTTCAGAACACAACAGCAATGACAGGATAGATATTTTGGACGGCGTCTGTTGCAGATGCTCCACAATCTTATAATCACTTTTTCGAATCAATCGCATGAACTCTTCTACATCCTTCGATGCTGCTTCTTTTTCGCTTGCTTGTACCGGGACATTCTCAACCACTTTCCCTTTTCCTTTTGCTAGTCTTTCGGCCTCCACTTCGGGGGATATGAAGATCCTACCACTCCTTGTCATACCTCCCGAACCAACAACATTATCCACAGTCTCGGCTGGCTGCTTATTAACATCAATCTTTATCCCGTCACAATACACCTCCAACCCATATGACCATGGGACTGCTTTCGTGTTCTCGTACGGGATCGGCCCGACCTTAGTTATAGTAATTGGTGGTCGCTGAGCTGGTGCTGCAATAGTGATTGTCTTTCGAGGAATCGTTACCGTGGCCACATCACTCTGATCATCTGCTATTGCCCCTGCGGGCTCTCCGATTGCTGCACAGTCAAACTGCAATATGCCTTCATCAATTAAAGCCTGGAGGCCTTTCTTCAAATCATCACATCCCCCGGCTAGGGTCCAGCATTCTACACAATACTCGTCACATCCTGGATAAACACCCCCTTGCAACAGTCGGCTTTTTATCTCGCTCAGCGGCGTCTTTAAATCTTCGACACTCATAATCAGATTCAACCCTTCCTCAGTCAGAATGGCGTTCGCACCATGATTAGGCATGGGCTTCTGCACTATATTCGGCCCCGCCGTTCCGAAATTGATAGTCTTGTTGTCCAAAAGATCCTGCACAACATGCTTAAAAGCATGGCAACCCTCTATATCGTGGCCCGGAGCCCCAGAATGAAACTCACAGTGCCTGCTTGCATCGTAACCAAACGGGGGAGCTCCCGTTATCGGTGCCAAAGTTCTCTTCTCTACCAGGTTCAATCCCAACAATGTCTGCAGTAAATCAGCATATGTCGTGGGAGGCTTCTCAAACACTCTTCTTGGTTTGCCACCCTGAAATCTTCGCTGAGCCTGCTGTGCCCCCTACTGCGGCTGCTGCTGCTGCATTGGCTGCTGTTGAGGCGGTTGTTGTTGCTGAAGTGGTTGTTGCTGGTACGGAATAGTATCACTCGCCACCTGCTGCGGCTGATGATATTGGTTTCGTCCTCGGCCTCGGCCTCCAAATACTGCGCTTGCCTCGCCCTGACGGCGCCCACCAAAAGCCTTCCTATTACTGCCAGATGCAGTTGATTCCTCAACCTGGAATTTTCCTTGCTTGATGTTACGCTCAATCTTTTCTCCCATCAGAATCAGGTCTGAAAAACTAGCCAAAGATGTGTGAAACAGCATGTCATGAAACAAGCCTGTGAATGTGCCGACGAACATATCATTCATTTCCTTATCTTCTACAGGAGGACGGACCCTGGCAGCCATATCGCGCCACCTTTGCGCGTACTCTTTAAAGCTCTCCCCCTTCTTTTGTGACAGCCCTGCCAATTGGACCCGATTCGGTGCCAAGTCGCTGTTATACTTGTAGTGAGCTACAAATGCCTCTGCCAATTGCTTCCATGTCTTGATATTGGTGGGCTCCAACCCCATGTACCACTCTAGGGAAGGGCCTGACAAACTATCTTGAAAGAAATGCATTAGCATTCTTTCATCAGTTGAGTATGCAGACATCTTTCTGTAATAAGCCCGCACATGCACTTTCGGACACGTGTCCCCTTTATACTTATCAAACGCAGGAGCTTTGAATTTGATTGGCACCCTCAAGCCAGGTACCAGGCCCATTGTTGCCATGTCCAAGCCCACAGCACTTTGGTTTAGGACCCCCCTCATCTGCTCTTCTAGCATTCTGATCTTCTGGGAGTCATCCATCGGCCCTTCGAAACCTCCGCCGGAGAAAGCGTCCTCCTGCTGATCTTCTTGCCACATACCATTCCTAGCTCCATATCCGTCGTACCCATTATTACGTCCAGCCCCGATCTGATTCATCCCCGGACCTCGGCCTCTGTTGCCGTACCCTTGAACACCTCCAGCAGGCCCAAAAGCCATAAACCCAGCGCCGTTTCCATTTCCAAAACCTCCATAGCCCTGATTGGCCACACCATAACCATCCTGCCCAAAGCCTTGAGCATTGAAACCATATTTCCCAGTGTTGTCGAATCCCTGATCGTTGAACCCGAATCCAGCATTGCCAAAGTCGTTGCCTCCCGTATTATCACCCAAGTTGATATCACCAAGCCCAACGTTATGGACAACAGTCTCATTCCCACCTCCGACGTTACCATTCACAGCAGCGGTAGCGTTGTTGACATTAGCAGCAGGTATATTGACTATAGGTGGAGCCACTGGCGTGGGAGTGCCGTCTCCATGAACAGTATCGACCCGTACGGACTAATGGTCCTCATTACCATGACCGGCATTCCGAGCCAACAGAGGTTGGACCATGGCTTGCAAGTTTTCCTGACCTTTTGCAATAGCTTCCATGGTCTGCATGAAGAGAGCGAGCTTCTCGCGCACATCTTGCATCTCGTTCTGCATTTGATCCATGATTCTTCGACAGTTGGTGCGGGTAGAATAGCGGTGCGGGTGCTGATCTGCAATCCTGAAAAGTACCTGGTGCAGAGCAGGAAATAAGATAACATCCAATGATTACCTGTAATGCAATATGAATATGAATGCAATGCAATGTGTGTGTCTGTACATTAGGGAAATTCATTCCCCGATTCTAGTGTGAAGGTGCCGGTGCAGTGGCAGTGCTGACAATATAAAGATCGGAGCTGAATCACAGAAAGCCTCATATATTGCTGAGAAAACTAATAGGCCAAGAATACAATATCACTGAGTACAATAAGAAGGCATGACCTCAACCAACAATCCTGGTGATGGTCAGCACTATGCAAATAAAGCATACAAGCTACTACATGAAGTGATCAAATCCTCCCAGAAGTCTGGTACTCTTCTAGCAATTTCCTGGTCTCCGGATGACTCGGTCGAGCAAGCAGCCCTTCAACAAGTTGGTTTCTTTTCTTAAGAACACGGCGTACGTCTTCAGCAGTTTCTTCCCATGCCCCCTCTCCGAAGCGATCTTCCAGTTTGCGCTTCTGAGACACATCTTCATCTCTGCCTTCGATGGCCTTGTTTAATGCGTTCTGGAGACTGTACCGGGTCATCACTTCTTCTTCACACTTCTTGATGCTGGACTTCAACTGCTCTTCGAGGTCGGAGATTTGCTGCTTCAACTTATCCTCCCTCTTCTTGTTGTTGGTGAGCGTGGCATTCCAAGTCTTATTGCAAGAAGAGATCTCTCGGTGAGCGATGTCAAGCGCTTTCTTCTTGGATTCGAGCATGTCATGGGAACTTCTGAACTCTTGCCCCAGACGTTCGCGCTTCTTCCTCTCCTCAGTCAACTCAGCGCCTAATCTGTTCATTAGCTCAATCTGCTGTTGGAAAGCATGGACGGCCTTGTTTTTCTCACTGCGTATCTGGGCTAACTCCTGCTCTAACCCTTCGTTGATCTTCAATAAGGCTTCTTTTTCTCTCACAACCTGCTCATAGGCTTCCCTAGAAACAGTAGTTGGCTCCGCTACCGGAATAGGAACAAGAGTTGGTGCGTCTGGAAATGGCATCTTCAACTGGCTGGCTCTCTCCTGAATCCACTCTCTGTATGGTGCATAGGCCTGACAGTCGTTCTTCCCTAACAGCGGCTTCCCTCTTCGGTTAATACGCGTCCAGGCATGCTGCAGCTTGGCTAGTAACTCCCCCTTTACGTCTCCGGTGAAGTACAGAGATTCCTGTACTTCTTCCTCCTTCGGTGGGTTCTTCAGCGCATATCCGAACTGACGTACGAACAGAGAAGGGTTGTAGTTGATACACCCTTTTCTTCCAATCAACGGAACATTAGGGTACCCAGAACAACTGAATATAAGCTCAGCTCCCAACAGATCTCTATCAAACCACTCGACGTCTTCGGAAGATAGCCTCATCAAGCGCTCTGACCAGCTAGCTGTGGTTGCACTCTTCACAAAAGATCCCTTCACGGGAAGGTGGCTTTTAAGCCACATATCCAGCAATGGTACACAGAAATGAACATTCTTTCCTCTTCCCTTCTCATTCTTGTAATGCAGTGAGTGGTAGAAATCTCCGAGCATGGTCGGTACAGGATTACCAGCGGCAAACAAGTAGAAGGCATCGAAGTCCACAAAATCCGGTACATTGGGAAACAATATTATGCCGTAAATGCACAGAGCCAGTACAGCATTGAAGGCAATCCAACATCTGCTCTTAGCGTACTCTTGAGCTTTACCGATCAAGAACTGGAGTGAGAAGCCTGGAACTCCACGGGAAACAGTGGTCAACAGTTCAGAAGCATCCACATGCAAGGCTTTTGCCAAGTCTTCCGGCTTGGGCTTAATGCCCGAATGAATGAATGGAACCTGGTTCTGCACGGGTAACTCAGTAAACTCCACATACTCCTCAATGGTAGGCCCTATAATGAAATCAGCGAACGTAAAACATCTTAAGGCAGGATCATAGAATTGCATCAAAGCGTACAACCTATCTAGCTCTGTCTCCGTGGGTTTGCGCACCAATCTCAATAGTCTTCCATAGCTCATTCTGAAGCTCCTACGAACCTCCTCATCAGCCAGAGAGATCAACCCAAGCAGCGGAACAACATCAGGAGTAGGCAATTTGTAAGCAACTGTCCTTCTTAAGCTGGCCATGACCAATCACTCAGGAATCCGGACACTAGAACTAGGGAAATGCAAATGCACCTGCAGCACAGACACACGTTAGTGGGATGCAATGATGATGAGTATGCAAGCAATGCAATGCAAATAACATGCAACAGGGACCAACTGCCATGGTTGCATAGCCTGAACCGTATCAAGAAGTCTCAGATAAACTCTCCATAAGTCCTCAAACTCTGGTCTCAGATAGACCTCATACAAAGCTCCTACACTGGTCTCTGATAGACCCATAACTCTGACTGGTCTCTGATAGACCTCCAATCATATCTCCCACTGGTCTCTGACAGACCTCAGAACTCTCCAACTGGTCTCTGACAGACCTCAGAACTCTCCAACTGGTCTCTGACAGACCTCAGAACTCTCCAACTGGTCTCTGACAGACCTCAGAACTCTCCAACTGGTCTCTGACAGACCTCAGAACTCTCCAACTGGTCTCTGACAGACCTCAGAACTCTCCATAAATATCCAGGATCTCTGATCAAGAAATAACCGGTAGTCTGAAAGTCTAGTTACCTGCATAACCCCAAACCCTCTCACAGGTAGATGTCCTAGTAACTGACAAAGGTATGGCATCCTATGCGGTCGTCGGCGTCACAGACTTTCAGGGTTGACGATACGATTCCCAGAAGGAGTGGCATCATCAAATCCTGAAGAGGCCTCACTTAGCCAACTTCCAAATGATCGGTCCCCAGAGTCGACAATTCAACTAACCAGCAACCCACGCCAACCAAAGGAAGGGGCAGGAGGCCAACCAGAGGAACCTCGTCTGAGTGTAGATTTCGCGGGACACCAAAGCAAGCAAAGCAAGCGGGCGCCAACTAATCTCTACTCTAATTCTAGGTGCACTCAAGCCCAGGTCCGGCTTCTCACTCAATATCAGAACACCCGTCACACCCCAATATACAACAATAATAATCAATATATATAATGCTGGAAATAAAGGTCAGAAATATAAATCCATACAAAATCCACGACGGGAAAACAAGCGTTAGGATTGACTCTCTTAAGGGACGTTGGATCCCAAATGCATAAGAACTATCGCAGTCCTTAGCAGCCAGGGGACGTTGGGTCCCCAGCAGAGTCGCCAGCTGTCGCTACTGCGAAAATCGGCGTCGGCTGACAGAAGAGTCGCCACCGTGCGTTATTTATCCCACGGGAGGGAAAGGAAACGCTCAGAGTAAACCTCGCACAACATGGGAAAGGTATGGTCGTCGCAACCAAAACCTGGATTCGGGAGTCGGTTACGCAAGGGGAAGGTATTAGCACCCCTCACGTCCGTCGTACTCGACGGGATCCACGCTTGTTTTCGGGTATGGATTGTCATTCTATCTAAACTAAGGGTTAGGGGTTAAAAAGAAAGTAAAATGAAAATAAAAATGACTCGGCAAAGTATCGCACTTTATGCCTACGTATTCCCGTCTGGAACGAGAAATCAGAGTCAACGTAGTTCGCCTACCTACGGGAAAGGAGGGGAAGGTTGCTCGCTAGGATATCGCATCCTATGCCTACGTACTTTCATACAGCATGAAAGATCAGAGCAAACGTAGTTCGGGCCACGTACGACACAGGTCTGTCCTTGATTGATTTTATACCTTCTGAAAAAGGGTTTCTTGATTACTGGTCCCGGCGGACAAAAATGACGTTTTGATGAGTTTCCCTTCTTTTACGGAAGAAGTGTCTTTTATTGTGTTAGAAATCTTTATGTGTTTTTCTGTTTGTTTTGAGAAAGAAGAGACAGAACTCTAACCTACGGTTGCGAAGGGAATCAAACTAACCTAATGTTATCATGCATGGGTTAAGACCTAGTGTCTATCATGCTCCTCTCTTGCACAGAGAGAAACAGAGGTCCTAAGGGAATAGACGGAAACGGAAACAATATCAGATATATACAGTAAAGCAGTAAAATGCATGGATGCAACAATACAAGCGAGGCAAGGGAGTCCCACTCAACCTAGAACCTAGAAAACAATAGGCAAAAGTGAACAGGCTTCACTTTCAACCCAACAGGGTAAATAGCAAACAATACAGTCAGGAAAACCAGTCAATACATCAGAAATGAAATACAGCAATAAAACAAACAGCTTCAGCAGCTTTGAATCAACATCTGGCTTCAAGTAATCTCCAATCAGCTACAGGCTTCAACAAGCATTAATCTCCATCTTCAGGACCTTCAAGCAAGGGCTTTGATCATCAGTCTTCTATCTACAATGGCTTTTCTTCAAGTTCAAACCTCCAGGATGAGGGATCAATCACAGGAGTGAATTAGGTGTTAAGCAATCAGTTGACTACCAAGGGTGGTGAACAGACTGCTTCTAACACATATGATATTCTCTCTCAAGAGTTCTATCTCTTAGACACTAGCACCAAGCCTTCCAAAGGAAGGGGGTGAGTGTCTTAGAGAGACTCTGTATCACAGAGAAGAATGGATGCAGACAAGGCAATCCATGTTTGAGAAACAAGCTTTCTAATCTAGAGCTCTGCCTAGCTCCTAAACCCTAATCTCCACAACAGCTGCTAGCAAGAAACTCCTCTTCAACTCTGGAAGTTGGTCTCCAGGCTCTGGATTTCCAATGGCTCCATCATCAATCTTCAGCTTTCCCAATCCCCAGACAAATCCCAACACCCAAACAAGCAAGCAATCATCCCCAAAGGGCACACCACACCAGTCAATCAGATATATACAGTAGATTAATAGCAGTAGGGGAATCCTGACTTTTCTAAGGGGATCTAATAACTACCCATAGCCCCTATAGTCCCATGGCTAAACTATTCAAACTCTAAGCCCTAAGGGAAATGAATTAATTCTCCTAAGTTGTCACTTAAAAAACCCTAATTTGTTCATGTTGTTTGCACCTGAACTAATCACCTAAAACTAACTCCTAAAAATATGAATTAAATTGCATTTACAAGTTGAATATCTAAACTAAACAACCTAAAAAGAATGGACAAAAAATATTAAAGCAATTAATAGAACAAAAATTAACAAATTTATGTATGAAATGAAACTATTTAAAATGCTATTTATCTGGAAAATATGGCAAAAATATCAAATAAAAAATAAAATGCAATTTTTATTTTTTATAATTTTCTAGACTCTTTAACGAAAATTATGCAAAAAGAATTATTGAAAAATAATGTTTTTTTCATTTTATATGATTTTTTTGAAAATGCATGAAACATGAAAATGAAAATAAAAATGAATATGAAGAAATACTGAGAGAGGGGTGAGAAAAGCAATTCGCTCCAGTTGTGATTCCAGGTGGGCTGAGATGAGGGGGTGCGAACATCAATTGGATTAGGCCCATACTCGCTCAGAAAAGAAATTGGAAAAAGCCAGAAAAATAAGAAAGAACTCGGTGCCAATAGCAACAAAAACACGTTCATTTGACTGGGCCTATCCAAAAGGGGGTGCGCATAGTCGTGGATCCAAAGCCCAGAGTTCCATTTTAAATGAAACGCCGCGTTCCATATTAAGCCATTCCCTCCGCTTTCAGTTTGAATAATGGCCATCGGATTGGATGATTAAGTCAATAATTGGGGAAGATCCAACGTCTCACAGTCATCGTCCCCAAGTTAGCCCTAGGGTTTTGCAGAAAAACAGGTTCCATGCTCAACCTTCGAGCTTCTCATTCTCCTTCAATACGCCATGAAATAACACACTTCAAAAACCAAAATCAATCCATTTCTTCCCCTCCACATGACTATGCTCCTAGTTTCCTCTAAAAGTCTCTCAAAAAACAAATTCGATAGGTAGAACAGCCATGATCCACCATTAATACCTGATATCAAACCTCTCCAATTCTCTCCAAACTGTGTCCTACACTTATCTACAGCTTGCACTGATCACAACATGCTAATCCAATAACATTTTCGTGCCTTATCCTAGTAATTACAAGCTCTACCAGATTTGTTACCTCATGCTCAAACCTCATGAAACTCCTCCAAAATCATCACAATCAATCCTCTATCCTATCCTAACCAGTCTACACTATCTAAACCCTAAGATTTCTAAACTAATCATGCGATTCAAGCAGAAAACAAACCTGGTGCAACTTCTTGATACAGGTGCTAAGATCTCTAAATCAGATGCTTGTGATGAATGGAAAGTGATCAATAAGCTTGGTGATTACTTCTGTATGCAACAAGTATGGTTCCAAGGCCTTGAATCGCTCACTTCCAAGATTGGTGCTCCTTGGATGATGATGATGAATAGCACGATCCTTGCTTCAATTTACCACATCTTTGATGGAATTCTGATCTAGGGATGATGATGATGAAGATTCAATCAAGAAATGTGAGAGTTGAGGGAGATTTGAGAGAGTTTGGGAAGCTTATGTAAAAATGAGAAAGTGTGTAAAACTTGGGGTTTTGAAAAAATGGAATCACCAACCATGGCATGAACCATCTTGCATCAATATATACATGAGATTAGAACCTCCTAGAAACTTGGAGAAGTTTCCCTTGCATTCTTTCCCTTGAATTTGGTTTATGTTTCTTCCATTACAAGCAACCATGGATAACTCACAAATTATGAACTAAGCTCAAAATTCCACTTTATCCAATGTCTTTAAAATGATCTTTCCATTCAAAATGACCTATAATTTTGCTTCATTTGGCCAAGATATGAAAAATCTCATTTTTAAGGCCATTTTTATTCATTAAATCCAACAATTTTGAAACCTTGTGCTATGAATCTTTCCAATCTCTCATGGTCACTTTTCTAGACTCAAAATGTCATTTGGAACAATTTTGATGTTGTAAAGTTTTCCATTTGAAGCTTCCTTGTATGAGTTTTGGGCATAGGTTAAAATGACCTGTAATTCATAAATGACCAAAATACCCTTTGCTTGCCAAGACCATAAGTAGAGTTCCACACATCCTATGAAGGCATACCATACCATTCTAGAAAGATAAGACAATGAGGAACAACTCTTATGTTGACCAGAAATTCATTTGAAATCTCCTTGAGGGGTAACAATTGCTTGGAAGTCAAGTCACTTTCACAGACAAAATTTCAGATACCTCAGATGACCTGTAACTTGCAAGGACCATAACTTGAGTTCTATAAATATCCTTAGTGTCTTCCACCACTCAAATTAAAGGTATTGAGATCCTCTACAAGTTCCATGTTGGCCAAGGATCCATTTGAAGCTTGAATTTTGACTTATCTTGCTTGGAAATTTGACCTAAACTAGGGGATTTTACACAGAAACCCTAATTTAGAAACTTCTCTTCTCCTTGATTTCTCTTGAATTCTTCTTGACATATCACCATATCCATATCCTTCATGTCAAATGATGAACCCCACATCTCTTCAATAGACCTCAATGCCTTTCAATCAATCAATTGACCTAGAGTTGACCCAGGGTTGACCCAGATGAAACCCTAGTTGACTATCTTCAACTGCAATTCTTGTGATCACATCAACAACTTGTTTTCTTCTCCAAATTACTTTCCAAGTCCTCCAAGATGTCTAGATACTCCCCATGCTCTCCATTCACAGCTCATAACTCCCTTGTTGATCCTCAGACACCCTCAGATAGGAGATAGACTCAAAGCTTGACCTGATGAACTCTCTGCTTTCAAATTCTTTTCTGATGACTTGAATGAGATTGAATTAGGATAACAACCTCTTGATAGGCTCATAGAGATGGGAATAATGATTGGTCCCCTGTTGAATAACTTGCTATGCTTATACTATGCAGATGTGTAGACTATGTACATGACTCTTTATGCAAATGCTAATGATATTGAAACATAAACCAAGTGAATAAGGTTGAGCAAATTTTAGGGTGCAACATCCACCAACTTATCAACCCTTTCACACCGCACTACCTCTGCTGCATTTTATGGTCCAAGCCTCCTGGATAACCTAACAGTCTCAACTTTAAAGAAAAGTTCAGACAAAATCCTTTCATATGGAATATAGGATTTATGCTGACTTCTGGAGATATCAACTGTGTCCTTCAAATGATTGAAAATGGTTTGAGGCAGGTTAATCTGAACATTGTTCATCAGAAAGTAGGTAAAGAATTTGTCATCATGTGACATAACATTTTTGTCTACTCCCCTTGTTTGAAAGTTAGACAACAGACAGGATTTAGCTATGGGCAAGAGTCCTTTAGGATCATTTGGTTCGTATTTTGGAAGGGAGTTGTCATGGATGATAGAGAGTTTTTCAATGAAGTTGTAGTTAAGATGAAATTCTTCCACAGTGGCACCAATTTGAGAACAACTTATAGCTTCATCAGTGAAGGTAGGAGTTACAATGAAGGGAACCCCAAAAATAAAGGACCAAACAATGTTACCATCGTAACCAACCCGTGCAAACTTCCAAAAATCCTTCACAAGGTTTGGATAGACGGGTCCATGTAGAATGGCATAGTATTTACACCATCCTTTCATGCGCATACTCATGGTTAGGTTAAGACCAGCTTCTCTGAGAACTAGAAGATTTGGACGGTTTTCTGAGATAACCTCTAAAATATCTTTGACACAACTAGGGTAAGAAAGATAGGATGAATAAGGGTAAGAGATGAAGAAAGGTTAAAAAATGATATAAATAGGAGAAAAGTAGATACTAATTATGAAGGAAGACTAAAGACAATAATGACAATCAGTTTTGAGACACACAACCTATTAAAGAAAAAGACTTTTACTATTACAAAAAAGAATAGAGTAGAGATGTTAAGGACTCGCCAAATGAAAGATTGAAATAGAAGAGTTATGCAGACACTATCAAAAAAATAGACACCAAAGAGGGAATGAATACAGAAAGTCTGATAAGTGGTGAAGCGAAATGATTTCAATACCTGTATCAAAGATTTTCTCATTAACTCGAGGTGTCCCATCAGATACGAGGTATGACACATTGTCGCAACTGCGAAAAACACCCGGCGGAAAACAGAAGAGTCGCCATATTTCGTTATTTATCCCAAAGAGAGGGAAAGGAAACAATCAGAAAAACCTAACGAAAAAGGGAAAAGACGAGGTCATCGCAACCAAGTCCTGGATTCGGGAGTCGGTTACGCAAGGGGAAGGTATGAGCACCCCTCACGTCCGTCGTACTCGATGGGATCCATGCTTTGTTGTTTATCTAACAGGGTGTGTTGAAACTATCTATGCTAATGGTCAAGGGAAAAAAGAAAAAAAAGAAAAGTGACTCGGCAGAGCATCGCAGCTCTGTGCCTACGTATTCCCTCGTGCAATGGAAAGTCAGAGTCAACATATTTCGGCTAACTACGGGTGAAAGGGGGAAGGTTGCTCGCCAAGACATTGCGTCTTGTGCCTACGTACTTTTATCTAGTATGAAAGGTCAGAGAAAACGTAGTTCAGGCTAAAAAGGACCACAAGTTGGTTCAAAAGTTTTTAGGCCCGAGTAGGGTTAACAAGTAGTTCTAGCAGTTGGTGTATGCAACTCGACCATTGGAGACTTAGGCGTTACCATTTGCGGTAGAACTAAGAGTTAACAACACTCTTTTATCTGAAAAGATTTTCCTCGATTAAGATCCAGAAGGATGAAAAAGATTTGAGGTGTTTTGTGTTTTTTAGAGAAGAAGTGTTTTGAATTTGATTTGTAACTCATGTCGCACTAGAGACTATGACCTAGGAGCGAATGCGTCGCATATCACCCAAAGGGTGTATACTAAACACTCTAGGAAATTGAGAGGAAGTCACTCAATCACCATTCCCCAAGTAACTTAAGGCTCGTAGCGTACAACATTTGTTATTCTTTATTATGTGTTTTATGAGTGTTTGAAGATGAGAAGAGAAAGGGAACCAAGGGAGACTAAATCAATTCTAAATGTTGTCATGCAAAAATGGACTTAGAGTTGGGATGCAAAAGGGAACTACCTAATGTTATCATGCTTGGATTGAACACCTAATATCTCTCCTACTCCCATCCTAAGCGGAGGGACTAGGAACCCTATGGGGATTATGACAAAAAGCACAAGAAAACACCAAGTAAACTCAATCACAAGTAGAAGATGCAAACATGAAAATGCAACACTTAGAATGGTGGGAGGGAGGAAAAATGTGTGGGGTAGCAGCCGCCACAAGCTCGTCTCGACCTCAAAAGCGATGCAATAATGATGCAAACACGGAAAGGAAAGCCATAGATGGAAGCAAACGAACATGCAAAGAATCCTCACTTTGAACCGCATACCTAAGTATGCATCCAAGTGGAAAATGAACACAAGTATCAACCAAGTCATGACCAACCAAGCACAAACAGTGGCAAACACCAAAAACATTTCATTCCTAATGCATCATATCAATTTATGAAGATTCGAAGTGAAATGGTATGCGAACAATCAAACAAAGTAGCAAAACAGGCCTGCCAACACAGTGTTAATCGGTTAACCTTAGGGGTTAATCGGTTAACACACTGTTAACGTTTGAAAATTTTGAAAATTTGAACTGGTTAATCGGTTAACCATATGCGTTAACCGATTAACGCTTTGAAAACTTTGAAAAATCAGAAAATTTGAACTGGTTAATCGGTTAACCATATGCGTTAACCGATTAACACTGGGTTGACAACAGAAAACAGCAAAGCAGAATCACTTTTCAACAGCTTATCACTTCTCCAATCATGCCAATGATCACATAATCACTTAATCACGAAATTTAACCAGCAAATCATGATTCCAACAACATATATACAGATCCAAACAGCATCAACACAGATCATATGAATCAAAATGTAGCAAATCAATTAAAACGGAAAATCATCATGATGAACATGCAATTAAGCTAAAACAGAATTCAGATCAAGAATTTCCAACCTATGAAGCGGAGATTTGCTTCGGTTGATATTGATTTGCTGGAAATGAGTAAATCGAAGCAAGAAACCCAGAATACTTCAAGATCCAAGCTAATCCTTGTAGTAGAGATGAAGATCCTTCAAGATTAAGCCAAATTGCTTCAAATAATCACTTCTAGCTTCACTTCAAATTTCAGATCTGGATTTGCACGAAAATTGAATGAAGAAACTGATCCAATGGAGATGATAGATGAAGGTTTAAGCTCAAGAATTAATGGATTCCAATGAAGAATCAATAAATTCAATGGAGAAAGAGCTTTGGTGAGGGTTTTGAAAATGATGAACTTGAGAGAGAATTGAGAGAGATTTCTGAATTTGAAATGGGAATTATGAGAGTTGGATTGCTCTGGTTTGGAGTAAATCACTTAAGTACTCTTTTGGTTTGGATCCAAAGCAAGGTTTGGAGCGTGGATTGGAAAATTTGGAGTGGAATTAGGAGTGGGATTTTGGAGGGAGTTGAATTCATTTGAAAACTAATCCAAATTTCAAAAATCGTTCTAGATCCTTCCCAAGTGTAAAAATGCATTTCAAAATGACCAAAATTGGACCCCAAATGGCTCTGCATTAAAAAATCACGTGCAGAGGCAAAAATTACATTGGTTAATCAGTTAACCATATAGATTAATCGATTAACCCCTTTAAAATTTTGAATCTGGGCTTATGTTTCAATGGTTAATCGATTAACCATATAGGTTAACTGATTAACACCTTCAAAAATTTGAATTTGGCGCCTTTTGGAGGGAAACCTACCCGTTTGCCTATTTCTTCCTGTTTCGAACCCTGTTAAGCTTCTGGAATGTGTTCTTGAACGCTGTAACCATGAAACTGTTCATGATAGCCTGAACACCACTTTCTTGGCTGAAAATAACCTGCAAAACAAAATAAAATCGATCGCTTGTCCGCTGGGCGAAATAAATGTCGGAGCCCGCTGCTTTGATGGCTTGCACTAAAGGTGAATTCTGAGCCACAGGAAACCTCGATCCCATGTCAAATGAACAATGTTGTGCAATGCAAATGCTAGAAGAAAATGAAGTGAAACATAAACCAAGTCAAGAGAAGGTTGGGCAAATTTCGGGGTGCAACAACTGCCCCTATTCAAGCGACTTGGACCTGACTGAGTGAAAAGCGAACGACTTTCAAACAATCGAGGTAAAAGACGGTTGAATACCAACAACCCAGAAATTTGCCAACCGCAGAAATCTCCTGAGATAACTGAACTAAACACAAGAATACTCTGTTGGGGAGATACACTGACCAACAGTCAGTACTAACCACAAACTACCAACCAAAAGTTGGGATCACCGGAATACCGAACAATGTCGAATCCACACTATCAACCAAAAGTTGAAATCACTAGACAAGTATAAGCTACCAACCAAAAGTTGGGATAACACCCCACAAAATCATACCAACCCAAAGGTTGGAATAAGATAAAGCTACCAACCAAAAGTTAGAATTGAAGCAAAGGATACCAACCAAAAGTTGGAATGACGTCGCCAAAATCTCACCACCCAAGAGTTGGAATCAAACAAACTCTGACAAGTCGCCAATTACCAACCAAAAGTTGGAATGACAGATCCAGGAACAGAAAACTATCAACCAAAAGTTGGAATCACATGAAGTTACCAACCAAAAGTTGGAATCACACGAAGTTACCAACCAAAAGTTGGAATAACGACTCCACCCAGGACTAGAAGAGAACTACCAGCCAAAAGTTGGGATAAACGTACCACCACCACAGGATTACCAACTAAAAGTTGGAATAATAACCCTAGGAACAAAGGACTACCAACCACAAAAGTTGGAATAACGCCAACAAAGCTTCGGACCCCGCTGGGGACTACCAACCAAGAGTTGGAATAACGCTTACAGGGGATAAAATCCAACCAAAAGTTGGGAAGCAAGACTACTAACCAAAAGTTAGGATAGCCAGGAGAAGACCAATATCGACCAAAAGTCAGAGTGCAAGCTACTAACCAAAAGTTAGAATCGTCGGAGACACTGAACAAAGCTGACTCCATCACAGAAGACTACCAACCAAAAGTTGGAATGATCGTCCGACACTACCAACCAAAAGTTGGAATGAGACCAACATTACCAACCAAAAGTTGGAATAAGGACTTTGCCGGGAAACCAGAGATTACCAACCAAAAGTTGAGATAAACGGAACCGAGATAGACTACGCTGGGAATTATCAACCAAAAGTTAACATAACATATCCAAAATATGCAGGCAACAGAATCAACCGGCTCACGACTTACGGGGAAAGCTTCGATAGGAAAAGAGAGGTTTAAATAAACGACTCAGCCGAGGAGAAACCAATAACACGAAGACCCCAAAGATCCGCCCAACGGGGGGGATAATATAAAAGATCTCCTGAATCCAAAATCCTCAGCCCTCAAAGGCAAACGGCACCAAAGGTATCGAACCTGGCTTATGCTTCAGATGCATATGTTTGAATATGGCGTAATGCTCCATACAAAATGGAAATGCTACGCGTTTGGGTAGATTCCATGCACGCATGCAGATGCAACAGAACTGAATCAGCAAAAAAAAATGCTAGAGATACAGAGACCACCCTGCTGGGGAAACAACCTACTCATGCCAATAACAATTAGACTTATGCCGAGAAAACGGGCCCTTGCTGGCCTCCTGCAAAGAAAATGTTGGGGTAACGAAATTCCTCCATCCTGCTGGGGATTGCTCAGCTGGGAGCGAATCTACCTAGGATGTATCCTACTCCGTGGGGAGAAAAAACCAATCACAACCCACTGGGGAGTGCATATGAACATGCACGTTACGGGGATTAAATATGCACCAACTGCCGAGGGAAAACGCACCCGCTACCTGCTCATTAAACTGCATACAAACTCTACTGGGGATAGAGATGTAAACTCCACTTACTGGGGAAAAGACTCTGGCCGGGGATAGAACGGATTTAATTTACACTTCTTTGCCTCGAGGGTAACGACCCTGCAAAACCTGAACAAACAGACAAGATATCCTACGCAAACGGAACTATCTCACTCATCATTCTTGACGTTGTTCAATTAATTCAAA
Source organism: Lathyrus sativus (assembly GCA_963859935.3). NCBI lineage: Eukaryota > Viridiplantae > Streptophyta > Magnoliopsida > Fabales > Fabaceae > Lathyrus > Lathyrus sativus. The sequence goes on from OZ012739.1 coordinate 182,668,192, forward strand.
GTTTTAACAATTATTGGCCACGGCCTGCAAGTTTATGTATGTGTAAGTTTATCAAAACATTAGGCATTTTTCCCAAAAAAAATAAGCGAGATACTGAATAGTATAGTTTATTGATAAATGGCCTGTAAATAGGAAAAGTTTTACAACAGATGCAACCCCTGAAAAGAGGAAGTTGCGCAAAAACAATACAGATATGCACAGAAATATACAAAAGTGTTCAGAAATGTCGGCAATGTGGCACAGACAAACACCATGAGTTGATCCCTCTATGACTCTCCTGACCTTGATGCTTTCCCGACGCTTCGTCTTCAGAAGAGATTGATTCGGATAAACGGCCCTCAGGTCCTCCCAATCCACTAAGTAATGAGGTTCCAACGCAGACCGCAGCCATTTGCTTTTCAATCCCTAACTTTTGCTTGAATCGCCCTTTCGGGTTTTCGATTCACCGGGATACCCATTTTTGCCAAAGTCGCCTTTTCAGTTTTTCGACTTCGTGGGTTTACATCTTCTCATTTTTATCCCTAATTTTTGCCCGAATCCATTCTCTTTTTTTATGGTTCGCCAGGATGCCCCATTTTGCCTGGATATTCTTTTTTCTTTCCAGTGGGTCTCTTTAAGCAAAGTATTTTTTAACTGCGTCTGCGTTCACAGGGGATGTAAAGTCCTCGCCATCCATGGTGGATAACAACAAGGCTCCTCCGGAGAAGACCTTTCGAACGACATATGGACCTTCATAGTTGGGAGTCCATTTGCCCCTTTGATCTGATTATGGTGGGAGAATCTTTTTCAGCACAAGATTGCCCGTCTGAAAGCTTCGAGGGCGCACCTTATTGTCAAAAACTTTCTTCATCCGGCTCTGATACAACTGACCATACGCAATAGATGCTAGCCTTTTCTCATCCATCAGGCTGAGCTCATTCAATATGTTCTTTATCCATTCTGCCTCATCAAGCTTGACATCGACCAAAAATCTTAAAGAAGGAATCCCGACCTCTAATGGCAGGACAACTTCCATACCATATACCAGCGAGAAAGGAGTTGCCCCGGTTGATGCGCGTATCGTCATAAGATAACCGTGAAGAGCAAATGGCAACATCTCATGCCAATCCTTGTAAGTGACAACCATCTTTTGCACTATCTTCTTGTTGGCTGCTTCAACAACGCCATTCATCTTCAGACGATAGGGCGATGAATTGTGATGCTCGATTTTGAAATTCAGGCACAATTCCTTCATCATCTTGTTGTTTAGATTTGAACCATTGTCAGTAATGATTCGCTCGGGTATTCCATATCTGCAGATGATGTCCTTTATGAATCGGGCTACGACTTGCTTTGTGACATTGGCGTACGAGGCTGCTTCAACCCATTTGGTGAAGTAATCAATGGCGACCAAGATGAAGCAATGACCATTGGATGCTGTTGGCTCAATCTTGCCAATCATATCAATCCCCCACATGGAGAAAGGCCACAGGGACACCATAACATTCAATGGGCACGGCGGTACATGAATTTTGTCTACATAAATCTGACATTTATGGCATTTCTTTGCAAATTTGAAACAATCTGACTCCATGGTTAGCCAATAATACCCTGCTCACAATAACTTCCGAGACATGGCACGCCCACCGGCATGTGTACCAAAAGTACCCTCGTGGACTTCTTCCATAAGCAGCGTTGCTTCATTTTCATCCACACATCTCAACAACACCAAATCATGGTTCCTTCTGTACAGTACACCATCTGGGTTTAGATAAAAGTTACCTGACAATCTCCTCAAAGTCTTCTTATCCTGGGCCGAAGCCCCTGGCGGATATTCCTGCTTCTTAAGAAAATTTTGTATGTCATAAAACCATGGCTTGCCATCAGCAGCCTCCTTAATGGCGAATACGAAAGCGGGCATATCAAGGCGAGAGATGACTATTCTTGGAGCGTCATTCCAAAAATTCACTTTATACATCGAAGATAGCGTTGCCAAAGCGTCTGCCATCTGATTCTCTGCTCGCGGCACATGGTGAAACTCTACCCTGTCAAAGAAGGGTAACAACCTCCTTGCATAATCTTTGTAAGGAATTAGATTTGGCTGACGAGTTTCCCACTTGTCGCTACTGCGAAAATCGGCGCCGGCTGAACAAAAGAGTCGCCACCGTGCGTTATTTATCCCACGGGAGGGAAAGGAAACGCTCAGAGTAAACCTCGCACAACACGGGAAAGGTATGGTCGTCGCAACCAAAACCTGGATTCGGGAGTCGGTTACGCAAGGGGAAGGTATTAGCACCCCTCACGTCCGTCGTACTCGACGGGATCCACGCTTGTTTTCGGGTATGGATTGTTATTCTATCTAAACTATAGGTCAAGGGTTAAAAAGAAAATAAAATAAAAATAAAAAAATGACTCGGCAAAGTATCGCACTTTATGCCTACGTATTCCCGCCTGGAACGAGAAATCAGAGTCAACGTAGTTCGCCTACCTACGGGAAAGGAGGGGAAGGTTGCTCGCTAGGATATCGCATCCTATGTCTACGTACTTTCATACAGCATGAAAGATCAGAGCAAACGTAGTTCGGGCCACGTACGACACAAGTCTGTCTGTTGATTTTATTCTTTCTGAAAAAAGGTTTTCTTGATTAGCAGTCCCGGCGGACAAAAATGACGGCTTGATGAATTCACGTTCTTTTACGAAAGAAGTGTCTTTTATTGTGTTAGAAATCTTTATTATGTTTTTCTGTTTGTTTTGAGAAAGGAAGAGACAGAACTCTAACCTACGGTTGCGAAGGGAAACAAACTAACCTAATGTTATCATGCATGGGTTAAGACCTAGTGTCTATCATGCTCCTCTCTTGCACAGAGAGAAACAGAGATCCTACGGGATAGGCAGAAACAGAAACAATATCAGATATATACAGTAAAACAGTAAAATATGCATGAATGCAGCAGTACAAGCGAGGCAAGGGAGTCCCACTCAACCTCGAACCTGGAAAACAATAGGCAAAAGTGAACAGGCTTCACTTTCAACCCAGCAGGGTAAACAGCAAACAATACAGTCCGGAAAACCAATCAATACATCAGCAATGAAATACAACAGCAAAAGAAACAGCATTAGCAGCTCTGAAACAACATCTGACTTCAAGCTTCAGCAAGCATCAATCTCCATCTCCATGATCTTCAGGTAAGGGCTTTTGGTCATCAGTCTTCTATCTGCAATGGCTTTTCTTCAAGTCTCAGGCTCCAGGATGAATATCAGCCAACCAGATGAAGTGGATGAATGTTAGACAGTTAATTACCTACCAAGGGTGGTTCATCAACTGTTAACATTAAACAGAAAGTTTTCTCTCAAAAGTTCTATCTTTCAAATATATTCACTGATCCTTCCAAAGGAAGGAGGTGGATATTTGAAAGAGACTTTGAATCATAGAGAAAGGATAGAGGCAAACAAAGCCATCTATGTTTGAGAAGCAAGCTTTCTAATCTAGAGCTCTGCCTAGCTCCTAAACCCTAGTCTCCTCAGCAGCTGCTAGCAAGAACCTCCTCTCAAACTCTGGCAGTTGTTCTTCAATCTCTGGATCTCCAATGGTCTTCATCTCCCAAGTCCCCAAACAATCCCAATACCCAAACAATCAAGCAATAATCCCCAGAGGGCACACCACACCAGTCAATCAGATATACAGTATATTGATAGCAGTAGGGGAATCCTGACTTTTCCTAAGGGATCTAATAACTACCCATAGCCCCTATAATCCCATAACTAAACTAGTCAAACCCTAAGTCCTAAGGGAAAAGAATCAAATCTCCTAAGTCATCACTTAAAACCCTATTTTTTATTCATGTTATTCACACTTACACTAAGCACCTAAATTTAATTTCTAAAAATGGGAACTAAATTGAATCTACAAGTTCAATGTCTAACCAAAACAACCTAAAAAGAATGGGCAAAAAAATATTGAAGCAATTAATAGAACAAAAAATAACAAAATCATGTATGAAATGAAATTATGTAAAATGCTATTTATTTAGAAAATATGGGAAAAATATCAAATAAAAAATAAAATGCCATTTTTATTTTTTATAATTTTCTTGACATCCTAAAGAAAAATATGCAAAAAGAATGAATTAAAAATGATGATTTTTCTATTTATTATGATTTTTTAAAAATGAATGAAAAATGAGAAGAAAATAAAATAAAAAATATAAGGAAATAGCCAAAGGGGTGCAAATAGAAACACGCTGCAGTTGTTTTATTAAGTGGGCTGTGGACCGGGGGTGCAAATAGGACAAAACCATAGGCCCAACATATTCAAAAATTGAATTAAAAATGCCAGAGAAAATGAAGAGAGATTCGGTGTAAATAGCATCCAATTCATGTTGAAATGTTGGGCTTAGCTTGGGGGAGGGTGCCATTAGTAATACTGAATCCAGGCCCAAGGCTGCTAACTTAATGAAACGCAGCGTTTCATCCTTACTCAGCCTTTCCCTCATAAACAAAGTTTGAATCTCGCCCGTTGGATCAAAGGGTAGTCAACAGGTCAAGGGGTAATCCGAGGGTGATGAGGTCATCTTCCTCCTTGGTTCAGGGTTTGGAAGAAACGCCATGGATGAACACACCAACTGATCCATACCCTAACTCCCTCGATTCTCCATGGAATGCCAACATATAAAAACCAAATCCACTCCAAATCTTACCAGGAATTTAACCATGATATCAAAACTAACTGAAATCTCTTCTAACCCTAAACCCGATAGCTACCTCCAAGAAATGATCAAGAACTGATTCTCACGATCTTCAAAATTGATGGCATAGGCATGTTCCTCTCTTCACCTGGATCATTTCCCCCTAAAGAACTAAGCCTAACACTCTTAATTCGAAAAGTTCTTGCTCCTAACATAAATTATGCCAACCTAAAAAACATCACCAAATCGATCCATACTTTCCAGAAATGATCTACTACTTATTCCCTATCATTCTAACCTATTAACCTTGATGAACTATGCATAAATTAGAGTGTAGAGATCAAGATGCAGACCTGGTAAAATGTGTGAACCAGATAGGGGAATCCTTCAAATCACTGCTTGTACTTGTGCAGAAACACTCAGTGACACAAGAGCTTGCTTGTGTTTGCACTAGTTTGGGTTGATTGTGCTTGAATCTTGGAAATGGATCTGAAGCTGCAAGCTGCCAAACTCAATATACAGAACACGATTTGGACCTGAATTTCTTCTGATTTTGATTGATACACACTCAATGATGATGATAGAGTTGAATCAGATCAAGAAACTGAGCAGAATGTGGAAGAAATGAAGAATTGGAAAATGACTTGCTATGGAAGAAATTTGATCTCAATCTCTCTTTCTGCAGCAATTCTCTCTAACCTCTGCATCTGAGCACACCCCAAATTACTTATAGATGGTGTAAGAATGATCTAGAAGGGACTGGAACAATCCAATGAGAAATTGGATATCTCACTTCATGAGATTTTTAATTCCATGCTAAGCATAGGCCATTCTTTGTTCAAGCTTGCACACTCCTCACTTCTCCTTTGAGATTCTCCTTAGATGATATTTTGATGAACTGAAAAACCTTGCAAGCTTGCCCCTTGATTCCTTGTTTATGTGGGGTTTTGCCATGTGACCTTATGAGGCAAGGAGCAAATTTACAAAGGAAGTCCCATTTTTAAGCCTAAACTCAAAAATGTGGATGAACCAATGTCTTTAAAATGAGGTTTCCAATCAAAATGATATATTGGATGACCTATTTTGGATTTCTAGATCCTCCAAACCAATTTCCAAATTCAACTTTTTCAACTTATAAGCCATTTTTAGTTCATTTTTTGACCAATCATGCAAATCCATGCTATGAGCTTTTCCAATCATTCATGACCTCCCTTCTTGACTTAAAATGGCATTTTGAGCAACTTTCATGTTTTGAGTTTTTTCATTTGAGGCTTGGAAATAGGAGATATGGCCTTTGCTTAAAAATGACCCCTAACTGACAAATGACCAAAATACCCTTTGCTTGCCAAGACCATAAGTTGAGTTACACACATCATATGAAGGCATACCATACCATTCTAGAAAGCTAAGACAATGAGGAACAATTCTTATGTTTACCAGAAATTCATTTGAAATCTCCTTGAGGGGTAAAAGTTGCTTGGAAGTCAAGTCACTTTCACAGACAAAATTTCAGATACCTCAGATGACCTGTAACTTGCAAGGACCATAACTTGAGTTCTATAAATCTCCTTGATGTCTTCCACCACTCAAATTAAAGGTCTTGAGATCCTCTACAAGTTTCATGTTGACAAAGAAGCCATTTGAAGCTTTCATTTTGACTTATCTTGCTTGGAAATTTGACCTAAATTAGGGGATTTTACATAGAAACCCTAATTTAGAAACTCCTCTTCTCCTTGATTCCTCTTGATTTATTCTTAGCATAACAACATATCCTTATTCTCCATGTCAAATGATGAACCCCACATCTCTTCAATAGACCTGAATGCCCTTAAATCAATCAATTGACCTAGGGTTGACCTAGGGTTGACCCAGATGAAACCCTAGTTGACTGTCTTCAACTGCAATTCTTGTGATCACATCAACCACTTGTTTTCTTCTCCAAATGACTTTCTAAGTCCTCCAAGATGTCTAGATACTCTCCATGCCTTCAATTCTCAACTCATGATTCCCTTGTTGATCCCCAGACACCCTCAGTTAGGAGATATACTCAGTGCTTGATCCACTGAACTCTTTGCTTTCAAATTCTTTCTTGATGACTTGAATGAGATTGAATTAGGATAATAACCTCTGGATAGGCCTCTAGAGATGAGAATAATGCTTGATCCCCTGTTGAATGGCTTGCCATACTATGCTATGCAGATGACTAGTCTATGTACATGACTCTATATGCAAATGTTAATGATATTGAAACATAAACCAAGTGAATAAGGTTGAGCAAATTTTAGGGTGCAACAGCTGCCCCTATTCAAGCGACTTGGACCCGATTGGGTGAAGGGCTCGGAGCCTTCAGACATTCGCGGTACGAGACGGTTGAATACTAGTGAAACCAGAAATTTGCCAACCGCAGAAATAAATTGCGCTCCTGCTTGGGGAACGACATTCATCAGCTGAATCTGACTGTTACGACAACCCACTGATCTCGTAACGACCACGCTGGGGATAACAGATTGCTTGCTTGTCCACATTAGGACTCTGTCTGTCATCAATACGAAGAAACCTCAACTAGAACCTGTCCACGTTAGGACTCCACTTGCTGTTAACCCAGAAAAATCTCGGCAACTCCGCTGGGGGATATTCCAATAAATCGTCCACGTTAGGAATAGACTCTTCCACGTTAGGAATAACACCATCCACGTAAGGAATCATCTCTTCTGCATCTGTCCACGTCAGGATTAAACTTTCCATCCTTCCACGTCAAGATGCAATCTTCTCTTTCCACGTAAGGAGAACCGTATCAATCTGTCCACGTAAGGACTCCAGTACAACTCGATATGTCTGCGTCAGGACTCCAATATTTCCGCGTACGGAATACAACTTTGGTTCTGAACCCGTCCACGTTAGGACTCACCTTTCCATGTAAGGAGTACATCATTCTTCCACGTCAGGAATCAACTTTTCTTAAATCCGTCCACGTAAGGGCCCCAATCTCTCCACGTAAGGAAACCAACTCTTTTCGATTTGTCCGCGTCATGACTACATTTTTCCACGTAAGGAATGCCATCTTAATCTGTCCACGTAAGGACTCCGCTCTTTCCACGTAAGGAATCCTCCTCCTATGTGTCCGCGTAAGGACTTAATCTTTTCCACGTAAGGAACACGATCTCCTTTCCCCGTAAGGAACCATTTTTCTGATTTATCCACGTAAGGACCTGGAGTTTCTCTTTCTCTTCCACGTAAGGAACACGCCTTCTTTCCACGTTAGGCATACTTCTTCTTCTGAATCCGTCCACGCCCGGACTAAACTTTCCACGTAAGGAATCTATCTTCTTCTTCCACGTTAGGAATAACTTCTTTGATCTGTCCGCGTCAGGACTAAACTCTTCCACGTCAGGAAACCCATTCTTCTCCACGTAAGGAATCTCATATTTCCACGTTAGGAATAAACTCGTCCACGTCAGGACCCCTCTTTTGTCAGGACTCAGGCATCTTCAACCCGCTGGGGAAATAAACTTGTCCACGTCAGGACTCACATCTCCTCTGTTGAGAAAATAAAACTGGTCCGCGTCAGGACTCACGTCTTCGTCTGATCTGTCCACGTCAGGACCCACGCTTCACCAACACGAAGAAAGATAACTGCTGAGAGTAAATGGTCCACGTCAGGACACCAACACAAAGAGTAATCAGTTTTGTCAACGTCATGACTTCACATTCCACCAATTCCGAGAACCCGAATCTGTCCACGTTAGAACGCCCCCTTCTGAAGAAATCCCGTCAATATAGGAATAAATTGTCCACGTCAGGACTTAGTTCTCCATTGATCCCAACCCACAAACTTCTTTAGCACTGACGTAACAGCGACTTTGAGGCGGACCCTACTGGGGATATCTGGGAACCAAACTACCGGATGCCTGTTCTGATGACCGGAGTCAACTTCTGAAATTCTGATTCATGAAACCCCTGATGACAACTAACTCTGCCTGGGAATAAAGAGAAATTTATCCTGATAGCTCTGTGGGGAATACGGCCGAAACTGACATTATCATTGGATGTCTCATGCCGAGATCTTGAGTGCTTGGTAGTTCATTTGAGCAAGAGCTCTCTCTACCTGAATTGCTAAAGTACAGGAACTGTTTCAGCAAAATAAATGCTGAAGATAATGCCAACTCCGCTGGGGATAGCCAGATGCTACAGAATTATTCCAGCAAAATAAATGCTGGAGGGGTGAAGTCAACCCTGCTGGGAAATTGGGAACTCAACCCAAACACCCTGTTGAGGTAACCCCCTGCTGGGGAATATAACTTTGCTGGGGAATAGCAGATGTGCATAGTATGATCGGACTTTCTGCTGGAGAGTGAATTGATATTACACAGTGCCCCTGACAAAATAAATGACAGGACCTACCACCAACTCTGTTGGTGAGAGTCTTGATCTTCGAGTTCCACTGGGAGGAAAGAACACTTGCTGAAAAGAGATCTCCACTGGGGATGGGACGATTCTCTCGGGGGAAATCAACTGACTCCGCTGGGATAGAGTGAATGACCCTGCGGGGAAAGATGAACCTGTCTGAATACAGCCCACAGATGTTAATCTTCTGAGGCTAAACCAACTCTGCTTGAGATACAATGTCTGAATACAGCCTACAATCTTGGAATCGCCAATTCTGTGGAGGATGAACGACTTTGCTGGATAATCCTTTTGCATAAGCTACGACTAGCTGGAGAGTTCGATCCTGCTTCAGGAAGAAACTGCATGACCTTCGTGAGGGCTGAGTCTTTCGTTATTGCAATCTTTTGATCCTCTTCCTCGTACGGTTATGAAACCTGCAACAACACAAACAAGACACGACAAGCCTGTGCAACCAAATCAATTCAGGTTAGTGACGTTATTTTCAGTTAATTCAAAGCTTTAGCAACTGTTGGCAAGGGCCAGTGACGTTATGCACATGCTAGTTTCATCAAACTTAGGCGTTAATCATGCACAAAACAGTAAAGAACAGTGTCAAGTACTGAATAACGTATTTTATTGATTGGGCCCCTGAATGGGCGGAGTTTTGTACACGGGATGTAACTCCTGAAATGAGGAAGCTACACAAAGCAAATATACAAGTATACAAGTATGCACAAGAAGCATAAATATTGACGACTTAAATTTGTACACATGTCGGCAACGGGATGCAGATGAACACCACGAACTGATCCTCCCATGACTCGCCCGACTCTAATGCTTTCCAGGTATCCCCACTTCTGAAGAGATTGTATCAGATAACTGACTCCTCAAATGTATTCTCCCGCATTGATGCTCATTGCAATTATCCAATTCGGACCGCAGTCATTTGCTTTTCAAATCCCTAACTTTTGCGTGAACCGCCCTTTACGGGTTTTCAGTTCACCGGGATACCCCTTTTTGCCGAAGCCGCCCAGTGTAGGTTTTCAACTTCGCGGGTGTACATTTTTCAATTTTATCCCTAATTTTTGCCCGAACCTTTCATTCTGTTTTTGGTTCGCCAGTGTTGCACCCCAAAATTTGACCAACCGGGTCTCGCATCTGGCTCGATGTTTCGACGCATAACCGCATTCGCATCTGCATATCGCGTACATTGCATTGCTCATTTGTTTTGATTTTATCAGGGATCACAGCTCTCGTCTCGTGTTTCAGGTGTTTTTAATCAGTAGAATCGATTTTTGGGTTATTTCGGTGCCCGTTTATTTTTACCGATTATTTTTGTGTCGTTCGGTGCTCATTTTGTCCCTCTGGGAATTATTGTGATTTTTCTGGATTTTATAGGATTTTTTAGGGTTTAAATAGCTTCTAAATCAATTTTTAGGATTTAATAGAATTTTTGATATTTTTAATTGTTTTTAAATCATTTTTTAGCATTTTATAGAATATAATAGATTTTAAATTCATTTTAGAATTTAATAGGTTTTTAATTCCTTTAAATAGATTTTAAATCATTTGTAGAAATCTTTTATAGATTTTAATATTTTTAGATAATATAGGATTTTGTTAGAATATTAGTATAATTTTTAAATAGAATTTAAATAGAAATAATAATAATAAATGAATAGATTTTTCCTTATTAAAAATAAATAGGTTTTGTTTTCTTTTATAGAATAATAGATTTTTAGAATTTATTAGAGATTTTTTTAGAGTTTTAATTAGGAGTTAATTGGAATTTTAGAGTTAATAGGGGTTTAGAGTTAATTTTCAGATTAGTGGGTTATTAGTAGTTAATTAGCATTTTTATTGTTAATTCAGTTTTTGTGCAGATTTTAATGCATTTTTGTTGGGCTTTTTCAGCCAAGGCCCAGTATTGCTTTTTTTGTCCAGGTTTTGTCCAGAAAACTCAGCAAAAAATGAGTCCAATTAGTCCAGCTACGTCCAGCATATTCCAGCGTGTTCTGGAAGCTTCCAGAGCAATCCAGATAATTCATCAGTATAAAGGCTTCAGAGCCACACGTGTCCAAGGGTGAGAGGACCCACTTCGCTGCATCACCACACGCCACGCGTACCCCAATCCTCCTCTCTCTCAGCCACGCTAGCCCGTACGTGGCAGGCATGCAGAGAGCCCCTCTACCACACGTCCTTCTCCCAAGCCTCACCGGAAGAGAGCCCCGGCCGCCGTGCATGTACTCCGGCCACCACAACCCCCACCGGCGATCTCCAACAATTCCAGAATCCGTCCAGTTTTCATCCGATCCCTTGATCTTCATCTTCTCCCCGCGTCTCCACCACCAACCGCCATCAGATCTTCATCAATCGAACCCAGAAACGCCAGAAAAAAACGCAGGAAAAAGAAACCTCCTTCTCCGGCCACCATCGTCCTCTTCAAACCTTCAATAATCCTCATCCAACCACCATCGATCCACCAGAAACCACCACTAGTCTCACCAGAAATCTTCAACAAACTCCAGAAACATTCATCTGTTTTACAAATTTCCAGAAGACCTTATCAATTGCGAACGAGTTCATCCATGAACATTCATCATCAATAATCATCTAGCCTTCAGCGAACTTCCAGAACTCATCAGTAACTCAGCAAATCTTCAAAGATTTGCTTCATCATCATTTTTTCCAGATCAACGTTCGCATGTTCATCCACCTTCATCGAACGTTCATCACATTCTTCTTTATTCCCCAGATCTTCACGATCCATCAACATTCATGGAGCTTCAATCGTTTTCTCAGACTTCTTCAACTTGTTTTGCAAGAACACTCAAAGATTTTTCACTGTTTTTCCAGGGATTCGTACAGATGCATCAACCTTCTAGAGCGTTCTTCCGAATCTCCAGATGAATGTTTCAAGGCTTGGATTCACTGATCACAGGTTTCGTCGTTCTTCGTTAAGCAACTACGATCTCCATACCACTTCATCACGCTTACAGGATCTTCAATAAACTAGTTTCTGAGGGTGAAATGGATGTTGAGGAAGAGATCCAAAAGGAGAAAGGTTGAGGGAGATCGAAGGTGAGAAAGGTCCATGACGGCGGCGGCGGAGAAAGTAGGGGAGTTTAGGGTTTTTCTGAAACTGAGTGGATGAAGAGGAAGGAGAAAGGAGAATGGGCCTCGGGCCCAGTCATTTTTTTGTTACACCTCCCTCCGTGTTTTTGGCAAAATCTGGGCCTTGGGCCCAACAAATGCTACCAGCAACACCCAGTTTCCACAACGCACCCCCCTTCCCAATATTTTGTTTTTCTGGATTTCCATTGGGCTGGGCCCTGCAGTTTTATTTTTCTTGTTTGCAACCCCCCTGTATTATATGCACCCCCAGCCCCTTTCTTGTATTTCTTTTTTTATTTCTATCCTTTTAAGGAATAATAAAAAAAAAATATAGAAAAAAGAAGTGAAGAAAAATGTCAAAAGAAAAAGAAATAGAAAAAGAAATAAGAAAGAAGATATTATACAAAAAAGAAAAAAAGAAATGAAAAGAAAACATATTGTGAAAAAATAGAACAATAAAAGAAAAGAAAATATTGAAGAAAAATATTGTGAAAAATAAAAGAAAATATTTTTGAGAAAAAAAAATGGGAGAAAAGAAAAGGAGAAAAAAGAAAAAAATATTAAAGTTTCTATTTAATATTTTCAAGCATTTCTTTTAGGATACTTTCATAGATTTTATTTCTCGACTTTTAGGGATAGAATTAGAGGCCCATTTGTTAGGGGGCTATTTTCATTCAATTTTCAAGATAGAATAGGATAGCGTTTCCTAGGGGATTTATTTCAGTATACTCATTGTAATCATCTTTCAGAGATTAATAAAACGAGATTTGAGCTGTGGTCCGATAGTAGCCGAACTACAGCTGCTCTGATTCTTCGTACCAGACGAAGATATGTAGGCATAGGATGCGATGTCCTAGCGAGCACACTAACGACTGACTTTTGTTCTCTCGCGGCTGTGCGATCGAGACTTTCCCGCTGACGATTAATTGAGTACCCTTTTTCTCTCTTGCCCAAGTGCATTTGAGACTCAGCCATAGTTGTGACCATAGGTTCCCGACCCTGTGAAGCCAGTTGTTTTTCTCACTGCTGTGTGAGAATGTTGTTTAGCCGTAGTTAGTCTGAACTACGCAAAGCTCTGATCTTCCATCCAGTGGAAGTACGTAGGCACAAGACGCGATGTCTTGGCGAGCCAATTTCCCCTGTAGTCCCGAACTACGTTGACTCTGACTTTCTCTCTCGAGAATACGTAGGCATAGAGTGCGATACTCTATCGAGTCAATTCCCTTCCGTTTAGATTTAGCAGCCGTAGATAAGATTGTTTTGCATCCAGTAGACAACCCAAGCAAGCGTGGATCCCGTCGAGTACGACGGACGTGAGGGGTGCTAATACCTTCCCCTTGCGTAACCGACTCCCGAACCCAGGCTATGGTTGCGATGACCATACCTTTTCCCCGTTTTTGCGAGGTTTACTTCGAGCGTTTCCTTTCCCGCTCTGAGGGATAAATAACGCACGGTGGCGACTCTTCTGTCAGCCGGCGCCGATTTTCGCAGTAGCGACAGCTGGCGACTCTGCTGGGGACTGCGATAGTTCCCCATGCATGTGGGATCCAACGTCCCCTAAGAGAGAGTCAATCCTAGCGCTTGTTTGGGGCTTATTTATCGATATTATCTGTTGCTGTTGGGATGTTACGGGTGTTCTATGATATTGAGAGATAAGCCGGACCTGGGCTTGGAGTGCACCTTAGACTTAGAGTAGAAATTAGTGGGTGCCCGCTTGCTTTGCCTTGCTTTGGTGTCCCATGAAATCTACACTCAGACGAGGTTCTGCTGGTTGGCCTCCTGTCCCTTCCTTTGGTTGGCGTGGGTTGCTGGTTAGTTGGATTGTCGACTCTGGGAACCGATCATTTGGAAGTTAGCTGAGTGAGGCCTCTTCAGGACTTGACGATGCCACTCCTTCTGGGAATCGTATCGTCAGTTCTGAAAGTCTGTGACGCTGACGACCGCATAGGATGCCGTACCTTGTCAGATATAGGTCCACACCTGTGAGTGGGGGGGTTTTTTGTGCAGGAAACTTGACTTCCAACCTACCCGTTATTCTGGTCTTCTTTTCAGAGAACGCCTCCGTCAGCAGCGCAGCAGTATTCAGATTTTGTGTGGGGGCTGTGGTCCCATTGTTTGCTGCATTTTGCATATCATATGCATATCAGTGTTGCATTGCATATCATCCTCCAGCTAGCCAGAGTTCTGATCCAGCCTTTGTTTCCTGAAGGTGATTACCCGGAGTTTGGATTGAGCAGCTGTTGATTGTCAGAAGACCTACCTAGGGGTTGAGTAGATTTGAGCAGAATCCAGTGTCGAAGTCAGCTGAAGATTATTGTTAGCCATGTCTGAAGGCAATTTCCAGTCTCCTAACACCCTGACAGGGTTCACTATGGCGTCCAACCCTCTGTATGATTCTATGGAAGATTCCCCGCAAGTGAACAACGTTGCTGCAGACCAAGTTGTACAGCCTTCTGTTGAGAATCAAGATCGACATGAGCAATTTGTTGCCCAGAATGAGCGTCCTCCTCCTGTCAACAATCAAGGTGTTGCTTTCCCTGTGATGAATTACCGAAGAGATATCCCGATAGCCAGGATGGTAGATTCAGGAGCTCTCGAAAAGGCTAGAAGACTCCGAGTGTTGGAAGAGCAAATGAAAGCTTTGAAAGCCAAAGATGCTGTTAACCTGGATGCTGTAGGCATGTGTTTGGTTCCTGACCTGGTGTGGCCTTACAAGTTCAAAGTGCCGAAATTTGAGAAGTACACGGGAGATAGCTGTCCAAAGCTGCATTTGATGATGTTCTGTCGAAGAATGACTGCGTTTGCGCGAGATGATAAGTTGATGATCCATTGCTTTCAAGATAGTCTGACTGGGGCATCTTTGAGGTGGTATATGCAGTTAGAGAGGAATCAGATTCAGTCATGGATGGATTTAGCCAGAGCTTTTCTGAAGCAGTATGATTACAACCTAGACATTGCTCCTTATCGCATGCATTTGCAAGAGTTGTCTCAAGAGATCAATGAACCTATCAGGAGGTATGCTCAGAGATGGAGAGAATTTGCTGCTAGGGTGCGTCCCCCGCTGTTGGATCAAGAGCTGGCAAGCATGTTTGTAGATTCCCTACAATATCCGTACTTCAAAAGATTGCTCGGAGTTCCGGCAAGTTTCTCTGACGTGGTAGCATTAGGAGAACGCCTTGAGTACTCCATAAGAATGGGGAAAATTCAGATTACTTCATATGATCAAGCTGATGAAACTGAATACCCTTGTGACTATCAGAGTGAAGAAGAAGTTGTGATCAACTCAGTCATGCCAAAGGTTGAATATCCTCCAAGCGAGTCAGTGAATTTTGTTGGTTCATCATCTTATCAGAGATCAGTACCTCCCGTGGCTCGTTATACTGAACAGACAGCTGTGCCTGGAGCACTCTATCAGGAATCTTATGTCGCTTCCATTGTAAATCAGCGAACTCGTGGCCGAGGTTACCAGAATCAGCGTCAGAATCAGAACAGACCTCGCAACAACTTGGAACGAAGGAAAGCTCCTTTTCACCCAGTGCCGATGCCGTACAGCCAATTGCTATCATCTTTGATCCAGAAGTCTTTGGTGGAGCCGAAAGCTCTTAAGCCAGTTCCAGAACCTTACCCTCCTGGGTACAATCCCCACGTTCAGTGTGGTTATCATGGTGGCTCTCCGGGGCATTCGATAGAAGATTGTAAAGCATTTCAGGCGAGGGTACAGCAGTTGATTGATCAGGATCGCATTTCCTTTCGAGAAGGATTTCTTTTTGTTCATCCCTAACCGCTCAGCTGTCTAAGCTCGTAGACTCGGAGGGTATTCCCCAGCAAAAGCCAGTGGTTCAGACAGGCAGGCGCCTCAGCAATGGCAGTTCTCAAACTTTTACATCATTTGCATTTGTAGTTTCTTTTTCTGTTAGTTACTACCTGCTTTTTAACATTGTATGTTTCGAATGGTGATAATAATAAAGTGACTATGCATTTTTCTGAATTAATCATGTCGCTGTCGCTCATTTACTGCATTGCACTGACACTTGCACTTTACTCACTCCACTTTTTCGCTGTGACTAGCAAAGTTAGGAGGGAGGATGATGAAACTGAAACTCATAACCGATGATTGTATGCTTTCAGATAAGACCGTACCGATGACGTACAAGGCATTATTTCAAATCCCCCAAACACTGGAGATATAAGGAGTTAGTCCCTTGTTAACCACTTCGAGCCAGGAAGTAGAAGTTTTTTTCGGACTTTTAAAACCCTCACATCTTAACCCGGGGCAGGGTAGTTGACAGATAGCTTGACCGAGCATTCAAGTCTTGCAGAGGAGTGTTGTCTTTCAAGGGCCAATCAGTTTATACCTTCAAAAGGTCAAATCTCACCAATCAGGAGTGAGATAGTTACAATCCTTTCGGAGCAATCAAGACCAACCAGTGTCGCACGACTTTGTTCCAAAAGAAAGAAAGAAAGAAAGCCCGCTAAGTAAAAAGAAAGAAAAAGCTAGAAAGCTGATACTTAGGCAAAAATCAGGGCGTCCCGCTGGACTTCAAAAGAAATCGAAAAAATCGAAAAGAACTCAAAATGAGTCAGTCCAGGCAAAAATTAGGGAATCAAAAGAATGAAAAGAGGGGTTAAAAAGAAATTTTCCCCAGCAAATCACAAAGTCGTGTACACAGACACCAAAGCGAAGAAGGAGTAACTATCACTCTAGAAGAAAAGCTTGTGAATTCCTTAACTGTGGTTCTTACCATTCAACATACTCCTCGAAGAGGCGAGCGTTTGTGCCAGGTTAACTGAACCTTAGGATCGGAGATCATCACGTAGAAGGGGTGGGAACAAATCAAAATTTGAGCCAAATATCCTTTGTTTTACGAACCGTGAACCCGACCACGATACAACCCTTAAAAGACCTAATTGAGGTAGGGTTAGTCTGAAGCGCATTACGATAAGGTCGAGTAACCTGACTCCTTCTTGACTTGCTAGTCACATCTTGTTGTATTTTCACTGACCACGTAAGCACTGCGTTTGAACTTTGGTTCATTCGTCACCTTCATCATATGCATGTAAATGAGTGACAGCTCAAAATTTTTTCAAAATCTGCATAACCACTGCATTAAGATTACCATTCGTAGACAGACAATTCTAATTGCAGGTTAGTAGTTGGCATGAAAGAAATTCCAGCAGGAATAATCAAACAGGACTGAGTAATTCAGCAGTCTGAACCAGAAGGGTGTATGTTGTGAAGCCTTGCGAATCAGGGACATTATCTTCCAGTAAGTCAGTATCAGTCAGTCTGAGGACAAGTCCCGAAGCTCTAGCTGATCAGGGGCAGTTTGTTTGAGAAACAGTTGATCAGAAGGGAGTCTTCTCAATCAGGGGCAATTATGCAGAGCGCTGAGATTTGAAAGCAGATGCTTCCAATGGATAATCAGATCGGGTTGAGTCGCTAGAACGCTCATTCAGGGGCAAGTCATCGTAGAGAATGTTGAAATCAATTGGGTTGTTAGGTGTTTAATTGGAGATTGAATTCTGTTGTTGTACAGATGTCGGGGCAAGTATTCTCGAAGTCTTCTCGTAGCAAGTTGTTCGGAGCAGGTATTCCCAAGAGTTAGATTGGGGCAAGGTGCATTGCACTGGGGCAAGTTGTGCACGCCAGTCTTTCTATCCCCAGCTGAGTGCACTGAAGCAAGTTGTTCAAACCAGCTTGTTTATCCCCAGCCAGAGTTGAGTATCGGGGAATCATGTCAATACCCTTATCGAAAACCTTTCAAATAAGAAGATCTTGTTGTCGTTGGATCATTATCCCGCAGTTTAAACTTGTTGCGTGTCAGTAACCAGTCGTTTCCAAAGTCCAGTTCTCGCCTGGCAAATCGGTAACCAGTTCTCGTCTGGCCCACCTTATTGTAAGCAGCAGTTCCCGTCCTGGTGCAGTTTATTCCCGTCCTGGTGCAGTTGATTGTAAGCAGCAGTTCCCGTCCTGGTGCAGTTTATTGGTAACCAGTTCTCGCCTGGTTACCGTTTCTTCAAGAGTTGTATCAGTTCTCGCCTGGTACATGTCATCGCATAATCAGTTCTCAGTGTTATACCAGTTCTCGCCTGGTGTACGTTAGCTTTCAGCCAGTTCTCGCCTGGTTGTCTTTTTCTTAGTCTGTTATCTAGTCAGCTCGTCTGATGTTCAAAAACACAAAAACAAAATCAATTTTCCTAACCTATTTCCCTATCAGTTCTCGCCTGATAGTCTACCTTTGAATGCTAGTTCTTGTCTAGTATTTCTTATATCTTCCACTGTGTACATAGTCCATGTTTATTCTAAACCAATAAAAACAAAAAAAAAAAAACCTAAAGGTATCTGACACAATATTTCCCAATGACCCGCATGTCGTCATGTTCCCCGATGCGAAGCTCGATCAATGCCAGTGCTTCGAGTAATGTTTGAATTCCTTGTAGATATTGTCAAATCAGAATTGTCGCTCTTCAGCAGATGAAAGTTGCTTATTACCCCCGGAAGAGTAGAGATTGTCTTTTACCCCGTATCAGAGTATGAGCAGGAGTATCTTCAGCAGATTAAGAATGATATCTTTGATAGTAGGAGCATTTCCAACAGTGTGCTACGCGTAATCAACCTCAGTTTGGGTCAATCCCCGCAGAGCGCAATCAGTTGCCAATGGTTTGAAGAAAGCATCCCCGAGCAGGGTTCTCTTTCTTTCCCCAGTGAAGTCGTCAAGCAGGGTTGCCTTTTCATTTCTCCAGCAGGGCAGTTATCCCCAGAGGATTTGATTTCTCGTTTCCAGCATTTATTTTGCTGAGATGGTTCTGTGACTTCAGGTCATCCCCAGTAGAGTTGGCATTTATCTTCGGCATTTATTTTGCCAAGCGGTTTTCAGACCTGGTGTTCTCTGGCAGCTAGAGCCTGCATTAGCATTTACATATATAGTCATAGCATTTATACAAGCATATAGCATATCCATGCCGTCTGGGCCTCGCATTTTCAAACAAAACGCATAGCATTCACATATCATATAGGACATTACATCATTATCAAGCATACGCATGTCGAAACATAGACCAAGATGGTTACCTATTGGATTTCGAATTTGTTCACCTGCAGAGTTGTGTGGTTCAGCTTCTTGTCTTCCCCAGCGGAGTGATTCTTCATATTTGGTTGTTACATCAGCATCGAAAAAAAAAAAAAACAACAACAACAACAACAACAACAAAGATTGACATATATCAGACTTCTGAAGCTGCCCCCTTTGTCAAAACAGGTGCAAGGCAGTTCCATTCAGAATCCCCAGGAGAATTGTCCTCAAGTTCACAATGAACTGTGAGTTGACCAGATTTGATCCCACGAGAGAGATGGGAATCAAGGTGTTTGCTTTATGAAGCATTATTTCAATGCTTGTGGCGTCACACAGGTGTTGAAAAAGAGAAGAAAATTTTATCAGAAAATTGACCAGATGTTGCCGTTACAACCAAACTTCAGTTTATTGGAAGCTATTCCTCAAGCAGTTTTGCAGTATATTCTTGCGGTTGGCAAATTTCAGGGTTCCATTTGTATTCAACCGTCATCTACCTTGAATGTTTGAAGGCTGAGCGCTCTTCACCCATTCAGGTCGAAGTCGCTTGAATAGGGGCAGCTGTTGCACCCCAAAATTTGACCAACCGGGTCTCGCATCTGGCTCGATGTTTCGACGCATAACCGCATTCGCATCTGCATATCGCGTACATTGCATTGCTCATTTGTTTTGATTTTATCAGGGATCACAGCTCTCGTCTCGTGTTTCAGGTGTTTTTAATCAGTAGAATCGATTTTTGGGTTATTTCGGTGCCCGTTTATTTTTACCGATTATTTTTGTGTCGTTCGGTGCTCATTTTGTCCCTCTGGGAATTATTGTGATTTTTCTGGATTTTATAGGATTTTTTAGGGTTTAAATAGCTTCTAAATCAATTTTTAGGATTTAATAGAATTTTTGATATTTTTAATTATTTTTAAATCATTTTTTAGCATTTTATAGAATATAATAGATTTTAAATTCATTTTAGAATTTAATAGGTTTTTAATTCCTTTAAATAGATTTTAAATCATTTGTAGAAATCTTTTATAGATTTTAATATTTTTAGATAATATAGGATTTTGTTAGAATATTAGTATAATTTTTAAATAGAATTTAAATAGAAATAATAATAATAAATGAATAGATTTTTCCTTATTAAAAATAAATAGGTTTTGTTTTCTTTTATAGAATAATAGATTTTTAGAATTTATTAGAGATTTTTTTAGAGTTTTAATTAGGAGTTAATTGGAATTTTAGAGTTAATAGGGGTTTAGAGTTAATTTTCAGATTAGTGGGTTATTAGTAGTTAATTAGCATTTTTATTGTTAATTCAGTTTTTGTGCAGATTTTAATGCATTTTTGTTGGGCTTTTTCAGCCAAGGCCCAGTATTGCTTTTTTTGTCCAGGTTTTGTCCAGAAAACTCAGCAAAAAATGAGTCCAATTAGTCCAGCTACGTCCAGCATATTCCAGCGTGTTCTGGAAGCTTCCAGAGCAATCCAGATAATTCATCAGTATAAAGGCTTCAGAGCCACACGTGTCCAAGGGTGAGAGGACCCACTTCGCTGCATCACCACACGCCACGCGTACCCCAATCCTCCTCTCTCTCAGCCACGCTAGCCCGTACGTGGCAGGCATGCAGAGAGCCCCTCTACCACGCGTCCTTCTCCCAAGCCTCACCGGAAGAGAGCCCCGGCCGCCGTGCATGTACTCCGGCCACCACAACCCCCACCGGCGATCTCCAACAATTCCAGAATCCGTCCAGTTTTCATCCGATCCCTTGATCTTCATCTTCTCCCCGCGTCTCCACCACCAACCGCCATCAGATCTTCATCAATCGAACCCAGAAACGCCAGAAAAAAACGCAGGAAAAAGAAACCTCCTTCTCCGGCCACCATCGTCCTCTTCAAACCTTCAATAATCCTCATCCAACCACCATCGATCCACCAGAAACCACCACTAGTCTCACCAGAAATCTTCAACAAACTCCAGAAACATTCATCTGTTTTACAAATTTCCAGAAGACCTTATCAATTGCGAACGAGTTCATCCATGAACATTCATCATCAATAATCATCTAGCCTTCAGCGAACTTCCAGAACTCATCAGTAACTCAGCAAATCTTCAAAGATTTGCTTCATCATCATTTTTTCCAGATCAACGTTCGCATGTTCATCCACCTTCATCGAACGTTCATCACATTCTTCTTTATTCCCCAGATCTTCACGATCCATCAACATTCATGGAGCTTCAATCGTTTTCTCAGACTTCTTCAACTTGTTTTGCAAGAACACTCAAAGATTTTTCACTGTTTTTCCAGGGATTCGTACAGATGCATCAACCTTCTAGAGCGTTCTTCCGAATCTCCAGATGAATGTTTCAAGGCTTGGATTCACTGATCACAGGTTTCGTCGTTCTTCGTTAAGCAACTACGATCTCCATACCACTTCATCACGCTTACAGGATCTTCAATAAACTAGTTTCTGAGGGTGAAATGGATGTTGAGGAAGAGATCCAAAAGGAGAAAGGTTGAGGGAGATCGAAGGTGAGAAAGGTCCATGACGGCGGCGGCGGAGAAAGTAGGGGAGTTTAGGGTTTTTCTGAAACTGAGTGGATGAAGAGGAAGGAGAAAGGAGAATGGGCCTCGGGCCCAGTCATTTTTTTGTTACACCTCCCTCCGTGTTTTTGGCAAAATCTGGGCCTTGGGCCCAACAAATGCTACCAGCAACACCCAGTTTCCACAACGCACCCCCTTCCCAATATTTTGTTTTTCTGGATTTCCATTGGGCTGGGCCCTGCAGTTTTATTTTTCTTGTTTGCAACCCCCCTGTATTATATGCACCCCCAGCCCCTTTCTTGTATTTCTTTTTTTATTTCTATCCTTTTAAGGAATAATAAAAAAAAAAAATATAGAAAAAAGAAGTGAAGAAAAATGTCAAAAGAAAAAGAAATAGAAAAAGAAATAAGAAAGAAGATATTATACAAAAAAGAAAAAAAGAAATGAAAAGAAAACATATTGTGAAAAAATAGAACAATAAAAGAAAAGAAAATATTGAAGAAAAATATTGTGAAAAATAAAAGAAAATATTTTTGAGAAAAGAAAATGGGAGAAAAGAAAAGGAGAAAAAAGAAAAAAATATTAAAGTTTCTATTTAATATTTTCAAGCATTTCTTTTAGGATACTTTCATAGATTTTATTTCTCGACTTTTAGGGATAGAATTAGAGGCCCATTTGTTAGGGGGCTATTTTCATTCAATTTTCAAGATAGAATAGGATAGCGTTTCCTAGGGGATTTATTTCAGTATACTCATTGTAATCATCTTTCAGAGATTAATAAAACGAGATTTGAGCTGTGGTCCGATAGTAGCCGAACTACAGCTGCTCTGATTCTTCGTACCAGACGAAGATATGTAGGCATAGGATGCGATGTCCTAGCGAGCACACTAACGACTGACTTTTGTTCTCTCGCGGCTGTGCGATCGAGACTTTCCCGCTGACGATTAATTGAGTACCCTTTTTCTCTCTTGCCCAAGTGCATTTGAGACTCAGCCATAGTTGTGACCATAGGTTCCCGACCCTGTGAAGCCAGTTGTTTTTCTCACTGCTGTGTGAGAATGTTGTTTAGCCGTAGTTAGTCTGAACTACGCAAAGCTCTGATCTTCCATCCAGTGGAAGTACGTAGGCACAAGACGCGATGTCTTGGCGAGCCAATTTCCCCTGTAGTCCCGAACTACGTTGACTCTGACTTTCTCTCTCGAGAATACGTAGGCATAGAGTGCGATACTCTATCGAGTCAATTCCCTTCCGTTTAGATTTAGCAGCCGTAGATAAGATTGTTTTGCATCCAGTAGACAACCCAAGCAAGCGTGGATCCCGTCGAGTACGACGGACGTGAGGGGTGCTAATACCTTCCCCTTGCGTAACCGACTCCCGAACCCAGGCTATGGTTGCGATGACCATACCTTTTCCCCGTTTTTGCGAGGTTTACTTCGAGCGTTTCCTTTCCCGCTCTGAGGGATAAATAACGCACGGTGGCGACTCTTCTGTCAGCCGGCGCCGATTTTCGCAGTAGCGACAGCCAGGATGCCCCATTTTTGCCTGGACTCTCTTTTTCTGTCCAGCGGGTCAATTTTAAGCAAAGTATTTTTTAACTGCGTCCGAATTCACAGGTGACGTGAAGTCTTCACCGTCCATAGTGGACAACAACAACGCTCCTCCTGAAAATACTTTCCTGACAACGTATGGCCCTTCGTAGTTGGGGGTCCACTTGCCCCTGTGATCTGCTTGCGGCGGGAGAATCCTTTTCAGCACAAGGTCGCCCGTCTGAAAGCTTCGCAGATGTATCTTCTTATCATACGCTTTCTTCATTCGGCTCTGGTACAAACGACCGTATGCTAGAGAAGCTAGCCTCTTCTCATCCATCAAACTCAGTTGATTCAACCTGTCTTTCACCCATTCTGCCTCGTCCAACTGAACGTCTCGCAATACCCTCAGAGAAGGGATCTCGACTTCTAATGGTAGCACCGCTTCCATTCTGTATACCAACGAGAACGGGGTTGCCCCGGTTGATGTGCGTACCGTCGTACGATAACCGTGCAGAGCAAAAGGTAGCATCTCATGCCAATCCTTATAGGTAACCACCATCTTCTGAACGATCTTCTTGATATTCTTATTGGCCGCCCCAACAGCGCCATTCATCTTGGGTCGGTAAGGGGAGGAGTTGTAATGTTCGATCTTGAAATTCTGACAAAGCTCCTTCATCATTTTGTTGTTCAGGTTTGAACCATTGTCCGTGATTATCCGCTCGGGGATTCCATATCGGCAAATAATATCTCTCTTAATGAATCTGGCCACCACTTGCTTCGTTACATTTGCATAAGACGCCGCTTCCACCCACTTGGTGAAATAATCAATTGCTACTAGGATGAACTGATGCCCGTTAGAAGCTGTCGGCTCGATCTTTCCAATCATATCGATTCCCCACATCGAGAATGGCCATGGAGATGACATCACATTTAGAGGACTCGGAGGCACATGTATCTTGTCAGCATAGATTTGGCACTTGTGGCACTTCCTCGCAAACTTGAAACAATCAGTTTCCATCGTCAGCCAAAAGTAACCTGCCCTCAGCAGCTTTCTCGTCATAGCATGCCCACCCGCATGCGTACCAAAGGTACCTTCGTGTATTTCTTCCATGAGCAACCTTGCGTCTCTTTCGTCTACACAACGCAACAGCACCAAATCGTGGTTTCTTCTGTATAATACGCCATCCGGGTTCAAATAGAAATTGCCTGCTAACCTCCTGAGAGTCTTCTGATCTTGACTGGATGCCCCAGCCGGGTACTCTTTATTCTTCAGGAAATTAAGGATATCGAAATACCATGGTTTGTCATCAGATGCTTCATCAATAGCAAATACATAAGCTGGCCTGTCAAGCCGAGAGATAATGATTCGGGGAGCTTCGTTCCAGAAGTTGACCTTGTACATGGAAGACAAAGTGGCCAGGGCGTCAGCCATTTGATTCTCTGCCCGCGGCACATGATGCAACTCAACCTTGTCGAAGAAAGGCAACAATCTCCTTGCATAATTCATGTAATGTATCAAATTGGGCTGCCGTGTCTCCCATTCCCCTTTGATCTGATTCACCACCAGAGCTGAGTCTCCGTATACGTCCAGATGTTTGATTCGCAAATCAATGGCTTCTTCAAGCCCCATTATACAAGCTTCGTATTCGGCCTCATTATTGGTAACGGCAAAGGTTAATCGGGCAGTAAACGGGATGTGCGACCCGTGTGGCGTAGTGATGATTGCCCCTATTCCGCTACCGTAAGCATTCACAGCTCCGTCAAATATCATCTTCCATTTGGAACCCAACTCTGGTCCCTCGTCTGGCAACGGCTCTTCACAATTTTTCATCTTTAGGTACATGATATCCTCGTCAGGAAAATCAAACCTCATCGATTGATACTCTTCAATAGGCTGCTCCGCCAGATATTCAGACAGCACACTCCCCTTTATAGCTTTTTGCGAGACGTATTGAATATCATATTCAGTCAGGACCATCTGCCAACGGGCAATTCTACCTGACAACGCCTGCTTTTCAAACACATATTTGATAGGATCCATCTTCGAGATGAGCATGGTTGTATGATTCAGCATGTACTGCCTCAAGCGCTTGGCGGCCCAGGCTAGCGCGCAACAAGTTTTCTCCAGCATTGAATACCGAGATTCGCAGTCTGTAAACTTCTTACTCAGGTAATAGATCGCATGCTCTTTTCTCCCTGTCTCGTCGTGTTGACCGAGGACACAACCCATGCTTCCCTCAAGAACCGTCAAATACATTATCAAGGGTCTACCTGTCACTGGGGGTATCAGAATGGGAGGCTCCTGCAAATACTGCTTTATTTTATCGAACGCCTTTTGACAATTTTCGTTCCACGTTACAGCTTGATCTTTCTTCAACAGCTTGAATAATGGTTCACACGTGGCCGTTAGGTGAGATATGAACCGAGCAATGTAGTTAAACCTCCCTAAAAACCCGCGCACCTCTTTCTCTGTTTTGGGCGTCGGCATTTCTTGAATCGCTTTTATTTTAGCAGGATCGACCTCTATTCCTCTTTCACTTACGATAAACCCCAGCAGTTTACCCGATCTCACCCCGAAGGTGCATTTGTTAGGGTTCAGCCTCAGCCTGAACTTCCTAAGCCTTTTAAACAACTTCAGCAGATTTACCAGATGCTCTTCCTCCGTTTGGGATTTGGCAATCATATCGTCAACATAAACTTCGATCTCTTTATGCATCATGTCATGGAAAAGAGTTGTCATCGCACGCTGATATGTTGCCCCAGCATTTTTCAAACCGAAGGGCATCACTTTATAGCAAAATGTTCCCCAGGGCGTTATGAAAGTGGTCTTCTCCATATCCTCTGGCGCCATTTTAATCTGATTATAGCCTGAAAAGCCATCCATGAAGGAGAATACGGAGTATTGAGCAGTATTATCAACTAACACGTCAATGTGAGGAAGCGGAAAATCGTCTTTTGGGCTTGCTTTATTCAAATCTCTATAGTCCACGCACATTCGAACCTTGCCATCTTTCTTTGGCACTGGTACGATGTTGGCAACCCATGAGGGATACTTTGTCACAGCCAGGAAACCAGCGTCCCACTGTTTTTGGACTTCCTCTTTGATCTTCACTGCCATATCTGGTCGAGTTCTGCGAAGCTTTTGCTTGACTGGCGGGCAATCTTCTTTCAGTGGCAGGCGATGCACGACCATATCTGTATCGAGCCCCGACATATCTTCATATGACCAAGCGAATACATCATTATACTCTCGGAGCATTTCAGCCAGTCTTCGCTTGATATCACTCTGCAGCGCGGCTCCGATACGAATATTCTTCTCAACCCCTTCCGACCCCAAGTTGATAATTTCGATGACCTCATCGTGAGGCAGAATGGCTCTTTCCTCTTGCTTCACCAACCAAGACAGTTCTTCAGGAACGTCGCTATCTTTGACAGCCTCTTCTTCGGCCTGAAATACCGGGTGCTCAAAGTCGGGACGAGTCATAGGTGGTTCAAGGATGTCATCTGAAAATGTTATCCTGCAAAAGGAATGGTTAAGCGCTTCAAAATGCGTATAAAGCGAACAACCACATTGCCATTTTATTGAAAAACATAAAACAAGAAAGACAGGGATTACGGTATTTGCACATGAAAAAAACGCCATTTATTTAATGATTGACACGCAATGTTCATAACAACACAACCCTAAGCAAATCCTGATGCCCCGGGCAAGACACCGGATTATTCAACAATTAATAAAGCAAAGCATTACTGTTTAAAAGTCACAGGAACGAGCTCCTGAATAGACCAGTTGCACAGTCCTTGTCCTGGCGTGCTTGGCTGAATCCAGGCATCCATATCACAGTCGCTGTCTCCTTCGTCAGACTCCGAAGCAGCATTGACGGTTTCATGACACACTCCACTGGCAGAGATGCTGATTGGCCCTCTGAAACGGGGTGCCCCCACGGCAGGAGTTGATGACGACGGTTGGTATCCCAGCCCGAACCGGTCCATCTTCACAGGAATGTCCAGCACTTTGCCCCAGCCCTTTGCTTCTCCTGCTTCTACTAGAGCTTGCGCTTCTTTATACGATGAGACGGCTATCTCCGACGCTTTGCTCGGCCCGGGACCTTTGTCCTTGATGTGCAAACCTTCAAATGCCTGGCAGGGTGTTTCGTGGATTTCTCCGTCGACCTCCACATATTTAAATGACGACAGATGGCTGACCAGGATGTCCTCCTCTCCGCACACGGTGACTACGCTGTCTCCGACCATATATTTTAACTTCTGATGTAGGGTGGACGTGACTGCCCCCGCCCCATGAATCCAGGGTCTTCCAAGCAAGCAGCTGTACGCAGGCTGTATATCCATGATATAAAACTCAGTTGCAAACACCTCCGGCCCCACCTGTAGAGGCAATGTAATCGATCCAAAGACTGTTCTCCGCGTGCCGTCAAACGCTCTGACTACCAAATCACTGGGCGTACACAAAATTCCTCTAACATCCAGCTTCATCATCGCCTTCTTGGGCAGCACATTCAAAGACGATCCGGTGTCGACCAATACGTGCGACATTACTGATCCTCTACACTCGACAGATACGTGTAGCGCCATATTATGATCTCTTCCTTTCGGGGTCAAGTCAAAATCAGTAAAGCCCAAGCTGTGGCCTGCATTCACATGTGCCAACACTCCTTCTAGCTGATTCACGGAGACGTCTTGGGGTACAAAAGAAGTATCCAGGACTTTCAGCAACGCATTTCTGTGGGCTTCCGAACACAACAACAATGACAGGATAGATATTTTGGACGGTGTCTGCTGTAGATGCTCCACAATCTTATAATCACTTTTTCGAATCAAACGCATGAATTCTTCTACGTCTTTCGATGCCGATTCTTTGTCACTTGCTTGCACCGGAACGTTCTCAACCACTTTCCCTTTTCCCTTTGCTAATCTTTCAGCCTCCACTTCAGGGGATATAAAGATCCTACCACTCCTTGTCATACCTCCCGACCCAACAACATTATCCACAGTCTCGGCTGGCCGCTTATTAACATCAATTTTTATTCCGTCACAATATACTTCCAACCCATATGACCATGGGACTGCTTTCGTGTTCTCGTACGGGATTGGCCCGGCCTTAGTTATGGTGACCAGTGGGCGCTGAGCTGGTGCTGCGATAGTGATCGTCTTTCGAGGAATCGTTACCGTGGCCACATCACTCTGATTATCTGCTACTGCCCCTGCGGGCTCTTCAGTTGCTGCTCGGTCAAACTGCAATATGCCTTCATTAATTAAGGCCTGAATGCCTTTCTTCAAATCATCGCACCCCCCAGCTAGGGTCCAACATTCTAAGCAATACTCGTCACATCCCGGGTAAACACCCCCTTGCAACAGTCGGCTCTTTATCTCGCTCAGCGGCGTCTTCAAATCATCGACATTCATAATCAGATTCAACCCTTCCTCAGCCAGAATGGCGTTTGCCCCATGATTAGGCATGGGTTTCTGCACTATATTCGGACCTGCCATTCCGAAGTTGATAGTCTTATTGTCCAAAAGATCCTGCACAACATGCTTAAAAGCATGGCAACCTTCTATATCGTGGCCCGGAGCCCCAGAATGAAACTCACAGTGCCTGCTTGCATCATAACCAAACGGGGGAGCTCCCGTTATCGGTGCCAGAGTTCTTTTCTCTACCAGGTTCAATCCCAACAATGTCTGCAACAAATCTGCATAGGTCGAGGGAGGCTTCTCAAACACTCTTCTCGGTTTACTACCCTGGAATCTTCGCTGAGCCTGTTGTGCCCCCTGCTGAGGCTGCTGCTGCTGTTGCATTGGCTATTGATGAACCGGTTGTTGTTGCTGGAGTGGTTGCTGTTGATACGGGATAGTAACACTCGCCACCTGCTGCGGCTGACGATATTGACCTCGTCCCCTGCCTCGGCCTCGGCCTCGGCCTCGGCCTCCAAATACTGCACTTGCCTCGCCCTGACGGGGCCCACCAAAAGCCTTCCTATTACTGCCAGCTGCAGTCGATTCCTCAACCTGGAATTTTCCTTGCTTAATATTACGTTCAATCTTTTCTCCCATCAGAATCAAGTCTGAAAAACTGGCCAGAGACGTATGAAACAGCATATCATGAAACAGACCTGTGAATGTGCCGACAAACATGTCATTCATTTCCTTATCTTCTACAGGAGGACGGACCCTGGCAGCCATATCACGCCATCTTTGCGCGTACTCTTTAAAGCTCTCCCCCTTCTTCTGCGACAGTCCCGCCAACTGGACCCGATTGGGTGCCAAGTCGCTATTATACTTGTAGTGAGCTACAAATGCCTCTGCCAATTGCTTCCATGTCTTGATATCGGTTGGCTCCAACCCCATGTACCACTCTAGGGAAGGACCCGACAGACTATCTTGAAAGAAATGCATTAGCATTCTTTCATCAGTTGAGTATGCAGACATCTTTCTGTAATAAGCTCGTACATGCACTTTTGGACATGTGTCTCCTTTATACTTGTCAAACGCCGGAGCTTTGAATTTAATTGGCACCCTCAAGCCAGGTACCAAACCCATTGTTGCCATGTCCAAACCCACAGCACTTTGGTTCAGGACTCCCCTCATCTGCTCTTCCAGCATTCTGATCTTCTGGGAGTCATCCATCGGCCCTTCGAAACCTCCACCGGAGAAAGCGTCCTCCTGCTGATCTTCTTGCCACATACCATTTCCAGCCCCATACCCGTCATATCCATTATTACGTCCAGCTCTGATCTGATTCATCCCCGGACCTCGGCCTCTGTTGCCGTACCCTTGAACACCTCCAGCAGGACCAAAAGCCATAAATCCAGCACCGTTTCCATTTCCAAAACCTCCGTAACCCTGGTTGGTCGCACCATAGCCATCCTGCCCAAAGCCTTGAGCATTAAAGCCGTACTTCCCAGTGTTATCGAATCCCTGATCGTTGAACCCGAATCCAGTATTGACAAAGCCGTTGCCTCCCATATTATCTCCCAAATTGACATCACCCAGCCCAACGTTATGGACAGCAGTCTCATTCCCAACTCCGACGTTACCATTCACAGCAGCGGTAGCGTGGTTGACATTAGCAGCAGGTATATTGACTACAGGTGGAGCCACTGGCGTGGGAGTGCCGTCTCCATGAACAGTATCGACCCGTACAGACTGATGATCTTCATTACCATGACCAGCGTTTCGGGCCAACAGAGGCTGGACCATGGCCTGCAAATTCTCCTGCCCTTTTGCAATAGCTTCCATGGTCTGCATGAAGAGAGCGAGCTTCTCGCGCACATCTTGCATCTCGTTCTGCATTTGATCCATTATTCTCCGACAGTTGGTGCGGGTAGAATAGCGGTGCGGGTGCTGATCGCAATCCTGAAAAGTACCTGTTGCAGAGCAGGACATAAGACACTTATTCAAAGATTACCTGTAATGCAATATGAATATGAATGCAATGCAATGTGTCTGTGCATTAGGGAAATTCATTCCCCCAGTTCTAGTGTGGAGGTGCCGGTGCAGTGACAGTGCTAGCAATACAAAGATCGGAGCTGAATCATAGAAAACCTCATATATTGCTGAGAAAACTAATAGGCCAAGAATACAATATCACTGAGAGTACAAAGAAGGCATGATCTCAACCAACAATCCTGGTGATGGTCAGCACTAAAGCATACAAGTTACTATATGAAATGATCAAATCCTCCCAAAAGTCTGATACTCTTCTATCAACTTCTTGGTCTCTGGATGGCTTGGTCGATCAAGCAGCCCTTCAACAAGTTGGTTTCTCTTCTTAAGAACACGACGCACGTCTTCAGCAGTTTCTTCCCATGTTGCTTCTCCGAAGCAATCTTCTAGCTTTCGCTTCTGAGACACCGCTTCATCTCTGCATTTGATTGCCTTGTTCAGTGCATGCTGGACACTATACCGGGTCATCACTTCTTCCTCACACTTCTTGATGCTAGACTTCAACTTTTCTTCGAGGTCGGAGATTTGCTGCTTCAGCTTGTCTTCTCTCATCTTATTGTTGGTGAGAGTAGCATTCCAAGTCTGATTGCAAGAGGAGATTTCTCGGTGTGCTGCGTCAAGCGCCTTCTTTTTGGCTTCCAGCATGTTATGGGAGCTTCTGAACTCTTGCCCCAGACGTTCGTGCTTCTTCTTTTCTTCGGTCAACTCAGCCCCTAACCTGTTTAACAGCTCAATTTGTTGTTGGAAAGCATATATGGCCTTGTTTTTCTCACTGCGCACTTGAGCTAGCTCTTGCTCTAACCCTTCGTTGATCTTCAACAAGGCTTCCTTTTCCTTCACAACCTGCTCGTAGGCCTCCCTAGAAACAGTAGTTGGCTCTTCTGCCGGGACGGGAGCAGTGACGGGTGCAGCTGGAAATGGCATTAATAACTGACTTGCTCTTTCCTGGATCCAAACCCTGTAAGGCCCATAATCCTGGCAATCGTTCTTACCTAACAGTGGCTTCCCTTTGCGGTTAATACGTGTCCAGGCATGTTGCAGCTTGGCTAGTAACTCCCCCTTCACGTCTCCGGTGAAGTACAGAGATTCCCGTACTTCCTCCTCCTGAGGTGGATTCTTCAGTGCATATCCGAACTGACGAATGAATAGAGAAGGGTTGTAATTGATACACCCTTTTCTTCCTATCAGCGGCACATTAGGGTACCCAGAACAGCTGAAGATGAGCTCAGATCCCAACAGGTCTCGATCAAACCACACAACGTCTTCGGAATATAGCCTCATCAGGCGCTCTGACCAACTGGCTGAGGTTGCACTGTCTACAAATGGTCCTTTCATGGGGAGATGACTTTTGAACCACATATTTAATAGAGGAGCACAGCAGTAAACAACTTTTCCCCTTCGGTTTTCGTTCTTGTAGTGCAATGAGTGGTAGAAGTCTTCGATCAATGTTGGCACTGGGTTGCCTGCAGCAAACAGATAGAAAGCATCCAGATCTACAAAGTTGGGCAAGTTAGGAAACAGCACAATTCCATAAATGCATAAGGCCAAAATAGCATTGAAAACCACCCAACAACCGTTCTTGGCGTACTCTTGAGCCTTGCCAACCAGAAAATCCAGAGAGAAACCGGGAACCCCAAGCCAAGAAGTCACTAACAACTCAGCAACGTTCATATGCAAGGCTTTGGCTAAGTCCTCCAACTTGGGCTCAGCAGCAGAGTGAATAAAGGGAACCTTGTTCTGCACGGGAAGCTCAGTAAACTCCACATACTCCTCAATGGTAGGCCCTAGAATGAAGTCAGCAAAAGTAAAGCATCTCAATGCGGGGTCATAGAACTGCATCAAGGTGTACAGTCCGTTCATCTCATCAGCAGTGGGCTTGCAGACTAATCTCAGTAATCTCCCATGACTCATTCTGAAGCTTCTCCTAACCTCCTCATCGGCAAGAGATATCAGACCAAGCAAAGAAGTAATATCAGGTGAAGGTAGCTTATACGCAACTGTCTTCCTCAAACTAGCCATAGTCAATACTCAGAAGTCTGGGTACTAGAACCGGGGAATATGCAAATGCACCTGCAGCACAGACACACGTTAGTGAAATGCAAGCGGTAATGGATATGCAGACAATGCAATGCAAGTAACATGCAACAGGGACCAAAGCTGTAGCTGAATAGCCTGAACCCAATCAAGAAAGGTCTCAGATAGACCATCCAGAAGTCATCAAACCCTGGTCTCAGATAGACCTAAAACGAAGCTCCAACACTGGTCTCTGACAGACCTCAAACCATAACTCCCATTGGTCTCTGGTAGACCTCAAATCACATCTCCAATTGGTCTTTGACGGACCTCCGAACACTCCAACTGGTCTCTGACAGACCTCAGAACACATCTCCAAATGGTCTCTGACAGACCTCAGAACTCTCCAACTGGTCTCTGACAGACCTTAGAACACATCTCCAAATGGTCTCTGACAGACCTCCTAACTCTCCATAAATACCCAGGATCTCTGATCAAAAAAATAATCGGTAGTCTGAAGGTCTAGTTACCTGCATAATCCCAAACCCTCTCACAGGTGGATGTCCTAGTAACTGACAAAGGTATGGCATCCTATGCGGTCGTCGGCGTCATAGACTTTCAGGGTTGATGATACGATTCCCAGAAGGAGTGGCATCATCAAATCCTGAAGAGGCCTCACTTAGCCAACTTCCAAATGATCGGTTCCCGGAGTCGACAATTCAGCTGACCAACAACCCCTTCGACCCAAAGGGTAGAAAAAGAAGCCAACCAGAAGAACCTCGTCCGAGTGTAGATTTCATGAGACACTAATGCAAGCAAAGCCGGCACGCGCCCACTACTTTCTACGCTAATTCTAGGTGCACTCAAGCCCAGGTCCGGCTTATCTCTCAATATCAGAACACCCGTCACACCCCAAATACAGCAAAAATAATCAATATATACAAAGCTGAAAATAAAGGTCAGAAATATACAATAACTCCATACAAAATCCTCGACGGGAAAACAAGCGCTAGGATTGACTCTCTTTAGGGACGTTGGATCCCAAATGCATAAGCACTATCGCAGTCCTTAGCAGCCAGGGGACGTTGGGTCCCCAGCAGAGTCGCCAGCTGTCGCTACTGCGAAAATCGGCGCCGGCTGAACAGAAGAGTCGCCACCGTGCGTTATTTATCCCACGGGAGGGAAAGGAAACGCTCAGAGTAAACCTCGCACAACACGGGAAAGGTATGGTCGTCGCAACCAAAACCTGGATTCGGGAGTCGGTTACGCAAGGGGAAGGTATTAGCACCCCTCACGTCCGTCGTACTCGACGGGATCCACGCTTGTTTTCGGGTATGGATTGTTATTCTATCTAAACTATAGGTCAAGGGTTAAAAAGAAAATAAAATAAAAATAAAAAAATGACTCGGCAAAGTATCGCACTTTATGCCTACGTATTCCCGCCTGGAACGAGAAATCAGAGTCAACGTAGTTCGCCTACCTACGGGAAAGGAGGGGAAGGTTGCTCGCTAGGATATCGCATCCTATGCCTACGTACTTTCATACAGCATGAAAGATCAGAGCAAACGTAGTTCGGGCCACGTACGACATAAGTCTGTCTGTTGATTTTATTCTTTCTGAAAAAAGGTTTTCTTGATTAGCAGTCCCGGCGGACAAAAATGACGGCTTGATGAATTCACGTTCTTTTACGAAAGAAGTGTCTTTTATTGTGTTAGAAATCTTTATTATGTTTTTCTGTTTGTTTTGAGAAAGGAAGAGACAGAACTCTAACCTACGGTTGCGAAGGGAAACAAACTAACCTAATGTTATCATGCATGGGTTAAGACCTAGTGTCTATCATGCTCCTCTCTTGCACAGAGAGAAACAGAGATCCTACGGGATAGGCAGAAACAGAAACAATATCAGATATATACAGTAAAACAGTAAAATATGCATGAATGCAGCAGTACAAGCGAGGCAAGGGAGTCCCACTCAACCTCGAACCTGGAAAACAATAGGCAAAAGTGAACAGGCTTCACTTTCAACCCAGCAGGGTAAACAGCAAACAATACAGTCCGGAAAACCAATCAATACATCAGCAATGAAATACAACAGCAAAAGAAACAGCATCAGCAGCTCTGAAACAACATCTGACTTCAAGCTTCAGCAAGCATCAATCTCCATCTCCATGATCTTCAGGTAAGGGCTTTTGGTCATCAGTCTTCTATCTGCAATGGCTTTTCTTCAAGTCTCAGGCTCCAGGATGAATATCAGCCAACCAGATGAAGTGGATGAATGTTAGACAGTTAATTACCTACCAAGGGTGGTTCATCAACTGTTAACATTAAACAGAAAGTTTTCTCTCAAAAGTTCTATCTTTCAAATATATTCACTGATCCTTCCAAAGGAAGGAGGTGGATATTTGAAAGAGACTTTGAATCATAGAGAAAGGATAGAGGCAAACAAAGCCATCTATGTTTGAGAAGCAAGCTTTCTAATCTAGAGCTCTGCCTAGCTCCTAAACCCTAGTCTCCTCAGCAGCTGCTAGCAAGAACCTCCTCTCCAACTCTGGCAGTTGTTCTTCAATCTCTGGATCTCCAATGGTCTTCATCTCCCAAGTCCCCAAACAATCCCAATACCCAAACAATCAAGCAATAATCCCCAGAGGGCACACCACACCAGTCAATCAGATATACAGTATATTGATAGCAGTAGGGGAATCCTGACTTTTCCTAAGGGATCTAATAACTACCCATAGCCCCTATAATCCCATAACTAAACTAGTCAAACCCTAAGTCCTAAGGGAAAAGAATCAAATCTCCTAAGTCATCACTTAAAACCCTAGTTTTTATTCATGTTATTCACACTTACACTAAGCACCTAAATTTAATTTCTAAAAATGGGAACTAAATTGAATCTACAAGTTCAATGTCTAACCAAAACAACCTAAAAAGAATGGGCAAAAAAATATTGAAGCAATTAATAGAACAAAAAATAACAAAATCATGTATGAAATGAAATTATGTAAAATGCTATTTATTTAGAAAATATGGGAAAAATATCAAATAAAAAATAAAATGCCATTTTTATTTTTTATAATTTTCTTGACATCCTAAAGAAAAATATGCAAAAAGAATGAATTAAAAATGATGATTTTTCTATTTATTATGATTTTTTAAAAATGAATGAAAAATGAGAAGAAAATAAAATAAAAAATATAAGGAAATAGCCAAAGGGGTGCAAATAGAAACACGCTGCAGTTGTTTTATTAAGTGGGCTGTGGACCGGGGGTGCAAATAGGACAAAACCATAGGCCCAGCATATTCAAAAATTGAATTAAAAATGCCAGAGAAAATGAAGATAGATTCGGTGTAAATAGCATCCAATTCATGTTGAAATGTTGGGCTTAGCTTAGGGGAGGGTGCCATTAGTAATACTGAATCCAGGCCCAAGGCTGCTAACTTAATGAAACGCAGCGTTTCATCCTTACTCAGCCTTTCCCTCATAAACAAAGTTTGAATCTCGCCCGTTGGATCAAAGGGTAGTCAACAGGTCAAGGGGTAATCCGAGGGTGATGAGGTCATCTTCCTCCTTGGTTCAGGGTTTGGAAGAAACGCCATGGATGAACACACCAACTGATCCATACCCTAACTCCCTCGATTCTCCATGGAATGCCAACATATAAAAACCAAATCCACTCCAAACCTTACCAGGAATTTAACCATGATATCAAAACTAACTGAAATCTCTTCTAACCCTAAACCCGATAGCTACCTCCAAGAAATGATCAAGAACTGATTCTCACGATCTTCAAAATTGATGGCATAGGCATGTTCCTCTCTTCACCTGGATCATTTCCCCCTAAAGAACTAAGCCTAACACTCTCAATTCGAAAAGTTCTTGCTCCTAACAGAAATTATGCCAACCTAAAAAACATCACCAAATCGATCCATACTTTCCAGAAATGATCTACTACTTATTCCCTATCATTCTAACCTATTAACCTTGATGAACTATGCATAAATTAGAGTGTAGAGATCAAGATGCAGACCTGGTAAAATGTGTGAACCAGATAGGGGAATCCTTCAAATCACTGCTTGTACTTGTGCAGAAACACTCAGTGACACAAGAGCTTGCTTCTGTTTGCACTAGTTTGGGTTGATTGTGCTTGAATCTTGGAAATGGATCTGAAGCTGCAAGCTGCCAAACTCAATATACAGAACACGATTTGGACCTGAATTTCTTCTGATTTTGATTGATACACACTCAATGATGATGATAGAGTTGAATCAGATCAAGAAACTGAGCAGAATGTGGAAGAAATGAAGAATTGGAAAATGACTTGCTATGGAAGAAATTTGATCTCAATCTCTCTTTCTGCAGCAATTCTCTCTAACCTCTGCATCTGAGCACACCCCAAATTACTTATAGATGGTGTAAGAATGATCTAGAAGGGACTGGAACAATCCAATGAGAAATTGGATATCTCACTTCATGAGATTTTTAATTCCATGCTAAGCATAGGCCATTCTTTGTTCAAGCTTGCACACTCCTCACTTCTCCTTTGAGATTCTCCTTAGATGATATTTTGATGAACTGAAAAACCTTGCAAGCTTGCCCCTTGATTCCTTGTTTATGTGGGGTTTTGCCATGTGACCTTATGAGGCAAGGAGCAAATTTACAAAGGAAGTCCCATTTTTAAGCCTAAACTCAAAAATGTGGATGAACCAATGTCTTTAAAATGAGGTTTCCAATCAAAATGATATATTGGATGACCTATTTTGGATTTCTAGATCCTCCAAACCAATTTCCAAATTCAACTTTTTCAACTTATAAGCCATTTTTAGTTCATTTTTTGACCAATCATGCAAATCCATGCTATGAGATTTTCCAATCATTCATGACCTCCCTTCTTGACTTAAAATGGCATTTTGAGCAACTTTCATGTTTTGAGTTTTTTCATTTGAGGCTTGGAAATAGGAGATATGGCCTTTGCTTAAAAATGACCCCTAACTGACAAATGACCAAAATACCCTTTGCTTTCCAAGACCATAAGTTGAGTTCCACACATCATATGAAGGCATACCATACCATTATAGAAAGCTAAGACAATGAGGAACAATTCTTATGTTGACCAGAAATTCATTTGAAATCTCCTTGAGGGGTAAAAGTTGCTTGGAAGTCAAGTCACTTTCACAGACAAAATTTCAGATACCTCAGATGACCTGTAACTTGCAAGGACCATAACTTGAGTTCTATAAATCTCCTTGATGTCTTCCACCACTCAAATTAAAGGTCTTGAGATCCTCTACAAGTTTCATGTTGACCAAGAAGCCATTTGAAGCTTGCATTTTGACTTATCTTGCTTGGAAATTTGACCTAAACTAGGGGATTTTACATAGAAACCCTAATTTAGAAACTCCTCTTCTCCTTGATTCCTCTTGATTTATTCTTAGCATAACAACATATCCTTATTCTCCATGTCAAATGATGAACCCCACATCTCTTCAATAGACCTGAATGCCCTTAAATCAATCAATTGACCTAGGGTTGACCTAGGGTTGACCCAGATGAAACCCTAGTTGACTGTCTTCAACTGCAATTCTTGTGATCACATCAACCACTTGTTTTCTTCTCCAAATGACTTTCTAAGTCCTCCAAGATGTCTAGATACTCTCCATGCCTTCAATTCTCAACTCATGATTCCCTTGTTGATCCCCAGACACCCTCAGTTAGGAGATATACTCAGTGCTTGATCCACTGAACTCTTTGCTTTCAAATTCTTTCTTGATGACTTGAATGAGATTGAATTAGGATAATAACCTCTGGATAGGCCTCTAGAGATGAGAATAATGCTTGATCCCCTGTTGAATGGCTTGCCATACTATGCTATGCAGATGACTAGTCTATGTACATGACTCTATATGCAAATGTTAATGATATTGAAACATAAACCAAGTGAATAAGGTTGAGCAAATTTTAGGGTGCAACACCACTCTCCCATGATCTAATTAACCACTAGCACTGAATCGCCATATACATCCAAATTCTTGATTCTTAAATCAATAGCCTCTTCCAGACCCATGATGCACGCTTCGTACTCGGCTTTATTATTAGTGCAAGGGAATGTCAACCTGGCAGTGAACGGGATATGAGTACCATGAGGAATTGTAATGATTTCCCCAATTCCACTACCATAGGAGTTAACAACACCGTCGAATACATCTGCCACTGAGAACCTTTCTTTGGACCTTCGTCGGGTAATGGACCTTCACAGTCTTTCGCTTTGAGGAACATGATGTCTTCGTCAGGAAATTCAAACTTCATTGGTTGATAGTCTTCGATTGCCTGTTCAGCAAGGTACTCTGACAGAACACTTCCCTGATGGCTTTCTGGGAAACATATTGTATATCGTACTATGTCAGTACCATCTGCCACCTGGCAATTCTTCCTGAGAGCGCTTGCTTCTCGAATACATACGTGATCGGATCCATCTTCGAAATCAGCATGGTTGTATAATTAAGCATATATTGTCTCAAACGTTTGGCAGCCCAAGCAAGTGCGCAATATGTTTTCTCGAGCATTGAGTAACGGGACTCACAGTCTGTGAACTTTTTACTCAGATAATAGATCACATGCTCTTTTCTTCCAGACTCGTCGTGTTGACCGAGAACACAACCCATACTGTTCTCAAGAACCGTTAAGTACATGATTAAAGGTCTTCCAGCTACTGGGGGTATCAGTATCGGAGGCTCCTGCAAGTATTCTTTTATCTTATCAAATGCTTTTTGACAATTTTCATTCCAGACGACCGCCTGATCTTTCTTTAGCAATTTAAACATTGGTTCACACGTGGCTGTGAGATGAGATATGAACCGAGCAATGTAGTTCAATCTCCCCAAGAAACCACGAACCTCCTTTTCTGTTTTCGGCGCTGGCATATCTTGTATAGCTTTTATTTTTGCAGGATCAACCTCGATTCCTTTTTCACTGACAATGAACCCCAATAACTTTCTGGATCGAACTCCAAAAGTGCACTTATTTGGATTCAACCTCAATCTGAACTTCCTGAGCCTCTCAAACAGCTTCAACAGGTTGACCAGATGTTCTTCCTCCGTTTGCGACTTTGCTATCATGTCATCAACATAGACCTCGATCTCATGATGAATCATATCATGAAACAAAGTGACCATAGCTCGCTGGTAGGTTGCCCCTGCGTTTTTCAACCCAAAAGGCATTACCTTGTAACAGAAAGTTCCCCAAGGCATAATGAACGTCGTTTTCTCCATATCTTCCGGTGCCATCTTTATCTGATTATACCTAGAAAAACCATCCATGAAGGAAAATACAGAGTATTGAGCAGTATTGTCAACTAATACTTCAATGTGAGGGAGCGGGAAGTCATCCTTTGGGCTCGCCTTATTCAAATCTCTGTAATCCACGCACATCCGTACCTTACCG
Organism: Lathyrus sativus; assembly: GCA_963859935.3. NCBI lineage: Eukaryota > Viridiplantae > Streptophyta > Magnoliopsida > Fabales > Fabaceae > Lathyrus > Lathyrus sativus. The sequence goes on from OZ012739.1 coordinate 182,708,403, forward strand.
TCCTTCTTAGGTACAGGCACGATGTTGGCGAACCACGGAGGGTAAGTTGTTACGGCTAAAAATCCTGCGTCCAACTACTTCTGGACTTCTTCTTTGATTTTCTAAGCCATATCTGGTCTTGTTCTTCTAAGCTTCTGCTTGACCGGCGGACATTCTTCGCGCAACGGCAAGCGATGAAGCAATATATCAGTGTCAAGCCCGGGCATATCTTCGTATGACCAAGCAAAGATGTCACTATTGTTGCACCCCAAAATTTGACCAACATTTATTTAACCATCAAGAGTCTTATGAGACTTTGAAGCTAGCCAAGAAGGTTATTTCAATGTTCAAAGGTTGATACCTTTGTCAGGGAACTCAAGAGATCCTCAGAGAAATTGGTTGAAACCAAGGTTGTGTGCCTCATAACTTGAGAGTTGTGGGAGCTCCTCAGATGATTCTGAGACTATGAGGATGAACTTGAAGCTTTGAGAAAGCTTATGAGATGTCTTGAAAGCCATCATGAAGCCTAGAGAGGTCATTGTACAAGAATTCAGAAGATTCAGCCATGAGTGGTGGAATTAGGGTTTTGACTGGGTCAACCCTAGGTCAACTAATGATTTGGAGAGGGTTGAGACCTAATCCAAGAGCCATGTGATCATGGAATGATGTATTGAGATACTATAAGGATGATTCCTAGACCAACTCATCATGATTCAGGAGTTTGAGAAGTTTCAAGCTAGGGTTTCTAAGGATTGACAGTGTAAAATCCCCTAGTTTGATCCCTATCTTCAAGGCAGTTTAGCTCAAGATATGATTGTCATCTCATCTTCCCCACAACATGAATGTTGTAGAGTTTGTTCTTAGATTTAATTTGAGTGGTGGAAGTCCTTGATAGTATTTGTGGATCTCAAGTTATGGTTTTGACAAATTACAGGTCATCTGAAGTATGTGAATCTGGGTCCTTGAAAGTCACCCAACTTGCAGACAACTTTTTCCCTAGTAGGATGATTCCTATGGATTCTTGGTCAACATGAATGTTGAAGGGCATCTTCGTAGCTTTCTAGAGAGTACTAGAAGTCCTTGATAGGATTTGTAGAACTCAACTTATGGCTTTGACAAGTCAAGGGCATTTTGGTCATTTGGAAGTTATAGGTCATTTCAAGCATAAGGCCATATCTCCTATTTCCAAGCTTCAAATGGAAAAATCTTCAACATCAAACTTTCTTAGAATGATGTTTTAAGGCTAGTATGGAGGTCATGAGATGTTGAAAAGGCTCATATCAAAAAGTGATAAAAATGGCCTAAAAATGAGGCATAAGTTAATTCAAGTGAATTTGAAAAATGGAAATCCCAAGTTATAAGTCCAAACCATGTCATGTAATAGATCATTTTGACTACAAATGACATTCTAAGAACAATGGTTCAGCCACAATTTTGATTTGAAGCTTGGATCATAGGGCTGCTTTGTAATGGGATTACTTGCATATTAAGGCACCAAACCAAAACTCAAAAAAAACTCAATACACAAGGTAAGTAAGCATTGTAACTAACCCTAAATCTCATGTGGGGATAAATTCAAGTCAGTTACCAAGGTTATGAGAAGTTTGGCATGAGATACCATGTAAGGAAAATGAGAATTCAAAATACCATGACATGAAAACTTCAATTTCTCATTGGATTATTCTAGGGGGTTTTAGATGATTCTAAACCACTCTATAAGATGAGTGTAACTTGCTCAGATGAAAGGTTGGTGTTAATTGGTGTAGAGAAGAGAGAGTGAGATCCAAATTCCTCCATTGCAAGGCACATTCAATCTCTTCATTCTTCTTCATATCCATCCCATTTTTCTTCACAAAACTCTTCCATAGATCCTTCTGAGTGTGTGCATGCTGAATTGAAGCTCCATTCATGGAAGATTGAAGGTGTTCCAATTGAATTTGCAAGAAGGCAATTACCATCGAATCTTTAAGTACAAGCTCTCTCCTTCAGAATTTTTGCAAACAGTAGAAGTTTCATCATCCAAGGAGTATTCTTGAAGAGTTTCAAGCTTTGAAAGCAAGGATTTCACCATCTACCATAGCAAGAAGCCAGGTTTGCAAAATCCCTTTCACCTCATAATCTAGGCATGGTTAGGTTAAGTTATTAGTATAGAATTGTTAGAGACAACTAGGTGATCAATTCTGAAGACTTAGGGATCGTTTGATGAAGTTTCAACTATGGATACCATTTCTTGATGGAGTAAGAATGTGTGATATAATGAGTGATAATGCAAGATTATTAGCTGGTTTTGATTAGGGTAATGCAAGGATCATTTTGATATAGAGAAATCTGAGTTTGGTTGAGGTTGAGGATTGGTCATATTTTGAGGTTAACTTGGATTCACCATCGGGTTTGAGGATAGAGGCCGTTTCAATGCATTCCAAGATTAGGATCATGTTCAGCATGGAAAATGGATCAACTTAGGGTTTTGAACGGTTGAATTTGATGCTGAAACGAAGGAACACGAGCAGATGGAAGATCTGTGCATGAAATCTGTTTTCATGGGGTTTCTGAAAACCCTAGCTGCGTGAGGAAGAAGATGACCCACGACCGTTGGATGAGCGCGCTGACCAGTTGACTGAGTGAGGATCTGATGGTCCACGTTTAATTTCAGTTTTGGAGGGACTTCAGAGCGCTTGAAACACCGCGTTTCATTAAACCTGGCGTGTTGGGCTTAAGTGATCTTTGATAATCCCACCCCCATTGAAGCCCAATCCATGTTATAACTGAAATTTGTTTCTTTTCGCACCGCTCATTTTCCATTTTCTTTAGGTTTTATTATTTGATTTTCTGATTGGTATTGGGCCCAGGCGCATTGCTTTCCAAACCCCCCATTCTGGGCCCAATCATTTTATAAATGCATATCATTACTGACTGCACCCCATGCTTCATATTTGCATTCTATTTTTACTCCATTTTATTTCAATTTTAGAAAAATCATAATAAATGGAAAAATCAATATTTTTTAATGAGAGTTTTTTCTCCTATTTCATATTTCTGTCTAGAAAAATATCAAATAAAAACATTTCTAATTTCATGCATTTTAATATTTTTTTGCATATTTTCATCTTTAATTGCTTTTTAATGCTTTTAAGTTGATACCTTAATTTGTAGAATTTAGTTTAGGTAGTTCCCTTAATATTTTTAGGTCAATCTTTTTAGGGTAGTTAGATATATGTTTTAGGTTCCCCCTGGATTTATTCCATATTCTTGTGATGATTTTTAGGATAGTTTTGATTAGATGCTATTAGGTTGTGTAGAATTAGGTTAAACTTCAACATAGGTCCATAATAACATTAGATTTTTGGGTTTTTAGGACAATTTAGACTATGGGACATATATTGGTATTAAGGGTAGGTATGTAGGATCCCTTAGAAATTATATTAGGATTTAATATAATGGTATGCTATTTTTAGTTGATTTTTGTATTGGTTGATTGTTTGTGTTGCCTTTAAGGCATTGTTGCTTTAGTTGCTTTGCTTTGTGGGCTTGGAGAGCTTGATATTGTCCTAAGGAGCATTGTGGAGCATAGTAGAAGATTTGAAGATGGATTGAGGAGCTTGAGTAGCTTGATCTTATTTGTCTTTTTTTGTTGTTTTAGGGTTAGGGATTAGGAAGAGTTTAGATGTAGATAACTTCTTTCTTAAACATGGATGGTACCTGTCACCTCCATTCCTCCCTATGATTCAAAGTCCTTCCATGGTATACACCTCTCTCCTTTGGAGGGATAAGTGATGTACCTAGGGAGTAGAACTTTTGAGGGAACCATTCCTTTGATGTTGAACCCTTATAGGTCACCCTTGGTGGTCAAATAAGCAGTTCAATATCCCCCAGCTTATCCAGTAAATGATTTCATCTGGTTTGATTATCTTGAGGGATGCTGAGCCTGAGCTTGAAGATGAAGACTTCATTGAAGAATGTTGAAGAGGATGAATCATTGAGCATTGCCATTCCAGCTGAAGCTTGGAGAGCGGCAAGAGCAAGTTGATACTTGGAGATCCCTGAAGATTAGGTGAAGCCTGAAGGTGGAGCTGATCAAAAAGCTGAGGCTTAAGGGAGAAGATAAGTTGAAACTTATGTTATAGGGTTGAAACCTGGAAAAGCAAATTGATATTTGTCAAGAGTGATTGAAGTCTGAAGACTGGGTTGCTTCTGGAGGAGCTGAAGCTTTCTTCTGTTTTTCTTTTCTGTATTGCTGTGTTTTGCTTGACTTGCTTGATGCATTAGAATAAGTCCATATCTAGAATAGGTAGAATCTAGGAGCATGATTGCACTAGAGGTTGAGTTGCTCCCTCTGCTTGTATTGTTACTGTGTGTCTTTGCTTGCAGGTATTCGGTAGAGCCCAGCTCCCTTGCCCATGTGGTTTGTTTGCCTGATGGCATTTCATTTCATTTTATCTGTATGATTGCAGTTTACTGTTATTGCTTGATAGCATGTTGTTTATGTTTCAGTATGACTACTGTTATTCATTCTGGCTTGAGGTTGAGATGAGCTTGTGGAGGCTGAAGCCCCACACACATTTCCTCCCTCACTTGCATTGCATGCATTTTACTGTTAAGCTGATGCTTTGTCTGTTTTGGTGTATCATTGACATGATCCCTTAGGACTCTCATTTCCTTTGATAAGGATTTGATGATAGAATTTTAGGTTGAAACCTATGCATGACAACTTCTAGGAGTTCCCTGTTCAAACCTCAACCATAGGATGAATCCATGGCATGACAACAGTAGGACTTGATAGTCTCCCTCCTAGTTGGGCCTGTTCTCTTCTCATCTCAAAACAGTTTAAGATACAGTAATCATGAATGATTTCTTTCGTACGTTACGAGCCTTAAGCTATCTGAGAAAGGATTGTGGGAGAGTTTCTTTTCCACAATCTGGATGTTTAGTATGGTACCCTTTGGGTGACATGCGACACATTCACTCTCAGTTCATAGTCTCTAGTGCGGTTGAAATTGCAAACACAATAAAAAACACTTCTTTCGTAAAAGACAGGAAATGAACCGTAGTTTCCCGAACTATGTGAGCTCTGATCTCTCATGCCTGTTGAGAGTACGTAGGCACAAGATGGCGATGTCTTGGCGAGCTACCTTCCCCCATAACCCTTCGTAGGCCGAACTACGTTGACTCTGATTTCTCGTTCTCTGATGAGAATACGTAGGCATAAAGCGCGACGCTTTGCCGAGTCATTTTTCTTTTCTTTTTCAGCCAGCCTTGATAGGTAGATAGAATAAAACCAACCCGTCCAAGTAAACACGACAAGCGAGGATCCCGTCGAGTACGACGGACGTGAGGGGTGCTAATACCTTCCCCTTGCGTAACCGACTCCCGAATCCAGACAATGGTTGCGATCACCTTGTCTTACCCTTTTTCGTTAGGTTTTTCCGATCGTTTCCTTTCCCGCTCTGAGGGACAAATAACAAAAGGTGGCGACTCTTCTATCATGTCGGCACCTTATTTTCGCGTAAGCGACAGCTGGCGACTCTGCTGGGGACCCCAACAGTTCCCTGAGAGTCAATCCTAACGCTTGTATGTTTACTTGTTGGGTTGTGTTTATTTATCGGATTTTTACTTCTCGCACTTTATTTCCCGCATTTTATTTTCAGTATAATATGATTATCTGTGCTGTTGTGGGATGGGAGTTCTGATGAGTGAGAAGCCAGACCCAGGCTTGAGTGCACTATAGACTTAGAGTGGAAATTAGTGGGCGCGTGCTTGCTTTGCAGGCACTAGTGTCTCATGAAATCCACGCTCAGACGAGGTTCATCCGGTTGGCTTCACTTTCAAACCTTTGGGTTGAGACGATTGCTGGTTTAGTGGATTGTCGACTCTGGGGACCGATCATTTGTGATTCAGCTAAGTGAGGCCGCTTCATGAGCTGGTGATGCCACACCTTCTGGGTATCGTATCACCCCTCTTGAAAGTCTGTGACGTTGATGAACGCATAGGATGTCGTACCTTGAGTCAGTTTAGGTCCATACCTGTGAGTGGGGTTGGGTTTATTGCAGGAAACTTTGACCTCCAGACTACCTGGTTTTCTTGACAGTGAATCAGTTTTGTTGGCACCAGGGTTTCTCAGTTGCAGATTTGTCTGTTCTTGATGGAGCAGGTTTTGATCAGAGGATCTTATCAGCAGATGTTGTTTGTTCTTGATAGAGAAGATTTTTGGGGTCTGAAGATATCATCAGCAGATGTTGTTGTTCTTGATAAAGCAGATTTGGGGTCTGAAGACCTCATCAGCAGATATTTCTTGATCATACATCCGAGGTCCTTATTATCAGACATTTGTTCTCGACAGAGCAGAATTATGATCCTATGTATATGGTCCTATCAGATGGTTGTTCTTGGCAGATCAGATTTGTGGTCCTATAACGGGGTTTTCTTCTCATCAGTGGTCGTGGTTTTGTTGATACAGAATCTTCGCAGCACCAATTACCTGGATATATTATTGCATGATTGCATTTTGCATTAGTTTGCATATTCATTTGCATTTCATTAACGTGTGTCTGTGTTGCAGGTACCATTTTCCCCGATCCAGGATTTCTTGCCTCCTATTGTATTGTTATGGGCTCTCTGAGGAAGACTGTGGCTTACAAGTTCCCTACCCCTGATGTGGTTAAGCTGACTGGTTTGATAGCTCTAGCAGGTGATTCTGTGAAGGATGAGTTCAGGAAATCTTATGGCAGGTTGCTCAGTTTGGTTTGTAAGCCTTCTGTGTTCGAGCTGAATGGGTTGCACGCTCTGCTGCAGTTCTACGACCCTCCGCTGAGATGTTTCACTTTTCGGGACTTCATTCTCGCACCTACGCTGGAAGAGTATGCTGATTTGCTAGGTGTGCCTATCAAGAGGCAGATGCCTTTTGTTCATATGGATGCTGAGCCTGATTTGGCTGGTTTAGCTCCTTCACTTCATTTGGACGCCTCCGAGTTAGTATTGACTAGTTGGAACAAGGTTCCTGGGTTCTCCTTGCAGTTTTTGGTGGTTAAAGCTCAGCAGTGTGCCAAGGACGGATGTTGGGACGCGTTCAATGCCATCCTCGCTCTATGCATATATGGCATTATCCTGTTCCCCAACATGCCCGATTTTGTAGACTTTGACGCGTTTCATATCTTTGCTTCAGGGAATCCAGTCCCTACTTTGATAGGAGATGTCTATCACTCAGTTCACTACAAAAACGAGAACCGAAGGGGGAAGAATGTCTCGTGTTGCGTACCCTTGCTGTACAAATGGCTTGATAGTCATCTGCCCAAGAGGGGTCCTTTTGTCTTGTCTGCAGCCACAGCTGAGTGGCCTGAGCGTCTGATGAGTTTATCTGCAGAGGATATTGACTGGTTCGACAGAGACAGGCTGGGTACTGAGGTGATCTTCAGTTGCAGCGGGTTTCCAAATGTACCTCTGATAGGTAGGAAGGGCTGCATAAACTACAATCCGTCGTTGCTGGTTCGACAGTTCGCATATGCTTTGAGGAGTCCGCCGAAGGATGAAGAGGTACAGGAATCTCTGTACCTCACTGGTACTCTAGGAGGGGATCTGTTGTCCAAACTTCAGCGTGCATGGAACAGTATCAGTAAGCGAGGAAAGCCTTTGCTGGGAAAAAGCAACAATCAAGCCTACCCTCCATATTTGACTTGGATCAAAGCCAGAGCCAGTGCTATAGGGATGCCGTTTCCTCAGGCCAAGCCAGAAAGTCCTCCAACAATCGAAAAGCCTACTACTGTGCCCATTCATCAGCATAACCAGGTATTAGCTGAGCGGGATGAATTGAAGCGGGCGAACGAAGAACTGGAGAAGGAGTTAGCTCAGCTTCGAAGTGAAAGGAACGAGGCTGTTCATTCTTTCAAAAGGCAAACAGAGTTGGTGAACCAGCTGGGTACAGACCTGACTAAGCAGATTGCCGAGCATGAACGCATGGGTCAAGACTTCAGGGCTGTCAACGACGTACTGGCTACGAAGAAGCAGCATTTGGACGAGGCATATCGGAGGATATCCAAGTTCAACCAGCACTGGAAGGCTTCCCTGGC